>CM062293.1:305968551-306646023 GCA_031216915.1 Pictodentalium vernedei | reverse complement strand
AAGTAAAGAAAAAGGTCATAAGATTATTGGGATTGAACAAATTAATCAACAAAATACAGCTAACAGGAGGGGTCATGAACCATTTGGATTAACAAACTTCAAACACTAGAACCCAATGGGCTCAATAGACAAGATAATTCCAAATATTCTCATTTCTAAACTTGCTGAACAGGGGGGGGGGGGGGGGGGGGGGATAGGGATATAAAATTAGTGTATAGAGCAATTACACCAAAAAGCGCATTGGTGTTGAACATAGCGTGTATATGTTGTGAGATTATGATCATTGGGTATATGTCAGTGTGTACATCATGCGTATGTGGTGGTGGTGGTGGGGGGGGGGGGGAGGGAGTGTATGGAACCCCAGCCTTCGATTGTCAGTGTAGATAATATAGCAGGGGCCGCACTAGATTTGATCAGTGGTGAAGGGCATACATATGCTGCAATAGTGGGTAGGGACAAGACATTTAACACACCCTGGAAGGATCGGGCGGGAGCTTTATTACTACGCAAGGACGGTATAAAAAGATTCTATATTTCATCAGCGGTACTGATGTCTGATTGACGCGGGTTGGGTATTGGGGTGGAGATATAGAGGTGCGCTTTTAAATGATTGAATGCTTCGGGCCAAGGAGTGGTTGGATACAGTGTGAGTACGGTATACGAACTTACTTGCCTCTGCTCCTGTTACCAGGGCGAGGTTTTAAAAATAGTGTCTAATTCATATTTGCTTTTTGCGTAATGACTCGAAACCATTATCTTTACTTGTTGCCACCCAAGGAAGATATTATACGGTATTTTTGCATAATTTACACCTGAATACAAAAAGCAAAGTGAAGCGCAGAACATATCTTTACTTGTTGCCACCCAAGGAAGATACGATACGGTATTTTGCGTGCAATAGACTCGGATACGGGGAACAACGTGAAACAGGGAACATATCTTTATCACCCAAGGGAGATAAGATACGGTGATTTTACAAGCAATACACTTGAATATGGAGAACAACACGATTGAACAATTCGTTGAATGTGCAAATACTGTATGCGAACTTGCTTCTGCCTCTGTTACCAGGGCGGAGGTTGAGATAAATGATTGAAATACTCCTAATTCTAAGGCTGAGAACAAATTTTGCGCGTCATAACGCGGAATATATCTTCACTTGTTACCACCTAAGGAAGATATGATACGTATTGTTTGTCCATAATTTTCATCAAATACAGTGAACAACGTGTAATGCGGAACACATGTTTACTTGTTGCCACCCAAGGAAGATATGAAACGGGCGATTTTATAGATGGGTCGTGATTAGGAGCCTGGCGGCACTTGCCAAATAATAAATCGATCTGTAAGACGTACGCGTATCTTGATCAATTATATAATTCCCATTCAACAATTAGGATAAGTGTGACGCTAAATTTTACATTCCCATGATGCGATACACATTGGTTATGGCACTTAACGTAACGGAATAAGAATTAGTAAAAAATGAAAGCCCCTTAGAAGGAAGTAATCTTCCGAGCATGAAGGCAAATTGATGAAGTTATATATATATATATATATATATATATATATATATATATATATATATATATATATATATATATATATATATAAATAATCACTTTAAAAGATATCACCCAGCGCTGCAGCCTGAGTGCAACCACCTATCGAAACCACTCACAGTTGGAATTTACACCGGTGGCGCCCCCCCCCCCCCCCGCCCAAATGAAACCCTCTAGCCACATCCCTGCTTATAAAGTAATGTTATTACCTATTGTACTATATATGAAAAGCCTATGACATAAATTTTAGCTTACTCACCAACCGTGGTGAACACGCCAGCAATGGGATTTCATTAGATAAATTTTACACCCACAGTAGTGCTACATTCAAGTTGATCTTTGGTGATGTTGACCTGAATGCAAACTTGTCTAAATTTACCGCACGTTGCCTCACGAAGAGTGAAATGAAACCGGCAATTATTTATTATGTTCTTAAATGGGTTTACCTCATAAGGTGCCAAAACTTAACAAACATGCATTGTCTCAAGATTCTGCTTGCTGGATCTGGAGAAGAAGATTTTTGAAGAAATTTGCCTGAAATGCACTATAGTATTTTCCGAAACATACTTGGCGTAAGACTATATAGCGTATCTCCTGTTCTGTTTGTTATTCAATTATAATCAACCACTCAAATTAAAGAATAGATGAAGGAGAAAATTTTCGCATTACTACCTTATCGGTGGGTCTTCATTTTCCCTTGATTTCACTCAAAAGCTCCCCGTTGTTGTCATTTTACGCCAGCAGCCGACATGTTTGTTTACCAATGACGTAACGGATAGCATAATCTATTTTTACCTGAGGGTTTCGAGGTTGTTGCAAGGAGTTGTGTTTTGATGGATTTGGATACAGATCAAAACATAAATCTGAACCGTTCCACAACATCGGTACGTTGTTGCGAATTCGGGCCCAAGTGAAACTTACGATCACAAAGTGACGACCGTTTCTATAAAATAAATAAAATACGTCGGAAAATAACTGTTGAGGCTTCTAAATAAAATTTTGAAGTTCACACTGATTAAATTTTGTAACAGCTTTAGAAACATTGTGCACGATAGCGGACTTGTGATTTAGTTTAATAATGTTTTTCTGCCGAAAATTCCTTTTCGATGAAAATTCTTTAGTAGAGTCGAAGTTTATCGCCGATTGGGGTAGGGATAAACCCCATATTTTTCAATATATGGGGTTTATCCCCACCCCATTCGGCGATAAAACACCGATTTCAACAGGTTTCTGATTGAAGACCAAAACACTGATTTCAACAGATTTCTGATTGAAGAACCAAAGTATGTACCGTTTTTAGTTAGTTAGTTATTGGTGTTTAAAGCCACATATTTATGCATAATGGCTAATCATGACCACGACATTTTTACGGATGGGGGAAGCCGGATTACCCAGAGAGAACCATCGAACAATGGCAAGCAACTCCCAGCTCCACAACATGGTAACTCCACACAAGCAGGGTTATAACATTGGTTGAAGACAGGTGCTCTATCCACGAGCAGTAGGCCTTAGTACACAACGCCACCATGCCCCAACGTGGGCAATGGGGTGAAGTGTCTTGCCCAAGGACACAACCCGGTTGCCGCAGGTGGGGTTCGAACAGAGTACCTCTCGGCTTGCAGCCTGCACCCCTACCAACTGAGCCACCGCGCCCAGATGTAACGTTTTTTGCATCCAACGCGGATTACTTATCGAAAAATCAAGCTCTAAAGTATGTTGCTGTCAGAATACCGGCTTTTACTTCCATTTCGCCAAATTTACCAACATGAAACCTAACCCCCCCCCCCCCCCAACCTCCACCACCTGAAGTCCACTCCGGCACTGTCCTGCCCTTGAACTGCGTAGAATATAATTAAGTCAAGCGAATCGCACTGAATCAAGTTTGGGGAAATGGGCTAACCATCTTTGGTTTATCGGATATATGTGCCTTGCAAGGAAACAGAAGATTCAAGACAGTATGGGGTTGAGATAGCTAGCGGCAGATCCTCGAACTGGCATCACTGACTGTGTACACGATGCTCACAAAAAATGCACTCCACCTCTCCAAGTGACATATAGACACACGTTCCAATTTTTCTCTGCCAGTGAATTTATAGCCCATACTCTTTGAAGTCTGGGCAGGAGCATATAACTTGAACTAAATTTTAAAAGATTAACATGTCTATTCAGGACGTGTCATGTTTCGACCCCCTCCCCTCCCCCCACCCGTCCGAACCAGTTCAATAACATTGAACTTGGACTTCGCCAAAGTAATTCGCGTTCGTTTTTTACATATGTTTTGAGTCGTCCGCCTTTAATACCATTCAAATAATCGTTAGAAAAAAAAATTGTAACATACTTCGCGAGGGGTAGGTTAATTTTAGGCTTGTAAAACTTACCGTAAGTAGTTTTCAGTGTGCGTGGATTATCTCTCTTCCACATTACTAAGAGGAAAAGTTACAACGTCTCAGTTATAGCTCAAAGTTTTAACTTTACAAACAAAATCTTCAAATATGAAGAAAAAAAGAATATATAAATCGAATGCAAAGTCACATAGCGGAGGCAGGGGGTGAGATATTCCGTCATGGCCTGCGTGTATCTTTTCATCTTCCACCAATCTTGGGAGCCAGAAATAAGCTTTTTTAAAAGCAAATGTTTTTTTTATATTTAGAGAGGGGAAACACACGAGATTTTATCCTATCGGGTGTGGGGTGGAAATGTAGGGAGAAAGTTAAACGGCTACACCAGAACTAACACATATCATTAATTAACTGGAGGTCATTTGAATTTGTTTCAAGAACCATGCGCGCATGAGACGGGGGGGGGGGGGGGGGGCGGTTGCCACCCCTCTTGGTCACAGGGAATTCAGCTATAATCATTGGTTACATGTATGTCGTAAAAAACGTCACGTTTTTCGATGACAGTGCGCGTTCGTTGTCGCGGGAGTGGGGCTCCCCCCCCCCCCCCCCCCAAAAGAAATAAAATCAACGTCTAGAAATTTCGAATTTCGAATCACTATTTGACTAACAGCTGGAATCTTCATATACTGTGGTAGAAATTGTGAAATACCTCTTGGAATGCAACGCAAACAGACAAAATTACATCCTGTGCAGGAGGGTGGGAAGTAAATTCAAGAGGAGCAAAGTTTGGATCGGAGGTAGGGGGTTGTCTAGACAACTGTTTTTTTTTTCAGCCTAGTATCTATATTTTTTATTAATTTGCAACCCCACCTCCTTCTCTAGTCCTAAGTTGAGTTTTAAAAGTTATTTCAAATTGAGCACCAGTCTTTCTCAAATTTCATCCACTATGCCTGAAACGAGCAGATAAGGAGGCAAATATTCTAATCTATTTTACTAGTATATCATCAACTCACAGTGGATAAGTCGTCATAAGTGGAAAATACTGAAACCGAAAGTTGGAACTCGCGAGGTGGAGAATATTTTGCTCCACCCATTGGGAGTGGTCTGTATTGAGTGGGTTCAGGGGCGACCAGAGGCCCCCCCCCCCCCCCCAAAAAAAAAAGAGGTGAAACGGTAAAACAATTGAGAGAAGAAAAGGAAGTATGCCAAAAAAGAAGGCGGACTATTTTTATATGGGCCTACGAGCCTCATCGTTCGGACGCCGAACACCGACATTTTCTGTCCGATGCCGATTGGATTCGCGGCAGCAAATTCAGTTTCGTACGCAACCGCACACATGTGCCGATGTCAATGAGTTCCTAAATCAGTTTTCTCTCTGACAAACGCTTCCGGTAAAAATAACACATCGGACCCCAGATCTATTGCCGCAACTGCAGACATGTGAGCTTAGCTTCACTTACAAGCCACACGTAGTTCAGCGATCCGAACGTAGTGGCTACCCCTCCACGTTCAGATTCTTCCCATTCAATCCTATAGAAAAAGTTCCCATCAAGATTTTATGGGAACTCAAAACTCGAAATTAGGAATATATATCAAGCTTTCGCCCATATTACCGGCTGCAATCGATAGTACACGTATTTCCTTACATTTGGGCAGAGTTTATTGATCCAAACTATGTTTTATTCTTTAACTGTCGTCATTTGAGTACTCGTGAGGCGTCAACGGAGATTTCGAAATCGACCATGTTTTTGTATAAATATAAAACGGTAAAAACAATAACCCGGTAATGGCGCCGAAACGAATAGACCTTTTTATCGATGCGGAATCGGAAATTCGATCGCAATTCGTGCAGAGAAGATCATCAAACCTGGTCGCATTCGGACAGAGCAGATTATCAACTCCCTCTGCGCAATTGCAATCGAATTTCCGATTCTGCCATTCAAATATCTTTGTCAAGTATAGCCCTTCAGACAATTTTTTCTCACCCGAGAACAGGGGTCATGCAACAAATAAGAGAGAAAAACTGACACGAAAGGAAGTACCGGTCACGTGCATTTTTCAGGCAGTCCCCTTCCCTTCAAAAACACACAAAAAGTAAATTGTATTTTTTAGGTCTAAGAGTCATCAAATCACTCTCTTTTTATCAGGCATATTCAACAATAGTGCAAGATGCCAATAGAATGTTTCAAACCTTTATTGAAACAATATATTTTCCAAAGGCTGTTTATTTTTAGAGATTGTGTTGCGAAGTTGGCCCACAGAAGTTACGCAAGCTCGAAAGAAGAGCTATAGTTCTTACATGGAAATTATAGAAATAACAGGAAAGTTTTCTATTAGTTTGAATGGGACTCATATTATTGCTGTTAATTTTCCTCAGAGCCGATATTCGTAGAATTGGATAAACTAATAAGAAATACTCCGACTTACACTCGACCGACTGACCTACACTCGGTGGAAGAGCTGATCAGAGATAACGCCGGTAGTCGAGTTTTAGTTGATAAATATCACCGGCGGAAATCTCCGAATTGGTACTATTTGAACTGTCATAGCTGTCATCAACCCATAAATCACACTCCCAGAACAAACGGGCATCACATAATGCTAAAGTTGCAGAACTGTAAATTCTATCACACAATTCCCCCGGTCAACAGAACCCCGGCGGAATGTGTTTGTGGAACAACCACTCGATAGATTGCATGCAGATTGCCGACAGTCTGCATGGCAGTACAAGCGTCTAACAATGGTGACTGCCACGTCACGGGAACTTTCCCTAACTATTCCGCTGACTGGTAGTCGCGTGATCAGGTTTGGCATAAAAAATCTAGTGGATATAAGCACCGATTCCTGGATGTTTGGGAAGTTGTCTCTGGGCTCCCGACGAGCAAGTACCTACCTACAAGAAGTAAGGTGGATGCCGTCACTGTTGCTATAAGGTATGAACTTTGACTGAACATTGTGAATTTTACTTTATACCAGAGAAAACTATTGGCAGTTGAGTTTTATTTGTTAAAAAAAATCGTAGATAACTGGTAAACTGGTATTCATTGTGCTGAACACTATTAGCTCATGAGGTAACCAACCAGAACCCAGAATCTGGAGCCTGTGTCTGGTATCGTTTGGTAAGGAATCATAAAACGCCACGGGCTGATGGGACGTCGCGGTTGGTGGGGCTCCGTAGTTCTCTCAGTAATCACAACGCCTGGAGAACCATAAATGCAGGTGTTCCACAGGGGTCTATTCTCGGACCCTTGCTGTTCCTTATATATATCAACGATATAACCAAAGATCTTCTGAGCAGTATACGCCTATTTGCAGACGATACTTCTTTATAGCTAATTATAGAAAACCCTGAACAAGCCTCTACAATAATTAATCAAGATCTGGCCACAATTGAACATTGGGCTAAAATATGGTTGGTAGAGTTCAATCCAAATAAAACTGAGAGTATGCTAATATCTCGAAAAAGTAGCCCTACTTTCCATCCACCATTATTCTTTGGCGGTTCTCAGATATCTGAAGTGTTAATCATAAACATCTAGGAGTCATATTAAATAGCACGTGTACATGGAATGACGATATCGACCATATTTGCGCAAAGGCCTGGTCCCGGTTAGACTTACTTAGGAAGCACAAATTTAACTTAGACCGTAGTGTCTTAGAAAAAATATATTTTGCTTTTATCAGGCCCCTCCTTGAATACGCCGATACTGTTTGGGATAATTGCTCTGTAACTAAAGTGGAGGAAATGGAAAAAATCCAGATTGCTGCGGCAAGGATTATTACTGGGGCAACCATCAGTGCCAGTAAGTCCTTACTTTATACGGAAGCAGGATGGGAACCGTTGCAAGATAGACGCTACAAACACAAGTTAATCCAGTTCTTTAAAATGTACCACCGTATGGTTCCTCTGCACATCTCCAGTAAAATCCCACCACGTGCTTCCTCGACCAATCCTTCACTAAGTCTTCGATCAGGTCTAAACCACCGTGTTCCGTTCTGTCGGACTGAGCTGTATAAATCTTCCTTCTTACCCAGCGTTACTGACCAATGGAATAATTTGCCCTTGTCCGTGCGTGAAAACTCATCATTGACGAACCTCAAGACTTTTCTAAACGATGGCATGGCAACCGACGACCGCCAAGGTTCTACTGTACATCGAAATCTCGCACAGCCCAAATATATCACTGTAGATTGAGACTAGGATGTAGTAACCCCAATTTTCACTTATATCGCAACCACTTATCACCAACCCCTCTTTGCCAGTGTGGAGAGGAAGAGACTCCCGCTCATTTTCTCCTGCATTGTCCAATTTTCTCCGTCATTATTCAATTAATCTCCTTCCGTTTGGAGCGGACTCCTCTACACTTCTATTCGGTTCAGAATTCCTGAGTAATGACGACAACCGCCTTATCTTTGAAGTGATACACGACTTTATTTTATCAAGTAAGCGATTCATTAATTAATCCCAATGTAGTACTAGCCCATTTTATATACTTGCTATAATAAATACTAACCCACAATTAATATCAAGATGATCTCCGTGGGAATGCCTGTAAATTAAGCTACACTTGTTTACAGTGGTAAACAGGCGAAGCCCTACTGATCAACCGTGATTATCAACGCTTGGGTGAAAGTCCTCTAAATGGGCGTCTTGTGTGGCAAATAATTGGTGTTACCTTGATTATACTTCTATCTTACTTCACGCTTAGTCATTTCGCATAGGTGTGGGACTTTAGACACAAATAAATAACTCCACGCAATGAATGCATTCACCCCGCACTTTTCAACTTTTCTTGCAGCTCAACCCACCCCTGACTGTTTCCATACAAGATTAGTTACTGTCGCTTTTCAAACGCTTGTATAATGCATATAAACACTGTTTGTACTTGATACTCATACCTGCTATTGTCATCGACGATTCTTTGTGATCTTGTGTAGGTGGAAACGGCCTTGTATAAGCTTTCAGCTTACTGCCGAATTCATATTAATGTTGGCAATTTATCTGTTATCGTTTGGTTTTTTTTTTTGCAATAAATACTGTTTAAACTAATCACAACGCTTGGAGTCAGAATTTACGATCGCAGATCGATAGCCTTTTTACTAAATTCCGTAATAATTGCATCATTTCCGAGTGGAACCTTTCAAGGCGGGTAACTCTAATTCAAGGTGGGTAACTCTAATTCAAATTTTTAGTTTCCTGATACCTGTTGAGAGTATCTATATTTAATAATAGAGGTTCCTCATTCTTATAAAAACCGATGCCAGATCCACTGTGTGCCGCGACAGATTAGGCGGCCGCGCGATGACAGCTATTGAGTCATCGGGAATTAAATGACTTGACGTGGACACTGTAGACTGAAGATTTTGCAGCGCTGAAGGCAAGGAAGATATCACAAAAAGTCAATCATCAATGACTGATCGATCATGTCCAGTCTTTTCGCCGGCCATCAAATCTGTCGTAATTTTTACGATACACATCACAATAATTTTGATGATACAATCAGCGTGATGGTATTACAACGTAAACCTTTACTCACAGTTGCGACAATTGGTTCTGTTGTATAGGCCAATATATGTTTAACAAGTATCATATGATAATAGAATTAATAGTGAAGTGTCATTTGGCATTTAGTTTGGGTTTCGGGATTTGTCGCATCACTGATGTTTCATGCTATGACAGTGAATGCATGTCTGATGGGATCGTATCCAGAAAATTTACCATATTATCGGTGTGCGCGCTTAAGCTTCAGGCGCCCCGTGGGAAAAAAATTATCAAATTTATAATTAAGTGTTGGTAAGGTTGGGGACTGTCGTTCCACGTGTAATAGAAGTGATTGATATCTTGGGTGTTCTGTCACATCGTCTTTATCAACAATTATAAAAAATATAAACTTCATCACGCGGGACGCTAATGTTAACTGTATTTCTGAAAGTCTATCTTTATGATGTACTGTGCATTTATGTAACATCATCAGTACTAGATGTAGAGATCGTGCCACATGGGGGGGGGGGGGGGGGGGGGGGGGGGGGCTTAATGGGAAACCTAGGAAGGACGTCATATTCACGTGACCCAGTTACGCCAAGTTAGTCACGTGACCCAGTTACGTCAAGTTTGGTTGATGTGCTAGCCCGCGTGAGCGGTCATCTTGTGGCGTCATTTCATAGTGATACGTGGTCTTAGTGCTCATGCGCAGCTCGTGTTGCTAGGGTGATACGCTGTTCCGTCGGGCATTTTGTATACTGGCTTTCCTTAAATACCTAAATGAGTCGAAGAAAGTATGTTCGAGTCACTCGAACGAGCAATTGTTCTATAGCTCATTTGCTCGATGGGATTCGAGTCGCTTGAGCAATGACTTTTCAGTAACTCTTCGATGGATTCGTGGCTATAAGAATCATATAGGCTTTCGTTATACACACTGAAGATAACTCTGCATACATGTTATGGGAAACCAAGCACTGGTGATTATAAGACTTGGACGAGGGAACGAACTAGAGCTAGTTTGGGCTAGACATACTGCTAGTGTTAGAGTAGCATCTGTAATAGGCACAAAAATAGGGTTCTTGGAAAATCTGAACCAGTACTTTAGTGTAATAGAACATACTCTCGATCCTATAGCACTACGTGCTACTACTAAAAACCCTAGATGGGGAGTACAAGTCCGTTACGGTTGTTTTGGGCGCATTTTGGTGATTTGGAGGGATTGTCGGCTTGTTTGTGGTAATTCTACAAAGTACAACTACTCTTATACAAAGGAACGTACTTGTTATTGAAAAAAGAAGGATTCATGAGGAAGCCATATCAAATAGTCGTTTTGGGTGGTTTGGATGGATTGATGGGTCTTTCTGGGTAATCAGATTTACTCCTATTCAGACGAACAAACCCTCCGCACATACCCCCGTCTTGGTGTAGGCTATTCAGGCTCATAGCAACCACGTGCTACCTTAGAAACCAAGATGGCGGCCTCCATCAGACAAAAATGTCCGACAGAAGTACTATCACCCTAACAACACGCACTGCGCATGCGCACTAAGACCACGTGTCACTATGGAGATGACGTCACAAGACGGCCCCGTCCGCGGGCTACCATGACAATCTAACATGAGTTAAATTGGGTCACATTACTGTGCCATCACTTTTTAGGTCCCCTCACTAGGTCCCCACAATGTGGCAAATAAGGCCAAGTGGCCGAAAGCTCCAGTTACTGATTGATTTTATTATATAAAATGTCACACTATCTACCTACCCACTGAAAAATGTTGCAGGCTGAATGGGAACATAGTTTATTTAGTGGCCAAAAAGCCCTCGGGGATTTAAATCTTTTTTCCAATTTTCCCGGGGATACTCCCCGCCGCCATCTATAATTCTATTAGCATCCCACCTTAGGTCTTGGTCATATATGACGCCCCTTGCTAAAGTATATCCAGAGGGGAGACACCTTTGAGCCGCCACTGGACCCAGTGGAAGTAACACAGGTATGTAGAATATTAGACAGTCGAGATAATAATTCATAGCTTAGGGTTTTTAAAAATTTCGTTATAATTAACTGCAGTAATGGTAGAAGTTTGTAGGGATTTATCCAAACGATGTATCGAACTCAGAAATAGAGACAACCAAAGGTAAAAAAAACCGTTAGAGAAAGAGTCATGGGGATTGTAACCAAAATTGGCGAGAGTAGGTAAAAAAAAGAGGTCTTTGTGTGGCCTGCGTGACAAAGAGAAGACAGGTTTTGAAGAGTACCTTGACAATGGCACCATTATAAGGGGAGGGGTGGTCACTGTTGTTCAAACTGAGGTCGCGATCACTGGAGATTAGGGGGGGGGGGGGGATTGGGAAAGACGGTGGAAAAGGAGAGCCAAATGTGTAACTTGGGCGTAGTGGTGACCTTGGAATACGTTTTATTAGGAAGTCCAAAATCTCAATCTTCTAGATCAAAATTTACTGGGAGTAGTACAATGAGGACGTGGGATGGGAGAATAAAGGACGTGGTTAGTGGTTGACACACATGCGATGGTTAGTATGCTTATTGGAGGGATTGTGAAGAATGGGGGTACAGCGTGTCTTCAAGCAGTTCGTCTCAGTATTGGGAGGAAAGATGCGTGGGAATTGGGAGGCAGTTGGAAGCACATGAGTAACCAAAACCTTCTCAACTGAGAACCACGGCAAATCAGCGGCCAGCCAAACTGTTAAATATCGACCCACGTGAATAGTGTTAAAGCCTCATCCATCTGTTGGGTTCGATCCTCTAATGCTATGGGCACACAGGCCTTACATTACACGTATTTACTCCAGCTGAATCCCGAGAAGAATATAATGTTTTATTGCGGTTGACTGATGCCAGACGAGACCACTCGAACACATTCAGTCAGGCACCTCTACAAAAGCGATCGTCTTTTCTTCCAATTACAAGGTTCGAAAGGTAGTCTGGGTTCTCTAGAAACCCTCAAGCGGATCAGATTTTTAAAAATGTTCCCGGGGAGGGTTCCCTTAATCCCACCAGTAGGTGAAGACACGCTCACGAACATCCACACCAGGGCTACGCACGTGGTTACTTTTCGGGCAAAATCTTCCAGCCCCCCCCCCCCCCTCCCACAGCCATGGAAAAAAAGTTGGCCCGTTGGTCTATATACGCCTGTGCTGGGTATAATCAGTGGAGTCGAAATATGATTAATATTATATAAATTCTCTGATCAACTTTGCCTAGTGATTTCTCCCTCAGACGATTTATCAGGTGCTTGCTGAGAAATGGCGGGGGGGGGGGGGGGGGGGGGCAGCGTGATCACGAAGTGACGTACGTGACGCCCCCCTCCCCTACAATTTTCCAATAGGCTTTATAGTGATTATACGTATTCGTAAGCGTTGTATTCGAAGATGCCAATTCTCTCATGTTATTAGTTATACACTTTCTTAAAAGAAAATTGGTTAGGCCTACTTGGACTTGTGTCGGGTTATAGCGAAAACGGCACCGTGTGAAAACGGCACCTGGAGTAAACGGCACCGAGTGAGCGAAAACGGCACCAATTGATTGTGGCGAGAACGGCACCAGTTCCGATGGCGAAATTAATTCATTTAAATTCTGCCTTTTTCTGTGTTTCGTTTTGAAACCGAGTATTTAGCCTATGGTTCTCTAATAAATTTGTGAGCAGTTAAAAATGAGAGGATACATCTTCCCTCCCAACTATCTCATGGTTTTCTTGTTTAGCAGTGACTTCTATACATTAAAAGCAATAACACCCCTTCCCCAACCCCACCCTTTCCTCGGCCCTGGAATCTATCCAACCTGGATTCACGATACACCTCCTTCTTTATTATTTGACGCAGAAATCAGAATCTTGTGTGGGTGTGTGTGTGTGGGGGGGGGGGGGGCGAATTCAAAGGACGTGCCAAGGTAAAAAATTAAAACAAGGTCTTTTAGGCCATATTTGGATGGGGGCAGTCCAAACCCAAGAAATCCGGACTCCTGTGCCAAACCGAAAGTAACGGGCCCCGGATTTCACACGGTGCTATTTTCGCCTGTACCCGTGTCACTGTCACACAAACAATCCGGGCAAAGCCTAAATGAAGGTCTGTAGCAACATACTGAGGGCAGTTGTCGGCAAGACATGACAAATTTGGAAAACTGGTGCGGCACGTATTAATAAAATAATTTACGTCACGACTACAATACATGTATATTTTATTTCTTCACTAACACACTGACGCGTTTTGAACAAGACTTGAGTTTTATTTTGAACCATCATCACGACGAACTGATATTCCAACTTCGTCAAAATACGCCTTCTGCAAAGGCAAGCCGTGAAAATGCAAATTTACCTGTTCTCAAATGGACGGTCCCAGTTACGTCACTTGTGCATTGTTGCAAAATGGACGCTCTTCCGAAAATACACACAAATTCCCATAGAGAATTAAAAAATTCGTTCATATAATTTTCGAGCGAGCTAAAATCACAGAAACGTAACGACGGCGAAGTTAAATATAGTACACGTAATCGGGAGCTGAAAACTAAAAGATATTTTCTTGATTTTGTATTATTCCAGAGTTTATTTACCATTGGGGGGTTATGGAAAGGACAATAAGTTCGAATTCGAGCTTCTATAGTGAGCCCAAATATGAATTTAGAGAGCCGATTTTAACACACTTGAATCAGATCCACCCCACAATGTTTCATACCAAATATCAAAAGATTCTGCCTGCTGGATCTGGAGAAGAAGATTTTTTAAGAAATTTGCCTGAAATGCACTAAGTTTGAAATCGGGCTCCTATACTGAGCCCAAATATGAACCCAGGGGGGCCGATTTGAACAAACTTGAATCAGATCCACCCTACAATGTTGCATACCAAATATCAAAAGATTCTGCCCGCTGGATCTGGAGAAGATTTTTTAATGTTTTTCCCATTGCCTACAGTGTTAAAAAGTGCTGACTCAGCACTTTTTCAAAGTCCTGAAAAAAGTACCTTGTGATCAAACCGATAGGGATTTTTTTTTACCCATTCTATTCTACTGGATAAAAGTAAGCTTTATACAAAATAAGAATTCTCTGTGCTGTGTAGTTTTGGGGGTATGGCAGTTTTAAGGTTTTTCCTATTTTTAGTTCCTGAGGTTCCCATGGGGCAATTAGAAAATTTTTACTTATGACCCATTATCATCTCATATCAAATTTGGTTCAAATCGACCTTACGGTTCAGAAAATAGAAATTTCAGGCATGGCCAAAATTTTTGCCCCTCCCATAACGAAGGCAAATAATGCCCGACAAACTTCTCTTGAACAAACTTGATTCTACACCTCAAAAGGAAGCTGCATACCAAATACCAAGTCTTTGCTACTGCTGGTTCATGAGAAGAAGATTTTCAAAGATTTTGGTGCCCCTTGGGGGCGTGGTCCCACCCAGGAGGAGGGGCAACTTCATTTGAACAAATCTGAATTTAATAAACATTTACCCAACATCTGAAAAATATTGGGCCAGTAGTTTCTTCTGAGAAGTTGGTTTTGTAATGTTTACGCCGGACGACGGACATCAGATGACGGACGGAAAGCGATTAGTAAAGCTGACCTTGAGCTTCGCTCAGGTGAGCTAAAAAGGCTCCGTTTCTTTTTCCATTTAGTTTCGGTGATAAAATTGACAGCGGAAGTACCGCCCACCGAGGTAATGTAAACAAAAACAGATTCGCACGTATGGACATCTGCTGTTCAGTAAAATGGAGAAAAAATAATAGCGACTCTTGATAATATGACGGTCATGGTATAAATAAAATATACCCAAAGTAGCTTGGTGTACCAAATGTTGACCACTCGTGGTGAAGTGGTGTTAACCACATGCCAATGCTCGCTCTTACTGATCGAATAGTCTCCATATAAAATTTTGGAGCCACGATCAATTTGTTTATCCAGCTCAAATCTATTACTGACCGGAACGAACCGTCTGGCTTCGGCACCAAGAACAGGTGACTGTAAAAACCCAGTGAATCCGGGTTTTCTACGACCTCTATTGCGTCTTTCTCCAAAAGAGTTTTTACCTCTGATAGAAGGGAATCTCTTTTTTGAGGGTTGATCGGAAGCCGAGTCCAGTGCAGACTTCACGTTAACAGAGGTTTCTCTCAGAATGATAGCTTTAGACCTTCTGAGATAACCCCTCTGACCCAGAGGTCTTCTGTAATTGGAATCCAATTTATCAGAAACCATGACAGTCTTCCGCCAACAGCACCGCAATAGAGATCGTGCCATCCCCCCCCCCCCCCCCACCCCCCTGGACCTGCGAGGCCTACGGGAAGAGAAACTACGTCCTCCCCGTGCAGTGCCTCGGCCTGCCGACCGACCGATAGTCTCGGCTAGACCCACGTCCCCTACCTGAGTCACTACTTTGATGATCTCTAGTGTAACTACCTGAGGATTTCTTGTATCCTCTATGGAGCTTCATTTGGACGTATTTTGTCCTGAAGCTCCTCCTTTACCCTTCTCTGTTGTACCAGTTTTACTTGAAACTGATTTCAAAAGCAGCGTTTCAGATGCTTCCTTAGTGACCTGATCATAGATCAACGAAAGCTTGCCATCAAAGAGAAGGTCACCAGACACCGAAGTGACTCGAAAAGAGTTTTTCAGCTTAACATCCACCAGGGATGATGACGCTAGGGCTGCATCATGTCTTACTAACTCTAAATTAGAATATAAATAAATAAATCAGAATTATACATGGAATAAGCTATAGCCCTAGAAAGAACTCTTAATGAGGTACGAACATCCTCAAATTCTTCTCCACTGAGACATTGTGCTAACACTCTAGTAAGGTGATCTGCATAAGATAAAGCATCTAGATTCGCTCTATTGGAGAATAACGTTGTATCCATTGTATCCGAGCGAATAGAAAAAGACGAGGGTAAGGACAATCTAAGTCCTCAGCCTGTTCGTCCAAATGCAGAGGAACTCTCAATATACCCTGACCTGCCGTTTTAAATTTATTTCTATTATTGATAAACGGCAGATCTAGAGCATGTGTAGATAAAAAACTGCTTCTCCTTGGTCCCAAGGATAGATTGAGTATAGCGTCATTTATCAGTTCAAAAGTCCGAGTCACATTACTGGACTGAACCGGGTAAACTGGTGTATCTTCCTCAACCCGGCTGAAAAAAATCGGAGTCCAATGATGCTAGCAGTTTTTTATTCTTTGTCGCAGCATTCTGATCTGGAGGAACAACAGCTGGAAGGTACTGCTGAATAAAATTCATCGCTACCTTGTGTTGCTAGGAAAGGGAAAATTCTAATTCACTCAGTTCCCTTTCACCATCCGACTAGACCAGATTTGAGTCTCGGTCATCCCTATCTGAATGTGCAGAGGAATGTACCGACCCAGCTTCATCCAACAGTTCAACATCGGTAACTGTCGTAGGATGTATCGTAGTTTGCTGGGACGCTGTGATTAGCTGTGCTATTTGTGACAGCAAGTCCATACTCGAGGCCTTTGGAGCAGCGGTTCTTTGTAGCTTAGCCGCTGAATGCTCCTGGGATGGCAGGATGAAAAAGAAACTGACATACTAGAGTGACCTTGTGGTAAGAGAGCAGGCATGGATCTCTCACCACTAACAACATATCGTGACACACGTCTCCAACGTTTATCATCCCAATTGGCACAAACAGAACAAGAGTTAGTGCGAGAACACTGACTACAGGAAACACAAAAAACATGAGAGTTGGAGGAAGATTTCCTCGACTTACAATTTGAGCAATATTCTTTCATTATGCAAAAAATTACAAGTCCATAGTTCTCGCAGTAACCCTCATCATAATATGACAAAGATACATAATAACACAATCCAATACAAAAAGTTTGAAAAATAATTCATAAAAAAAATTTTGAAAATTTTTTGATATGAGCCCAAGTTCCCAAAGGGAACATGAGCCCAAATGGATCCCAAAAAAGCCTAAGTGTGGACAAAATTTTTTACATGATTCTAAAAAATTAATGCTACACTTCCGGAGCATATAATGTATCTGATTAAAGACCTAACATCATAATGAGTAGGAGATTTCTTACAGAAAGTAACCATTGTCAATTAAACAAAATGCTATAAAAACCGGAAACAAGACCCCAGGCACTGAACAAGTCAGTAACAGATTTTTTAAACTATCTGATGTAAGACAGAATCTTCATCAGAAGAAACTGCAATATATCAGATGGTAGATGCAAGACGAAAAACGCCTAAACATCCAAAGGGTGAGGACGTAGCCATGGGAATATACAGAATAAACATTCTGTAACCAAGTTAAACTCCCAGGAAATTTTTAACCCCAAAAAATTCAAAAAAGGTCCAAAAAGTATGGGAGCTTAACTGGGGGGTATCAAGGAAGGAGAGGGAGGAAACACTTAACAAACAGTGGCAATTTCATAGCAAGAATGATAACATGAGGCCCATGTCCAGAAATTAGGGAACATGAAATAATTTTCAGTAAAAAGTTATAGCCCTGAACACATCCAACCACTGTTTTTTCCTCTCATTCTCTTAATTCATCCTTTGATCCACCAAAATCACCATTACTTTGTGTCTGGCATCATAAAAACTAAGATTTACAAGCCCAGAAGTCAGTTGGATGTTACTGACAGAAGGGCCAAACAAAGAAATAAGGCTTGGCACCAATTTCGGTTCTTCCTTGACACTGCACATGCACAGTAGACAGAAGTATGGAGGTCCATATAGGACATCAGTTTTTTGGTTTTGGATGCAAATTTGGGGGATTTTGGGGGCAAAATTTGTGTTTGGCCCTGAATATTTAAGAGTTGGCACCAGCTAAGTAAAAATCTAAATTTTCTCCCATCGGTCTGAATAATGGTTGGCTCGATGGATCTGTGGCCCCTTTGTCGCAACCCTTTTAGCTTAATGAGGGACAAAGCTGATGCCATCGAAATGCTCTTTATGTGGCATGCCACTGATCGCACTCTCCCATAAATTGTAACAAGGCAAAGATATGTGAACAAATTTTGATGGCCAAAAATAATTTAGCACTCTACCAGTCAACAAAACACATCCACTATGGAACCCAATGAAAAATAAAAATTTTTCTGTCCAAATATCTGACTTTAAATGTAACATTTTTAGAGGGAGTGTGGTGGCTCAGTAGTTAGAGCAGTGAACTTCAAACAGAAAGGTCCATGGTTTGATCCTGACCAGAGGTAAATGTGTTGTGTCCTTGGACAAGGCACTTAATCCTGATTGCCAACTTGGCTGCACGTTGGCACCGTGTACTGAGGCATTATGCATGTTGATGGTGAACTTGCCTGCTTCTGCAGAGTTAGTATGTTGGGGGAGTCAAACAGTTTCTTGTCACTGCATGGAGGCTGTCTCTAGCTTACCATTCAGCTGTCTGACTTGAGGTTACCCCAGCTGTTGAGGGTATCGTTAAACCACAAGAAAAAAAAAATTGCTTCTCATTTTTCTTGCTAACAGGTGAACAATGGGGCTGAGAAAAGCAACATGTGGAAAAAGAGGAAATCCCAAGTTTGGCAATTCCCCTTTTCAAATGAAAGTGTCAATGACACTGTAGCTCAACTTGTGTGAGACATGTATAGTATGTCACACAGCAATGACACACATCTTGGTAATGACCTGATAACAAAAGTACATGTAAAGTATTGTAATGGTCTGTACATAAATACTGACCGTAGCCTGTAACAAATGTATAGGTAAAGTATTGTAAAGGTGGGTGACAGTTAGATGCTAAACTAGAAAAGAAATCTTCATGGGGTTAATGTTACAATGGGGATCCTTGTATGGCACACAATAAGCCAAATGTTAGCAATTGTTTCGGCCTGTTTGTTTCAAACTAATTAATAAATATTAGTCCTGTCCTTCTTAAAATATAGGTATTTGAATTTTTTATCTTTAGCTCATAGGGTTCCCACGGGTGAGGAGGTTTTATTTTTCTCATTGTAAATAGAAAGTTAAAAAATTTATAGTAATTTATATATTTTTTATACTTACCAATGACCCAGACTTAGCTGGTGCTAACTCTAACAAAACCAGGGCCAAACACAAATTTTGCCCCCCAATCCCCAAAATTTGCATCCAAAACAAAAAGAAATCATGTCCTAAAGGACCTCCATACTACGCCTCTACTGCGCATGCGCAGTGACGCAGACGTCCCGAAATTGGTGCCAATTATCATTCTTACTGGCAGTGCCTGGTCAGCGCTATGTACTCAGCGGGGAGGCAAGAGTTCCCAACTCCAGGGAGGGCCATCCCCGTCTGGGTCATTGGTAAGTATAAAAAATATATAAATTACTATAAATTTTTTAACATTTTTATACTGTACCAATGACCCAGACTTAGCTGAATAGTAAACAGGCTGGAGGGCCTAGGACATAGAGGAAAATCCAATAAGCTCAACTATATAGTAAAGAGGTAACCCCTTAAGGAGAAAAGGAGTATTAGGCTTTACATGTATCTTTCTTATTTAATATTAAATTAGAAAGATACACTACCCTTAATAATTGAGCACAATAACATTCATGTTCTCTATTAACATCCAGTATAACCCTTATACTAATTATTTTAAAAGCAAGCCAATAAATAAAGTAGTCCAGAGAATTGAGACTCTTTATAGTCATTTAAAAGTGTCCGAGTATTGTATATTAAAGCCCGTTTGACACTTGACATATACAAATGCTTCACACCGAGCTACACTTTAAAAATAAGACATGAATGAATTTAAACATTAATATTACACTTTAAAACCATCCCGGAAGCGACTCAGAAATACTGACTTGGAGGAGGCATTCCCTTGCTTTTCACTATAAAGCAGGTGACCTAAGGGAACACCCCCCCCCCCCCCCCCCCCTTCCCCTTGCCCTGGGTCAAATAGCCCAGAGCGAAGAGGGCAGCCGGACGGAGTCACTGCCGGAACAGAAAGCCTGCATAACTATAGTTGCAACTGTTTAGTGGACGACATTCTGAGCAACAGATAACGGACCTAAACAATGCAGGTCTCCAGAAATGGACTCAATATTTCTGAGATAAAAATTCGTAAATGTGGATGGCTGAGACCAATAAGCAGCCTTCATTAAATCTGTAATAGCAACACTATTAGCATAAGCCCAGGAAGTAGAAAGAGCTCTTACTTCATGAGCAGAAATCTTAAGCACAGACTGCTGAGAAGAAGATAAATCTTCATAAGCAGTACGGATAGTTAACTGAATCCATCTAGCAATAGAATGGACTGAAATGTCCTTTCTATTAGGCATCAAAGACAGGAAGAAACGCTTCCGTCCCTTTCTGATAAACTGAGATCTCTGTTTATAGATACGTAATGCTCTAACAGGACAGAGTAAAGGCCTACGCCCGTCTGAAGACGGAAGAGCCTTAATAACAATAGGTTCCGGATATTTATTAGGAGCCTGATTCTTAGCTAAAAAACCCACATTAGTAGTGAAGGTGATAGTGTTCCCAACACTACGATAATGAGAATCATCCACCGATAGTGCATGAAGCTCACTGACTCTTCTAGCAGAAGAGAAAGCTAAGAGAAAAGCTGTCTTATAAGATAAGAATTTGAAATCTACTGTCCCAAGAGGTTCAAATGGCTTTTCCTTCAATTTAAGAAGAACCCAAGCTAAATTCCACTTAGGAATTAATCTAAGAGTTCTGGGTCTATTTATCGAAAAGTTTCTAACCAACTTCGATAAAGAGACATTAGATCCAATTTGTAAACTATCATGATGTGCATAGGTATCAGATAACATAGATCTATAACCCTTTATAGTAACAGGCTGCAGTTTGATTTCGTCAAACAAGTATACTAGAAAGTTTGAAATGTCTGGTATAGAGGGATCGAATATATCTACAGAATGATCCCTACACCAACGACGAAAAACCTTCCACTTAGCCGCATAGTTTAGCGAAGAGGAGGTCCTCCTAAGTTATAAATCGCGTCCACTGCTCGTCCTGTAAAGTGCTTGCCATGCAAGAAGGACCGCACAATGGAAAAACGTGAAGGTTGAGACCTTGCGGGTTGTGATGGAGTTGGCGCGATTTCCCTTGCAAAAGAAGATCCTCCCGTGGAGGAAGCTTCCGCGGTAGGTCCCACAACAGACACCTGAGTAGATTTATCCACGGTCTCTGTGGCGACAGAGATGCTACCAACAGAATCTTGCATTGAGATTGTTTTATCTTTAGCAATACTTGTTGAATTAACGGCGCTGGAGGATACGCATATCCTATCATTCCGTCCCAAGGGATCGACACAGCGTCTACTGCAAATGCTCTTGGATCCGGACACGGAGACACATACGTCTGCAACTGATTGTTGAGATGTGTCGCAAATAAGTCTATCATTGGCCGTTCCCGTTGGTAGCAAATCTGATTGAATACTTGTTTGTTGAGAGTCCACTCCGACAGCAACAAGCGACCCTTTCGTGAAAGGGAGTCTGCTAGCACATTCAGACGACCCGGTATGTGACGGACCGAAAGAAGAACGTGATGTTCTAACGCAAACAGAAGGATTCTTTCTGTTAGATTGAACAACGGAACTGAATGAGTGCCTCCCTGATTCCGTATATACGCCACTACTGTCGTATTGTCGGATAGGATTTGGACATGAGCATCGTGAATAATGTCCATCCAGTGACGTAACGCAAGCCAAATTGACATCATTTCCTTGATGTTTATGTGCTTGCACAGGAATTGCGGATCCCAAAGACCCTGGCATCTCGAATCCGTTGGGATTAATGATGCACCCCAACCTGTTTGACTGGCATCCGTCATAACGGTAAAACTCGGATCTGGCAACTGCAGCAGAACTCCTTGAGTTAACCACTGAATGTTTGCCCAAGTCTGAATCTCTTGTTCACTTGATCTGACAAGAGAACGTCTACATCGAGCGAATGAATTTTCACACTCCAATTCTGAGTCAGGAAAATTTGAAGAGGACGTGTGCGTAACCGCCCCATCGGAATGAGATCCGCGGCGGCTCCGCACAGACCTATCAGTCTCATAAATTCTCTCGCCGTGACTTTGTCTGCGTGCAGACAATAGCGAGCGTAACAACTGACTAATTTCGCTCTGGTTAACGGCAGATGAACGAGATTGTTGTGCGTCTCGAAGCTCATTCCCAGATGAGTGAATGACTTGGACGGCACCAGATCCGACTTCTCCTCATTTACTATAAAACCGAGACGTCGGAGCAATAGAAGAAGATTCTGAACATCATTCTGAAGCGTTAACTCGTTGCCGTACCTCTGAAGAATGTCGTCCAGGTAGGCCGACGTTACCGCAGACGAATGAGCTCGGAAGTAGATCATTACCGAGTTCATTACCCGAGTGAAAGCCCAGGGTGCTAGATTCAATCCGAAGCACATCGCCCGGAATTGATACACCACTCCTAGGACTGCGAAGCATAGATACTTTCGGAATGTCGGATGTACCATGACGTGAAAGTACGCATCTTTGAGATCTATGCTCGTTGCATAATCGTTCACCCGAATACTCGCTCTGACCGATCGAATAGTCTCCATATGAAACTTCGGAGCGACGATCAGCTTGTTTATCCAGCTCAAATCTATGATTGGACGGAACGAGCCGTCTGGTTTCGGAACCAGAAACAGATGGCTGTAGAATCCCGGAGATTCCTGGTTTTCTACGACCTCTACCACGTTCTTCATTAAAAGAGACTGCACCTCTGATAACAGAGCGTCTCTTTTCTGCGGATTTGACGGAAGATGAGGACTTCGAGTTAATGGAGGCTTTCGTTTGAAGGATATCTTTAGACCTTCCGAAGTCACTCCTCTCACCCAAGGGTCGTCCGTAATCGATGCCCATTCTTGTGAAAAGCTCGACAACCTTCCGCCAACCGGAATGTGATAGAGGTTTAAGCCATCACCTCCTGGACCTGCGAGGCCTGTGGTAGGAGAAACCACGTCTTCCACGACCCGCACCTCGCCCCGTCGACCTCGGGGCGTCCGACCGATTGTCCCGGCCTGAAGGACGTCCCGAACGAGAGTCGCTATCCTGATGGTCTCTCGAATAAGACCAAGAGGACGCACCGGAACCTCTATAGGAACCTCTCTTGGGCGCATTAGACCCAGAAGTGCCTGTCTTATTCGTGTCTGCTGTATCCGACTTCTTAGGAGCAGATTTGAACAACAGAGAATCCTTAGCTTTCTTTGTAATTTTATCATAAATAGCGGAAAGCTTGCCGTCAAAGAGAAGTTCTCCTGAGACCGAAGTGACTCTAAGAGAGTTCTTCACCTTAGTATCCACTAGTGTGGATGTAGCTAGGGCTGCGTCACGTCTAACCAACTCCAGATTTGCCACTGAAAGGGCGGAGTTACACGTGGAATAAGCTACTGCCCTTGAAAGAAGTCTTAAAGAGGATTGTATATCCTGAAACTCTTTCCCCTGAAGGCGCATTGATAATGCCTTAGTAAGGTGATCTGCGTAAGATAAGGCATCTAAATTGGCTCTGTTTGACGCAATAGCTGTTTCCAACACCGCGGTTGGAATAGAAGCTGACGACGGTAATGATAGCTCTAAGTCTTCCACCTCGTCGTCCATACGCAGAGGAACTCTCGGTATACCCTGTCCTGCCGTATCGAATTTATTCCTTGCATTAATGAAAGGCAGGTTGAGAGTATTAGCGGACAAGAAACCTGCTTTCCCCGTCCTGGAAGCAAGTTTAAATATAGCGTCGTTCAATAATTCAAATGTTCTTGCAACATTATTGGACTGCGACGGAAACTCGGGAGCGATGTCCCTGAACCGCTCAAAAAATTCCGAGTCCAATGACGCTATAATTCTCTTGTCCGGAAGCGCAGCAGTCTGGCCCGACGGAACAACTTGTCCCAGATGTTGTTGTACGAGAGAGGGGCCTCTCTCGCTCGTGGCCCAGCTGGACCTGGACGAGCTAGGAACGGGACTCAAAGGCTTCCTCCGTTCTCGCTTACTATCCGCCGTCACTGGGTGTGCATCTATTATGTTTATAGTGCTCGCATCACCCAAAATTTCCTCTTGGACCGCATCGGACGAACCCGGCTGCCGAACCATTCGGTGAATGGACGCTACACCGGGCGAGCTAGCAGACGACATTTGTCTAATCTCCATGAGCACTTTTGCCGCTAGCTCTGAATTCATTTGTGACGACGGACGCACACTTGAAGAAGATAACATGGAAACATCACTCTGTTCTGGTTCCTCTGAAATAGAAACTGAGAGAGTAGAGTGACCTTGCGGAGAAAGAGCCGGCATAGCCCTTTCTCCAGAAACAACATATCGTGACACACGTTTCCAATGTTTCTCATCCCAATGTTCACATATAGGACAGGGATTAATGCGAGAACACTGACTACAATTAATACAATGATCATGAAAGTCAGAGGAAGATTTCTTCCTATTACAATTTGAACAACGTCCCTTCATTGTGAAAGAACAACAATAAGTCCTAGTTACTCGCAAAAACCCCTGACACAAAGATACATAATAACATGATCCATTAATAAATGAAAAAACAATTGCAAAACAAAATAATTTTGAAAAAATATTTTTTCAGCGAAGCCCAAGTTGCTGAAAAGTAACGTTGAGCCCCGATGGATCCGATGGCAAAGTGTGGTCAAAAATTTTAAATTTATATTAAATAATTAATGAGACACTTTCGGATAATATAAATGTATCTTATAGTGAGATAAACTACAGCAAAGGCAAACAGCCCCCCTCAAAAAAGGCTGTTGCCAATGAAAACAAACAGTGTAAAAACACCAGAAAACATGACTCCAGGCACTGAAAAAACTGGCCCGGAATCAGTCATCAATTACACTCTATCTGATGCAAAACAGAGACTCCCAGGGGAGAATCTGCAGAACATCAGATGGAAGATGCAGAACACAAACGTTATACACCCATGGGTGAAAACGTAACTATGGGGAAAATAACAGAAAACATTCTGTAACCAAGCAACTCTCCCAGGAAATTTTAGAAATGAAATTTCTCAAAAATATACCAAAAGCATGGGAGAATTGCAAGGGGGGACTTTAGAAGGCTAGGGGAGAGGAAACACTGAATAAGCAGTGCAACAATTAGCAAGAATGACAACAAGAGGCCCATGCCTCGAAAATAGGCAACTTAACATAATTTCATCAAAAAATTTTAAGTACAGCCCTGATTATTTTTTGTCACTTCTTTTTCCTCTCCTCCTTCTATCCTCCTTAAAATCACATTTTCTCCAAAAATTACGTGTCTGGCATCCTTTAAACTGAGATTTACAAGCACAAAGATCAGTGAGATGTTGACTGATGAAGGGCCAAACAGAGAATGATAATTGGCGCCAATTTCGGGACGTCTGCGTCACTGCGCATGCGCAGTAGAGGCGTAGTATGGAGGTCCTTTAGGACATGATTTCTTTTTGTTTTGGATGCAAATTTTGGGGATTGGGGGGCAAAATTTGTGTTTGGCCCTGGTTTTGTTAGAGTTAGCACCAGCTAAGTCTGGGTCATTGGTACAGTATAAAAATATCGGGTTGTGCTGATAATGTTTATCCTCCCCAAACAACACCAAATATTAACACAGGAACTTGGCTTCAACACATTTGAATATACACATACTAGGGATGCTGAATTCAAGAAACATTATTTTGTCTGGTGATTTTGGAAAAGATTTTTAATTATCTCCCTTTTTGAGTCCCCGAGTGGGTCTGACTGAACCCAAAAATATTTGTTTGCATAGCACAGTGATAACAAAGGCACCCAATAAATTTATAGCAAACATTACTGACATAAATGAAAGTGTCAATGACACTGTAGCTCAACTTGTTTTAGAAATGTACATGTATAGTGTGTGACACAGCAATGACAAACATCTAGGTAATGACCTGATAACAAAGGTACACGTAAAGTATTGTAACGGTCTGTACATAAATGCTGACCGTAGCCTGTAACAAATATGTAGGTAAAGTATTGTAAAAGTGGGTTAACAGATGCTAAACTAGAAAAGAAATCTTTGAGTCCCAGAGTGGGGCTGACTGAACCCAAAAATATTTGTTCTCATAGCACAGTGATAACAAAGGCACCCCAAAACACTCATTCCTGTCACAAGGTGATAACAAAGGTACCCCAAGAAGTTTCATGAAGATCAGTTCATAAATACAGACTCTAGCCCGAGCCGTATTGACATGTGCACTTACTGTGTATAAGTAGCACTGAATAAATTAAAGTTAATTTAATTTGCATAATTTCTGCGTGAGAAAAAAACCCGTATTATATGTGATGTATTCCATGTTACTAAACATTCCTACGTAAATTTATTCAAATCAGAACTTTCATACAGAAGTTCTATACAAAAAACTGACTGCACTAATTTTGGTACAAAAAGGCTGCTGGTGGCCATCTTGAATTTTGGACCGCTCCCAAAAACACTTGTTCTCGTCCCACACTGATAACAAAGGTACCCAAGAAGTTTCGTAAAGATCGGTTCATAAATATGGCCTCCAGCCTGAGCCATATAGAAGTTGTGTACAAAAAATGATTGGACCTAATTTCGGTACAAAATGACCACTGACAGCCATCTTGAATTTTGGACCGCACTCAGAAACACTCGTTCTCATCCCAAGGTGATAACAAATGTACCCAAGAAGTTTTGTGAAGATCGGTTCATAAATACAGACTCTAGCCCGAGCCGTATTGACACAAGCACTTACTGTGTATAAGTAGCACTGAATAAATCAAAGTTCATCTAATTTGCATAATTTCTGCTCGAGAAAAAAACCTGTATTATATGTGATGTATTCCATGTTACTAAACATTCATACAGAAATTTATTCAAATCAGAACTTTCATACAGAAGTTCTGTACAAAAAACTGAATGCACTAATTTTGGTACAAAATGGCTGCCAGCAGCCATCTTGAATTTTGGACCGCACCCAAAAACACTCGTTCTCATCCCACGGTGATAACAAAGGTACCCAAGAAGTTTTGTAAAGATCGGTTCATAAATACGGCCTCTAGCCCGAGCCGTATTGGCATTTGCAGCTACACTTCTGAAAGTAACATTAAATAGATCAAAGTTAGTCTAATTGGCATAATTTATGCACGAGAAAAAAACCTGTATTATATGCGATGTATCCCTTGGTACTAAACATTCACACAAAAAATTCTTCAGCGCTTTCATATGGAAGTTCTGCGCAAAAATCTGATTAGAGCTAATTTTGTACAAAAGGGCTGCCAGCGGCCATCTTGAATTTCAGACCGGACCCCAAAACACTCGTTCTCGTCCCACGGTGATAACAAAGGTACACAAGAAGTTTTGTAAAGATTGGTTCATAAATATGGCCTCTAGCCTTAGCCTAGCCGTATTGGCATTTACAGTTACAGTACTGAAAGTAACACTAAATAAATCAAAGTTAGTCTAATTTGCATAATTTACGCACGAGAAAAAAACCCGTATTATATGTGATGTATCCCATGGTACTAAACATTCGTACAAAATATTATTGGAATCAGAGCTTTCGTATGGAAGTTCTGCGCAAAAATCTGATTGCACCTAATTTTGTACAAAATGGTTGCCAGCGGCCGTCTTGAATTTCGAACTGGACCCCAAAACACTTGTTCTCATCTCATGGTGATAACAAAGGTACCCAAGAAGTTTCATAAAGATCGGTTCATAAATATGGCCTCTAGACCGAGCCGTGTACAGTGCGATGGATGGACAGACAGACGATGGACCATGACAATACCTCAAATTTGGTTTCGCCAAAGTTGAGCTAAAAATCTTCTTTACGGGTTCTGTACAAAAAATGTAATATACAGAATTCCCGTAAATATGACTGCCAACAGGCATTTTGAATTTTTAGCTGAGCCCCAAAGCACTCGTTGCCATCCCATGATGATAACAAACGTAGTCCCAGAAGTTCTGTTTAAAAAACTGATTGCACCTAATTTCAGTATAAAATGGCCGTCGGCAGCCATCTTGAATTTTGGACCGCACCCAAAAACACTCGTTCCTGTCCAAAGGTGATAACAAAGGACCCAAGAAGTTTTGTGAAGATCGGTTCCTAAATACAGCCTCTAGCCCGAGCCGTATTGACATGTGCACTTACTGTATATAAGTAGCACTGAATAAATCAAAGTTCATCTAATTTGCATAATTTCTGCGCAAGAAAGAAACCTGTATTATATGTGATGTATTCGATGATACTAAACATTCATTCAAAAATTTATTCAAATCAGAACCTTCATATAGAAGTTCTGTACAAAAAACTGATTGTACATAATTTGGGTACAAAATGGCCCCCGGCAGCCAGCTTGAATTTTGGACTGCACCCAAAAACACTTGTTCTCTTTCCCAAGGTGATAAAAAAGGTCCCCAAGAAGTTTCGTGAAGATCGGTTCATAAATACAGCCCCTAGCTCGAGCCGTATTGACATGTGTACTTACTGTGTATAAGTAGCACTGAATAAATCAAAGTCCATCTAATTTGCATAATGTCTGCATGAGAAAAAAACCTGTACTATATGTGATTTATTCCATGTTACTAAACATTCAAACAAAAATTCATTCAAATCAGAACTTTCATACAGAAGTTCTGTACAAAAAACTGATTGCACTAATTTCGGTACAAAATGGCTGCCAGTGGCCATCTTGAATTTTGGACCTCACCCAAAAACACTTGTTCTCATCCCATGGTGATAACAAAGTTACCCAAGAAGTTTCATAAAGATCGGTTCATAAATACGGCCTGGAGCCCAAGCCGTATAGAAGTTGTGTACAAAAAAATGATTGTACCTAATTTTGGTACAAAATGGCCACTGGCAGCCATCTTGAATTTTGGGCCGCACCCAGAAACACTCGTTCTCGTCCCAATGTGATAACAAAGGTACCCAAGAAGTTTCGTGAAGATTGGTTCATAAATACAGCCCCTAGCCCAAGCCGTATTGACATGTGTACTTACTGTGTATAAGTAGCACTGAATAAATCAAAGTTCATCTAATTTGCATAATTTCTGCACGAGAAAAAAACTGTATTATATGTGATGTATTCCATGTTACTAAACATTCATACAAAAATTTATTCAAATCAGAACTTTCATACAGAAATTCTGTACAAAAAACTGATTGCACTAATTTCGGTACAAAATGGCTGCTGCTGGTGACCATCTTGAATTTCAAACCGCACCCAAAAACACTCGTTCTCGTCCCAAGGTGATAACAAAGGTACCCAAGAAGTTTCGTGAAGATTGGTTCATAAATACAGCCCCTAGCCCGAGTTGTATTGACATGTGTACTTACTGTGTATAAGTAGCATCCAAAAACACTCGTTCTCATCCCAAGGTGATAACAAAGGTACCCAAGAAGTTTCGTAAAGATCGGTTCATAAATATGGCCTCCAGCCCGAGCCGTATTGAATTGTTGATGGACGGACAGATGGCCAGATGGATGATGGGCCATAGCATAACCTCAAATTTGACGTCAAAATTGAGCTAAAAATGCTTCTTTACAAAAATTTTATTTTCAAACCCATGAAACTTGCTTATGTTTGTTATGTCATATATTCTAGAGGTTCCTTTTCCAAAACAATCTAATTATTAACTCTGTATAATGAATGATGTAATTCCCGTAATTCATTAACTAGTAGAGTACTGGAAACCCAAATTTGTGCTTCATTTTGAAGTACAAGTACCACAAAATAAAGGCTCCATATTCTGTTGATGTGCTTCATATTATTGTTGAAGTAAAATTATTTAGTCTGCAAGGAGTGCCTTGTTAAATTTATATAGGAATGCACCTCCCATGAATTGCAACAAGGCAAAGACATTTTGATGACCATAAATAATGTAGTACTCTACCAGATAAATGTCCAACATTACAGATGATTGGTTAACTCTGTATAACAAATGATGTAATTTATTTATGTAATTCATTAAATGCCCAACATTACAGATGATGATAAGAGGTGATAAAGAAAACAGCTCATTACAAGTGAAAAAAATTTATGCTACCTGAAAATACCAAAAATCCCCAGAAATTCCTTTGAACTAGGTACAAAGCTAGGATAGAAAAATTTTCTGACATGGTGGGGAGAGAGTTAAAATTTTTCTTAGAAACAACAAAATAATAATAAATGAAATAGGTACAAAATGTTTATTTATTATTATTATTATTATTTTAAAGAATTACTGTCATTTAACGAAAGTGATTCTTTAAAATAATAATGATACATGAAATTGTGTAAATCATAAGTTTATAACGAGCACTTTCATACACATGATTTTTGAAATATAAGGGTATTTTTGCATAATGAAAATTGTTCATTTCACAAATCATCAACATTTTTTTTTTAAAAATTAATAATGGCTTTCAGAGAAAATGTTGGCGCTTTTCTGACAACAAACTAACAACAAAAATATTTGATACACATGGTCAGGGGAAACACCCCCTCCCTCTACCCACAAGCTTCTAGCCTGCTCTGAACTCACAAACTCCAGAACAAAGTTCACATACAGGATTGTCACACTTTACAACAGAGAAACTATGGCATTACAAAACTAAGTCAGCTGCAAGGATGCCAGAAAGATTCAAGGGCAAGGGAGAAGGGGGTATCATAAAGGGCTAGTCTTGACTCCGGGAGTGAGTTAAGACCGGGAGTTTATAACGTATCATAAATTATAATGTGACACCCAATAGTACTGACATTACATAAATATTATCCCTTGAAAGGAACAAGGTGCCATCTGCAATGCTAAAGCATTGTTCTACTCAAGGGACAACCTAAAGCTTTAGGTTGATTGTATATCTTCTTTGTCTGGTGATTAATGACCAAACTCAGGCATTATACCAGATCACCCACACCCCACTCCCATTGGCATTGTCTCTTCCACAAGTGAACTTCTGACGAAAAAAGGGCACATGCCCCCCCTCCACTCCCCTGCCCCCTAGCCACAGGACAAGGGGTGGGGCTGTTTCCCCTACATCTGGCACCCTGGTTAGTTGAATATCAAGATCATGGATGGGTATGATTACATGAAATCAATTTTTGTGTCCAAGATTGTAATATTTCAAATAATAACATGTTTTAACCCTTTACCTAATTTAACACCCATATCTGGAAGGTAGAATTCACAAAATCATCATTCAAATTCTATTATGTTTTTCAATTTTTGTTTTTCGTCACCAAAACACAGCTTTTGACTTCTCATTGGAAGTAATTAAAGACATATTTTGGCAAGTGTTGTCCTTTACAGTGCAAGTCAAAATAAGTTGTAGTATAACTGCAATAAACTAAGTATACTGCTGCTCCTGCACTGATAAGATCAGAATCTGACATCATTTTCAGGAAAGCTCCTAGTGAGCGATTTCTAGAAAATGTCAACTTTTGGTCTTATCAGTGTAGGAAGAGAAAGATACATAGTTTATAGTGGTTATCCTACAACTTATTTTGACTTGTACTGTAGGTGTGTTAGTTAAAGGATTAAGTCTCCTGAAGATTAAGTTCAAATGATTGTAGCTGACTAGTTCAAAATCCCTGAAAAATCAAATCTATTGCAGCATGAATGTCTCCACCAGTTGCTTCTAATGCTCGTCTTGCTAAAGCATCATCAGAAATACCCATATCTCTCAACTGTTGTAACTGTGCCTGAAACACACCAAATATAACAATATTGGCAAAACTTTCAAACTTGCTCAAATATAAACAATTCAACCCTTTCAATCCATTATGTTTTAATATTAGAGCTGAAATGGTTAACCGATTAATCGATGATCAACATCTTGATCGATCCAAAAAGTAATTGATCGATTAACCTTTACTTTTGAATCACTGCATTATATAGGTTAACAAAGGAACAAACTTGCTCCGAGACAGGCAAATTGTCACACTGACTCACATCAATTCTATGAGAGTAAAGCATGCAAGTTACTTGCTGGCAAACTTGTTTACTTGCATGATCATCATACTGTATCAGTGGCTGGAAATGGTCATTCTTAACCCTTTACCCATTGCGGGTAGTAGACGATACTTGCAAAATAAATTCATGAATTATTAAAAATGAGCTCGTTCCAATGAGGGGTCATAAGCTATGTTTTTGAGACAAAAATTGAAAACGCTAAAAAATTTATAGTAATTTATATATTTTTTATACTTACCAATGACCCAGACTTAGCTGGTGCTAACTCTAAAATATTAAGGGCCAAACGCAAATTTTACCCCCCAATCCCCCAAATTTGCACCTAAAACCAAAAATTACATGTCCCATATGGTCCTCCATACTTTTACCCCACTGCGCATGCGCAGTGTCAAGGAGGTCTTGAAATTGCCGCCAAAAATCATTCTTACAACCACAGCCTGGTAAGCGTTATGTACTCAGCGGGGAGGAATGAGTTCCCAACTCATGGGAGGGCCATCCCCGTCTGGGTCATTGGTAAGTATAAAAAATATATAAATTACTATAAATATTGGTAAGTATAAAAAATATATAAATTACTATAAATTTTTAACATTTTATACTGTACCAATGACCCAGACTTAGCTGAATAGTAAAAAGGTTGGAGTGCCTAGGACATAAGGAAAATGCAATAGACTCAATTACCTATAACAGACCTATCCCCTTAAGGAGAAAAGGAGAGATAGTCTTTCATGTATCTTTCTTCTTTGTAACAAAAAAGAAAGACAATACTATTCTGTAATTGAGCACAATAACATCAATGATGTCTATAAACATCTAGTATAACCCTTTATACTAATATTTTTAAGGAAAGCCAACTAATGCGGGAGTCTAGAGAAATGAGACTCTATATACTCATTTAAAAGTGTTCAAGGATTGTATATTAACGCTCAATTAATCACATGATATATACGAATGCTTCACACCAATTAACATTAAAAAATATTACACAGATGAGTAAACATAGGCTTAACCCTAAAATTATCTCGGAACCGACACGGAATTACTAAGTCCAAGGGAGGTATTCCCTTGCTTTACACTATAAAGCAGGTGACCTAAGGGAACACCCCCCTTTCCCCCTTGCCCTGGATCAAATGCTCCAGAGCAAAGAGGGCAGCAGGACAGAGTCACTGCCGGAACCGAAAGCCAATACACACATAGTTGCCACTATTTAGTAGACAACCTTCAGAGTAAAAAAATAGCGGACCTAAACAATGTAGATCTGTAGAAAAGGACTCAATATTCTCAGATACAAAATCGTGAAAATGGAGGGCTAACACTAATATGCAGCCCTCATTAAATCTGTAAAAACCATATTAATAGCTTAAGCCCATGAAGTAGAAGAACTCTTACTTCATGAGCTTAAACTAAAACACAGACTGCTGAATGAAAAAATAATCATAAGCAGAACTGACAGTAGATTGAATCCATCTGACCATAGAATGGACCGAAATGTGGAGGAAGCTTCCACGGCATGTCCCACAACAGACGCCTGAGTAAATAGTCCACAGTCTTGTGGAGCTAGAGAAGCAACCAATAGAATTTGCATTGAAATAATTACACTAGAGCAAAATCTGTAGAATCAACAACGCTGTAAGATACGCATATCTTATTATTCCGTCTAACAAGATCTCTAGAGCGTTTATTGCAAACGCTTGAAGATCCAAACATAATGACACATACGTCTGCAACTAATTGTTGAGATGCGTCGCGAATAATAGATCATTGGCTGCTCGCCATGGTAGCAATCTGATTGAAAACTTGTTTGTTGAAAACTGATTCTGTTGGCAACAAACGGTCCCTCCGTGAAGGGAGTCCGCTAATACGTTCGGACGACCCAGAATATGACAGACTGATAGGAGAACTTGATGTTCTAGTAGCAACTGAAAGATACATTCCGTTAACATGAATAACAGGATGGAATGAGTGCCTCTAAAATTCCGAAAATTCGCTAATACCGTCGAATTGTCGGACAGAATTAGCATATGAACATTCTGAATTATGTTATCCAATAACGTAGCGCAAGCCAAAATGACATCATACTTGATGTTTGAGTGCTGATAAGGAACTACGGAATCAAAAGACCCTGGCACTTCAATCCGTTGAGCTCAATGAAAATGACCCAACCTGTTTACTGGCATCCGTCAAGACTGTAAAACTCGGATCTGGCAGTTGCAATGGAACTACCTGAGTTAAGCCCAGAAAACTAGCCCAAGTCTGAATCTCTTATTCACTTGATTAGACAAGACGATGTCCGTATCGAGCGAAAGAATCTTCACTCTCCAAAATTGAATTAAAGAAATTTGGAGAGGACCAATGCGTAACCGCCACATCGGAATAAAATCGCGGCAGTCCCGCCTAAACGTATCAGTCTCATAAGATCTCTAGCTGAGACTTGTCGGAGCAAAGACAATGGAGAGCACAACAACTGAATAATTTCGTTCTGAGTAACGGCAGACGAACGAAAAAGTTGTGCGTTACGAAGCTCATCCCCCGGTGGTTGAATGACTTGGATGATACCAGATCCGACTTCTCCTCGTTTACTTTAAGAAACCCGAGACGTCGGAGCAATAGAAGCAGATTCTGCACATAGTTCTGAAGCGTTAACTCATTGCCGTACCTGTATGGATGTTTCCCAGGTAGGCTGACGTTATTGCAGACGAATAAGTTCGGAAATGAGTCATTATCGAGTCTGTTATTCGAGCGAAGGCCTAGGGGGATAGATTCAGACCGAAGTATATTGCTCGGAACTGATATACGACTCCTATGATAAGGAAGCGAAGATACTTTCTGACGCCTGATGTACCATGGCGTGAAAGTACGCATCTTGAGATTTATGCATGTAGCATAATTGAAGACCCGAATACTCGCTCTGACCGATCGGGTGGACTCCATATATAAACTTGGAGCCACAATCAACTTGTTTATCCAGTTCCGAATAATGAGTGAGCGAAACGAGCCGTCTGGTTTTTGGAACCAGAAAAGGATGGTTGTAGAAACCTGGAAATTCCTGGATTTCTACGATCTCCATCGCGATCATTCCAGAAGAGACTAGACTTCTGATGGAAGCGAGCCTCAAGACTTCTGATGGAAGCGAGCCTCTATCTTACTGACTTGGCGGAAGCTGATGGAAGCGAGCCTCTATCCTACTGACTTGGCGGAAGCTGAGTCCATCTTGGACTCCGAGTTGACAGAGGATTTCGTTTGAGGAACAATATAGTCCTTTCGAAATCACCCCTTGAATCCAAGGGACGTCCGTAATCTATTCCCAAATAATTGATAAACTCGACCGTCTTCCGCTCACTAGTACATGATAGAGGTTAAAACCATTAACTCCTGATCCTGTGAGGCTTGCGGAAGGAGAAGCCATGTCCTCCACAGTCGCCCCGTCTGACCATAATTACGGCCCCTATATGAGTCGCTACCCTGACGGTCTCTAGAATAAGACCTAGAGGATGCATAGGAACCTTAAAGGAACTTCCCTTGGACGTATTCGTCCCAGAAGTGTCTGTCCTACTCTTCTCTGCTGAATCCGACTATATGGAAGCGAATTTTAATAGCAGAGAGTCTAAAGACCGGAGCGACTCTGAGAGAGTTTTTAACCTTACTATCTACACGCGTGGATGTAGCCAGGACCCCGTCATGTCTAACCAGCTCCATATTGTCACTAAAGGACGGAGTTTTACGTGAGGCCCTTGAAAGAACTCTTAAGGATATTATCATCCTAGAATTCTTTTCCCTTTGAGACGTAATGATAACGTTCTGGTAAGGTGATCTGCGTACGATGATGCGTCTAGCCAACCCTGCTAGACAATATTGTTATTCCCAACATCGTGGTTGGAATTGACAGTAAAAAAACAATACTAGATCCTGCCCTGTTCGTCTAGACACAGAGAACTCTCAAAATGCTCTGTCCTGCCGTTTCAAAATATTCGCTGAATTGATGAAAGGCAGATGTAGAACATATTGCCGATAAGAAAACTGACCTGCCCATTTAGGTAGCAAGTTAAATAATATAGCGTCATTCAACAGATCAATGTCCGTGAGACATATCTGGACTATGTCGGAAACTAAGGGATGATGACTCTCAACCGATTAAGAATTCTGTGTCCAGTGGCGCTATCAGTCTCTTATCCGGCACCGCAGCATTTTTTTGGTTCGGATGAACAACGTCAGATGACAATGCCGGATGCACTCTACAGCAGTTATGTTGTTCCGAAAAGGGAAAATACAACTCATCCGTATCCCTTTCTCCATCCTGTTGGATTCTTGGTCGTCCATGTCTGAACCTGCAGCGGAATGTACCAACCCAGCTTCCTTGGATAATTTCTGATCCGACAGAGTTACTGTCGGTTGCTGGGATGCTGCGATAATTGTGCTATCTGCGATTGCATGTCCGTAACAGAGGCCTGTGGAGCTGCGGTCTTATAGGATTTAGCCGCTGGAAGCTTCTTGGACATTCACTCTTGCATACATCTAATATGTGAACGTCCGGAGTATGAAGGCCTCGTATCCCTGGCTACCGGATGGCGTGACCTGGTCGCCGTAGAATCCCTGGTCGGCAATGTTGGTTGAATATCACAGGTCACGCAGCCAAGGTGCGGTCGTGAGTGCTGCCGTGAGGATGAGGAAGCCGAAAGAGCAGTCTCTCTGGACTGTCTATATAACGGAGCATCCCGAACGGCGGACGTATGCTCCGAATGAGGAACGTTTTGTACCACAACATCTGGGCCCAGATGTTGTAATACAAGAGAGGAACCTCTCTTGCTCACAGCCCGATGGACCTGGACGAGCTAGGAACCAGACTAATAGGCTTCTTCCGTACCATCCTCGTATCCGTCGTCACTGGGTGTGCACATTGTATTTTATAGTGCTCGTATCACCCAAATCTCCTTCCTGGACCGCAACGGACGAACCCGGGTGCTGAGCCATTCAGTGAATGGTCGCGACACTGGGCGAGCTAGCGGACACCAACGCCGGTGATCCTACTTGAGACCTCTTAGGCAATTGATGTATTTGTATGAGCACTTTACCGCTAGCTCTTCATTTAACTGTGACAACGTAAGCACACTTACAAAGACTTCACGGTAACAATACCTAGTTCATGTTACCCTATGAGACCTGTGGAGCCGCGGTCCTACGTGAAATATCTGCTGGAAGCTCCCAGGACGTTCATTCCTACATTTATATAATATGCGAACGTCCCGATTGGAAAGGTCTCGTATCCTTGGCTAGCAGATGGAGTGACCTGGTCGACGTGTATTCCTTGGTCGGCGAAGCAGGAGCACCAGGGACGTTCAGTCCTGCATTTATATAATATGCAAACGTCCCGTGGACTCGGTTGTCACTTAGCCAAGGTGCGGTCGTGTGTGTTGACAAGGATGAGGAAGCCAATATAGCAGCCGCATCGGACTGTCATGCGACGGAACGTCCCGAGCAGGAGGAGTGGACGTAAGCTTCGACTAAGCGAACAACATACAACAACATCGCGGCACAGATGTTGATGCAAGAGAGAGGGGGCCTATCTCGCTCGTGGTCCGGGGGACCTGGACGAGCTAGCTACTGGACTGACAGGCTTCCTCCGTACTATCCTGGGATCCGTCATTGCTAGGTGTGCACATCTGAAGTTTTATAGTGCTCGCATCACCCAATCTGCTTCCTTGGACTGCAATGGACTAACCCGGGTGCTGTACCATTCTTTCCTGGTGAATGGACGCGACACCGGGCGGACTAGTGGGCGACAATGCCTTCGATAGAACTATCTAACTCCCAGCAATTGTCGTAATACCTTGAGCACTTCCTGCTAGCCCTACTATTGCAACGACGGAGACACACTTATTGAAGACATCACTCTGAATTCTGAAAAAGAAAATGATAGAATATAGTGACCCTACGGAGAGAGGACCGTAATGGACCTCTCACTGCTAATAAAATACCGTGACACCCGTCTCCAACGATGTCATATCAATCAACACACACAGAGCAAGAATTAATGCGACTACATAGACTATAAGAAACACAATGAACTTGTGAATAAGAGGAAGATATCCTCGCATTACGAATGAAGAATATTTTTTCCAACCAGAAAAAATATACACCGTCATATTACTCGCACTAACCCTTGAAATAAATTTACATATATATTATAATTCATCATAACATTTCAAAAGAAAATAATTTTCAAAAAAAAAAAATTTTTGAAAAAATTTTCAGAAGAGCCCAAGTTCCCAATGGGAACCTTGAGCCCAAGGATCCCAAAAAACCTAAGTGTGGACAAAATTTTTGAATGATTTTGAAAAATTAATGTAACACTTACGGACAATATTAATGTATCTAGCTATGAACTAAATTAAGCAGAAGACAAGTAATCATTGTCAGAAGTAACAGTTGTCAACATAAGCAAAAGTGTCAACAAACCAGAAACATGACTCCAGGCACTGAAACAAACAAAGCCCGAAATCAGTTACCAATTTATCTGATGCAAAACAGAGGCTTCCAGAGAAGGAACTGTAGAACATCAGATGGTAGATGCAGACCAAAATGCCTACACACCCCTGGGCTGAGGATGTAAACATGGGGAAAAAACAGAAAATAATTCTGTTACCAAGCCAAAAACTCCCAAGAAATTTTAGCAATAAACATTACAAAAAATAAGCCAAAAGCATGGGAGAATAGCTAGGGGGGAATAAAGAAAAAGGAGAGAGGAAACACTGATTAAACAATGGAATATTCATAGCAAGAATGACCACAACAAGGTCATGCCTCAAAAGTTAAAAAATTTATAGTAATTTATATATTTTTTATACTTACCAATGACCCAGACTTAGCTGGTGCTAACTCTAACAAAACCAGGGCCAAACACAAATTTTGCCCCCCAATCCCCAAAATTTGCATCCAAAACAAAAAGAAATCATGTCCTAAAGGACCTCCATACTACGCCTCTACTGCGCATGCGCAGTGATGCAGACGTCCCGAAATTGGCGCCAATTATCATTCTTACTGGCAGTGCCTGGTCAGCGCTATGTACTCAGTGGGGAGGCAAGAGTTCCCAACTCCAGGGAGGGCCATCCCCGTCTGGGTCATTGGTAAGTATAAAAAATATATAAATTACTATAAATTTTTTAACATTTTTATACTGTACCAATGACCCAGACTTAGCTGAATAGTAAACAGGCTGGAGGGCCTAGGACATAGAGGAAAATCCAATAAGCTCAACTATATAGTAAAGAGGTAACCCCTTAAGGAGAAAAGGAGTATTAGGCTTTACATGTATCTTTCTTATTTAATATTAAATTAGAAAGATACACTACCCTCAATAATTGAGCACAATAACATTCATGTTCTCTATTAACATCCAGTATATCCCTTATACTAATTATTTTTAAAGTAAGCCAATAAATAAAGTAGTCCAGAGAATTGAGACTCTTTATAGTCATTTAAAAGTGTCCGAGTATTGTATATTAAAGCCCGTTTGACACTTGACATATACAAATGCTTCACACCGAGCTACACTTTAAAAATAAGACATGAATGAATTTTAACATTAATATTACACTTTAAAACCATCCCGGAAGCGACTCAGAAATACTGACTTGGAGGAGGCATTCCCTTGCTTTTCACTATAAAGCAGGTGACCTAAGGGAACACCCGCCCCCCCCCCCCCCCCCCCCCCTTCCCCTTGCCCTGGGTCAAATAGCCCAGAGCGAAGAGGGCAGCCGGACGGAGTCACTGCTGGAACAGAAAGCCTGCATAACTATAGTTGCAACTGTTTAGTGGACGACATTCTGAGCAACAGATAACGGACCTAAACAATGCAGGTCTCCAGAAATGGACTCAATATTTCTGAGATAAAAATTCGTAAATGTGGATGGCTGAGACCAATAAGCAGCCTTCATTAAATCTGTAATAGCAACACTATTAGCATAAGCCCAGGAAGTAGAAAGAGCTCTTACTTCATGAGCAGAAATCTTAAGCACAGACTGCTGAGAAGAAGATAAATTTTCATAAGCAGTACGGATAGTTAATTGAATCCATCTAGCAATAGAATGGACCGAAATGTCCTTTCTATTAGGCATCAAAGACAGAAAGAAACGTTTCCGTCCCTTTCTGATAAACTGAGATCTCTGTTTATAGATACGTAAAGCTTTAACAGGACAGAGTAAAGGCCTACGCCCGTCTGAAGACGGAAGAGCCTTAATAACAATAGGTTCCGGATATTTATTAGGAGCCTGATTCTTAGCTAAAAAACCCACATTAGTAGTGAAGGTGATAGTGTTCCCGACACTACGATAGTGAGAATCATCCACCGATAGTGCATGAAGCTCACTGACTCTTCTAGCAGAAGAGAAAGCTAAGAGAAAAGCTGTCTTATAAGATAAGAACTTGAAATCTACTGTCCCAAGAGGTTCAAATGGCTTTTCTTTCAATTTAAGAAGAACCCAAGCTAAATTCCACTTAGGAATTAGTCTAAGAGTTCTGGGTCTATTTATCGAAAAGTTTCTAACCAACTTAGATAAAGAGACATTAGATCCAATTTGTAAACTATCATGATGTGCATAGGTATCAGATAACATAGATCTATAACCCTTTATAGTAACAGGCTGCAGTTTGATTTCGTCAAACAAGTATACTAGAAAGTTTGCAATGTCTGGTATAGAGGGATCGAATATATCTACAGAATGATCCCTACACCAACGACGAAAAACCTTCCACTTAGCCGCATAGTTTAGCGAAGAGGAGGTCCTCCTACAGTTAGAAATCGCGTCCACTGCTCGTCCTGTAAAGTGTTTGCCATGCAAGAAGGACCGCACAATGGAAAAACGTGAAGGTTGAGACCTTGCGGGTTGTGATGGAGTTGGCGCGATTTCCCCTGCGAAAGAAGATCCTCCCGTGGAGGAAGCTTTCGCGGTAGGTCCCACAACAGACACCTGAGTAGATTTATCCACGGTCTCTGTGGCGACAGAGATGCTACCAACAGAATCTTGCATTGAGATTGTTTTATCTTTAGCAATACTTGTTGAATTAACGGCGCTGGAGGATACGCATATCCTATCATTCCGTCCCAAGGGATCGACAGAGCGTCTACTGCAAATGCTCTTGGATCCGGACACGGAGACACATACGTCTGCAACTGATTGTTGAGATGTGTCGCAAATAAGTCTATCATTGGCCGTTCCCATTGGTAGCAAATCTGATTGAATACTTGTTTGTTGAGAGTCCACTCCGACGGCAACAAGCGACCCTTTCGTGAAAGGGAGTCTGCTAGCACATTCAGACGACCCGGTATGTGACGGACCGAAAGAAGAACGTGATGTTCTAGCGCAAACAGAAGGATTCTTTCCGTTAGATTGAACAACGGAACTGGGTGAGTGCCTCCCTGCTTCCATATATACGCCACTACTGTCGTATTGTCGGATAGGATTTGGACATGAGCATTGTGAATAATGTCCATCCAGTGACGTAACGCAAGCCAAATTGACATCATTTCCTTGATGTTTATGTGCTTGCACAGGAATTGCGGATCCCAAAGACCCTGGCATCTCGAATCCGTTGGGATTAATGATGCACCCCAACCTGTTTGACTGGCATCCGTCATAATGGTAAAACTCGGATCCGGCAACTGCAGCGGAACTCCCTGAGTTAACCACTGAATGTCTGCCCAAGTCTGAATCTCTTGTTTCACTTGATCCGACAAGAGAACGTCTACATCGAGCGAATGAATTTTCACACTCCAATTCTGAGTCAAGAAAATTTGAAGAGGATGTGTGCGTAACCGCCCCATCGGAATGAGATCCGCGGCGGCTCCGCACAGACCTATCAGTCTCATAAATTCTCTCGCTGTGACTTTGTCTGCATGCAGACAATAGCGAGCGTAACAACTGACTAATTTCGCTCTGGTTAACGGCAGACGAACGAGATTGTTGTGCGTCTCGAAGCTCATTCCCAGATGAGTGAATGACTTGGACGGCACCAGATCCGACTTCTCCTCGTTTACTATAAAACCGAGACGTCGGAGCAATAGAAGAAGATTCTGAACATTGTTCTGAAGCGTTAACTCGTTGCCGTACCTCTGAAGAATGTCGTCCAGGTAGGCCGACGTTACCGCAGACGAATGAGCTCGGAAGTAGATCATTACCGAGTTCATTACCCGAGTGAAAGCCCAGGGTGCTAGATTCAATCCGAAGCACATCGCCCGGAATTGATACACCACTCCTAGGACTGTGAAGCGTAGGTACTTTCGGAATGTCGGATGTACCATGACGTGAAAGTACGCATCTTTGAGATCTATGCTTGTTGCATAATCGTTCACCCGAATACTCGCTCTGACCGACCGATTCGTCTCCATATAAAACTTCGGAGCGACGATCAGCTTGTTTATCCAGCTCAAATCTATGACTGGACGGAACGAGCCGTCTGGTTTCGGAACCAGAAACAGATGGCTGTAGAATCCCGGAGATTCCTGGTTTTCTACGACCTCTACTGCGTTCTTCTTTAAAAGAGACTGCACCTCTGATAACAGAGCGTCTCTTTTCTGCGGATGTGACGGAAGTTGAGTCCACTTTGGACTTCGAGTTAATGGAGGCTTTCGTTTGAAGGATATCTTTAGACCTTCCGAAGTCACTCCTCTCACCCAAGGGTCGTCCATAATCGACGCCCATTCTTGTGAAAAGCTCGACAACCTTCCGCCAACCGGTACGCGATAGAGGTTTAAGCCATCACCTCCTGGACCTGCGAGGCCTGCGGGAGGAGAAACCACGTCCTCCACGATCCGCACCTCGCCCCGTCGACCTCGGGGCATCCGACCGATTGTCCCGGCCTGAAGGACGTCCCGAACGAGAGTCGCTACCCTGACGGTCTCTCGAATAAGACCAAGAGGACGCACCGGAACCTCTATAGGAACCTCTCTTGGGCGCATTAGACCCAGAAGTGCCTGTCTTATTCTTGTCTGCTGTATCCGACTTCTTAGAAGCAGATTTAACAACAGAGAATCCGAAGCTTTCTTTGTAATTTTATCATAAATAGCAGAAAGCTTGCCGTCAAAGAGAAGTTCTCCTGAGACCGAAGCGACTCTAAGAGAGTTCTTCACCTTAGTATCCACTAGTGTGGATGTAGCTAGGGCTGCGTCACGTCTAACCAACTCCAGATTTGCCACTGAAAGGGCGGAGTTACACGTGGAATAAGCTACTGCCCTTGAAAGAAGTCTTAAAGAGGATTGAATATCCTGAAACTCTTTCCCTTGAAGGCGCAGTGATAACGCCTTAGTAAGGTGATCTGCGTAAGATAAGGCATCTAAATTGACTCTGTTAGACGCAATAGCTGTTTCCAACGCCGCAGTTGGAATAGAAGCCGACGACGGTAATGATAGCTCTAAGTTTTCCGCCTCGTCGTCCATACGCAGAGGAACTCTCGGGATACCCTGTCCTGCCGTATCGAATTTATTCCTTGCATTAATGAAAGGCAGGTTGAGAGTATTAGCGGACAAGAAACCTGCTTTCCCCATCTTGGAAGCAAGTTTAAATATAGCGTCGTTCAATAATTCAAATGTTCTTGCAACATTATTGGACTGCGACGGAAACTCGGGAGCGATGTCCCTGAACCGCTCAAAAAATTCAGAGTCCAATGACGCTATAATCCTCTTGTCCGGAACCGCAGCAGTCTGGCCCGACGGAAGAACTTGAGGGAGAAAGTGCCGGATGAAGTCCACGGCGGCTTTATGTTGTTCCGAAAGGGATAGCTCCATGTCATCCGTATCCCTTTCACCATCCGGTCGGACCTCATGATGTTCCCGGTCGTCCGCCCCCGATGCTTCGGCTGAGCGCACCGACCCAGCGCCGTCGGATAATTCTCGATCCGACACCGTTTCTGTCGGCTGCTGGGATGCTGCGATAAGCTGTGCTATCTGCACAAGAATGTCCGGCGTTGAGACCTGCGGAGGCGCAGTCTTTCGCTGCTTCGCCGAGGGCAGCTCCGCATCAGATGGCTCCCGCATACTTTTCCTATGCGAACGTCCGGAGTCCATCGGTCTCGAATCCCTGGCTGCCGGATGGAGTGACCTGGTCGCCGAAGAATCCTTGATCGGCGAAGCTGGTAATATATCGGCGGTCACGCAGCCAAGGTGCGGTCGTGTGCGCTGACGAGAAGAGGAAGCCTTAACAGTCTCCGCGGACTGCTTATACAACGGAGCGTCCCGAGCGACGGACGTATGCTCTGCTAAAGACACATTTTGTACCACAACATCTGGTCCCAGATGTTGTTGTACGAGAGAGGGGCCTCTCTCGCTCGCGGCCCGGCTGGACCTGGACGAGCTAGGAACCGGACTCAAAGGCTTCCTCCGTTCTCGCTTACTATCCGCCGTCACTGGGTGTGCATCTATTATGTTTATAGTGCTCGCATCACCCAAAATTTCCTCCTGGACCGCATCGGACGAACCCGGCTGCCGAACCATTCGGTGAATGGATGCTACACCGGGCGAGCTAGCGGACGACATTTGTCTAATCTCCATGAGCACTTTTGCCGCTAGCTCTGAATTCATTTGTGACGACGGACGCACACTTGTAGAAGATAACATGGAAACATCACCCTGTTCTTGTTCCTCTGAAATAGAAACTGAGAGAGTAGAGTGACCTTGCGGAGAAAGAGCCGGCATAGCCCTTTCTCCAGAAACAACATATCGTGACACACGTTTCCAATGTTTCTCATCCCAATATTCACATATAGGACAGGGATTAATGCGAGAACACTGACTACAATTAATACAATGATCATGAAAGTCAGAGGAAGATTTCTTCCTATTACAATTTGAACAATGTCCCTTCATTGTGAAAGGACAACAACAAGTCCTAGTTACTCGCAAAAACCCCTGACACAAAGATACATAATAACATGATCCATTAATAAATGAAAAAACAATTGCAAATCAAAATAATTTTGAAAAAATATTTTTTCAGCGAAGCCCAAGTTGCTGAAAAGTAACGTTGAGCCCCGATGGATCCGATGGCAAAGTGTGGTCAAAAATTTTAAATTTATATTAAATAATTAATGAGACACTTACGGATAATATAAATGTATCTTATAGTGAGACAAATTACAGCAAAGGCAAACAGCCCCCCTCAAAAAAGGCTGTTGCCAATGTAAACAAACAGTTTAAAACACCAGAAAACATGACTCCAGGCACTGAAAAAACTGGCCCGGAATCAGTCATCAAAATTACACTCTATCTGATGCAAAACAGAGACTCCCAGGGGAGAATCTGCAGAACATCAGATGGAAGATGCAGAACACAACGTTATACACCCATGGGTGAAAACGTAACTATGGGGAAAATAACAGAAAACATTCTGTAACCAAGCAACTCTCCCAGGAAATTTTAGAAATGAACTTTCTCAAAAATATGCCAAAAGCATGGGAGAATTGCAAGGGGGGACTTTAGAAGGCTAGGGGAGAGGAAACACTGAATAAGCAGTGCAACATTTAGCAAGAATGACAACAAGAGGCCCATGCCTCGAAAATAGGCAACTTAACATAATTTCATCAAAAAATTTTAAGTACAGCCCTGATTATTTTTTGTCACTTCTTTTTCCTCTCCTCCTTCTATCCTCCTTAGAATCACATTTTCTCCAAAAATTATGTGTCTGGCATCCTTTAAACTGAGATTTACAAGCACAAAGATCAGTGAGATGTTGACTGATGAAGGGCCAAACAGAGAATAATAATTGGCGCCAATTTCGGGACGTCTGCGTCACTGCGCATGCGCAGTAGAGGCGTAGTATGGAGGTCCTTTAGGACATGATTTCTTTTTGTTTTGGATGCAAATTTTGGGGATTGGGGGGCAAAATTTGTGTTTGGCCCTGGTTTTGTTAGAGTTAGCACCAGCTAAGTCTGGGTCATTGGTACAGTATAAAAATATGAAGCAGTTTTCAAGTTACTCTGTTGATGAAATAAATGCGAAACGGGCAACCTCAATTCAAACATTTCATGTAATGATGTTAAACGGTAACATATGTGACTGGAGCCGTAAACATAGCAAAAACTATGCAAGCTCTTGTAAATTCAGATGGCAGACAGTTTAGTCTTATTGGAACATATGATCATTTGGAATGTGATCAGTCCTTTACATGGTTCTTCTGACTGGATTTTTGAAACAGACTGTTAATTATTGGTTGATGGTAACCACCAAGTTGATGCACAACAATGCTTCGTTTCTGACAAAACAAGGTGAGTAAAAAATTGTGCACCCAAATTTAACCCGAAAACTCGGGTAATTTTATACACTTGCTACACTTCGACAGTCTACACCCTGTGTCTTTGCAGTTATTTCTAGGCTAGTCTTGGATGCCTATATAGTCATCCAAGACTTGCCTAGGAACAATTACAGTGGCACTTGACTGAAACATGCAAGTTTCCCGATACAAGACTCCATGTTGGGGCGCCTGTACTTTTGCAGTAAAAGTGATAAGTCAGAAAAAGTCCTTTAAGATTAAATTTATGAAGTGCACTGTTAGGGAAGCCACAACTGTCACCACAGATATTCAAGACACAGGATTTTTGGCCAAAAAAAGGTTTTGATTCTCACGCAATCCCTCACTGAAATTGAACAACCCCCGTTTTTATTGCCTTGCAGTGTTCTCCAATATTATCCCATAAATGGCTGTTTATTTGAACAATAAAGGCCTTGGATAAATTTTTGATTTATTCACCTAGTAGAGTGATAAATTTTCCCCATAGGTTTAACACTGAAAGAATTTATTCTCCAAGTAGCGACGGACTTGTTGACCTCTGGCCTCTACGACATTTGTCTAGCATAATTAATAGTTCCATTGTTGATTTCTTTAAATCTTTTTGAAAGTATTACACAATGCCAGTAGAAAACACCACCCACTTCTCATATAATAAAGTATTTTTGCAAGTTTAGTTCTAGAAAACACCACCCACTTCTCATATAATAAAGTATTTTTGCAAGTTTAGCTCAAGTTTGTAGGGGAATTATTTTTAGACAGAAATGTATTACTGCGCCTCGTTATTTTTGCCAATTTTGCTGGTCGATCGAATTGGACCAATGTGCTCCTCACTTCTTGCCGTGTTTTGTAGCGAATTATAGCACGATTTTGCCGTGACAGCCATGTAGAAGATTTATGGGATAAACAAAATAAACGTATAGTGTTTTCAAGTAAAAAATTTATTCTACTCTTAGAATTAAGAATGAAACCGACTCGCCATTCTTAATCCGACTCGTAGAATAAATTTTTTACTTGAAAACACTATATGTTTATTCTATATTACTACAAAATTTGGAGACTCAAAACTTTTTATGTTATTATTATTGATGTATATAACTGAAATTTGAAGAGTATAACTATTTATTTATTTATTGATGTTTAAGGTCACATATTTATGCACAATGGCTAATCATAACCGTGACAGTTTTACGGGTCGAGGAAGCTGGAGTACCCGGAGAGATGTTTTTGTTTGTTGGTGGTTAACGTCACATATTTATGCACCATGGCTAATCGTGACACAACATGGAGATGAAGTCAAGGGTAGTCAATCGTTGATCTACATGTTGCCCATTTTAGAGGACTTACACCCCAAGCATTGGTGACTGGGTCCTATTTTACTCGTAAAGCGGAACTACCCGGAGAGAACCACCGAGCAACGATGAGCAGCTACCTGCTCCCCAACATCGTAACTCAGCACTGCAGCACAGACAGTGTTAGATTGGTTGAAGACATGCGTACCATCGACGTGCAGAACGCCTTAGTACACGGCGTCATCATGCCCCCACGCGGGCAATGGGGATGAAGTGTCTTGCCCAAGGACACAACGCGGTTGCCGCAGGTGGGATTCGGACAGAGGACCTCTCGGCTTGCAGCCTGCACCTCTACCTACTGAGCCACCGCGCTCCCGAAGAGTATAACTAAAGACATCCTATATCCTGTGGCTTTGAAGATGTTTCCAGGCAACATGAAAAACAAAACAAAGAAATACACAGCTGAAGCACTACTATAAGCTTAAGCAGTTATAGTACAAGTAGAATAATGAATATGGATTAAAACATGCAAGCAGAAGAATGCAATAGCATGATGTCATGATCTTCATTCATAAAAAATCAATGCATAGACCGTCAATGGTTGTCAAAACAGACATAATTAAAAACTGTACCCAATCTCTTCATTATGCAAACAAGTCAAGAAAGGGAGGAATAAAAGATAAAATGGTTTGTAGCACCAGGTGCATTTCAGAGATGGTGTATTGAAGTCGAGACCTTGCCTCTGAGTCACATATATCAACTTGTCCTAATGGGCTCCTAGATATTTGCCCAGAGACGCTGAATTCAATACACCATCTGGGAAACCCATATGGTTCTAATAACCTATATTTATTCTGTGTGGCCTTAGAAAGGGTACATATGCTATTTTCTTCATGCGAATGTTTTTTATCATGTATTATTTATTATATAAATTCAGTCAATAACTTTATAATAAAAGTCTTTAAGAGCCAACATTTTGACAGCCACTACTGTCTGCTTTGAGGCTCGAAATGCAGTTTAATCAAAATATGACGTTACATCAAATTTTGATTAAACTGCATTTCTGGCCCCAAAGCAGACAGCAATGGCTGTTGAAATGTTGGCTACTAAAGATTTTTATTATTTATTAGATATGATTTTCTTTCCCAGAATAGACCATTATCAAGCTCGGCTGATATGACTTCAAACTCGGCTGAAAATATGTCAGTCTGAGATGATATGAACCAAGCTAGAGTTGCCCCCCTTGATGCATCACAATATGCAGCCAATTTGTTAACAGTAAAATTGTCCAGCATTATTTGTTAACCGCAACCAGGAAAATTGGCATTGCCAGGCATAATAGGCATAACTGAGTAGTCTGAAGCTGAATTTTGTATGATGTGGTATTAATGATGACAATAAGTAAGGACTGAGTGGATGACAAAAGAAGAGAGCTGTACAGAAAATTCAACACAAACTAAGAATCAGGATCATAAGCGTAGATTCATCGAAGTGAGAGAACAGAGTGTAAGCTATCCGAATGGCGTGGCTTCTCCACTGAGGAAACTGAGACATTTGGGTACCTCAACTAAGAGAAGAGGAAACTTCAAACTGTGTGAACTGAATGTGGCACACTGTTAGAAAACTATAACAGATCAGTGAAAAAACTCAAAAGTTATCATGGGCCAAACACAAATTTTGCCCCCCCCCCCCCCCCCCAACCCCAAAATTTGCCCCAAAAGTCCTATCTGGTCCCCCATACTTTTACTCTCGGCACAGCCATCAGGAAGTGACCGGAATTGGCACCAACATCATTCTTCGTAGAAAAGAGTACTACATAATAACTCAGCAGGGATGTATAAATGCCCACTCATGGGAGGGCCATATCCGTTGGGTCATTGGTAAGTATAAAAAATATACAAATTACTTTAAATTTATCACATTTTTATACTAATAACCAATGGCTCAGACTTAGCTGAATAGTGAAAAGCTGGAGGTCCTGAGACTTAAGAATTAGCAGACCAAATACATCTCCTAAGCCTGTATTCCAAGGTGAAAAGGAGATTAAATTAAAAGGAATTACATGTATGTCTCTCTATACAGTAATAGAGAAGACATATCATAAATAAGGAGCCAAATTCAAGTAATTCTGTATTCTTAAAACTATCTGATGCAAAGCAAGATCTTCATATGAAGAAAATACGATACATCAGATGGATGATGCATGACCAAAAACGCCTAAACACCCCTAGGGTGAGGACGTAACCACAGGGATAAACAAAATAAACATTCTGTGAAAAACGTTCAACTTCCAAGATATTTTATAAAAAAAATTTCAGTTTAATAGGAGGGCTTCAAGGAAGGATAGGGAAGGAACACTTTTAACAAACAGTGGCAATATCATTAGGAAGAATGATAATATCAGGCCATGCCCCAAAAATGGGGAACAAGAAATAATTGCGTTAAAAAGTTAAAAAATTTATAGTAATTTATATATTTTTTATACTAACCAATGACCCAGACTTAGCTGGTGCTAACTCTTAAACATTTAGGGCCAAACACAAATTTTACCCCCCCAATCCCCAAAATTTGCATCAAAAACCGAAAATTACATGTTCTATATGGTCCTCCATATTTTTACTCCACTGCGCATGCGCAGTGTCAAGGAGGTCTCGAAATTGGAGCAATTATCATTCTTACAACCAGTGCCTGGTAGGCGTTATGTACTCAGCGAGGAGGTATGAGTTCCCAACTCATGGGAGGGTCATCCCCGTCTGGGTCATTGGTAAGTATAAAAAATATATAAATCACTATAAATTTTTTAACATTTTTATACTGTACCAATGACCCAGACTTAGCTGAATGGTAAAAAAGTTGGAGGGCCTAAGACATAAGGAAAATCCAATAGGCTCAACTACATATAACAGAATTATCCCCTCGAGGAGAAAGGAGAAATAGGCTTTACATGTATCTTTCTTATTTGCATCGAAACGAGAAAGACACAACACCATTCTGTAATTGAGCACAATAACATCAATGATCTCTATTAACCTCCAGTATAATCTGTTATGCTAATTATTTTTAAAGGAAAGCCAATAAATAAAGGAAGTCCAGAGAAATGAGACTCTTTATACTCATTAAAAGTGTCCGAGGATTGTATATTAACGCCTGTATGACACGTGACATACACAAATGCTTCACACCGAGCCACACTTTAAAAATATTACATGGATGAGTAAACATTAACTTTACACTTTAAAATCATCCCGGTACCGACTCGGAATTACTGACTCCAGGAGAGGTATTCCCTTGCTTTTCACTATAAAGCAGGTGACCCAAGGGAACTCTTTATACTCATTAAAAGTGTCCGAGGATTGTATATTAACGCCCGTATGACACGTGACATATACAAATGCTTCACACCGAGCTACACTTTAAAAATATTACATGGATGAGTAAACATTAACTTTACACTTTAAAATCATCCCGGTACCGACTCGGAATTACTGACTCCAGGAGAGGTATTCCCTTGCTTTTCACTATAAAGCAGGTGACCCAAGGAAACACCGTCCCCCCCCCCCCCCCCCCCCCTTCCCCTTACCCTGGATCAAATACTCCAGAGCGAAGAGGACAGCAGGACGGAGTCACTGCCGGAACAGAAAGCCTACATAACTATAGTTGCAACTGTTTAGTGGACGACATTCTGAGCAACAGATAACGGACCTAAACAATGCAGATCTCCAGAAATGGACTCAATATTTTTAAGATACAAATTCGTGAAAGTGGAAGGCTGAGACCAATATGCAGCCCTCATTAATAATAGTCTGTAATAGCAACACTATTAGCGTAAGCCCACAATGTAGAAATAACTCTTACTTCATGAGTTGAAATCTTAAGCACAAACTGCTGAGTAGAAGATATATTTATCATAAGCAGTACGGATAGTTAATTGAATCCATCTAGCCATAGAATGGACCGAAATGTGGAGGAAGCTTCCACGGCATGTCCCACAACTGACACCTGAGTAGATTAATCCACGGTCTTTGTGGAGATAGAGGTGCTACCAACAGAATTTTGCATAGAGATTATTTTAACTTGAGCAATATCTGCAGAATCAACGGCGCTGAAGGATACGCATATCCTATCATTCCGTCTCACTGGATCGATAGAGCGTCTACTGCAAACGCTCAAAGATCCGAACATGGTGACACATATGTCTGCAACTGATTGTTGAGATGTGTCGCAAATAAGTCCATCATTGGCTGCTCTCATTGGTAGCAAATCTGATTGAATACTCGTTTGTTGAAAGTCCATTCTGACGGCAACAAGCAGTCCCTCCGTGAAAGAGAGTCCGCTAATACGTTAAGACGATCCGGAATATGACGGACCGATAGGAGAACTTGATGTTCTAGTACAAACAGAAGGATTCATTCCATTAACTTGAATAACAGAATGGAATGAGTGTCTCCCTGGTTCCGAATATACACTAATACCATCGAATTGTCAGACAGAATTTGAACATTCTGAATAACGTTCATCCAATGACATAGCGCAAGCCAAATTGACATCATTTCTTGATGTTTATGTGCTTGATTAGGAACTACGGATCCCAAAGATCCTGACACTTCAAATCCGTTGGGCTCAATGTTGCGTCCCAACCTGTTTGACTGGCATCCGTCAAAACTGAAAAACTTGGATCCGGCAACCGCAGTGGAACTCCCGGAGTTAACCACTGAATATCTGCCCAAGTCTGAATCTCTAGTCACTTGATTTGACAAGAGGATGTCCGCATCGAGCGAATGAATCTTCACCCTCCAATTCTGGGTGAGAAAAAATTTGGAGAGGATGAGTGCGTAGCTGCCCCATCGGAATAAAATCCGCGGCAGCTCCGCACAAACCTATCAGTCTCATGAAATCTCTCGCTGTAACTTTGTCTGCGAGAAGACAATAGAGAGCGTAACAACTGATTAATTCCGCTATGGTTAACGGCAGACGAATGATATTGTTGTGCGTCTCGAAGCTCATCCCCCGGTGGGTGAATGACTTGGACGACACCAGATCCGACTTCTCGTTTACTTATGAACCGAGACGTCGGAGCAATAGAAGCAGATTCTGTACATCATTCTGAAGCGTTAACTCATTGCCGTACCTCTGAAGAATGTCGTCCAGGTAGGCCGACGTTACCGCAGACGAATGAGCTCAGAAATGAGTCATTACTGAGTTCATTATTCAAGTGAAAGTCCAGGGCGCTAGATTCAGACCGAAGCACATTGCTCGGAACTGATACACGACTCCTATGACGACGAAGCGAAGATACTTTCTGAACGCCTGATGTACCATGACGTGAAAGTACACACCTTTGAGATCTATGCATGTAGCATAGTCGTTCACCCGAATACTCGCTCTGACCGATCGGATAGTCTCCATATAGAAACTTGGAGCCTCGATCAGCCTGTTTATCCAGCTCAGATTTATGAGTGGATGGAACAAGCCATCTGGTTTTGGAACCAGAAAAGGATGGTTGTAGAAACCTGGAGATTCCTGGATTTCTGCGATCTCTATCGCGATCTTGTCCAGAAGAGACTGGACTTCTGATGGAAGCGAGCCTCTTTCCTGTGGACTTGATGGAAGCTGAGTCCTTCTTGGACTTGGGAGTTAACGGCGGTTTTCCTTTGAAGGACAATTTAGTCCTTCCGAAATCACGCCTCAAACCCAAGGGACGTCCGCAGTCTATTCCCAATTGGTTGAGAAACTCGACGGTCTTCCGCCCACTGGAACACGATAGAGGTTAATACCATTACCTCCTGGTCCTGTGAGGCTTGCAGAAGGAGAAACCATGTCCTCCACGGCCCACACCTTGCCCGTCGACCTAGGGGCGTCTGACCGGATGTCTCGGCCAGTATTACGGCCCCTACCTGAGTCACTACCCTGACAGTTTTGAGAGTAAGACCTAGAGTACACATAGGAACCTCTATAGGAACTTCCCTTGGATGTATTCACCCCAGAAGTGCCTGTCCTACTCTTCTCCGCTGAATCCGACTTTTTGGAAGCGGATTTGAATAGCAGAGTCTGAAGCTTTCTTAGTTATCTGATCATAGATTGCGGAAAGCTTGCCGTCGAAGAGAAGCTCTCCGGAGACCGGAGCAGCTCTGAGAGATTTTCACCTTACTATCCACACGCGTGGATGTAGCCAGGATGTAATGATAACGCTCTGGTAAGGTGATCTGCATACAATAATGTGTCTAAGCTAGCCCTGTTAGACGATATTGTTGTTTCCAATGTCGTGGTTGGAATTGACATAGACAACGGTATAGACAATACTAGGTCTTCGGCCTGGTCGTCTAGATGCAGAGGAACTCTCGGAATGCACTGTCCTGCCATTTCGAAATATTCCTTGATGAAAGGCAGTTGTAGAGCATTTGCCGACAAGAAACCAGACCTGCCCATTTTGGTAGCAAGTTATATATAGCGTCATTCAATAGTTCAAATGTCCGTGAGACATTTCTGGACTATGTTGGAAACTCAGGGACGATATCCCTAAACCGATTAAAGAATTCTGTGTCCAGTGGTGCTATCAGTCTCTTATCCGGCAACGCAGCATTTTGGTCCGGAGGAACAACGTCAGATGATAATGCCGGATGCACTCTACAGCAATTTATGTTGTTCCGAAAGGGAAAAATACAACTCCTCCGTATCCCTTTCACCATCCTGTCGGACCACTTGTAATTCTTGGTCGTCCGCGCCTGAACCTGCAGCGGAACGTACCGACCCAGCTTCCTCGGATAATTCCTGATCCGTCAGAGTTTCTGTCGGTTGCTGGGATGCTGCGATAATTTGTACTATCTGCGATAGCACGTCCGTAACAGAGGCCTGTGGAGCTGCGGTCTTACAGGATTTAGGCGAGCTTGGCTGGATATCACTGGTGACGTAGCCAAGGTGCAGGCGTGTGTGCTGCCGTGAGGAAGCCCAAAGAGCTGTCTCTCCGGACTGTCTATATAACGGAGCGTCCCGAGCGGTGGACGTAAACTCCGACTAAGGAATGTTTTGTACCACAACATCTGGGCCCAGATGTTGTTGTATGAGAGAGGGACCTCTCTCGCTCGCACGCAGCCCAGATGGACCTGGACGAGCTAGGAACCGAGGACTAATAAGCTTCCTCCATACCATCCTCGTATCCGTCGTCACTGGTTGTGCACATTGTATTTTTATAGTGCTCGCATCACCCAAATCTCCTTCCTGGACCGCAACAGACGAACCCGGCTGCTGAGCCATTCGATGGATGGTCACTACACCAGGCGAGCTAGTGGACGCCAAGGCCATCAATCCTACTTGGGACCTCTTAGGCAATTGACTTATCTGCATGAGCACTTTTACCGCTAGCTCTTCATTTGACTGTGACGACGGAAGCACACTTTTCGAAGACATCACGGTAACATCATCCTGTTCATGTTCCTCAATGAGGCCTGTGGAGCCGCGGACCAACGTAATTAGCCGCTGGAAGCTCCAGGGACATTGATTCCTGCATTTATATAATATGCAAACGTCCAAACTGGAAAGGCCTCATGTCCTTGGCTAGCGGATGGAGTGACCTGGTCGATGTGTATTCCCTGGTCGGCGAAGCACGAGCACCAGGGACGTTCATTCCTGCATTTATATAATGTGCGAACATCCCCTGGAAATCTGTGGTCACATAGCTAAGGCGCGGTCATGTGTGCTGACGTGAGGATGAGGAAGCCAATATAACAGCCGCGTCGGACTGTCTATGCGATGGAGAATCCCGAGCAGGAGGAGTGGACGTATACTCCGACTAACAAACGAACATACAACTTCGCGGCGCAGATGTTGATGTAAGAGAGAGGGGGTCTCTCTCGCTCGCGGTCCAGATAGACCTGGACGAGCTAACTACCGGACTGACAGGCTTGCTCCGTACTATCCTCGGATCTGTCATTGCTGGGTGTGCACATTCGATGTTTATAGTGCTCGCATCACCCAAACTGCTTCCCTAGACCGCAACGAACGAACCCGGCTGCCGAGCCATTTATTGAATGGTCGATACACCAGGTGGACTAGCGGACGATCAATGCCTTCGATCCTACTAGGGAACTCTTCGGAAATTGTCGTATTTCCATGAGCACTTGGCCACTAGCCCTAATATTGCAATGACGGAGACACACTTGCTGAAGACATCACGGAAACATCACCCTGTTCTTGTTCCTCTGAAAAAGAGACTGATAAAGTAGAGTGACCCTGTGGAGAGAGGACCGGAATGGACCCCTCACCGCTAACAAAATACCATGACACACATCTCCAACGCTGTCATTCCAATCAACACACACTAAGCAGGAATTAGTGCGAATACATTGACTACAAGAAACACAATGAACCTGAGAATTACAGGAAGATTTCCTCGCATTACAATTTGAACAATATTTTTTCATCAAGAAAAAATATACACAGTCATAATACTCGCACTAACCCTTGAAACAAAGATACATAATATAATATAATCCATTATAACATTTCGAAGGAAAATAATTTAAAAAATTTTGAAAAAATTTTCAGAAGAGCCCAAGTTCCCAATGGGAACAATGAGCCCAAATGGATCCCAAAAAAGCCTACACGTGGACAAAAATTTTAAAACCATTTCAAAAAATTAATGTAACACTTACGGACAATATTAATGTATCTTGCTATGAACTGAACTAAGCAGAAGACAAGTAATCACTATCAGAAGTAACTGTTGTCAACACAAACAAAAAGTGTACACAACCGGAAACATGACTCCAGGCACTGATAAACATGGCCCGAAATCAGTTACCAATTTAAACACTATCTGATGCAAAACAGAGACTTCCAGAGAAGAAACTGCAGAACATCAGATGGTAGATGCAGACCAAAACGCCTAAACACCCAAGGGTGAGGAAGTAAACATGGGGAAAAACAGAATTTTATTCTGTTACCAAGCCAAAACTCCCAAGAAATTTTTAGTAATCAACATTACCAAAAATATGCCAAAAGCATGGGAGAATAGCTAGGGGGGGAATAAAGGAAAGGGAGAGAGGACACACTGAACAACAATGGTACATTCATAGTAAGAATGACAACATAAGGGCTATGCCTCGAAAATAGGCAACATGAAATAATTTCGTAAAAAAATAATAAGTTACAGCCCTGAACATTTCCTGTCAATGTTTCTTCCTCTCATCCTTCTATTTCCTCCTCAGATCCACCATTTCTCTCATAATTATGTGTCTGGCATCATTAAAACTGAGATTTACAAGCATTTAATGATGCCAAATATCAGTGAGATGTAACTGATGTGAGGGCCAAACAAAGAATGATAATTGCGCCAATTTCGAGACCTCCTTGACACTGCGCATTGCGCAGTAGAGTAAAAGTATGGAGGACAATATAGGACATGTAATTTTCGGTTTTTGATGCAAATTTTGGGGATGGGGGGGGGGGGGTAAAATTTGTGTTTGGCCCTAAATATTTAAGAGTTAGCACCAGCTAAGTCTGGGTCATTGGTACAGTATAAAAATATTGTAAAGTTACAGCCCTGAACATTGAAAACCACTGTTTCTTCCTTCCATCATCCCATTCTGTCCTTTGATCCACCATAATCATCATTGATCTGTGTCTGGCAGCAGAAAAACTGAGATTTAAAATCACAAAAGTCAGTTTGTTGTTATCTGACAGAGGGCCAAACAAGGAATGATATTTGGCGGCAATTTCAGCGCATGCGCAGATGTCAAATATATGGAGAACCACATAGGACATGAAATTTTCGGTTTTACATTCAAATTTGGGGGATTGGGGGGCAAAATTTGTGTTTAGCCCTGGATATTTTTGAGTTAGCACCAGCTAAGCCTGGGCCATTGGTTATTGTGTAAAAATATTGCATGTGGGTGGGCAGCTTTTTATTTTATTTTTTATTTTTGTAATTATTTCTTTGCAATCAAAAGTTCATGTTCTTGGTTTGTTTTATGTTTTAGGCTACATAATCTATGGAACAGCATGGGTAGTAGTATATTCTGTATCTTGAGTGCAAGAAGACTTTGCAATGCTAAAGCATTGCAAAGCCTTGTTGCACTCAAGGTATAAATTTATAAATTTTATTAATTTCGGTAAAATATCAGACATAAATCATTTCATTTATATTTTTGCATTGTTTATATCAAGTATGCCACTGCCAAAAGGACCATATGGGAGGGCCAGAGAACAGATTTTTAACTTTTTTAGGCCTTAAATAAGCATTTTAAAAATCTTTAGATGATACTGACAGCAACAAACATTATTGTCAACCACACATGCAGGCATTCTCATCTTAACAACCAGGAGATAACTACAACATGCATTTTATTTCGTGTAAGTACTACCAGCTTGGTCTGTTCATTCATTACATCTCTGGGGCAGGAAGCTGTAATGGCTAGAGAATACTGGTTAAGATTGGAAGATAGAAAAAATGTTTACATTGTTGCAATATACAACTGCCCTATCCCACCATGACATGTTTAATCCCAAGGCTGAGGAAACAAGCAGTGGGAATGATATACTGAACGCACCTCAAGTGACGTAGAATTAGCCTGCATCATAGCTTGGTGGAAAAAATCTGGTGTAATCACAGGTCTGTTTGATGAAGATGTTGATGCTGAAGACTGTAATGAAACAAATAAAGTTATTATCATCTAGTATTTTTAAAATACATTATAATCCACTCAACTGGATACTGGTTACCCCTTTACCTAGAAAGAATAGCAAGACAGCACGTGGGACAGAATTCTTGAACAACTGAAAAATATTTCCCTTTTTGCTCTCAAAATATAGCTCATGACCCCTCATTGGAATGAGCTCATTCCAATAAAGGGTCATCAGTTATGTTTTTGAAGCAAAAGTTAAAAAATTTATAGTAATTTATATATTTTTTATACTTACCAGTGACCCAGACTTAGCTGGTGCCAACTCTAAAAAATCTAGGGCCAAACACAAATTTTGCCCCCCAATCCCCAAAATTTGCATCTAAAACCAAAAGAGATCATGTCCTAAAGGACCTCCATACTTTGCCCCCACTGCGCATGCGCAGTGTCAAGGACGTTCCGAAATTGGCGCCAATCACCATTCTTACTGGCAGTGCCTGGTCAGCGCTATGTACTCAGCGGGGAGGTAAGAGTTCCCAACTCCTGGGAGGGCCATCCCCGTCTGGGTCATTGGTAAGTATAAAAAATATATAAATTACTATAAATTTTTTAACATTTTTATACTGTACCAATGACCCAGACTTAGCTGAATAGTAAAAAGGCTGGAGGGCCTAGGACATAGAGGAAAATCCAATAAGCTCAACTATATACTATAGAGTGAACCCCTCAAGGAGAAAAGGAGTATTAGGCTTTAAATGTATCTTTCTTATTTTATTATAAATTAGAAAGATACAATACCCTTCATAATTGAGCACAATAACATTCATGTTCTCTATTAACATCCAGTATAACCCATTATACTAATTATTTTTAAAGTAAGCCAATAAATAAAGTTAGTCCAGAGAATTTAGACTCTTTCTATTCATTAAAAGTGTCCGAGGATTGTATATTAACGCCTGTTTGACACTTGACATATACAAATGCTTCACACTGAGCTACACTTTAAAAATAAGACATGAATGAATTTTAACATTAATATTACACTTTAAAACCATCCCGGAAACGACTCAGAATTACTGACTCCGGAGGAGGAATTCCCTTGCTTTTCACTATAAAGCAGGTGACCTAAGGGAACACCCGCCCCCCCCCTTCCCCTTGCCCTGGGTCAAATAGCCCAGAGCGAAGAGGGCAGCAGGACGGAGTCACTGCCGGAACAGAAAGCCTGCATAACTATAGTTGCAACTGTTTAGTGGACGACATTCTGAGCAACAGATAACGGACCTAAACAACGCAGGTCTCCAGAAATGGACTCAATATTTCTGAGATAAAAATTCGTGAATGTGGATGGCTGAGACCAATAAGCAGCCTTCATTAAATCTGTAATAGCTACACTATTAGCATAAGCCCAAGATGTAGAAAGAGCTCTTACTTCATGAGCCGAAATCTTAAGCACAGACTGCTGGGAAGAAGATAAACTTTCATAAGCAGTACGGATAGTTAATTGAATCCATCTAGCAATAGAATGGACCGAAATGTCCTTTCTATTAGGCATCAGAGACAGAAAGAAACGTTTTCGTCCCTTTCTGATAAACTGAGATCTCTGTTTATAAATGCGTAAAGCTCTAACAGGACAGAGTAAAGGCCTACGCCCGTCTGAAGACGGAAGAGCCTTAATAACAATAGGTGCCGGATATTTATTAGGAGCCTGATTCTTAGCTAAAAATCCAACATTAGTAGTGAAGGTGATAGTGTTCCCGACACTACGATAGTGAGAATCGTCCACCGATAATGCATGAAGCTCACTGACTCTTCTAGCAGAAGAGAAAGCTAAGAGAAAAGCTGTCTTATACGACAAGAATTTGAAATCTACTGTCCCAAGAGGCTCAAATGGCTTTTCCTTAAGTTTAAGAAGAACCCAAGCTAAATTCCACTTAGGAACTAGATGAAGTGATTGTGCCCGCACAATACACAGGATTTTCCTCCTATATTTCGTCTCAAAATTGAGAAGAACGCAGAAAAAAGGATTTCTGATGACTCTATTAACACATTGACGGTAGACGATATAATGTCAAGATTTTTTTTTACAGAAACCCTGTTGTTTGATGTAAATCACTGGGGTCTTCTCGTTTGACCAGCAGCTATTGTTCAGGAGAAAAGTGTGATAACTACCATGATATTTGGAAGGTCGTTGTCAGGTTTCTGGGTTAGAACAGAGAAATTTGCAGAGGGGGTAATGTCAAGAGGGTCATAGACTCCTAGTAAGGACAAAGTCTTCCCGAGAATATTTTGCAAAGTTCAGTACTCTTAAGATTCAATCTGAGCAGTTGTAGCATCATGTGCTGCCCTATATTGGAGAGCATTTGTGGGGGCTCTATCTTGTATGAAATTGCACTGGGTCAATTTTTATTTTTTTTTGGGGGGGGGGGGAGGGGGAAACATTTAGGGACTTGCCCCCTCTCCTCTCCCCTTAATTCCGTGGCTATACACTACTGAATCAAAACAGCAGCAATGTCGGCAGGATCGCTATGCAGTATGCCAGCTCCCAGAGGTCGCATCTAATGAAATTCTGTACTGACCGCCAAGGCTCCATATATTGAAACAACCATAGACATTTCACACTGCGCGTTATTACTGTCGACCTCATTGAATGTCAACGAGTGGACGACATTTAGCAGAAAATCAAACGCCTACCCTGTATAATCTAAAAACGCATGTTTTTCTGAATATAACTGTTCTCTGTCATAAATGCATGTATTTAGATCCGAGTGCCAGCATGTCTCAATGTGACAGACACAAATTGTCATTTTGCCGTGTTGAGCAGTGCAGAGGCTTCTAACCACATGAAGTGAATGACAATGCGTTTTTGAAACAGATGGCTTTGGCAAGAGAATTGTGATGAGTACTCTCCCTTGATGTGCAGAGCTTTGTTTTCAGCATCGCATTCCAAGTTTCCTTTCTTGCTTTCACAATTCCGTTTTTTGAAACGTTTTGTTTTCGAAATAACAGCATATCAAAATATTTCTTTATTGAGTAAAAATTCTTCCAATATATTTACCACTATGTATTATTCTTTGGTGTTTTTTTCCACCAAATTTCTTGCCGGTACCCAAGGTAAACTATTTGATATTTGTGGGACATCACTATTCACTGGATTGGCAAAGCTCAACTGACTTTGTGTCAACTCAAGAAAGTTGCCCGCTTTTAATGAATTAAGGTGGAACAAAAATGGCCCACCTGGACCCATTTTAGGCGGAACATTATGGCCCTCCTGCCATTCTGACAATGACAAACATGGATTTGTATGACCACAACCTGTGTATGCCTAAAATCAAGATTAACCAATCATGTATTCTGTTGTCACTTTAGGGGAATTCCACCAGACGTTGGTCATATTTCCCCAACCCTTCCTGTTGCTTCTTATCTACATGTACATCGGAGGGTAGATGAATAATTATTCTCAGTTATTTATCTATTCCCCGGCCCGAAGTCAGCATTATTTAAAAATTCGACATGGGTGTGGGGAGAGGGGGGGGGGGGACAATTCTGTACCTAAGGCTAATTCGAACTTGGACCCAAAGTCCGTAATATATTGGGCATACCCAAAATGCACAGCCCCGCCGAGGTGAGGGAGGGTATTGGAGGGGGTCCCCCTTCCCAATTTTTTTAAAAAAGAGTATCTGATAACTATTCTAGAGCCTCGTAATGCCTCATTTGAGGATTGCCATGGCTCTGCGTTTAGTCAATGGTTAACACAATAGGCCTGCTTTTTAAGCGAACGATCTGTTGGTTCGCCTGGAGGTCGCCTGAATTGAAAATACGCGAACGAAAAATGGGTTGCTTCGAAATCCCCGACGGTTCGCGCAAAGTTTTTGAGGGTTCGCATAAATATTGTTTGTAATGATGAGCCGTGCACGTGTGAGAATTGTTCCAAATTGCTTCGTGGATTGCCGCAAAAATTTGATACAGTCTGATTCGGTAATGGCAGCCAGGCAAATTAGGGATGTGTCGCTATGTAATGTCTACACAGTTAGTAACACTCTGGCAATACCGTCGGAATTGCCACCGTCATCAAATTCAATGAGGACGGGGGAGGGGATGAGTAGCTGGAGTCATATTCCCATAAAAAATAACAGACTCTCAGTGTTCTACTTTCGATTTCAGTTTAGCATACAAAATACCATGTAACATTATGAACAACGTTCACTGAAATTGAGATCGCCGGGTGCAAAATAATCAAGGTTTTTCAGACGTGTTTCCTGGCTTGGACGCCAGAGTCTGTAGAGTCTAATGCGTGTTTGCTTTGGATGTGGGTTGGGCAGTCGCGTCGGATAGTTTTACTGGTGGAGGAAGAGCCTCAACATCCAAATTCTGCATAACGGCCACTTTAACCCGCCTCGTAGTACAGTTTTGTCAGGTCAAAGTGGTGATCTAAAAAAAAAAGTTTGTTTTTTGATCAAACATTTTCAGTCCAAACCGGACCAAAAAATTTCCAGGTAAAAAAAAATTGTTTTCGTCTCAAAATTGAACAAAACACATAAAAAAACAGAAACAAAGATTTCCGGATTTTGGTCTAAAAGTCCGAACCGGGGTGGTAGTTCTCCAGCCATCAGAAGCCAAGTGAAATAAAACCCTATTCCCATTTGGTGAGGAAAGGTTTAAAGATACCGTGAATGTTGCTATTTCAATCACGGAAGCCTTATACGATTCAAGAACGCCGAGTATTCTCATGCCGAAAAGAGGGTGTACGGACCGTTGAGAGGCCGAGAGTGTATTTTGGCGACCGCCCGAAGCCAAACTCAACAAAATTGTGCTTCCAAACTACGGGGAATCTTTTTACCTATATACGGGCTACACATTCTCAATCACCACCGCTTTTAACCCACTCCGGTAGTACAGTATAATTAGGTGAAAGTACCAGTTTGAAGACCGATTTCTCGTTTTTTGGTGTAGTGTAAAAAAAAAAAAAAATTTTTTTTCGTCTCATAAGTGAACAAAACACATAAAAAAAACAAAAATTTCCGGATTTTGGTCAAAAAGTCCAAACCGGAGTGGTAGTTCTCCAGCCACCAGAAGCCAAGTGAAATAAAACCTTATTCCCATGGGGTGGGGAAAGGTTTAAACAGACCGTGAATGATACCATATGAATCACGAAATCCTTATACGAGTTAAGAATGCCGAGTATTCTCATGCCAAAAAGAGGGTGTACGGACCGTTGAGAGGCCGAGAGTGTACTTTTGGCGACCGCCCGAAGGCAAATGCAACAAAATTGTGCTTCCAAACTATGGGGAATCGTTTTACCTATATATGCGCTACACATTCCCAATCACTGCCGCTTTTAACCCACTCCGGTAGTACAGTATAATTAGGTCAAAGTACCAGGCTGAAGACCAATTTTCGTTTCTTGGTGGTGGTGTGTAAAAAAAAAAAAAAATTTTTTTTTCATCTCAAAATTGAACAAAACAAATAAAAAACAAAAACAAAAATTTCCGAATTTTGGTCAAAAACTTCGGAAGTCTGAACCGGACCAAAAATTTTCAGTGTAAAAAAAAAATGTTTTTCGTCTCAAAATTGAACAAAACACATAAAAAACGAAAAAAAAATTTCGATTTTTTGGCCGCCATTTTGGATTAACGAAAAATCGAAACGAAATTCTTTCGATTTTTTTTATAAAGTGGTAATACTTCCTTCAATTTGGAACCCTTTTAGATGGCTCTTTATATTTAAATCTCGATATTTCAATCCAAAATGGCCGATTTTTGAGATAACTTTCCGTTTTGTGAAAAATTTTGGCAGAAAACATAAAAAATGGAAAAAAATACCGATTATATTTGTTTTAGACAAGAGTAATTCTGACAAGTCTGTCAAAAAATTAAGTCGATAGCTTTTTTCTTTCATGAGATATTGGCCTACAAAGCTTTGGGCGTTTTGGGGCATTTTGCCCACCAAGAAACATTTTCCCCCAAATACTGATGGTTTTATTTATTAGAACTCATGGCCGTCATTGGTCGTGCAAAGTTTGAAAAAAATCTTAAAGACCATTTTCGAGAAAACTCTTTCCCCGATGTGTTGGAAAAACAAAAAAAAAAAAAAAAAAAAAAAAAAAAAAAAAAAAAAAAGAATAATAATCTTGGCAATAACAAATAGATTTTCCTTTCAGGAAAATCCAAATTAACCTAAGAGTTCTGGGTCTATTTATTGAGAAGTTTCTAACTAACTTAGATAAAGAGACATTAGATCCAATTTGTAAACTATCGTGATGTGCATAGGTATCAGATAACATAGACCTACAACCCTTAATAGTAACAGGCTGCAGTTTGATTTCGTCAAACAAGTATACTAGAAAGTTTGCAATGTCTGGTATGGAGGGATAAAAAATATCAACAGAATGATCCTACACCAACGACGAAAAACCTTCCACTTAGCCACATAATTTAGCGAAGAGGAGGTCCTCCTACAGTTAGAAATCGCGTCCACTGCTCGTCCTGTAAAGTGCTTGCCATGCAAGAAGGACTGCACAACGGAAAAACGTGAAGGTTGAGACCTTGCAGGTTGTGATGAAGTCGATGCGGTTTCCCCTGCGAAAGAAGATCCTCCCGTGGAGGAAGCTTTTGCGGTAGGTCCCACAACCGACACCTGAGTAGATTTATCCACGGTCTCTGTGGAGACAGAGATGCTAACTACAGAATCTTGCACTGAGATTGTTTTATCTTTAGCAATATTTGCTGAATCAACGGCGCTGGAGGATATGCATATCCTATCATTCCGTCCCATGAGATCGATAGAGCGTCTACTGCAAATGCTCTTGGATCCGGGCACGGTGACACATACATCTGCAACTGATTGTTGAGATGTGTCGCAAATAAGTCTATCATTGGCCGTTCCCACTGGAAGCAAATCTGATTGAAAACTTGTTTGTTGAGAGTCCACTCCGACGGCAACAAGCGACCCTTCCGTGAAAGGGAGTCTGCTAGTACATTCAGATGACCCGGTATATGACGGACCGAAAGTAGAACCTGATGTTCTAGAGCAAACAGAAGGATTCTCTCCGTTAGATTGAATAACGGAACGGAATGAGTGCCTCCCTGGTTCCGTATATACGCCACTACTGTCGTATTGTCGGACAGAATTTGGACATGAGCTTTGTGAATAATGTCCATCCAATGACGTAACGCAAGCCAAATTGACATCATTTCCTTGATGTTTATGTGCTTGGTTAGGAACTGTGGATCCCAAAGACCCTGGCATCTCGAATCCATTGGGATCAATGTTGCACCCCAACCTGTTTGACTGGCATCCGTCATAATGGTAAAACTCGGATCCGGCAACTGCAGCGGAACTCCCTGAGTTAACCACTGAATGTTTACCCAAGTCTGAATCTCTTGTTTCACTTGATCTGACAAGAGAACATCTATGTCGAGCGAATGAATCTTCACACTCCAATTCTGAGTTAAGAAAATTTGGAGAGGACGAGTGCGCAACCGCCCCATCGGAATGAGATCTGTGGCGGCTCCGCACAAACCTATCAGTCTCATAAACTCCCTCGCTGTGACTTTGTCTGCATGAAGACAATAGCGAGCGTAACAACTGACTAATTTCGCTCTGGTTAACGGCAGACGAACGAGATTGTTGTGCGTCTCGAAGCTCATTCCCAGATGAGTGAATGACTTGGACGGCACCAGATCCGACTTCTCCTCGTTTATAACAAAACCGAGATGTCGGAGCAATAGAAGCAGATTCTGCACATCGTTCTGAAGCGTTAACTCGTTGCCGTACCTCTGAAGAATGTCGTCCAGGTAGGCCGACGATACCACAGACGAATGAGCTCGGAAATACATCATTACCGAGTTCATTACCCGAGTGAAAGCCCAGGTTGCTAGGTTCAATCCGAAGCACATCGCTCGGAATTGATACACAACTCCTAGGACTGCGAAGCGTAGATACTTTCTGAATGTCGGATGTACCATGACATGAAAGTACGCATCCTTGAGATCTATGCTTGTAGCATAATCGTTCACCCGAATACTCGCTCTGACTGACCGAATCGTCTTCATATAAAATTTCGGAGCGACGATCAGCTTGTTTATCCAGCTCAAATCTATGACTGGACGGAACGAGCCGTCTGGTTTCGGAACCAGAAACAGATGGCTGTAGAATCCTGGTGTTTCCTGGTCTTCTACGACCTCTACCGCGTTCTTCATTAAAAGAGACTGCACCTCCGATAAGAGAGCTTCTCTTTTCTGCGGATTTGACGGAAGTTGAGTCCATTTTGGACTTCGAGTTAACGGAGGCTTTCATTTGAAGGAGATTCTTAGACCTTCCGAAATCTACCCTCTCACCCAAGGGTCGTCCGTAATCGACGCCCACTCTTCTGAAAAACTCGACAACCTTCCGCCAACCAGAACGCGATAGAGGTTGAAGCCATCACTTCCTGAACCTGCGAGGCCTGCGGGAGGAGAAACCACGTCCTCCACGACCCGCACCTCGTCCCGTCGACCTCGGGGCGTCCGACCGATTGTCCCGGCCCGAAGGACGTCCCGCACGAGAGTCGCTGCCTTGACGGTCTCTTGAATAAGACCAAGAGGACGCACCAGAACCTCTATAGGAACCTTTCTTGGGCGCATTAGACCCAGAAGTGCCTGTCTTACTCTTCTCTGTCGTATCCGACTTTTTGGAAGCGGATTTAAACAACAGAGAATCTGAAGCTTTCTTCGTAATTTTATCGTAAATTGCAGAAAGCTTGCCGTCGAATAGAAGTTCTCCGGAGACCGAAGCGACTCTGAGAGAGTTCTTCACTTTACTATCCACGCGTGTAGATGTAGCTAAGACTGCGTCACGTCTAACCAACTCCAGGTTTGCCACTGAAAGGGCGGAGTTATACGTGGAATAAGCCACTGCCCTTGAAAGAAGTCTTAAAGAGGATTGTATATCCTGGAATTCTTTCCCTTGAAGACGCAGTGATAATGCCTTTGTAAGGTGGTCTGCGTAAGATAAAGCGTCTAAACTGGCCCTGTTAGACGTGATTGTCGTATCCAACACCGCGGTTGAAACGGACATAGACGACGGTAACGACAATTCTAAGTCTTCCGCCTCGTCGTCAAGACGCAGAGGAACTCTCGGAATACCCTGTCCTGCCGTATCGAATTTATTCCTTGCATTAATGAAAGGCAGGTTAAGAGCATTGGAGGACAAGAAACCAGCTTTGCCTGTTTTGGAAGCAAGCTTGAATATAGCGTCGTTCAATAATTCAAATGTTCTTGTGACATTATTGGACTGAGACGGAAACTCGGGGACAATGTCTCTGAACCGCTCAAAGAATTCAGTGTCCAATGACGCTATTATTCTCTTGTCCGGAACCGCAGCAGTCTGGCCCGACGGAACAACGTTAGGAAGGAAGTGCCGGATAAAATCCACGGCAGCTTTATGTTGTTCCGAAAGGGATAGCTCCAAGTCATCCGTATCCCTTTCACCATCCGGTCAGACCTCACAATGCTCCTGCTCGGCCGCACCCGATGCTTCGGCGGAGCGTACCGACCCAGCGCCGTCGGATAATTCCCGATCCGACACCGATTCTGTCAGCTGCTGCGATTATTTGTGCTATCTGAGCAAGCACGTCCGTCATCGAGGCCTGCGGAGTGGCGGTCTTTTGCTGCTTCGCCGCGGGAAGCTCCACATCAACTGACTCCCGCATACTCTTCCTATGCGAACGTCCGGAGTCTACCGGCCTCATGTCCCTGGCAACCAGATGGCGTGACCTGGTCACCGAAGAATCCTTTATCGGCGAAGCTGGTAAAATCTCCGTGGTCACGTAGCCAAGGTGCGGTCGTGTGCGCTGGTGAGAGGATGAGGAAGCCTGCGCAGTCTCCGCGGACTGCCTAAACAACGGAGCGTCCCGAGCGACGGACGTGTGCTCCGCTTGCGACACATTTTGTACCACAACATCAAGTCCCTGATGTTGTTGTACGAGAGAGGGGCCTCTCTCACTCGCGGCCCGGCTGGACCTGGACGAGCTAGGAACCGGACTAGAAGGCTTCCTCCGATCTCTCCTAACATCCGCCGTCACTGGGTGTGCACCTAGTATATTTATAGTACTCGCATCACCCAACATTTCCTCCTGGACCGCAACGGACGAACCCGGCTGCCGAACCATTCGGTGAATGGACGCTACACCGGGCGAGCTAGCGGACGACAGCGCCGTCGATCCTACTAGGGACCTCTTAGGCAACTGTCGTATCTCCATGAGCACTTTTGCCGCTAACTCTTCATTCAATTGTGACGACGGAAGCGCACTCTTGGAAGATAACATGGAAACATCACCCTGTTCTTGTTCCTCTGAAATAGAAACTGATAGACTAGAGTGACCCTGCGGAGAAAGGACCAGTATAGCTCTTTCTCCACTAACAACATACCGTGACACACGTTTTCAATGTTTGTCATCCCAATATTGACATATTGAACAGGAGTTAGTGCGAGTACACTGACTACAATTAATACAATGATCATGAAAGTCAGAGGAAGATTTCTTCCTATTACAATTTGAACAATGTCCTTTCATTGTGAAAAAACAACAACCAGTCCTAGTACTCGCACAAACCCCTAAACACAAAGATACATAATAACATGATTCCATTAATATTGAAAAAAGCAAATGAAATTCAAAATAATTTTTGAAAAATATTTTTTCAGCGAAGCCCAAGTTTCTGAAAAGTAACGTTGAGCCCCAATGGATCCCAAGGGTAAGTGTGGTCAAAAAATTTTAAAATTATTTTAAATAATATTGCAACACTTACGGATAATAATAATGTATCTTGTAGTGAGATAAACTACTCCAAAGGCAAAAAGTCCCCCTCAAAAAAGACTGTTGCCAATGTAAACAAGAAGTGTAAAAACACCAGAAAACATGACTCCAGGCACTGACAATACTGGCCCAAAATCAGTTATCAAAATTACACACTATCTGATGCAAAACAGAGACTTCCAGAGAAGAATCTGCAGAACATCAGATGGTAGTTGCAGAACACAACGTCAACGGGTGAAAATGTAAACATGGGGAAAATAACAGAATTCATTCTGAAACCAGCTAATTCTCCCAAGAAATTTTAGGAGTATTCTTACTCAAAAAATATGCCAAAAGAATGGGAGAATAGCAAGGGGGACTTACAAGATAAGGAGAGAGGAAACACTGAATAAGCAGTGCAACTTCAAAGTAAGAATGACAACAACAGGCCCATGCCTCGAAAATAGGCAACTTAACATAATTTTATAACAAAATTTTAAGTTACAGCCCTGATTATTTTCTGTCACTCCTTTTTCCTCTCCACCTTCTCTATCCTCCTTAGAATCACCATTTCTCCAATATTTATGTGTCTGGCATCATTTAAACTGAGATTTACAAGCACAAAGATCAGTGAGATGTTAACTGATGAAGGACCAAACAAAGAATGATGATTGGCGCCAATTTTGGAACGTCCTTGACACTGCGCATGTGCATTGGGGGCAAAGTATGGAGGTCCTTTAGGACATGATTTCTTTGGGTTTTAGATGCAAATTTTGGGGATTGGGGGGCAAAATTTGTTTGGCCCTAGATTTTTTAGAGTTGGCACCAGCTAAGTCTGGGTCATTGGTACAGTATAAAAATATTGGAAAGTTAAAAAATTTATAGTAATTTATATATTTTTTATACTTACCAATGACCCAGACATAGCTGGTGCTAACTCTTAAAATATAGGGCCAAACACAAATTTTGCCCCCCAATCCCCAAAATTTGCATCTAAAACTAAAGAAAACATGTCCTGAAAGGCCCTCCACACCTCGCCCCCACTGCGCATGCGCAGTGTCAAGGACGTTCCGAAATTGGCGCCATTTATCATTCTAATAACCAGTGCCTGGTAAGCACTATGTACTCAGCGGGGAGGCAAGAGTTCCCAACTCCTGGGAGGGCCATCCCCGTCTGGGTCATTGGTAAGTATAAAAAATATATAAATTACTATAAATTTTTTAACATTTTTATACTGTACCAATGACCCAGACATAGCTGAATAGTAAAAAGGCTGGAGGGCCAAGGACATAGAGCAAAATGGAATACGCTCAATAAAATAAAATAGAGTCATCCCCTGTAGGGAAAAGAAGTAATAGGCCTTACATGTATCTTTCTTATTTATGATAAATTAGAAAGATACAACACCTTCCAAAAATTGAGCTTCATACATCCATGTACTCTATTAATATCCAATAATCCTTATACTAATAATTTTTAAAGTAAGCCAATAATAAAGTAAGTCTAGAGAATAGAGACTCTTATACTCCTAAAAGTGTGTGAGAATTGCAAAATCATGTCCGTTGACATATGCAATATTCAAAAGCTATACTTTAAAAACTAAGACTTGAATGAATTTTATAAACTTAAATTTCTCACTAAACAACCATCCCAATAACAGCTCAGAATTACTAACTCCGGAGGAGGTATCCCCTTGTTTTCATAGTAAAAACAGGTGACCCAAGGGAACACCCTCCCCCCCCCCCCCCTTTTTCTTGCCCTGGGTCAAATAGCCCAGAGCGAAGAGGGCAGCCGAACGGAGACACTGCCGAAACAGACAGCCTACCTAGCTATAGCAGCAACTGTTAAGTGAATGACATTCTGAGCAGTAGATAATAGACCTAACAATAGAGGCCTCCAGAAATGGACTCGATATTTCTGAGATAAAATTCATGAATGGATGGCTGAGCGCAATGAGCAGCCTTCAAAAATCTATAATAGCAACACTATTAATGTAAGCCCAAGAAGTAGAAGAACTCTTACTTCATGAGCCGAAATCTTAAGCACAACTGCTAAGCCAATGATATACCATAAGCAGTACGCTAGTTAATAGAATCCATTAACAATAAAATGGAGCGTAACGTCCTTCTACTAGACATCAAAGACAGAAGAAGCTTACGCCCTTGTAATAAACAGATATCTGTTTATAAATACATAAACTGTACCCGGAAAGAGTAAAGGCCTATGCCCATACGAAGACGGAAGGACCTTAAAATAATAGGTTCCGGATAATAGGAGCCTAACTCTTATGCAACAATCCAACCTAAATAGTAACGGAAGTATTGATTCCGAAACTATGAAAGTGAAAATCATGCATCGATAGTGCATGAAACTCACTGACTCTACAGTAAAAGAGAAACCAACAGAATTACTGTCTAAAAGGTCAGAATTTGAAAACTACTGTTTCCAGAGGCTCAAATGATTACTTAGCTAAATAAGAACCGAAGTTAAAATCCATATAGGAATTTAATCTAAGGATTCTAAGTCTATTTATCAAAAAGTTACTAACTGACTTAGATAAAGAGACAAAAGACTCAATTGTAAACTATCGTAGAGTGCATAGGTATGAGGTAACATAAACCTATAACCTAAATAACAACAGGCTGCAGTAGATCTTGTGAAACAAGTATACTAAAAACTAGCAATGCGTAGTATGGAGGGATCAACCATATGAACATAATGATCCCTACACCACGACGGAAGAGCCTCCACTTTAGTCGCATAGAATAGCGAAGAAGAGGATCTCCTATAGTAAGAAATCGCGTCCAAAGCTCGTCCAGTACAGTGCTTACAATGCAATACGGACCACACAACGGAATACATGAAGGTTGCGACCTTGTTGGTTGTGATAAAGATGACACGATTTACCCAGTGAAAAAAGATCCTCACATAGAGGAAGATTTCACGTTAAGATCCACAGTAGACAAGAGAGTAAATTACTCATGATCTCTGTGAAGATAGAGATGCTATCAACAGAAATGTATTGTGGTTGTTTATCTTAGCAATACCTGCTAAAACAACAGCGCCGGAGGATATGCGTATCCTATCATTCCGTCCTATAGATCAATAGAGCGTTAACAGTATTAGCTCAGAGATCTGGACAAGCCAACACATACGTCTGCAATTGATTAGCAAGCTGTGTCATAAATAAAACATCATTGGGCGCTCCCATAGATAGCAAATCTGATTAAATACTTGTTTGTTGAGAGTCCATTCTGACAGCAACAAGCGACCCGTAAGAGAACGGGAGTGCGATAAAACAATCAGACGACCCAGAATATGACGGACCAAAACTGATCTTGGTGTACTATAACCAACAGACGGATTCTTTCCATTAAATTGAATAACGGAAACGAAAGAGAGCCTCCCTGGTTCCGGAGATACGCCACTACTGTCGAATTAAAGGACAGGAATTTGGGCATGCGTTTCTGAATAATGTTCATGCAATGACATAAAGCAAGCCTAAAAAACATTATTCCGCGGAAGTTAAACTGATAGCTAAAAGACTGCGGAACCCAAAGACCCTGGCACTTCGAATCCGTAGGGATCAGTATATATCCCAATCTGTTTGACTGGCAACCGTCATAACAGCCACACTAGGGTCCGGCAACTGCGGCGGCACTCTCTGAGTCAACCACCGAATGTTTGCCCCAGTCTGAATCTCTTGTAACACTAGATAGACAAGAGAATGTATAAATCAAGCAATTCATGGATTGCCGGAAAGTTGCCGTCGAAGAGAAGCTCCTCCGAGAACGAAGCGACTCTGAGAGAGTTCTTAACCTACTATCCACGCGTGGATGTAGCTAGGGCTGCATCACGTCTAACCAACTCCAATCAGCCACTGAAGGGCGGAGTTATACGTGAACAAACTACTGCCCTCAAAAGAAATTACATTGAGAATAATATCCCGTAAATCTTTTCTTGAAGACGTAATGATAACGCCTCAGTAAGGCGGATTACGTATAATAAAGCGTCTAAGTTAAGTCTACTATACATAATGTCGTTCCCAACATTGAAATTGGAAAAGACATAAACGGCGAAAAAGAATATATGCAGTCTTTAATCACACCGTCTAGACGCATATGAACTCTCGGTATGCCCTGCTCTGCCAAAATAAACTATATGTAAAAAAGATAAAATGGCAGAAATGAGCCACGCGGACAAGAAACTAAACCATCATGCTTAGAAGCAGGCTTGTATATATATATATAATATATAGCGTCGAAAAATAAAACACATGTTGTAATGACAATATTGGACTGCGTCGGTAAGTCAGGGACAAAGTCCCTGTACCGATCGAAAAATCCGAGTCCAATGACGCTATAAGTCTCTTATCCAAGATCGCAGCAATGAAGTCCGAAAAATAATCACTGGAAGAAATGCCAGAAGATATGAAAGGCATCTTCCGATACTACTAAAGGGAAAACTCGAAATCTTTCGAATCCCTTTCGCCATCCTGTCGGACCCTATAAAGCGTTCGGTCGTCCGTAGCTTGATGCAACCGCGGACCGCACCGACCCAGCGCCGTCGGATAATTCCTGATTCGACCGAGAAACCGTCAATTGCTGGGATGCTGCGAAACAACTGTGCTAACTCGGATAGCGCGTCCGTCACTGAGGCCTGAGGAGCTGCGGTCTTACGATGCATTGCCGCAGGAAGCTCCGAGATCGTTACCCCGTGCATACTTCCAATATGCGAGCGAACGGAGTGTATAGGCCTCGTGTCCCTTGGCTACCGGATGGTGCGACCTATTCGCTGTGGAATCACTGAATGCCGAAACTGATCGGATACTCGAGGTCACGTAGCCAATGTGCGGTCGTGTGCCCTGCTGTGAGGATGAGGAAGCATTAAAGACAGTCTCTCGGACTGTCAATATAACGGAGCGTCCCGAGCAACGGACATATGCTCCGAATGTAAAATATCTGAACCACAACATGCGGTCCCCTATGTTGTTGGCTTCCTCCGATCTGTCCTCAATCTGCCGTCACTGGGTGAGTACTAAAGTAATTAAAGTGCTCGCATCACCCAAATCTCCTTCCTAGACCGCAACGGACGAACCCGGCAGCCGAACCATTCGATGAATGTACGCTACACCGGGTGAGCTAGCGAATGTCACTCCGTAAGCGATAGACATATTCCATGAGCACTTATTGCCGCTAACTCTTCATTAACTATGACGACAGAGGCACACTTTTGAAAGACATCTCCATAACTCTTCGAACAAGAAACCAGAAATGCTTGGATAGCAAGCATAAAATAATAATATATATAGCGTCGTTCAATAATTCGAAAGTTTGTGTGACATTATTGGACTATGTCGGAACTGAGGGACGATGTCCCTGAACCAAACCAAAAATTTCTAAGTCCACCGACGCTATCAGTTTCTTATCCGGCATCGCAGCATATGTTGTTCCGAAAGGGAAAGCTTGAAATCCACCGAATCCCTTTCGGTATCCCGTCGGACCGGATGAAACTTTCGGACGTCCGTACCCGCTTCCGCGGAGCGTCCCGACCCAGCATCGTCGGATAAAATATATGCGACAGATTCAGTTGATGCTGGGATGCTGCGATAAACTGTGCTATTAAGGAAAGCACGTCTGTTCCCGAGGCCTGTGCAGTAGCGGACTTACGATGCATTGCCGCTGGAAGCTCCGTGTACGTTGACTCCCGCACACTTCCTATGCGAACGTCCGGAGTCTGCAGGCCTCGAGTCCCCGGCTACCGACCCAGCGCTGTCGGATAATTCTCGATCCGACACCGTTTCTGTCGGCTGCTGGGATGCTGCGATAAGCTGTGCTATGTGCACAAGAATGTCCGGCGTCGAGACCTGCGGAGGCGCAGTCTATCGGTGCTTCGCCGAGGGCAGCTCCGCATCAGATGGCTCCCGCATACTTCCTATGCGAACGTCCGGAGTCCATCGGTCTCGAATCCCTGGCTGCCGGATGGTGTGACCTGGTCGCCGAAGAATCCTTGATCGGCGAAGCTGGTAATATATCGGCGGTCACGCAGCCAAGGTGCGGTCGTGTGCGCTGACGAGAAGAGGAAGCCTTAGCAGTCTCAGCGGACTGCCTATACAACGGAGCGTCCCGAGCGACGGACGTATGCTCCGCTAACAACACATTTGTACCACAACATCTGGGGCCAGATGTTGTTGAACGAGAGAGGGGCCTCTCTCGCTTGCCGTCCGGATGGACCGGAACGAGCTATGAACCGGACTAAAAGGCTTCCTCCGTTCTCCCTCCGATCCGCCGTCACTGGGTGTGCATTAAGTTAATTTTATAGTGCTCGCATCACCCCAAAATTCCTTCTAGACCGCAACGGACGAACCCGGCTGCCGAACCATTCGGTGAATGGACGCTACACCGGGCGAGCTAGCGGACGTCAAAGGCCGTCGAACCTACTAGGGTCCTCTTAGGCAATTGGCGTATTACATGAGCACTTTTCCGCTAGCCCTTCATTAATTGTGACGACGGAGGCACACTATTGGAAGACATCACAGATACATCACCCTAATCTTGATCGTCTGAAATAGAAATTGATAAAGTAGAGTGACCCTGCGGGGAAAGGACCGGAGTGTCCAAATCCCCAACAACATACCGTGACATACGCTTCCCATATTGTCATCGAAATCATACGATACAGAACAGGAGTTAATGCGAGTACACTGACCACATATAGAATGATAATAAGGTCAGAGGAAGACTTCCTCTTAAAACAATTGATCAATATCCTTTCAATGTGAAAAGAAAACAAGTCCTGGTACTCGCACTAACCCCTGGCAATCAAAATACATAATAATAATATGATCCATTAATATAGAAAAAATAATTGAAATCAAAATATTTTGAAAAAATATTTTTTCAGAACAGCCCAAGTTTCTGAAAAGTAACGTTGAGCCCCAATGGATCCCAAGCCTAAGTGTGGACAAAAATTTTAAAAATATTTTAAACAATTTATTCAACACTTACGAACAATAATAATGTATCTAGTTATGATTAAAATAACATAAAGATATTATTATTTAGAAATCCCCCCCTCACACAGAGGGCTGTTGTAAATGTAAACAATGAGTGTAAAAACACTAAAATAAGACTCCAGGCACCCAGGCCCGAAATCAGTTACCAAAAATACACCATCTGATGCAAAACAAAGACTTCCAGGGAAGAAACTGCAGAACATCAGATGGTAGATGCAGAACACAACGCCTAACCACCCGTAGGTGAAGACGTAAACATGGGGAAAGAACAGAATTCATTCTGTTATTAAGCTAAAACTCCCAAGAAATTTTAGTAATAATAATTACAGAAACTATGCCAAAAGCATGGGAGAATAGCAAGGGGGAACTTAAAGGACAGGGAGAGAGGAAAAACACTTGAAACAAGAGGCCCCACGTGGCCTTAATCGCTCACCTGACAAAGTGACTCTAAGAAGTATTTTAGGTCACCTTCACCATGTCATGCCTCATCAACATTAACTGGTTGAGTGATAGATTTTGTTTGAAGTTCAACATTTGTTACCTAAAATTAGTTTTATTTAAAATCGTTGGTGTGTGGCCAATCTCCAATGATTTTTAATAAAGCAAATTTATCTCTGCAGACAAACTGGTTTAGCATGAAGCACAAACAAGGAATGTGAAGAGATAGCCTTGGACATCTCTCCCCAACTGTGGATATCTTCCATGTGCTACATGTATATATTTGCATGCAAGAAAACAAAAATTTTCACAAATTTTCCAAAATATTAGTTTTTTTTATCATCATTGGAACAAGCTCAAACAGCTTATTCCAATAGGGGTATGGGAAGATCAGGTATATTTTTGAGACAGAAATGTGAATATATAAATAATGGTGTTTTTTTGTGAATGATGCTGGAGAATTTTGCGTAAAGATATGGTAAATGGTTTGTTCTAGATACAGAATGATGCAAAAGTATTTAAATTTGATTAGGCAAGTTGTTCCTATAATGCATTTAAAAATTGAAGTAACTGTTTTTTTGCTGACAAACTTTTAGATGTGTGTGTCTGTGTTTGTGTGTGTGTGTGTGTGTGTGTGTGTGTGTTTGTGTGTGTGTGTGTGGGGGGGGGGGTAAGAGTGTTCTTGCAAACAAAATTCTTGAATAAATGGAAAATTTTATTTTTTGTGTGAAAGACATAGTGCGTGAATGTTGATTGGAACAAGCTTAGAGAGCTCATTTTAATGTGAAGTCATAAAGCTGTGTTTTACGTACGAAATTCTGGAATAACTAAAAAAATTGCTTTTTTGACTCAAAAAGCATGGTGTGCGACCTCTCATTGGAATGAGCTCAAAAAGCTCATTCCAATGGGGTATTTACAGGCGATAAGTACATGTATGTTTAAGAGACAAAAATTAAAATTTGACTAGCGATTTTTGCGAAGAATGCTGACAAGTTTTGGCAGTTATGCTGGTAAAAAGGTAAGATATGCAAAGTGGTTGTTTTTTAGAGGCGACATTTAATTAAGGGGAATTAACCCTTGATTACTGAGGTAACTTCTAAAAGTACTGAAATTTCATGAAGCAATGTGAATAACAGACAACAGTTGCCTAAAAATTTCATGAATAACTAAAATTTTTATTCCTTTGTCTCGAAAACATGGCATATGACCTTTGTTGGAATGAGCTGAATGCGTGTGTTCCAATGAGGGGTCATAAAATTTGAACGGAGATTTGTGTGAATAATGCATTAGTACTGCTAGATTTGGGTAAACGGTTCACCCTGGATACCACCCCTTCTATAGTAGATCTTTTCTGCAAATTTTGTCTAAGATTCTATCAACTTTACAAATAAATACGTTCATGAATCACAATCAGATCCACCCCACAATGTTGCATACCAAATATCAAAAGATTCTGCCTGCTGGATCTGGAGAAGAAGATTTTTTAAGAAATATGCCTGAAATGCACTAAGTTAAAATTTGGGCTCCTATACGGAGCTTAAATATAAACCCAGGGGGCCGATTTGAACAAACTTGAATCAGATCCACCCCACAATGTTGCTTACCAAATATGAAAAGATTCTGAAGCTGGATCTGGAGAAGAAGATTTTTTAAGAAATTTGCCTGAAATGCACTAAGTTCGAATTCGAGCTTCTATAGTGAGCCCAAATATGAAACTAGGAAGCCGATTTGAACAAACTTGAATCAGATCCACCCCGCAATGTTGCATACCAAATATCAAAAGATTCTGCCTGCTGGATCTGGAGAAGAAGATTTTTGAAGAAATTTGCCCGAAATGCACTAAGTTTGAATTCGAGCTTCTATAGTGAGCCCAAATATGAATCCAGGGGGCCGATTTGAACAAACTTGAATCAGATCCACCCGCAATGTTGCATACCAAATATCAAAAGATTCTGCCTGCTGGATCTGGAGAAGATGATTTTTTAAGAAATTTGCCTGAAATGCACTAAGTTCGAATTCGAGCTTCTATAGTGAGCCCAAATATGAATCTAGGAAGCCGATTTGAACAAACTTGAATCAGATCCACCCCACAATGTTGCATACCAAATATCAAAAGATTCTGCCTGCTGGATCTGGAGAAGAAGATTTTTTAATAAATTTTCCCGAAATGCACTAAGTCCGAATTCGGGCTTCTATATTAAGCCCAAATATGAATCTAGGAAGCCGATTTGAACAAACTTGAATCAGATCCACCCCACAATGTTGCATCCCAAATATCAAAAGATTCTGCCTGCTGGATCTGGAGAAGAAGATTTTTTAAGAAATTTGCCTAAATGCACTAAGTTCGAAATCGGGCTCCTATACTGAGCCCAAATATGAACCCAGGGGGCCGATTTGAACAAACTTGAATCAGATCCACCCTACAATGTTGCATACCAAATATCAAAAGATTCTGCCTGCTGGATCTGGAGAAGAAGATTTTTTAAGAAATTTGCCTGAAATGCACTAAGTTCGAAATCGGGCTCCTATACTGAGCCCAAATATTAACCCAGGGGGCCGATTTGAACAATCTTGAATCAGATCCACCCCACAATGTTGCTTACCAAATATGAAAAGATTCTGCCTGCTGGATCTGGAGAAGAAGATTTTTTAAGAAATTTGCCTGAAATGCACTAAGTTCGAATTCGGGCTTCTATAGTAAGCCCAAATATGTATCCAGGGGGCCGATTTGAACAAACTTGAATCAGATCTACCCCGCAACGTTGCATACCAAATATCAAAAGATTCTGCCTGCTGGATCTGGAGAAGAAGATTTTTGAAGAAATTTGCCTGAAATGCACTAAATTCGAATTCGAGCTCCTATAGTGAGCCCAAATATGAATCTAGGGAGCCGATTTGAACAAACTTGAATCAGATCCACCCTACAATGTTGCATACCAAATATCAAAAGATTCTGCCTGCTGGATCTGGAGAAGAAGATTTTCAAAGAAATTTGCCTGAAATGCAGTAAGTTCAAATTTGGGCTCCTATACTGAGCCCAAATATAAACCCAGGGGGCCGATTTGAACAAACTTGAATCAGATCCACCCCACAATGTTGCATACCAAATATCAAAAGATTCTGCCTGCTGGATCTGGAGAAGAAGATTTTTTAAGAAATTTGCCTGAAATGCACTAAGTTCGAAATCGGGCTCCTATACTGAGCCCAAATATGAACCCAGGGGGCCGATTTGAACAAACTTGAATCAGATCCACCCTACAATGTTGCATACCAAATATCAAAAGATTCTGCCTGCTGGATCTGGAGAAGAAGATTTTTTAATGTTTTTCCCATTGCCTACAGTGTTAAAAAGTGCTGACTCAGCACTTTTTCAAAGTCCCGAAACTGTACCCTATGATAAAACCGATGGCAATTTTTTTTTACCAATCCTTTCTGTTGGTCCTTAGGAAGCTGCACACCAAATAAAAATTCTCAGTGCCGTGCAGTTTTGGAGATATGGGCGTTTTAAATTTTTTCTATTTTTAGCTCCTGTGGTTCCCACGGGGCTGCGAGAAAATTTTTTTTTGCATAAATCAAGTACTCATGACCCAATAAGCCCTCACATAAAATTTGGTTCAAATCAGCCTCTCGGTTTGGAAAATAGAAATTTTGGGCGGGGCAAAAAATTTTGCCCCTCTCATAACAACGCCAAGTATAGCCCCACAAACTTCTCTTGAACAAATCTGAGTCTACACCTCAAAAGGAAGCTGCACACCAAATATCAAGTCTCTGCTACTGCTGGTTCATGAGAAGAAGATTTACAAAGATTTTGGTGCCCCTTGGGGGCGTGGCACCACCCAGGAGGAGGGGCAACTTCATTTGAACAAATCTGAATTGGCATTAGGTAATAAACATTTAGCCAACATTTGAATAAAATTGGGCTAGTGGTTTAGGAGGAGAAGTCGATAATGTAAAGTTAATGCCGGACGGACGACGACGGACGACGGACGCTGGACGACGGACGACGGACAGAAAGTGATTAGTAAAGCTCCCCTTGAGCTTCGCTCAGGTGAGCTAAAAACAGTGTAACTAAATAATCAGAATGACAACAAAATGGCTGCTGCCTTGAAAATAGGTAACTTAACATAATTTCATTAAAAAATTTTAAGTTACAGCCCTGATAATATTCTGTCACACATTCTTTTCCTCTCCTCCTTTTCTATCCTCCTTAGAATCACCATTTCACTAATATTTATGTGTCTGGCATCATTTAAACTGAGATTTAAAAGCACAAAGATCAGTCAGATGTTAACTGATGAAGGGCCAAACTTAGAATGATAAATGGCGCCAATTTCGGAACGTCCTTGACACTGCGCATGCGCAGTGGGGGCGAGGTGTGGAGGGCCTTTCAGGACATGTTTTCTTTAGTTTTAGATGCAAATTTTGGGGATTGGGGGGCAAAATTTGTGTTTGGCCCTATATTTTAAGAGTTAGCACCAGCTATGTCTGGGTCATTGGTACAGTATAAAAATATAACAAAAAATTTAATGATAGCACTGCATGGCTAATTATGATTGTTATGAAAGGCAAATGAGTTCATGGAATGTCATTGTTTATTTATTAATATTTTTCTCGAACCAAACCATTCATCATATATTCTACAGAACTTATCTAGAGCTCTGTGATATTGAAGAAAATAAATAAGTTCACGATTTTTTAACACAATATTGTGGCTTACACTTTCAACACAATCTGATTTTATTTACCAACATAATTCAATAAAAATGTGCAGTAATGTGAAACAAATTTCCAAATAACACAATTAAAAAACATGCCTTGTTAGGGATGCCACAATTACTAATTTTCTCAAATGACTTGTCACCATAAAAACTGATGATTAGTCACTCCTGGTTCACCTACAATTTTAACTGCAACGATTAAGTCAAAAAATGAAATGCTGCATTCAAGTCTGTACATAACAATGCATCTTCAGGACAGTAAGAACTGATTTATCATTCATAAAATAACTCAATATGTTTAACAATAAATTATTGTTGCAGTGCATATCTGTTCTGGGGTTTAAACAGATAACCACCAGGTACACACAACTTGAAATTTATGAATAAAAGTTAAAAAATTTATAGTAATTTATATATTTTTTATACTTACCAATGACCCAGACTTAGCTGGTGCTAACTCCACAAAAACCAGGGCCAAACACAAATTTTGCCCCCCAATCCCTAAAGGACCTCCATAGTACGACTCTACTGCGCATGCGCAGTGACGCAGTCGTCCCGAAATTGGCGCCAAATATCATTCTTACTGGCAGTGCCTGGTCAGCGCTATGTACTCAGCGGGGAGGCAAGAGTTCCCAACTCAGGGAGGGCCATCCCCGTCTGGGTCATTGGTAAGTATAAAAAATATATAAATTACTATAAATTTTTTAACATTTTTATACTGTACCAATGACCCAGACTTAGCTGAATAGTAAACAGGCTGGAGGGCCTAGGACATAGAGGAAAATCCAATAAGCTCAATTATAAAATAAAGAGGTAACCCCTTAAGGAGAAAAGGAGTATTAGGCTTTACATGTATCTTTCTTATTTAATATTTAAATTAGAAAGATACACTACCCTTAATAATTGAGCACAATAACATTCATGTTCTCTATTAACATCCAGTATAACCTTTATACTAATTATTTTTAAAGCAAGCCAATAAATAAAGTAGTCCAGAGAATTGAGACTCTTTATAATCATTTAAAAGTGTCCGAGTATTGTATATTAAAGCCCGTTTGACACTTGACATATACAAATGCTTCACACCGAGCTACACTTTAAAAATAAGACATGAATGAAATTAAACATTAATATTACACTTTAAAACCATCCCGGAAGCGACTCAGAAATACTGTCTTGGAGGAGGCATTCCCTTGCTTTTCACTATAAAGCAGGTGACCTAAGGGAACACCCGCCCCCCCCCCCCCCCTTCCCCTTGCCCTGGGTCAAATAGCCCAGAGTGAAGAGGGCAGCCGGACGGAGTCACTGCCGGAACAGAAAGCCTGCATAACTATAGTTGCAACTGTTTAGTGGACGACATTCTGAGCAACAGATAACGGACCTAAACAATACAGGTCTCCAGAAATGGACTCAATATTTCTGAGATAAAAATTAGTAAATGTGGATGGCTGAGACCAATAAGCAGCCTTCATTAAATCTGTAATAGCAACACTATTAGCATAAGCCCAGGAAGTAGAAAGAGCTCTTACTTCATGAGCAGAAATCTTAAGCACAGACTGCTGAGAAGAAGATAAATCTTCATACGCAGTACGGATAGTTAACTGAATCCATCTAGCAATAGAATGGACTGAAATGTCCTTTCTATTAGGCATCAAAGACAGAAAGAAACGTTTCCGTCCCTTTCTGATGAACTGAGATCTCTGTTTATAGATACGTAGTGCTCTAACAGGACAGAGTAAAGGCCTACGCCCGTCTGAAGACGGAAGAGCCTTAATAACAATAGGTTCCGGATATTTATTAGGAGCCTGATTCTTAGCTAAAAAACCGACATTAGTAGTGAAGGTGATAGTGTTACCAACACTACGATAATGAGAATCATCCACCGATAGTGCATGAAGCTCACTGACTCTTCTGGCAGAAGAGAAAGCTAAGAGAAAAGCTGTCTTATAAGATAAGAATTTGAAATCTACTGTCCCAAGAGGTTCAAATGGCTTTTCCTTCAATTTAAGGAGAACCCAAGCTAAATTCCACTTAGGAATTAATCTAAGAGTTCTGGGTCTATTTATCGAAAAGTTTCTAACCAATTTCGATAAAGAGACATTAGATCCAATTTGTACACTATCATGATGTGCATAGGTATCAGATAACATAGATCTATAACCCTTTATAGTAACAGGTTGCAGTTTGATTTCGTCAAACAAGTATACTAGAAAGTTAGCAATGTCTGGTATAGAGGGATCAAATATATCAACAGAATGATCCCTACACCAACGACGGAAAACCTTCCACTTAGCCGCATAGTTTAGCGAAGAGGAGGTCCTCCTACAGTTAGAAATCGCGTCCACTGCTCGTCCTGTAAAGTGCTTGCCATGCAAGAAGGACCGCACAACGGAAAAACGTGAAGGTTGAGACCTTGCGGGTTGTGATGTAGTTGGCGCGATTTCCCCTGCCAAAGAAGATCCTCTCGTGGAGGGAGCTTCCGCGGTAGGTCCCACAACAGACACCTGAGTAGATTTATCCACGGTCTCTGTGGCGACAGAGATGCTACCAACAGAATCTTGCATTGAGATTGTTTTATCTTTAGCAATACTTGTTGAATTAACGGCGCTGGAGGATACGCATATCCTATCATTCCGTCCCAAGGGATCGATAGAGCGTCTACTGCAAATGCTCTTGGATCCGGACACGGGGACACATACGTCTGCAACTGATTGTTGAGATGTGTCGCAAATAAGTCTATCATTGGCCGTTCCCATTGGTAGCAAATCTGATTGAATACTTGTTTGTTGAGAGTCCACTCCGACGGCAACAAGCGACCCTTTCGTGAAAGGGAGTCTGCTAGCACATTCAGACGACCCGGTATGTGACGGACCGAAAGAAGAACGTGATGTTCCAACGCAAACAGAAGGATTCTTTCCGTTAGATTGAACAACGGAACTGAATGAGTGCCTCCCTGATTCCGTATATACGCCACTACTGTCGTATTGTCGGATAGGATTTGGACATGAGCATCGTGAATAATGTCCATCCAGTGACGTAACGCAAGCCAAATTGACATCATTTCCTTGATGTTTATGTGCTTGCACAGGAATTGCGGATCCCAAAGACCCTGGCATCTCGAATCCGTTGGGATTAATGATGCACCCCAACCTGTTTGACTGGCATCCGTCATAATGGTAAAACTCGGATCCGGCAACTGCAGCGGAACTCCTTGAGTTAACCACTGAATGTTTGCCCAAGTCTGAATCTCTTGTTTCACTTGATCTGACAAGAGAACGTCTACATCGAGCGAATGAATTTTCACACTCCAATTCTGAGTCAGGAAAATTTGAAGAGGCCGTGTGCGTAGCCGTCCCATCGGAATGAGATCCGCGGCGGCTCCGCACAGACCTATCAGTCTCATAAATTCTCTCGCCGTGACTTTGTCTGTATTCAGACAATAGCGAGCGTAACAACTGACTAATTTCGCTCTGGTTAACGGCAGACGAACGAGATTGTTGTGCGTCTCGAAGCTCATTCCCAGATGAGTGAATGACTTGGACGGCACCAGATCCGACTTCTCCTCGTTTACTATGAAACCGAGACGTCGGAGCAATAGAAGAAGATTCTGAACATCGTTCTGAAGCGTTAACTCATTGCCGTACCTCTGAAGAATGTCGTCCAGGTAGGCCGACGTTACCGCAGACGAATGAGCTCGGAAGTAGATCATTACCGAGTTCATTACCCGAGTGAAAGCCCAGGGTGCTAGATTCAATCCGAAGCACATGGCCCGGAACTGATACACCACTCCTAGGACTGCGAAGCGTAGATACTTTCGGAATGTCGGATGTACCATGACGTGAAAGTACGCATCTTTGAGATCTATGCTCGTTGCATAATCGTTCACCCGAATACTCGCTCTGACCGATCGAATCGTCTCCATATAAAACTTCGGAGCGACGATCAGCTTGTTTATCCAGCTCAAATCTATGACTGGACGGAACGAGCCGTCTGGTTTCGGAACCAGAAACAGATGGCTGTAGAATCCCAGCGATTCCTGGTTTTCTACGACCTCTACCGCGTTCTTCATTAAAAGAGACTGCACCTCTGATAGCAGAGCGTCTCTTTTCTGAGGGTTTGACGGAAGATGAGTCCACTTTGGACTTCGAGTTAATGGAGGCTTTCGTTTGAAGGATATCTTTAGACCTTCCGAAGTCACTCCTCTCACCCACGGGTCGTCCGTAATCGACGCCCACTCTTGAGAAAAACTCGACAACCTTCCGCCAACCGGAACGCGATAGAGGTTTGAGCCATCACCTCCTGGATCTGCGAGGCCTGCGGTAGGAGAAACCACGTCTTCCACGACCCGCACCTCGCCTCGTCGACCTCGGGGCGTCCGACCGATTGTCCCGGCCTGAAGGACGTCCCGAACGAGAGTCGCTATCCTGACGGTCTCTCGAATAAGAGCTAGAGGACGCACCGGAACCTCTATAGGAACCTCTCTTGGGCGGATAAGACCCAGAAGTGCCCGCCTTATTCGTGTCTGCTGTATCCGACCTTTTAGGAGCGGATCTAAACAACAGAGAATCACTAGCTTTCTTTTTAATATTATCATAAATAGCGGAAAGCTTGCCGTCAAAGAGAAGATCTCCTGAGACCGAAGCGACTCTAAGAGAGTTCTTCACCTTAGAATCCACTAGTGTGGATGTAGACAGGGCTGCGTCACGTCTAACCAACTCCAGATTTGCCACTGAAAGGGCGGAGTTACACGTGGAATAAGCTACTGCCCTTGAAAGAAGTTTTAAGGAGGATTGTATATCCTGAAACTCTTCCCCTTGAAGACGCAGTGATAACGCCTTCGTAAGGTGATCTGCGTAAGATAAGGCATCTAAATTGGCTCTGTTAGACGCAATAGCTGTTTCCAACACTGCGGTTGGAATAGAAGCTGACGACGGTAATGATAGCTCTAAGTCTTCCGCCTCGTCGTCCATACGCAGAGGAACTCTCGGTATACCCTGACCTGCCGTGTCGAATTTATTCCTTGCATTAATGAAAGGCAGGTTGAGAGTATTTGCGGACAAGAAGCCTGCTTTCCCCGTCCTGGAAGCAAGTTTAAAAATAGCGTCGTTCAATAATTCAAATGTTCTTGCAACATTATTGGACTGCGACGGAAACTCGGGAGCGATGTCCCTGAACCGCTCGAAAAAATCAGAGTCCAATGACGCTATAATTCTCCTGTCCGGAAGCGCAGCAGTCTGGCCCGACGGAACAACTTGAGGAAGAAAGTGCCGGATGAAGTCCACGGCAGCTTTGTGTTGTTCCGAAAGGGATAGCTCCAATTCATCCGTATCCCTTTCACCATCCGGTCGGACCTCCCGATGTTCCCGGTCGTCCGCCCCCGATGCTTCGGCGGAGCGTACCGACCCAGCGCCGTCGGATAATTCTCGATCCGACACCGTCTCTGTCGGCTGCTGGGATGCTGCGATAAGCTGTGCTATCTGCACTAGAATGTCCGACGTCGAGACCTGCGGAGGAGCGGTCTTTCGCTGCTTTGCCGAGGGCAGCTCCGCATCAGATGGCTCCCGCATACTTTTCCTATGCAAACGTCCGGAGTCCATCGGTCTCGAATCCCTGGCTGCCGGATGGTGTGACCTGGTCGCCGAAGAATCCTTCATCGGCGAAGCTGGCAAAATATCGGAGGTCACGCAGCCAGGGTGCGGTCGTGTGCGCCGGCGAGAAGAGGAAGCCTTAACAGTCTCTGCGGACTGCTTATACAACGGAGCGTCCCGAGCGACGGACGTATGCTCCGCTAAAGACACATTTTGTACCACAACATCTGGTCCCAGATGTTGTTGTACGAGAGAGGGGCCTCTCTCGCTCGCGGCCCGGCTGGACCTGGACGAGCTAGGAACCGGACTAAAAGGCTTCCTCCGTTCTCGTTCACTATCCGCCGTCACTGGGTGTGCATCTATTATTTTTATAGTGCTCGCATCACCCAAAATTTCCTCTTGGACCGCATCGGACGAACCCGGCTGCCGAACCATTCGGTGAATGGACGCTACACCGGGCGAGCTAGCGGACGACATTTGTCTAATCTCCATGAGCACTTTTGCCGCTAGCTCTGTATTTATTTGTGACGACGGACGCACACTTGAAGAAGATAACATGGAAACATCACCCTGTTCTGGTTCCTCTGAAATAGAAACTGAGAGAGTAGAGTGACCTTGTGGAGAAAGAGCCGGCATCGCTCTTTCTCCAGAAACAACATATCGTGACACACGTTTCCAATGTTTCTCATCCCAATGTTCACATACAGGACAGGGATTAATGCGAGAACACTGACTACAATTAATGCAATAATCATGAAAGTCAGAGGAAGATTTCTTCCTATTACAATTTGAACAAGTTCCCTTCATTGTGAAAGAACAACAAGAAGTCCTAGTTACTCGCAAAAACCCCTGACACAAAGATACATAATAACATGATCCATTAATAAATGAAAAAACAATTGCAAAACAAAATAATTTTGAAAAAATATTTTTTCAGAGAAGCCCAAGTTGCTGAAAAGTAACGTTGAGCCCCGATGGATCCGATGGCAAAGTGTGGTCAAAAATTTTAAAATTATATAAAATAATTAATGAGACACTTTCGGATAATATAAATGTATCTTATAATGAGATAAACTACCTCAAAGGCAAACAGCCCCCCTCAAAAAAGGCTGTTGCCAATGAAAACAAACAGTGTAAACACAGAAGAAAACATGACTCCAGGCACTGAAAAAACTGGCCCGGAATCAGTCATCAATTACACTCTATCTGATGCTAAACAGAGACTCCCAGGGGAGAATCTGCAGAACATCAGATGGAAGATGCAGAACACAAACGTTATACACCCATGGGTGAAAACGTAACTATGGGGAAAATAACAGAAAACATTCTGTAACCAAGCAACTCTCCCAGGGAATTTTTAGAAATGAAACTTCTCAAAGATATGCCAAAAGCATGGGAGAATTGCAAGGGGGGACTTTAGAAGGTTAGGGGAGAGGAAACACTGAATAAGCAGTGCAACAATTAGCAAGAATGACAACAAGAGGCGTTTGCCTCGAAAATAGGCAACTTAACATAATTTCAACAAAAAATTTTAAGTACAGCCCTGATTATTTTTTGCCACTTCTTTTTTCCTCTCCTCCTTCTATCCTCCTTAGAATCACATTTTCTCCAAGAATTACGTGTCTGGCATCCTTTAAACTGAGATTTACAAGCACAAAGATCAGTGAGATGTTGACTGATGAAGGGCCAAACAGAGAATGATATTTGGCGCCAATTTCGGGACGACTGCGTCACTGCGCATGCGCAGTAGAGTCGTACTATGGAGGTCCTTTAGGACATGATTTCTTTTTGTTTTGGATGCAAATTTTGGGGATTGGGGGGCAAAATTTGTGTTTGGCCCTGGTTTTTGTGGAGTTAGCACCAGCTAAGTCTGGGTCATTGGTACAGTATAAAAATATCTCAAAACCATTTGCATTTTTAATGAGAATATACACAGTGCATCAACCAAGTCAAGGTTACTGTGTCTATGCTTCAAAGCATTTTTATTCTGAAGACCCACTTTGACGATAACATCAAACAATTTTGATACAACCAAACATCCTACACCTGACTGGCCGTTCAATGGAATTTCCCCAATAATTGATCATACTGAAGTTACATTCTCTACCTTTAGATAAGGATTGTCTCCTAATCATAAATTAATATGCGAAACAAGTGAATGAACATGAACAGAGAAGGAATTAAGTATAGTAAAAGACATAGTTCCATCGTTATGTGTCCGCGAAGATTCCTCAATTGTCAACTAAAAAAATAATCTTTGACACAGGCAATAATTAATGTTTAGCCAATTAATCAAGGAATTGCAGCATCCTTATCCCTCACACTGTAGCTAGAATACCAAACATTTGTAAATTGCATTGTTATTATTAGTCCATGTGAGGCCAAATAAAAAATAGATTTGGTTCCCAAGCAATTAATTTTTCAAATCAGTGAGAGAGGGTGGAGGCTTTTATTTTTATTGTTTATTTTTTTTTTTTGTTTACTGGTAGGGCTGAACAGTATTCAGATTTTAGTACTGGGTACGATATTACAGACAGTACCGCGGTATACGGGTATATCAGGAGACAGTGGAGAAAATCCAGGCAAATACAACAAAAATACGCAATGCAAAAAGTAATTCCTGTAGGCCATACCTTCCAATAAAAACTATACTTTTTCAGAATGTTGATTGCAGTGACTCCATCTATATCAAGACTGAAGTAAGAACTGTTCTGGACAGTAGGTAAGTCATCAGAAGGAGCTGGACGAGGAAAGGAAATGAAATGCAACTGCCTTCATTTCATTTACTCAACGATAAACAGGGATCACAATATGGAGGCGTGATTTTGACATTCTGACATGATCAGTGACATGTGATGATTTGTGTGAGGAAGCAAGAATGGATGGAGCTAATGGACCAGATAAACTGTCATTCAACAAATGATGATTCGTACCCATTACTGGGCAAAGAGTATGGTGTTGTGAATGAGTCCTTCATTTCTGAATGGTTAACTCTGGTCAACAAGCCCTCTCAAGGGCAGCAAATGAACAACGAACAAGGGTATAAATTAAAGACAGTTTTTATTTATTTTGAATATAAAATGAGAATAAACACAGAGGCGCATAAATAAATGGATAATAATGATAAATTACAGATTTCCATGTTATCTAAGAGAGAACAGCACTTTCAGTATTTTCAGCCTATTTACCCAGAGTATAAATATTTATAATATGAAATAGAAAATGTCAGAATCCAAATGTTCCGAGGCACCACACAATTAACCTATAATTATTAATACGATTACGTGGTAACCCCCCTCCCCCCCTCTCCCATTGTTCCTTCCTGTTGTAGATAAAATCAGATATGAATATATTTATACAAGTCGACCCTTACAAGTATATCAACTGAACAGATGTTGTTTAGGCAGAGATGTATCCACTAACTATTCTTATGTTTTATGTTGTTTATTTAATGAAGCCATGCTCACTCAGTTGGCAGTTTTATGGACAACATACACCCAGGCTCAGTAATCAGCCGCTTATCAAGATGCAAGCCGTGTTTTTACAGGAGTTAAACTGACAATGGGTATTGACTTGTATCAAAGTTTCTGTGGGATGAAGGCGAGTTACCGACAAGCAGATTTAGGGATTGATGTTCAGTGAAACTGTGAAACATTTTTCACAGAAATAAATTATTCTTTCCCTTGGAGGACAGCAATCAGTAAGTAATACGTATGCAGCTCAAATTTTTTTTTTTTTTATCGATTATATCCCGTTAATATAATATCTGTTTTCCCATTTTCGCAAAGTATATTATGTTTATTTCAAGAATGTCTTATTTGACAATGCAATACTGCCTTGCAAAATTGCATACCGTTTGTGATGGTATACCGGTAGTTAAATTTTATGGACGGTATTCAACCAGTTACGATTTTGATACTGGTACCAACTGGTATATCGAAATACAGTGGAGCCCTATTTACTGGTTAAGTGCTGGAACACTTATTTGGGCTCCATTCTTAAGTGCAGATATCACAACACAAACATTTCATATTCTGTAGATGTGGTTCACATTATCTTTGCAGTGAATTTATTTCATCTGTATGGATTTGGCTTGTTACAATTTATAAGAGGCATTCTCCCATAAACTGTAAAAAGGCAAAACCATGTGAAGAAATTTTGGCCACAAAGAAATATCAAATACATTTGTGTCCAGTTATATTTTCGGATCTTTTTAAAAAAGTAAAAAAATTTCTAGTAATTTATATATTTTTTATGCTTACCAATGACCCAGACTTAGCTGGTTCTAAACTCTTTAATTCAGGGCCAAACACAAATTTTGTTCCCCCCAATCCCCAAAATTTGCATCAAAAACCGAAAATTACATGTCCTATATGGTCCGCCATACATTTACTCCTCTGCACATGCACAGTGTCAAGGAGGTCTCGAAATTGGCGCCAATTATCATTCTTACAACAAGTGCCTGGTAAGCATTATGTACTCAGCGGGGAGGTATGAGTTCCCAACTCCTGGGAGGGCCATCCCCGTCTGGGTCATTGGTAAGTATAAAAAATATATAAATTATTATAAATTTTTTAACATTTTTATACTGTACCAATGACCCAGACTTAGCTGAATAGTAAATAGGCTGGAGGGCCTAGGACATAAACGAAAATCCAATAACTCAATTATCTATAACAGAATATCCCCTGCAGGAGAAAAGGAGAGATAGGCTTTACATGTATCTTTCTTATTTATATTAAAGAAGAAAGACACAATACCGATCAGTAATTGAGCATAATAATAATCAATGATCTCTATTAACATCCAGTATAACCCTTTATACTAATATTTTTAAAGGTAAGCCAATAAATAAAGGAAGTCCAGAGAAATGAGACTCTTTATATTCATTAAAAGTGTCCGAGGATTGTATATTAATGCTCGTTTGACACATGACATTGACATATACAAATGCTTCACACCGAGCTACACTTTAAAAATATTACATGGATGAGTAAACATTAGCTTTACACTTTAAAACCATCCCGGTACCGACTCGGAATTACTGACTCTAGGGGAGGTATTCCCTTGCTTTTCACCATAAAGCAGGTGACCTAAGGGAGTTGAGTGCCGACTGCTGAGAAGAAGATAATATTTCATAAGCAGTACGAATAGTTAATTGAATCTATCTAGCAATAGAATGAACCATAATTTCCTTTCTATTAGGCATCAAAGACAGAAAGAAACGCTCACGTCCCTTTCTGATGAACTCAGATCTACGTTTGTAAATACGTATTGCTCTAACAGGACAAAGTAAAGGCCTATGCCCATCAGATGATGGAAGAGCCTTAATAACAATAGGTTCAGGATACTTATTAGGAGCCTGATTCTTAGCCAAAAATCCAACATTGGTGGTAAAGGTGATAGTATTACCAACACTACGGTAGTGAGAATCATCCACAGATAGTGCATGAAGCTCACTAACTCTTCTAGCAGAAGAGAAGGCTAAGAAAAAAGGTGTCTTATATGTTAAGAATTTGAAGTCCACTGTGTCAAGAGGCTCAAAAGGCACTTCTTTTAGCTTAAGAAGAACCCAAGCCAAATTCCACTTGGGAATTAATCTAAGGGTTCTAGGTTATTTATCGAAAAATTTCTAACTAATTTAGATAAAGAGACATTAGTTCCAATCATTAAGCTATCATGATGTGCATAGGTATCGGATAGCATAGACCTATAACCCTTAATGGTGATAGGCTGCAGTTTAATCTCATCAAACAAGTATACTAGAAAGTTTGCAATGTCTGGAATGGAAGGATCATAAATATCTACGGAATGATCCCCACACCACTGACGAAAGACCTTCCACTTAGCAGCATAGTTTAGCGAAGAGGAGGTCCTCCTACAGTTAGAAATCGCGTCCACTGCTCATCCTGTAAAATGTTTTCCGTGCAAGAAGGACCGCACAACGGAAATACATGAAAGTTTAGACCTTGCGGATTGTGATGGAGGATGCGCGATTTCCCCTGCGAAAGAAGATCTTCCCGTTGAGGAAGCTTCCTCGGTATGTCCCACAACAAACACCTGAGTAGATTTATCCACGGTCTCTGTGGAGACAGAGATGTTACCAACAAAATCTTGCATTGCAATTGTTTTATCTTGAGCAATATCTGCTGAATCAACGGTGCTGGAGGATTCGCATATCCTATCATTCCGTCCCAAGAGATCGAGAGAGCATCTACTGCAAACGCTCGAGGATCCGGACAAGGTGACACATACGTCTGCAACTGATGTTGAGATGTGTCGCAAATAAATCTATCATTGGCCGTTCCCATTGGTAACAAATCTGATTGAATACTTGCTTGTTGAGAGACCATTCTGATGGCAACAGGCGACCCCTCCGTGAAAGGGAGTCTGCTAAGACGTTCAGACGACATGGAATATGACGGACTGAGAGAAGAATCTGATGTTCTAGTACAAACAGAAGAATTATTTCCGTTAGATTGAGCAACGGAATGGAATGAGTGCAACCTTGGTTCCGAATATACGCAACTACTGTTGTATTGTCGGACAGAATTTGCACGTGTGCATTCTGAATAACGTCTATCCAATGACGTAGAGCAAGCCAAATCGACATCATCTCTTTGATGTTGAGGTGCTTGCTCAAAAACTGCGGATCCCAAAGACCCTGGCACTTCAAATCCGATGGGCTCAGTGTCGCGCCCCAACCTGTTTGACTGGCATCCATCATAATCGTAAAACTCGGATCTCGCAATTGCAGTGTAACTCCCTGAGTTAACCACTGTATGTCTGCCCAAGTCTGAATCTCTTGTTTCACTTGGCTTGACAAGAGGATGTCCGTCTCGAGCGAATGAATCTTCACTCTCCAATTCTGAGTCAGATAGACCTGGAGAGGATGAGTGCGTAGCCACCCCATTGGAAAGAGATCCGCGGCAGCTCCGCACAGACCTATTAGTCTCATGAATTCTCTCACTGTAACTTTGTCTGAGTGAAGACAGTAGCGAGCGTGACAACTGACTAATTTTGCTCTGGTTAACAGCAGATGAACGAGATTGTTGTGCGTCTCGAAGCTCATCCCCAGGTGGGTGAATGACTTGGATGGCACCAGATCCGAGTTCTCTTCGTTTACTATGAAACCGAGACGTCGGAGCAATAGGAGCAGATTCTGCATATCGTTCTGAAGCGTTAACTCATTGCCATATCTCTGAAGAATATATACGTTATAATATATACGTTACCACAGACGAATGAGCTCGGAAATAAGTCATTACCGAATTCATTACTCGAGTGAAAGCCCAGGGCGCTGGATTCAGACCAAAGCACATCACTCGGAACTGATAAACGACACCTAGGACAGCGAAGCAAAGATACTTTCTGAACGCCGGATGTACCATGACGTGAAAGTATGCATCCTTGAGGTCTATGCTCGCAGCATAGTCATTCACTTGAATGCTCGCTCTGACCGATCGAATGGTCTCCATATAAAACTTTGGAGCCACGATCAGCTTGTTTATCCAGCTTAAATCGATCACTGGACGGAACGAGCCGTCTGGTTTCAGAATCAGAAAGAGATGGCTGTAAAAACCTGGAGTTTTCTATGACTTCTATCGCATTCTTCTTTAAAAGAGACTGGACTTCTGATAGAAGTGCCGTTCTTTTCTGAAAATTTGACGGAAACTGAGTCCATCTTGGACTTCGAGTTAATGGAGATTTGCCTTTGAAGGACAGTTTTAGTCCTTCCGAAATAACCCCTCGAACCCGGTCCTTCGTAATTGATTCCCAGTTGCTTGAGAAACTCGACAGTCTTCCACCCACCGGAATGCAACAGATGTCTAAACCATCACCTCCTGGATCTGCGAGGCTTGCGGGAGGAGAAACTATGTCCTCCGCGACCCATAACTCGCCCCGTCAGCCTAAGGGCATCTGACCGGTTATTTCGGCCAGCATAACGGCCCCTACTCGAGTCGCTACTCTGACGGTAGCTAGAGTAAGACCTAGAGGACGCATAGGAACCTCTATAGGAACTTCCCTTGGATGAACTCGTCCCAGAAGTGCCTGGAATACTCCTCTCTGCTGGTTCCGACTTCTTGGAAGCAGACTTAAATAGCAGAGAGTCAGAAACTTTCTTAGTTAATTTATCATATATTGCAGAAAGCTTGCCGCTGAAGAGAAACTCTCCGGAGACCGGAGCGACTCTAAGAGAGTTTTTCACCTTACTGTCCACGCGTGTGGAAGTAGCTAGGGCTGTGTCATGTCTAGCTAACTCCAGATTCGCCACTGAAAGGGCGGCGTTATACATGGAAAAAGCTATGGCCCGGGACAGAACACTTAAGGACGTCTGTACATCTTGGAATTTTGGTCCTTCAAAGCGTAATGACAACGCTCTAGTAAGGTGATCTGCGTATGAAAGAGCGTCTAAACTAGCTCTGTTAGACGATATCGTCGTTTCCATCGTTGACGAAGGAAGTGACATAGATGACGGCATGGATATATCAAGGTCTTCAGCCTGGTTGTCCAAACAGAGAGGAACTCTCTGGATGCCCTGACCTGCCGTATCAAATTTATTCCTTTGATTAATGAAAGGCAGTTGTAGAGCAGATGCCGGAAGGAAGGCTGACCTGCCCGTCTTATTGGCAAGTTTGTCAATAGCATCATCTAATAATTCAAATATCCGAGAGACATTCCTGGACTGTGACGGAAATTCCGGGACAATGTCCCTAAACCGATTAAAAAAGTTGGTGTGCAGTGGCGCTATCACTCTCCTATCCAGCTGCGCAGCATTCTGGTCTGGCGGAACAACTTCTGGAAGGTAATGCCGGATGAACTCTACGGCTATTTTATGTTGTACCGAAAGGGAAATATCTAACTCATCGGAATCCCTTTCGCCATCCTGCCGGACCTCTTGCAATTCTCGGTCGTCCGCACCTGATCCAGCGGCGGAACATACCAACCCAGCATCGTCTGAAACTTCATGTTCCGACAGAGGCTCTGCCGGTTGCTGGGATGCTGCGATGATCTTTGCTATCTGTGATAGCACGTCCGTTATGGAGGCCTGGGGAGCCGCGGTCTTACTGGATTTAGCCGCCGGAAGCTCCCTGGACGTTGCATCCTGCATACATCTTTTATGCAAACGTCCGGATGTAGAAGGCCTCGTATCACTGGCTACCAGATGGCGTGACCTGGTCGCCGTGGAATCCCTGGTCGGCGAAGCTGACTGTATATCACTGGTCACGTAGCCAAGGTGCGGTCGTGTGTGCTGCCGTAAGGATAAGGAAGCCTTATAGGTAGCCTCGCCGGACTGCCTATATACCGGAGCGTCCCGAGCCGCGGACGTATGCTCCAACTGTGTAACGCTACGAACTACAACATATGCTCCCAGATGCTGCTGTACGAGAGAGGGACCTCTCTCGCTTGCAGCTTGTGCTGAGCTGGACAAGCTAAAAACCAGACTATCAGTCTTCCTCCGATCCATCCTCCTTTCCGTCGTCACTGGGTGTGCAGGTGGAAGTTTTATAGTGCTCGCAACACCTGACTCTCTCTCCTGGATTGCAATGGACGAACCCGGGTGCTGACCTATTCGGTGAATGGACGTGACACCGGGCGAGCTAGCGGACGTCAACCCCTTTGAACTCCTTTCGGGCAATTGACGAATCTCCATGAGCACTTTTGCCGCTAGCTCTTCGCTTGTTTGTGACAACGGAGGCACACTTCTGGATGACATCACGGAAATATCACACTGTTCTTGTTCCTCTGAAAAAGAGAGTGAAAGACTAGAGTGACTCTGCGGAGAGAGGACAGGCATGGCCCTCTCTCCAGTAACAACATACCGTGACACACGTTTCCAACGTTTGTCATCCCATTTGAAACACACAGAACAAAGATCAGTGCGAATACAATGAGTACAATTAATACAGAGATCATGAGAATCAGAGGAAGATTTCCTCCTATTACAATTTGAACAATAATCATAGTACTCACACTAATCCTTGAAAATAAAGATACATAATAAAACAATCCATTATAATCATTACAAAATAATGATTCGAAAAGAAAAAAAATTTTCAGAAGAGCCAAAATTCCCAATGGGAACCCTGAGCCCAATGGATCCCAAAAAAGCCTAAGTGTGGACAAAAATTTAAATTCATTTTGAAAAAATTAATGTAACAATATTAATGTATCTTGGTATGAAATAAGTGATGCAGAAGACAAGTAATCACTATCAGCAGTAACTGCTGTCAATCTAAGCAAAAGTGTCAACAAACCGGAAACATGACTCCAGGCACTGAAAAACCTGGCCCGAAATCAGTTACCAATTTAAAACACTATGATGCAAAACAGAGGCTTCCAGAGAAGAAACTGTAGAACATCAGATGGTAGATGCAGACCAAAACGCCTAAACACCCCTAGGGTGAGGACGTAAACAAGGGGAAAAAACAGAAAAAATTCTGTTACCAAGCCAAAACTCCCAACAAATTTTAGTAATAAACATTACAAAATATAAGCCAAAACATGGGAGAATAGCTAGGGGGGAATAAGGAAGGTAGAGAGGAAACACTGATCAAACAATTGTACATTCATAGCAAGAATGACAACAACAGGGCCATGCCTTGAAAATAGGCAACATGAAATAAATTTGTAAAATAATTATAAGTTACAGCCCTGAACATTTTCTTGCACTATTTTTTCCTCTCCTCCTAAAATTACCTCTTTATTTCCACCATTTCTCTCATCAAAATGTGTCTGGCATCATGAAAACTGAGATTTGGAAGCACAAATAACAGTGAAGTGTAACTGTTTTGAGGGCCAAACAAAGAATGATAATTGGCGCCAATTTCGAGACCTCCTTGACACTGCGCATGCGCAGAGGAGTAAATGTATGGAGGACCATATAGGACATGTAATTTTCGGTTTTTGATTCAAATTTTGGGGATTGGGGGAGACAAAATTTGTGTTTGGCCCTGAATGAAAGAGTTTAGCACCAGCTAAGTCTGGGTCATTGGTACATTATAAAAATATATGAATACCATCTCCATCATATTTGAGTTATTTTCTGCAAAACATAGCATACTGGATGTTCACAAAACAATTACAATTCTGAAGAACAGATGGGGGAAGGATGCTTTTTTTCTTATTTTTTTTGTCTCAAAGCTATGAATTTAAAATCATAAGTTAATTCTTATATTCATAAGCGTTTCCTCCTGTTATACACTCATATGGCTCTTTGAAACTGGCCATTTCATTAGACTGTGAAGTGGCTAACTCAAACATCAAGTTAGGCTTATTAAAAAGATTTCTTGTTTCTCAGGTAATTTTTTCTCAAGTTCATGAGGGAGGGAGACTTTATTTTTTTTAATTTTTGTTAATCCACAAACAGTCCTGAAAATAGCTGGAAGTAATAATTTAACTTCGTACACTATTATGTGGAAAAAATTTTTTTCAGTTGTGAAAATTTCCCATAGTGCAGTAGCAAATTTAACCAAATATATCTTGTTTGACAGGGCTCAGCATGCTGTGTCAAACAAGATTATACGTGGTCAAATTTTTATCCTAAACGTGCAAAAAAGTGAGAGATTTCCAGACAACAAAAATTAGTGATGAAGCAACTTTTCAATGCCCCTCGAGGTGCCTGAGAACCCAGTATTTTTTAATATCCGAAATAGACACTATTTAATAATGCTTTGTTGTAAAAAGGTGCAAATAGATAAACATCAATCAAAAAAAGTTAAAATTTTAAAGTCTCACAATTTCACACTAATTTTGGGGGTTTGAGGGATTGCCTGATAACCAAAACATTTTTTTCCTAAGACTCTGGAAACAAGATACCTCTGCAGGTCCAAAGCTAGGAGGGGGGGGGGGGGGGGGGCTGGCATGAGGATAGAAAATTTTGGTTGTCTGTCCAAAAAAATCGTTGGCCAGCCAAATGTCAACATTTTCAATTGCTCAGCCTGTTCCCCAAACTCCTCCAAATGGTGTATAACCAGGATAGGAATGTACATCAATAATGACTTAAGGCTGATCTGCGAGATTCATAAATGAAAGTGTCAATGACACTGTAACTCAACTTGACAACTTGAAATTTGTAAGTTATAAGTGAAATGGCAAAACTGAAGATCATTGGTTCCAATGTTATTTGGTGTAACTTCAACATAACAGCATTCTGTTTGGCCAATGTCAAGAGCAATCCATGCATTTTTAAATGTAAACTGTAGGGCAGGCTAAAGGAAGAATGTTGAAACACAAATGCAGTAAGTTTAAAGATCATTGTAAACAGCAACTTTTTTTCACTGAAATGAATGCTAATCAACAGCTTTTATCTAACGATCTCACCTAAAAAGCATGCCAAGTTCAAAAACATTCCTATATTAAATGCGCCCTGCAAGCCATGTCAAAGAAGAATGTTGATGCACAAATACACTAAATTCAATGGTCATTGCTAACAGCAACAGATTTTGACGGAAATGAAAAGAAAGTTAAAAAATTTATAGTAATTTATATATTTTTTATACTTACCAATGACCCAGACTTAGCTGGTGCTAACTCTATAATATTTAGGGCCAAACACAAATTTTACCCCCCAATCCCCAAAATTTGCATCTAAAACCGAAAATTACATGACCTATATGGCCCTCCATACTTTTACTCCACTGAGCCTGCGCAGTGTCAAGGAGGTCTCGAAATTGGCGCAATTATCATTCTTACAACCAGTGCCTGGTAAGCGTTATGTACTCAACGGGGAGGTATGAGTTCCCAACTCATGGGAGGGCCATGAGTTCAACTAATAGAAGACAAGGAATCACTGTCAGAAGTAACCGTTGTGAACATAAACAAAAGTGAATAAAAACTGGAAACAAGACTCCAGGCACTGATAATATGGCCCGAAACCAGTAACCAATTTAAAAACTATCCGATGTAAAACAGAGTCTTCCTGAGAAGAAACTGCAGTACATCGGATATGGTAGATGCATGACCGAAACGCCTAACCACCCTAGGGTGAGGACGTAACAATGGGGAAAAACAGAATAAACATTCTGTTACCAAGCCAAAACTCCCAAGAAATTTCAGTAAAAAAAAAAAAATTACAAAAATTTTGCCAAAAGCATGGGAGAAAAGCAAAGGCGGTATTAAGGAAAGGGAGAGAGGAAACTCTGAACAAACTGTGGAAATTTCATAACAAGAATGTAAACATCAGGCCTATGCCCCGAAATTAGGGAACATGAAATAATTTTGCATAAAAGTTAAAAAATTTATAGTAATTTATATATTTTTTATACTTACCAATGACCCAGACATAGCTGGTGCTAATTCTCAAAAATCACAAATTTTGCCCCCAATCCCCAAAATTTGCATCCAAAACCGAAAATAACATGTCCTAAATGGTCCTCCATACTTTTCCTCCACTGCACATGCGCAGTGTCAAGGAGGTCTCGAAATTGGCGCCAATTATCATTCTTACAAGCAGTGCCTGGTCAGCGCTATGTACTCAGTGGGGAGGTACGAGTTCCCAACTCCTGGGAGGGCCATCTTCATCTGGGTCATTGGTAAGTATAAAAAATATATAAATTACTATAAATTTTTTAACATTTTTATACTGTACCAATGACCCAGACTTAGCTGAATAGTAAAAAGGTTGGAGGGCCTAGGACATAAAGAAAATCCAATAGACTCGACTACATATACAGAATTATCCCCTCGAGGAGAAAGGATAAATAGGCTTTACATGTATCTTTCTATTTATATCAAAACGAGAAAGACACAACACAATTCTGTACTTGAGCACAATAACATCAATGATCTCTATTAACCTCCAGTATAACCCGTTATGCTAATTATTTTTAAAGGAAAGCCAATAAATAAAGGAAGTCCAGAGAAATGAGACTCTTTATACTCATTAAAAGTGTCCGAGGATTGTATATTAACGCCCGTATGACATGTGACATATACAAATGCTTCACACCGAGCTACACTTTAAAAATATTACATGAATGAGTAAACATTATCCTTACACTTTAAAATCATCCTGGTACCGACTGGAATTACTGACTCCAGGGGAGGTATTCCTTTGCTTATCACTATAAAGCAGGTGACCTTAGGGAACACCCCCCCCCCCCCCCCTTCCCGTTGCCCTGGATCAAATACTCCAGAGCAAAGAGGGCAGCAGGACAGAGTCACTGCCGGAACCGAAAACCTACACAACTATAGTTGCAACTGTTTAGTGGACAACATTCTGAGCAACAGATAATGGACCAAAACAATGCAGATCTCCAGAAATGGACTCAATATTTCTAAGGTACAGATTCGTGAAAGTGGAAGGCTGAAACCAATATGCAGCCCTCATTAGATCTGTAATAGCAACACTATTAGCGTAAGCCCATGATGTAGGAAGAACTCTTACATCATGAGCTGAAATCTTAAGCACAAACTGCTGAGTTGAAGATATTATCATAAGCAGTACTGATAGTTAATTGAATCCATCTAGCCATAGAATGGACCGAAATGTGGAGGAAGCTTCCATGGTATGTCCCACAACAGACACCTGAGTAGATTTATCCACGGTCTTTGTGGAGACAGAGATACTACCAACAGAAATTTGCATTGAGATTATTTAACTTGAGCAATATCTGCTGAATCAACGGTGCTGGAGGATATGCATATCCTATTATTCCGTCTCACGAGATCGATAGAGCGTCTACTGCAAACGCTCGAGGATCCAAACATGGTGACACATACGTCTGCAACTGATTGTTGAGATGCATTGCAAATAAGTCCATCATTGGCCGCTCTCATTGGTAGCAAATCTGATTGAATACTCGTTTGTTGAAAGTCCATTCAGATGGAAACAAGCGGCCCCTCAGTGAAAGGGAGTCCGCTAATACGTTCAGACGACCCGGAATTATGACGGACCGATAGGAGAACTTGATGTTCTAGTACAAACAGAAGGATTCATTCCGTTAACTTGAATAACAGAATGGAGTGAGAGCCACCCTGGTTGCGCATATACGCTAATACCGTCAAATTGTCGGACAGAATTTGCATGTGAGCATTCTAAATAACGTTCATCCAATGACGTAGCGCAAGCCAAATTGACATCATTTCTTGATGTTTATGTGCTTGATTAAGAACTGCGGATCCCAAAGATCCTGGCACTTCAAATCCGTTGGGCTCAATGTTGCGTCCCAACATGTTTGACTGGCATCCGTCAAAACTGTAAAATTTGGATCCGGCAATTGCAGTGGAACTCCTTGAGTTAACCACTGAATATCTGCCCAAGTTTGAATCTCTTGTTCACTTGATTTGATAAGAGGATGTCCATATCAAGCGAATGAATCTTCACCCTCCAATTGTGGGTCAGAAAAATTTGGAGAGGACGAGTGCGTAGCCGCCTCATTGGAATAAAATCCGCGGCAGCTCAGCACAAACCTATCAGTCTCATGACATCTCTCGCTGTAACTTTGTGAAGACAATAGCGAGCGTAACAACTGATTAAATTTCGCTCTGGTTAACGGCAGACGAACAAGATTATTGTGCGTCTCAAAGTTCATTCCCCGGTGGGTGAATGACTTGGACGATACCAGATCCAACTTCTCCTCGTTTACTTATGAAACCGAGACATCAAAGCAATAGAAGCAGATTCTGCACATCGTTCTGAAGCGTTAACTCATTGCCATACCTCTGAAGAAAGTTGTCCAGGTAGGCCGACGTTTCTGCAGACAAATGAGCTCGGAAATGAGTCATTACCGAGTTCATTATTCGAGTGCTAGATTCAGACCAAAACACCTTGCTTGGAGCTGATACACCACTCCTATGACGGCGAAGCGAAGATACTTTCTGAACGCCTGATGTACCATGACGTGAAAGTACGCATCTTGAGATCTATGCATATAGCATAGTCGTTCACTCGAACACTCGCTCTGACCGATCGGATGGTCTCCATATAGAATCTTGGAGCAACGATCAGCTTGTTTATCCAGCTCAGATTTATGAGTGGACGGAACGAGCCGTCTGGTTTCGGAACCAGAAAAGGATGGTTGTAGAAACCTGGAGATTCCTGGATTTCTACGATCTCTATCGCGATCTTGTCCAGAAGAGACTGCACTTCTGATGGAAGCGAGCCTCCTTCCTGCGGACTTGACGGAAGCTGAGTCCATCATGGACTTCGAGTTAATGGAGGTTTTCGTTTGAAGGACAATTTAGTTCTTCCGAAATCAACCCTCGAATCCAAGGGACGTCCGTAATCTACTCCCAATTGATTGAGAAACTCGACAGTCTTCCGCTCACTGGTACACGATAGAGGTTAATACCATTACCATGGTCCTGCGAGGCTTGTGGAAGGAGAAACCATGTCCTCCACGGCCTGCACCTCGCCCCGTCGACCTAGGGGCGTCTGACTGGATGTCTCGGCCAGTATTACAGCCCCTACCTGAGTCGCTGCCCTGATGGTCTCTAGAGTAAGACCTAGAGGATGCATAGGAACCTCTATAGGAACTTCCCTTGGACGTATTCTATTTGAATAGCAGAGAGACTGAAGCTTTCTTAGTTATCTGATCATAGATTGTGGAAAGCTTGCCGTTGAAGAGAAACTCTCCGGAGACCGGAGCGACTCTGAGAGAGTTTTTCACCTTACTATCCACATGCGCGGATGTAGCCAGGGCTGCGTCATGTCTAACCAACTCCATATCGCCACTAAAAGGGCGGAGTTATACGTAAGTCCCTTGAAAGAACTCTTAAGGAGGTTGTACATCCTGGAATTCTTTTTCCTTTGAGACGTAATGATAATGCTCTGGTAAGGTGATCTGCGTACGATGATGCATCTAAGCTAACCCTGCTAGACGATATTGTCGTTTCCAACATCGTGGTTGGAATTGACATTGACGATGGTATAGACAATACTAGGTCTTTGGCCTGGTCGTCTAAACGCAGAGAAACTCTCGGAATGCTCTGTCCTGCCGTTTCGAAATTATTCCTTGAATTGATGAATGGCAGATGTAGAGCATTTGCCGATAAGAACCGGACTTGCCCGTTTAGGTAGCAAGTTATATATAGCGTCATTCAATAGTTCAAATGTCTGCGAGACATTTCTGGACTATGTCGAAAACTGAGGGACAATGTCCCTAAACCGATTAAGAATTCTGAGTCCAGTGGCGCTATCAGTCTCTTATCCGGCAATGCAGCACTTTTTGGTCCGGAGGAACAACGTCAGATGATAATGCCGGATGTACTCTACGGCAATTATGTTGTTCCGAAAGGGAAAAATACAACTCGTCCGTATCCCTTTTGCCATCCTGTCGGACCACTTGTAATTCTTGGTCATCTGTGCCTGAACCTGCAGCAGAACGTACCAACCCAGCTTCCTCGGATAATTCCTGATCCGACAGAGTTACTGTCGGTTGCTGGGATGCTGCGATAATTTGTGCTATCTGCGATAGCATATCCGTCACGGAGGCCTGTGGAGCTGCAGTCTTACAGGATTTAGCCGCTGGAAGCTCCTTGGACGTTGACTCCTGCATACTTCTTATATGCGAACGTCCGGAGTATGAAGGCCTCGTATCCTTGGCTACCGGATGGCGTGACCTGGTCGCCGTAGAATCCCTGGTCGGCGATGTTGGTTGAATATCACTGGTCACGTAGCCAAGGTGCGGTCGTGTGTGCTGCCGTGAGGATGAGAAAGCCGAAAGAGCAGTCTCTCAGGACTGTCTATATAACGGAGCGTCCCGAGTGGTGGACGTATGCTCCGACTGAGGAACGTTTTGTACCACAACATCTGGACCCAGATGTTGTAGTACGAGAGAGGACCTCTCTCGCTTGCAGCCCGGATGGACCTGGACGAGCTAGGAACTGGACTAATAGGCTTCCTCCGTACCATCCTCGAATCCGTCGTCAATGGGTGTGCACATCGTATTTTATAGTGCTCGCATCACCCAAATCTCCTTCCTGGACCGCAACGGACGAACCCAGGTGCTGAGCCATTCGGTGAATGGTCGCGACACCAGGCGAGCTAGCGAACGCCAAAGCCATCGATCCTACTAGGGAACTCCAGGCAATTGACGTATATGCATGAGCACTTTTACCACTAGCTCTTCATTTGACTGTGACAATGGAAGCACACTTACGAAGACATCACGGTAACATCACCTTGTTCATGTTACTCAATGAGACCTGTGGAGCAGTGGTCCTGCGTAAATATCCGCTGGAAGCTCCAGGGACGTTCATTCCTGCATTTATATAATATGCGAATGTCCCAACTGGAAAGGCCTCTTGTCCTTGGCTAGCAGATGGAGTGACCTGGTCGAAGTGTATTCCTTGGTCAGCGAAGCAGGAGCACCAGGGACGTTCAATCCTGCATTTATATAATATGCGAACGTCCCCTGGAAATCTGTGGTCACATAGCCAAGGTGCGGTCGTGTGTGTTGACGTGAGGATGAGGAAGCCAATATAACAGCCGCGTTGGACTGTCTATGCGACGGAGCGTCCTGAGCAGGAGGAATGGATGTAAGCTCCGACTAACGAACAAACATACAACAACATCGCGGAGCAAATGTTAATGTAAGAGAGAGGGGGCCTCTCTCGCTCGCAGTCCGGGTGGACCTGGATGAGCTAGCTACTGGATTGACAGGCTTCCTCCGTACTATCCTCGGGTCCGACGTTGCTGGGTGTGCACATTTGATGTTTTATAGTGCTATCATCACCCAATCTGCTTCCCTGGACCGCAACGGACGAACCCGGATGCCGATCCATTCGACACCGGGCGGACTAATGGGCGATCCTACTAGAGAACTCCTGGCAATTGTTGTAATACCTTGAGCACTTCCCGCTAGCCCTAATATTGCAACGATGGAGACACACTTGTTGAAGACATCACAGAAACATCACTCTGAATTCTGAAAAAGAGACTGATAAAGTAGAGTGACCCTGCGGAGAGAGGACCGGAATGGACCCCTCACTGCTAACAGAATACCGTGACACACGTCTCCAACGTTGTCATTCCAATCAACACACACAGAGCAAGAATTAGTGCGAATACATTGACTATAAGAAACACAATGAACCTGAGAATTAGAGGAACATATCCTCGCATTACAATTTGAACAATATTTTTTTCATCAAGAAAAATATAGACAGTCATATTACTCGCACTAATCCTTGAAATAAAGATACATAATATAATATAATCCATTACAACATTTCGAAAGAAAATAATTTCCCAAAACAAAATTTTTGAAAAAATTTTCAGAAGATCCCAAGTTCCCAATGGGAACAATGAGCCCAAATGGATCCCAAAAAAGCCAAAGTGTGGACAAAAATTTTAAAACCATTTCAAAAAATTAATGTAACACTTACAGACAATATTAATGTATTTTGCTATGAACCGAACTAAGCAGAGGACAAGAAATCACTATCAGAAGTAACAGTTGTCAACACAAACAAAAAGTGTACACAACCGGAAACATGACTCCAGGCACTGATAAACATGGCCCAAAATCAGTTACCCATTTAAACACTATCTGATGCAAAACAGAGACTTCCAGAGAAGAAACTGCAGAACATCAGATGGTAGATGCAGAACAAATCGTCTAAACACCCAAGGGTGAGGATGTAAACATGGGGAAAAAACAGAATATTATTCTGTTTCCAAGCCAAAACTCCCAAGAAATTTTAGTAATGAACATTACAAAAAATATGCCAAAAGCATGGGAGAACAGCTAGGGGGGAATAAAGGAAAGGGAAAGAGGAAACACTGATCAAACAATGGAACATACATAGCAAGAATGACCACAACAGGGTCATGCCTCAAAAATAGGTAACATGAAATAATTTCGTAAAAAAAAATTATAAGTTACAGCCCTGAACATTTCCTTCCACTGTTTCTTCCTCTCCTCCTTCTATTTCCTCCTTATATCCACCATTTCTCTCATAATTATGTGTCTGGCATCATTTAAACTGAGATTTACAAGCACAAATATCAGTCAGTTGTAACTGAATTGAGGGCCAAACAAAGAATGATAATTGCGCCAATTTCGAGACCTCCTTGACACTGCGCATGCGCAGTGGAGTAAAAGTATGGAGGACCATGTAGGACATGTAGTTTTCGGTTTTAGATGCAAATTTTGGGGATTGGGGGGTAAAATTTGTGTTTGGCCCTAAATATTTTAGAGTTTGCACCAGCTAAGTCTGGGTCATTGGTGCAGTATAAAAATATCAGTAGCTCCTATCAAGGTCACCCGGAATAAGCATACCAAGTTTCAAAACAACCCGATAAGAACGTGCCCTCTGAGGCACGCCAAAGGAAAATGTTAATGCACAAATGCACTAAGTTGGAAGGTCGTTGCTAGTGGCATTGTTTTATTTTCAGGGTTTTTTTTTAATGAAAATTAATAAATATGTCCTGTAGGAAGCGCAAAAGAAATAAGATGCTGCACAAATGAACTAATTTCAAAGGTTGGTGCTAACGTTTTTTTAGTTGGAAATAAAAGAAAATCAGTAGCTTCCATCTAGAGGTCACCCCAAACATGTATACCAAGATTCAAAGCAATCTATTCATAAGTGTTCCACATGGAGCATGCCAAATGAATATGTTGATGCAAAAATACACCAAATTCAAAGGTCATGATGCGGCAATGTTTTTTTTTGACGAACTTGGACCAAGTTTCAAAGCAATCCATTCATAAATGAGCCATGTATGGCATGCCAAAGGAATATGTTGATGCACAAATACAGTAATTTTAAAGGTCATTGGGATGGCAATGTTTTTTGGTAAAATAGAAGAAAATCGACAGCTCACATCTGGAGGTCACCCCGAAAAAGCATACCAAGTTTCAACATGATTTGATGATAAATGTGACCTGTGCAGTGGGCCAAAGGAAACTGTCAACGTCCAAACAGATAAGTTGAATGTCCTGGCTAACGGCAATGTTTCTTGACAGAAATGGAATAAAATCAAACTCCCCTATCTAGCATTCAACCCAAACAAGCATACTTAGTTTCAAAGCGATCCATTCATTGAATGTACCTTGCAGGGCATGCCAAAGGAAAATATTGATGCACAAATCCACAAAGGTCGAGGTAATAGCAACATTTTTCAATGGAAATAAAAGAAAATTCATAGCTCCTATCTAGAGGTCACACCAAACATGCATACCAAGTTTCAAAGCAAACCGATGATAAATGAGACCTATGCAGTGTGCCAAACAAAATTGTCAACATAAAAGTGGATAAGTTAAACATCGTTGCTGACGACAACGTTTCTCAATGGAAATGAAAGAAAATCAACAGCTGCCATCTAGAGAACACCCAAAACAAGCATACCAAGTTTCAAAGCAATCCATTCATAGATATGACCTGTGCGGTGTGTCAAAGGAATATATTGATGCACAAATGAACTATGTTCAAAGGTTGTTGCTAACAGGAACATTTTTGGGCGGAAATGGAATAATATTGATAGCTCCCATATAGAGATATCTCCAAACAAACGTACCAAGTTTCAAAGCGATCTGATCATAAATGTGCCCTGAAGGGCGTGCCAAAAGAATATATTGATGCATAACTAAACTAAGTTCAAAGGTCGTTACTAACAGCAAAGTTTTTTGAGGGAAATGGAAGAAAATCAATAGCTTCCATCTGGATGTCACCACAAACAGGCATACTAGGTTTCAAAGCGATCCGATCATAACTGTGCCCTGTAGGGGGGGGGGGGGGAGGGGGCAAAGGAATATATTGATGCATAACTAAACTAAGTTCAAAGGTCATTGACAATGGCAATATTTTTTATGGAAATGGAAGAAAATCGATAGCTCCCATCTTGAGATCACCCCAAACAAGGATACCAAGTTTCCAAGTAAATACGGCCTGTGTGATGTGCCAAAGGAAATTGTGAAGGTATGTACGTATGGCTAAGGACTAGAAGTGACAGCAAAAGTTCACTTTGACTTCGTCAAGTTGAGCTAAAAATGGCAGATCCATATGAGTCATACATATAAGTAAATGACAATCAAGTAGTCATGAATGTGAAAAACGTTTTAAGGTCTTTACACTGTTTTTTGGTGAAAAATGTTGTGTTGGCAATATTAAATTTCTTAAAAGTTAAAAAATTTATAGTAATTTATATATTTTTTATACTTACCAATGATCCAGACTTAGCTGGTGCTAACTCTTAAATTCTAGGGACAAACACAAATTTTGCCCTCCCAATCCCCAAAATTTGCATCAAAATCCAAAAAATATATGTCCTATGTGGTCCTCCACACTTTTATCCACTGAGCATGCTCAGTGTCAAGGAAGTCCAAAATTGGAGCCAAATCCTCATTCTTTACCACCAGTGCCTGGTAAGCATTATATAATCAGCGGGGAGGTATGAGTTCCCAACTCATGGGAGGGCCATCCCCGTCTGGGTCATTGGTAAGTATAAAAAATATATAAATTACTATAAATTTTTTAACATTTTTATACTGTACCAATGACCCAGAGTTAGCTGAATAGAAAAAAGGCTGGAGGGCCTAGGACATAAAGGATAATCCAAAAGACTCAATTACATGTAAACAGAATTATCCCCTCAGGGAGAAGAGGAGAAAGGCTTTACATGTATCTTTCTTGTTTATACCAAAAAAGAAAGACACAATACCATTCCGTAATTGAGGACAATAACATCAATGAACTCTATTAACATCCAGTATAACCCATTATACTAATCTTTAAAGGAAAGCCAATAAATAAAGATAGTCCAGAGAATGAGACTCTTTACACTCTTTTAAAAGTGTCCGAGGATTGTATATTAGCGCTCGTATGACACGTGACATATACAAATGCTTCACACCGAGCTACACTTTAAAAATATTATATAATTGAGATTAGCTTTACACTTTAAAACCATCCCGGCACCGACTCGGAAATACTGACTACAGAGGAGGTAATCCCTTGCTTTCCACTATAAAGCAGGTGATATAAGGGAACACCATCCCCCCCCCCCCCCCCTTTCCCCTTGCTCTGGGTCAAATACCCCAGAACAAAGAGGGCTGCAGGACAGAGTCACTACCGGAACAGAAAGCCTGCATAACTATAGTTGCAACTGTTTAGTGGACGACATTCTGAGCAGCAGATAATGGACCTAAACAATGCAGGTCGCCAGAAATGGACTCAATATTTCTAAGATAAAAATTTCGTGAATGTGGAAGGCTGAGACCAATATGCAGCCTTCATCAAATCGGTAATAGCAACACTATTAGCATAAGCCCAAGTTGTAGACAGTACTATTACTTCATGTGCCTAAATCTTAAGCACAGACTGCTGAGATGAAGATAATTTATCATAAGCAGTACAGATAGTTAATTGAATCCACCTTGCAATAGAATGGACCGTAATGTCCTTTCTATTAGGCAACAAAGACAGAACGAAACGCTTACGTTCGATTCTTATAAACTCAGATCTACGATGTAAATACGCATAGCTCTGACTGGACAAAGCAAAGGCCTATGACCATCTGGAGATGGAAGAGCCTAAACAATAGGTTCAGGGTACTTATAGGAGCCTGATTGTTAGCCAAAAATCCAACATTAGTAGTCAATGTAATAGTATTACCAAAACTACGATAGTGAGAATCATCAACAGATAGTGCATGAAGCTCACTAACTCTTCTAGCAGAAGAGAAGGCTAAGAGAAAAGCTGTTTTATTATAAGATAAGTATTTGAAATCCACTGAATCAAGAGGTTCAAATGGCGCTTCTTTTAGCTTCAGAAGAACCCAAGCTAAATTCCACTTAGGAATTAACCTAAGGGTTCTAGGTCTATTTATCGAAAAGTTTTACGCTAACTTAGATAAAGAGACATTAGATCCAATCTGTAAGCTATCATAATGAGGATAGGTATCCGATAGCATAGACTTATAACCTTAAATAGTATTTGGCTGCAGTTTGATCTCGTCAAACAAGTAGACCAAAAAAATAGCAATGTCTGGAATGGAGGGATCATAAAATCAATAGAATGATCCCTACACAATCGAGAGAAAACCTTCCACTTAGCAGCATAATTTAGCAAAGAGAAGGTCCTCCTACAGTTAGAAATTGCATCCACTACTCATCCTGTAAAATGCGAGAAGGACCGCACAACGGAAATACGTGAAGGTTGAGACCTAGCGGGTTGTGATGCAGTGTGCGCAATTTTCCCTGTGAAAGAAGGTCCTCCCGTGGAGGAAGCTTCCGCAGAATGTTCCACAACTGACACCTGAGTAGATTTATCCCTGGTCTCTGGGGTGACAGAGATGCTACCAATAGGATCTTGCAGTGAGATTGCTAGATTTTAGCAATATCAGCTGAATCAACGGAACTGGAGGATACGCATATCCTATCATTCCATCCCAAGAGATCGAGAGGGCGTCTACTGCAAACGCTCGAGGATCTGGGCATGACGACACATACGTCTGCAACTGATTGATGAGATGCGTCGCAAATAAGTCTATCATAGGACGATCCCAAAGGTAGTAAATCTTATTGAATACTCGTTTGTTGAGAGTCCATTCTGATGGCAACATATGACCTTTCCGAGAAAGGGAGTCTGCTAGAACGTTCAGATGACCCGGAATAGGATGGACCGATAGAAGAACTTGATGCTCTAGGACAAACAGAAGGATTCTTTCTGTTAGATTGAACAACGGAATGGAATGAGTGCCTCCCTGGCTCCGAATATTTGCCACTACTGTCGAATTGTCGGACAGAAATTGAACATGCGAATTCTGAATGATGTTCATCCACCGACGTAGCGCAAGCTAATTGACATCATCTTTTGATGTTTATGTGCTTGTTTAGGAAATGCAGATCCCAAAGACCCAGGCACCTCGAATCTGATGGGCTTAAAGTTGCGCCCCAACCTGTTTGAATTGAAGCAAACTGTGAACATCGTTCTGAAGCGTTAACTTGCTGCTGTAACTCTGAAGAATGTCGTCCAAGTAGGCCGACGTTACCAGAGACGAATGAGCTCGGAAATGAGTCATTACCGAGATCATTATTCGAGTGAAGGCCCAGGGCGCTAGATTCAGACCAGAGCATCATTGCTCGGAACTGAAAACAACTCCTGGGACAGTGAAGCGAATGTACTTTCTAAACGCCGGATGTACCATGACGTGAAAGTACACATCTTTGAGATCTATGCTTGCAGCATAATCGTTCACTCGAATGCTCGCTCTGACCGATCAGATGGTCTCCATATAAAATTTTGGAGCCACGATCAGCTTGTTTATACAGCTCAGATCTATGACTGGACGAAACGAGCCGTCTGGTCTTGGAACCAGGAACAGGTGACTGTAGAAAACTGGAGATTCCTGGTTTTCTACGACGTCTATAGCATTCTTGTCCAGAAGAGATTGAACTTCTGATAGAAGCGAATCTCTCTTCTAAACATTTAACAGAAGCTGAGACCAGAGTGAACTTCAAGTTAACGGAGGTTTTTCCTTGAAGGACAGTTTTTGACCTTCGGAAATAACCCATTGTACCCATGGGTCGTCCGTAATTGACAACCAATTGGTTAAGAATCTTGACAGCCTTCCACCCACTGGAATGCAATAGAGGTTTAGACCATCACCTCCTGGCCCTGCGAGGGTTGCGGGAGGAGAAACCACAATCTCCACAACCCGCACCTCTCCCAGTCGACCTAGGGGAGTCTGACCAGTTATCTCGGCCAGCATTACGACCCCTATCTGAGTCGCTACTATGACAGTCTCTGGAGTAAGATGTAGAGGCTTTCTTAGATCCTCTATAGGAACTTCCTTTGGATGTATTTGCCCCTGAAGTGCCTGCCTTACTCCTCCCTGCTGAGTCCAACTTTTTCAAAGCGGATTTAAAAGCAGAGAATCCGAAGCTTTCTTAGTAATCTAATTATAGACTGTAGAAAGCTTACCGTCAAAGAGAAGCTCCCCTGAGACCGGAGCGACTGGAAGAGAGTTTTTCACCTTACTATCAACTCTTTGTGAATGCAGCCACGGCAGCATCATGTCTAACTAACTCCATATTGCCACTGAAAGGGCAGAGTTATAAGTAGAAAATGCTATGGCCCTCGAAAGAACTCTCAAGGAAGTTTTGAACATCCTGGAATTCTTTCCTTCGAGACGTAATGATAATGCTCTGGTAAGGTGATCTGCGTAAGATAATGTGTCTAAACTGATTTTTCTGTTAGACAAGATAGTCGCCACCAGCATACTGGATAAATCGACATAGACACCGGCAATGACAATTCCAAGTCATCTGCCTGGTCGTCTAAATGCAGAGGAACTCTCGGCACGCCCTGTCCTTTCAAATCTATTTCTATGAATGATGAAAGGTAGCTGTAGAGCATGAGACGATAAGAAACCTGATTTGCCAGTCTTAAAGGGTAGCTTGAATATTGTGCCATTAAGAAGTACAAATGTCCGTGACATTTCTGGACTGGGTTGGAAAGTCAGGATGAATGTCTCTATTCCAGCCGAATAAATCTGTGTCCAGTGACGCTTTCAGTTTCTTATCAGGTAAAGCAGCATTTTGGTCCGGAGAAACAACTTCTAAAAGGTGTTGCCGGATGAAATCTACGGCTCCTTAAGTTGTTCGGAAAGGGAAAATTTCAGCTGCGCTGATTCCCTTTTACCATCCGCATGGATCACATAAGAATCTTGGTCGTCCCTTTCTGACTCTGCAGGGGAGCGAACCGACCCAGCCTCCTCCGACCGCAATGGACGAACCCGGCGCCACAACCATTTCGCGAATAATTGCTTCCCCGGGCGAGCTAGCGGGCGACAAGTGACTGTCGATCCTACATGGGACCTCTTAGGCACTTGCCGCATTCCTTTGAGCACTTTGCCGCTAGCTCATTATTACGACGATGGAAGCACACTTTTGAAGACATCACAGAAACATCACCCTGTTCTTGTTCCTCTGAAAAAGAGACTGAAAAAACTGGAGTGACCCTGTGGAGAGAGGACCGGAATGGACCTCTCAGCACTAACAATATACCGTGACACACGTCTCCAACGTTTGTCATCTGAATTGGCACACACTGAGCAAGAATTAGTGCAAATACACAGACTACACCAAATACAATGACCGTGAGAATCAGAGGAAGACTTCCTCAATTTACAATTGAACAATATTCTTTCATTTTGAAAAAATATTAAACAGTCATCGTACTCGCACCAACCCTTGAAAACAAAGATACATAATAATAATAATCCATTACAAACATTTCAAAAATTAATTCAAAAGAAAAAAAAAAATTTCGAAAAATTTTCAAGATGAGCCCAAGTTCCCAATGGGATCCATGAGCCCAAATGGATCCCAAAAAAGCCTAAGTGTGGACAAAAATTTTTGAAACATGTTTAAAATTAATGTTACACTTATGGACAATATTAATGTATCTGGCTATGAGTACAACTAATAGAAGACAAGGAATCACTGTCAGAAGTAACCGTTGTCAACATAAACAAAAGTGAAAAAAACTGGAAACAAGACTCCAGGCACTGATAATATGGCCCGAAACCAGTAACCAATTTAAAAACTATCCGATGTAAAACAGAGTCTTCCTGAGAAGAAACTGCAGTACATCGGATGGTAGATGCATGACCGAAACGCCTAACCACCCTAGGGTGAGGACGTAACAATGGGGAAAAACAGAATAAACATTCGGTTACCAAGCCAAAACTCCCAAGAAATTTCAGTAAAAAAAAAAAATTACAAAAATTATGCCAAAAGCATGGGAGAAAAGCAAAGGGGGTATTAAGGAAAGGGAGAGAGGAAACTCTGAACAAACTGTGGAAATTTCATAAGAATGTAAACATCAGGCCTATGCCCCGAAATTAGGGAACATGAAATAATTTTGCATAAAAGTTAAAAAATTTATAGTAATTTATATATTTTTTATACTTACCAATGACCCAGACATAGCTGGTGCTAATTCTCAAAAATCACAAATTTTGCCCCGCAATCCCCAAAATTTGCATTCAAAACCAAAAATAACATGTCCTAAATGGTCCTCCATACTTTTCCTCCACTGCGCATGCACAGTGTCAAGGAGGTCTCGAAATTGGCACCAATTTTCATTCTTACAAGCAGTGCCTGGTCAGCGCTATGTACTCAGCGGGAAGGTACGAGTTCCCAACTCCTGGGAGGGCCATCCCCGTCTGGGTCATTGGTAAGTATAAAAAATATATAAATTACTATAAATTTTTTAACATTTTTATACTGTACCAATGACCCAAACATAGCTGAATAAAAAAAAGGCTGGAGAGCTAGGAGATAGAGGAAAATCCAATAGACTCAATTACATGTAAACAGAATTATCCCCTCAGGGAGAAGAGGAGAAAGGCTTTACATAAGCTCAACTATATATAATAGAGTTATCCCCTCGAGGAGTAAAGGAGGATTAGGCTTTACATGTATCTTTCTTACTTATGACAAATTAGAAAGACAACACCTTTCATAATTGAGCATAATAACATCCATGTTCTCTATTAACATCCAGTATAACCCTTTATACTAATTATTTTTAAAGTAAGCCAATAAATGAAGTAAGTCCAGAGAATTGAGACTCTTTATACTCATTAAAAGTGTCCGAGGATTGTATATTAACGCCCGTTTGACACGTGACATATACAAATGCTTCACACCGAGCTACACTTTAAACATATGACATGAATGAATTTAAACATTAGCTTTACACTTTAAAACCATCCCGGTACCGACTCAGAATTACTGACTCCGGAGGAGGTATCCCCTTTCTTTTCACTATAAAGCAGGTGACCTAAGGGAACATCCTCCACCCCCCCCCCCCCCTTCCACTTGCCCTGTGTCAAATAGCCCAGAGCGAAGAGGGCAGCAGGACAGAGTCACTGCCGGAACAGAAAGCCTGCATAACTATAGTTGCAACTGTTTAGTGGACGACATTCTGAGCAGCAGATAACGGACCTAAACAATGCAGGTCTCCAGAAATGGACTCAATATTTCTGAGATAAAAATTTGTGAATGTGGATGGCTGAGACCAATATGCAGCCTTCATTAAATCTGTAATAGCAACACTATTTGCGTAAGCCCAAGATGTAGAAAGAGCTCTTACTTCATGAGCCGAAATCTTAAGCACAGACTGCTGAGTTGAAGATAGATTATCATAAGCAGTACGGATAGTTAATTGAATCCATCTAGCAATAGAATGGACCATAATGTCTTTTCTATTAGGCATCAAAGACAGAAAGAAGCATTTTCGTCCCTTTCTGATAAACTGAGATCTTCGTTTATAAATACGTAAAGCTCTAACCGGACAGAGTAAAGGCCTATGCCCGTCTGAAGATGGAAGGGCCTTAATAACAACTGGTTCCGGATATTTATTAGGAGCCTGATTCTTAGCCAAAAATCCAACATTAGTAGTAAAGGTAATAGTGTTCCCGACACTACGATAGTGAGAATCATCCACAGATAGTGCATGAAGCTCACTGACTCTTCTAGCAGAAGAGAAAGCTAAGAGAAATGCTGTCTTATAAGATAAGAATTTGAAGTCCACTGTCTCAAGAGGCTCAAATGGCTTTTCTTTTAGTTTAAGAAGAACCCAAGCTAAATTCCATTTAGGAATTACTCTAAGGGTTCTAGGTCTATTTATCGAGAAGTTTCTAACTAATTAAAACAAAGAGACATTAGATCCAATTTGTAAACTATCATGGTGTGCATAGGTATCAGATAACATAGACCTATAACCTTTAATAGTAACAGGCTGCAGTTTGATCTCATCAAGCAAGTATACTAGAAAGTTTGCAATGTCTGGAATGGAGGGATCAAAAATATCAACAGAATGATCCCTACACCAACGACAAAAGACCTTCCATTTAGCCGCATAGTTTAGCGAAGAGGAGGTCCTCCTACAGTTAGAAATTGCGTCCACTGCTTGTCCTGTAAAATGCTTGCCGTGCAAGAAGGACCGCACAACGGAAATACGTGAAGGTTGAGATCTTGCGGGTTGTGATGTAGTTGACGCGATTTCCCCTGCGAAAGAAGATCCTCTCGTGGAGGAAGCTTCCGCGGTATGTCCCACAGCAGACACCTGAGTAGATTTATCCACGGTCTCTGTGGAGACAGAGGTGCTACCAACAGAATTTTGCATTGAGATTGTTGTATCTTTAGCAATATCTGCTGAATCAACGGCGCTGGAGGATACGCATATCCTATCATTCCGTCCCATGAGATCGATAGAGCGTCTACTGCATATGCTCGAGGATCCGGACATGGTGACACATACGTCTGCAACTGATTGTTGAGCTGTGTCGCAAATAAGTCTTTCATTGGCCGCTCCCATTGGTAGCAAATCTGATTGAATACCTGTTTGTTCTGTTGAGTCCATTCTGACGGCAACAGGGGAGTCTGCTAATACATTCAGATGACCTGGAATATGACGGACCGAAAGTAGAACTTGGTGTTCTAGTATAAACAGAAGGATTCTTTCCGTTAAATTGAATAACGGAATGAAATGAGTGCCTCCCTGGTTCTGAATATACGCTACTACTGTCGTATTGTCGGACAGGATTTGGACATGTGCTTTCTGAATAATGTTCATCCAATGACATAGTGCAAGCCAAATTGACATCATTTCTTTGATGTTTATGTGCTTGCCTAGAAACTGCGGATCCCAAAGACCCTGGCACTTCGAATCCGTTGGGATCAATGTTGCACCCCAACCTGTTTGACTGGCATCCGTCATAATAGTAAAACTCGGATCCGGCAACTGCAGTGAAACTCCCTGAGTCAACCACTGAATGTTTGCCCAAGTCTGAATCTCTTGTTTCACTTGATTTGACAAGAGAACGTCTATATCGAGCGAATGAATCTTTACTCTCCAATTCTGAGTCAAGAAAATTTGGAGAGGACGAGTGCGTAACCGCCCCATCGGAATGAGCTCTGCACAGACCTATCAGTCTCATGAATTCTCTCGCTGTGACTTTGAGTGAAGACAATAGCGAGCGTAACAACTGATTAATTTCGCTCTGGTTAACGGCAGACGAACGAGATTGTTGTGCGTCTCGAAGCTCATTCCCAAGTGGGTGAATGACTTGGACGGCAACAGATCCGACTTCTCCTCGTATATTATAAAACCGAGACGTCGGGGTAATAAAAGCAGATTCTTCACATCATTCTGAAGCGTTAACTCGTTGCTGTACCTCTGAAGAATGTCGTCCAGGTAGACCGACGTTACCGCAGACGAATGCGCTCGGAAATACATCATTACCGAGTTCATTATTCGAGTGAAAGCCCAGGGCGCTGGGTTCAAACCGAAGCACATCGCTCGGAACTGATATACAACTCCTAGGACTGCGAAGCGTAGATACTTTCTGAATGTCGGATGTACCATGACGTGAAAGTACGCATCATTGAGATCTATGCTTGTAGCATAGTCGTTCACCCGAATACTCACTCTGACTGATCGAATTGTCTCCATATAGAACTTCGGAGCGATGATCAGCTTGTTTATCCAGCTCAAATCTATGACTGGACGGAACGAGCCATCTGGTTTCGGAACCAGAAACAGATGGCTGTAGAAACCCGGTGATTCCTGGTCTTCTACGACCTCTACCACGTTCTTCTCCAGAAGAGACTGTACTTCTGATAGAAGAGCGTCTCTTTTCTGCGGATTTGAAGGAAGCTGAGTCCATTTTGGACTTCGAGTTAATGGAGGGTCTCGTTTGAAGGATATTCTTAGTCCTTCCGAAATTACCCCTCGAACCCAGGGGTCGTCCGTAATTGACGACCAATTGTTTATAAAACTCGACAATCTTCCGCCTACTGGAACACAATAGAGGTTCATACCATCACCTCCTGGACCTGTGAGGCTTGCGGAAGGAGAAATTACATCCTCCACGACCCGCACCTCGCCCCGTCGACCTAGGGACATCTGACCGGTTAACTCGGCCAGTATAACGTCCCCTACGTGAGTCGCTGCCTTGACGGTCTCTAGAATAAGACCTAGAGGACGCATAGGAACCTCTATAGGAACTTCCCTTGGGCGTACTTGTCCCAGAAGCGCCTGTCTTACTCTTTTCTGCTGTATCCAACTTTTTAGAAGTGGATTTGAATAGCAGAGAATCTGAAGCTTTCTTAGTTATCTGATCATAGATTGCTGAAAGCTTGCTGTCGAAGAGAAGCTCTCCGGAGACGGGAGCGACTCTGAGAGAGTTTTTCACCTTACTATCCACGCGCATGGATGTAGCTAGGGCCGCGTCACATCTAACCAACTCCAGGTTTGCCACTGAACGGGCGGAGTTATACGTGGAATAAGCTATGGCCCTCGAAAGAACTCTTAAGGAGGATTGTATATCCTGGAATTCTTTCCCTTGAAGACGTAATGATAACGCTTTAGTAAGGTGATCTGCGTATGATAAAGCGTCTAAGTTAACTCTATTAGACATTATTGTCGTTTCCAACGTCGTGGTTGGAATTGACATAGACGACGGTATAGACAATTCTAGGTCTTCAGCCTGGTCGTCTAGACGCAGAGGAACTCTCGGTATGCCCTGTCCTGCCGTTTCAAATTTATTCCTTGAATTGATGAAAGGCAGATGTAGAGCATTTGCGGACAAGAAACCATACTTGCTCATTTTGATAGCAAGCTTATATATAGCGTCATTCAATAGTTCAAATGTTCTTGTGACATTATTGGACTGTGTCGGTAACTCAGGGACGATGTCCCTAAACATGGCCCGAAATCAGTTACCAATTAAAACAATATCTGATGCAAAACAGAGACTTCCAGGGAAGAAACTGCAGAACATCAGATGGTAGATGCAGAACACAACGCCTAAACACCCATGGGTGAGGACGTAAACATGGGGAAAAAACAGAATTCATTCTGTTACCAAGCTAAAACTCCCAAGAAATTTTAGTAATAATATTACAGAAAATATGCCAAAAGCATGGGAGAATAGCAAGGGGGGACTAAAGGAAAGGGGGAGAGGAAATACTGATCAAGCAGTGTAACTTTATAGCAAGAATGACAACAACAGGCCCATGCCTTGAAATTAGGGAACATAACATAATTTCATAAAAATTTTTTAAGTTACAGCCCTGATTATTTCCTGCCACTAATTTTTCCTCTCCTTCTATTTCCTCTTTCGATCCACCATTTCTCTAATATTTATGTGTCTGGCATAATTTAAACTGAGATTTACAAGCACAAATATCAGTCAGATGTGAACTGATGAAGGGCCAAACAAAGAATAATTGGCGCCAATTTCGAGATTTCCTTGACACTGCACATGCACAGTGGAGGAAAAGTATGGAGCACCATTTAGGACATGTTATTTTCGGTTTGGGATGCAAATTTGGGGGATTGGGGGCAAAATTTGTGTTTGGCCCTAGATTTTTGAGAATTAGCACCAGCTGTGTCTGGGTCATTGGTACAGTATAAATATATTATAAGTCACAGCCCTGAACACATCCTTCCACTGTTTCTTCCTCTCATCCTCTTATTTCATCCTTAGATCCACCATTTCTTTCTGGCATCATTTCAACTGAGATTTATAAGCACAAATATCAGTGAGATGTTACTGATTTCAGGGCCAAACATGAGGATTTGGCTCCAATTTTGAACTTCCTTGACACTGAGCATGCTCAGTGGATAAAAGTATGGAGGAGCACATAGGACATATATTTTTTGGATTTTGATGCAATTTTTGGGGATGGCGGGGCAAAATTTGTGTTTGGCCCTAGAATTTAAGAGTTAGCACCAGCTAAGTCTGGGTCATTTGTACAGTATAAAAATATTATAAGTTACAGCCCTGAACACATCCTTCCACTGTTTCTTCCTCTCATCCTCTTATTTCATCCTTAGATCCACCATTTCTTTTATGATTTTGTGTCTGGCATCATTTTAACTGAGATTATAAGCACAGATATCGATGAGATGTTACTGATTGAAGGGCCAAACAAAGAATAAGGATTTGGCTCCAATTTTGGACTTCCTTGACACTGAGCATGCTCAGTGGATAAAAGTATGGAGGACCACATAGGACATATATTTTTTGGATTTTGATGCAAATTTTGGGAATTGGGGGGCAAAATTTGTGTTTGGCTCTAGAATTTAAGAGTTAGCACCAGCTAAGTATGGGTCATTGGTATAGTAGAACAAACCAAGACCAATACTGGGTCTGGACCTGCGTCGCTGCATGCAACTGAATCGGCAAACAGGAAGTGGCTGCATGGCAGATCTGAAAATCGCATACACGATACAACTGATCATTATCAGGCTCCAGATGAAATAAAAATCAATCCCTTGCATAGAAGCCGAGAAAAGTTTGACGAAAAATTTCAATGTTCAGTGGGTACAGTAAAATTTCAAAGTATCGGCAAACAGGAAGTGGCTGCACGGCAGATCTGAAAATTGCTTACACGATACAACTCATCATTATGAAGCAGCAAACCAAATATAAAATCAATCCCTTGCAGAGAAGCCGAGAAAACCTTGACGGAAAATTTCAATGGTCAGTGGGTACAGTAAAATTTCAAAGTATTGGCAAACAGGAAGTGGCTGCACGGAAGATCTGAAAATTGCTTACACGATACAACTCATCATTATGAAGCAGCAGACCAAATATACAATCATTCCCTTTCATAGAAGCCAAGAAAGCTTTGACGGAAGAAGTGTTTCGGATGGACGGACTGAGGGACGGAGTCGAGCAGTTACTAGACCTGCTCTGCCGCTGGCGATGCAGGTAAAAATATCCAACAGCATTGCAAATTGCACTGATTTTGATACTAGTAATAGCCTGTATAGGAATTCTGTTAACTGAAAAGCCAATTTGCAATGAAAATCATTCAATCAACAGGAGTAACAATGAACAGGGATTTGGCCACTTTGCTGTATTGTAGATATAAACTAAGCATTTATTCTAGTATATCTTGTTTGACACAGCTCAAGGATCTCTATCAAACAATATATACTGCCCCCAAAAAGTTAAGCCCCCTTCCCCTATAATACCAGTGGGCATACAGGTAATAGATAAATTCTCATGGGAGAAAACCTGCTATTTGTAATAAGGAGAATATGCCTTATTAGTGAAACAAGGGTTTCTAGAGCATTTGCTTTATTGAATGAACATAGGCAGCCAGGACGTCATCACAACGTCAAAAAACGTCACGTTGTTCAGTATCTGGTGGAACCTCCTCGATCATCTCTAACACATCTTAATCGATATGGCATGCCGTTGATGACCTTCCTAATTTCTCTCAATGTGATGTTGTCCCATTTCTCTACAAGTGCATGGTGCAGACTGTCAATGTCATCAGGTGGTGGCTGTCTTTTAACCACTCTCCAGCCAAGCATGTCCCACACAGTTCTATCGGGTTGCAGTCTGGACTCTTTGCACGGTGGTGAAGTGGTCAACAGCCAGCAGATGTTCACCAGTTTTGAGGATCTATGCCTGCTCCGATAGAGGAATGGGGAATGTCACAATAAGAGATATTCATATACCCACAGGTATTATGGGGGGGGGGGGGGGGGGGAGGTTAACTTTTTTGGAACATTATATAATAGATTAAATACCTGTACTGGATGTAGTGAGACCAAAGAGGTAATAAAGGACAAGGGGAATTTAGTGATTTCCTGGTATTTCTCCACTGATTACAGTATTTTTTATTCAATTTGACGGGAGTTTACTCTACAACCTATATGTAATTAACAGGTCAAATTTGCACTGAAGGTATGGCAGATGGTTTTGTGTTTTGAAACTATTTTCAATTAACAGGGTTATTCAAAAAGAGATATACAATTAAATCAGCATGACTGTATTATAATATTACACGCAATTATGGGATTGCACTGGGCACAGAACTTGACCTGATAATTCTTGTTAATTACAGACAATCCTGTGATTGCAAAATAAATCTCTTCTAGATAGTATTACAATCTGACTGTGATAAGTGGTCACGATTTCATGAATAAAGTGAGATAAAGATAAAATCAGAACAAACAAACACAGCATCTGAAAAAGGGAAAAGTGGATTACTACTAAATCACCATGTACCAAATCTGATAGAAAACATAGGAAATAAAATATAGGTTTAATCCAGTGAAACATGAGCAGAAAGGTTGGTGGGGACCCTTGTGCTTTTCTCATAAATTGTCAAGAAGATCCTAATGAAAATACTCCTTACAGTGTTTTAGTAAATAAACAATGACTCTCCACAAACTGTATACACACACTTTCATCTTCAAAAGATTTGCGAAAAAAGGCCTAAAAAGTTAAAAATTGGTTTCTCTGGCCCTCCCAATACTCATTGTAGGCGCCATGTGCTCTCTTTTTATCAGCAATGCAAATTCGAAAAAATGAAAATGAATTGGTTTATGTCAGATATATTACTCAAGTTAATAAAATGAATAAAATCTTTCCTTGAGTGCAACAAGGCACCATCTGCAATGCTATAGCATTGCAGATGGCACCTTGTTGTACTCAAGGGATGAATACACTGCTACCTGTGTTATTCTGTAGATTGTGAGGCTTGAAACATAAAGCAAACTCAGTATATATGAACTTCAAATGGCAAAGAAATAATAATCACAGCATTAAAAATATAAATAATAAAAATACAGCCACCTGCATGTATTTTTGCAAACATTGGCTTGAGAAACAGAAGATCTACTTTTATGTCGTCTAAATGACACATTTTCTACTTTTCTGCCCCCAAATTTACAAACTAAGCATTTAATATCTCTCTGATTCATCTGAGAGACCTCATTGAGCTGTACTTAACAAAAAATACTGAAATAAATAAATTATTTCAATTCAGTTGTTTTACAGTTATAAAGCAAAAAATAAAATATTTCTGTTTTTTAAATTGTCATAAACTTAATTTATTATAAAATATGCTTAAGGCTGCTTTTTTCTCCAAATGCCTTTCATTATTATAAAACATTATATTTTCTTTGTGTACTTTTCAATCATTCTAGCCACTCTTATAACAATTTTTCAAGGCTGAAAGTTGCCATACACACCAAAGAAATATTAAATAAGAAATAACATATTTACTGATGATGAAGAACTTTGACCGGCTGTTGCAGCTGATGACCCAGTTGCCATGGCTAGAGCTTCTGCTAACTGTGAAGCTGTTATTGCACTTCCACCAATCTGCTGCTGTAAATAGAATGAGGAGAAAATGTACACATTTGGCCTAAAAATATTAAAAATTTGTTTCTCAGGCCCTCCCACATGGTCATTTTGGCTGCCGCATGGTCTCTCTTTATAACCAATGTAAACTTAAAAAAAATAAAAATTAAAGGGTTTATGTCTGATATTTTACCCAAGTTAATAAAGGAACAAATTTATCAATTTTATTTAACTTGTGTAAAATATTGGACATAAATTATTTAATTTTTATTTTTTTAAGTTTGCATTGGTTATAAAAAGAGAGCATACAGCAGCCAAAAGGTCCATGCTGGAGGGCCTGAGAAACAGATTTTTAACTTTTTTAGGCCTAAGCTCACAAATTGTGTATGAGTGTGAGTTGATGGGGTCAGTGGAAATAGTAAGCTATCTGAAGAGGTTGGAACATGTTTATCCCTAAAGCACTGCAAAGCCTTGTTGCACTCAATTTGTCAACTGTTATTACCAACCAGTAATGCATTACTTGGACTTTTCTGTGAAAAAGATTAATTAAATAATCACTTTGTTGTTTCTTTATTGATGCTATCTGTTACCAATTTACTTGTTTGTTCCTGTCATGTTCAGCTCTAGATATATATCGTAGTCAGATCGAACTTCAGATCGAGGTGTAGGTCTAAGCCTCAGTTCAGTTTATCCCTGTAGACAAGATTTTAATAATATTTTTAATTATAGTATTTCAAAGAAAATCTCAACTATTTTTAACTCTTTTTTTTTGAGAATTACCTGAGGAACCCTTTCATCGACTTCTCAAATTCACCACATAATGCAGGAAAGAAATGCAGCCAATGGGAGCCACTGTTAACCTGCTTACAAATATATGTTGCCATTTGCGGCAAGCATGTTCCAATTGTCTTCATTGAAGTATGCATGCAGATCTCATATGAAGAGATATCAATGGTCATTTCATACTGAGAAAATTAGGCATGAACACTTATTTTTGTCTGTCCCAAATAGAATCACGGTTGATAGTTTTTGTTAGTAATCACTAAATAAAAATGGACAGCCTTGTTAGTCTTACTTTCATACTCTTAACGATGATCTACAGTTGCTAATAGTGAGGCAAAGCAGTTGAACACTGCTTTGAAACAATGATCATTAATTATGCTCTGTTGCTTCTGAAATACACCAACCACTGTTGCAATTATGTATATAAACATCCAACTTAATCCTTTGTGCACATGATTGTGGTGATGGATTAAAGCCACCAGGTTTCATTGGGCCATATTTTTCTTTTCCAACCATCCCAGTGGCAGGTGATAGAGACATACATTTGAAAAGTACTTGAAAAAAAATTTTATATCAAAATTGATTTAATAAATGCACAACAAGTTGTGAACACAAGAATTCGATTTAAACTTCTTTATCAAATCTAATTTCAAAAGGAGATAATACTGTCCAAATAATTGAAAACAGAAAATTTTGGACAATGTGCATGCCATGGCAACTTGCTAGTGACCATTTTTGGGAAGTTTTAGTCCAAGTTTAAGAGGAGATAACTTGATCTAAATAACACAGGTAGAATACTTTGAAAATGTGCATATTCACTTGCAGGTCATCAGGTATAAAAAGTTTCATTAAAATCATTTCATAAATGTAGAAGGAGCTTCACACACAGGAATTTCCAGCAGAGATGCACATTAAAATTTTAAGTTCGAGGGGAGATAACTTGCTCAGAATGGTCGCAGCTGAAACATTTAAGACCATGCGCAGGTTCACTTGCTAGTAATCATGTATGCAGGATTCATAAAAAATGATTCATAATTGTAGGAGGAGTTATGCAAAATTTTGTGTAGAAATTAAAATCCTAATAAAAAAGCAAGAGAATATAATTTAGTTGGAAGAACGAAAACTTAAAAATATCAGAGTTTTAAAACTTGAATATATCAGTCAGGAGTATTCAATTAACAAGAAAATGATAAATTTTAAGTCATTTGTATATTTTTTATACTTACCAATGGACCAGACCAGCTGATGCAAACTCGATATTATGAAGGGCCAAACACAAATTTTGAACCCCCCAATCCCCAAAATTTGCATACAAAACCAAAAATTAAAAGTCCTATATGGCCCTCCATACTTTTACTCTCTGCACATGCACAGTGGTCAGAAAGAGACCAGAATTGGCACCAACATCATTCTCTGTAGATGTAATAACTCAGCGGGGAGGTATGAGTGCCCACTTATGGGAATACCATCCCTGCCTGGGCAATTGGTAAGTATAAAAAATATACAAATTACTTAAAATTTATTATATTTTTATACTACAACCAATGGCCCAGACTTGCTGAATCATAAAAAGGCAGAGGGCCTTGGACTTAAGAATTAGCAGACCAAATAAAGTTCCTAAGCCTGCATTCCAAGGTGAAAGGAAAATAAATTTAAAAGGAATTACATGTATGTCTCTCTATACAATAATAGAGAAGACATATCCTAAATAAGGAGCCATATCCAAGTAATTCCATATTCTTAGCATGAATGTTTATGCTAATTGGGTGTAACAAGCCCCCAATTTTTAAGGCTAGTCTGGACTAAGCCCCATAAATTAGGATGGCGTATTTGAGAGTGAAAGACTAACCCCCACAAACATACGCCATATATAAATAATAAACAAGATGTATCTAGGATCAGATATAATCTACAGACAGACAAAAACAGCTTCACTCATAGTTACACACTAATCAAGCTGGAGGAGATTTTACAAGAAAATTCATCCCCCCCCCCCCTTTTTTTTAAGGAATATTCTTCAAAACAAAGAGGGGAGCACTCTGGAATCAGTGCAAAGTAATACTAAATAATCCAGATATATTCGCCCAATAAGCACCCTGTTATTATTTTTAATTATTGGTGCTTAAGGCCACTTCAGAAGCTAAGGCTATTGTGGCGATCCCGGTAATTAACAGAGCACGCTTCTAACATATACCAGAGTCAGAATACGTAGATAGGTCAAAAACCGGTAATAAAAAGTGTACGACCATACACTTGTCCAATTTAATATCAATTAAAAAGTATCTGAAGAGCAAACACGCTTCTAAGGCAACCTACAGGCGACCCCGTTCATGTGTACAATTGATTCCAATAATAACTAACACTCCAATGAACCGTTCAAATATACAAGAATGTGTACTGTATTTTCATAGAAACCTGGATCAGAACATGGAATGAGCTATGATAAACAGACCCATCACAGACCATCTCCGAAAAAATTCATTGTTTCCTAGGTCTGTAATAACCAGTGAGTGTTCGGAGAATATATTACTCCGAATAATGATGCCAAAAAATGAGAACCTATGCATAGACGGCCTATTGGCAGTTCCATAACTGATCCAAATAGCCCCAAATTTCTCATGAGCTCTATAAGCAGAGCAATAATTTATATAGTCTGCCAACAATGCGTCTGCCTAATAATACACATATTATGCATGCGAGCAATGAAATCGCACATGTACTCATCTGAATGCAGCCTGTAACCACAGTATGACTGAATGATACAAGTGTAACCAAGAAACGGAATGAATAATACAACGTTAAAATGCAGTTAACTGAGTAATAAACTCATCTGTCGTAAGAAAGGCCAGACCACTCTGAGCAAAATGTTTCAGAGTGGACTAATTGCCACATTGGAGAATGTCGTCCAGATAACCGACATGTCAACCATGCAGGTACACGAAGGCTAGCAATTTTATTGATAAAGAATCATATGCTTTTATATGACTTATAAACGAACAACCAAAGGAAACAAACCATCTAAAAAGTGGATGTGCCCATGAGGTCGCCGTTTTAACACGATCCCGCTGCCAATCGAGAAGCCATGAAAGCCATGTATATACTAAATGCATTCAAGGCTTACGGGAAGAAAACTACATCCTGCCCTGTAATCGACTCTTAACACATTGGCAGGGGGGGCGGGGCTGGGGGAAGATGGGGGGGAAGAGGGGTCGACGAAAAATACATATCGAACACCCCTCACCCGCATTACTTGAATCGCTCTTGTGTTAGTCATCAAATAGAATGGGAACTGCAGGGCTCCCTCATGTCTGGCCGACTCCATAATACACCTAAGGACAGAGAGGGTCATGATGAACAAATACATCGTATTGACATAATCATACTAGGTAAATATGGCATCATTAGTAGAGCTTATCACCTCATATAACTAACACCAAACCATACCCGGTAGGAAGAGAATAACCTCCTCTAACATAATGGTATCCTATCCGATAGGACCATGAACTCAGCCTAGCTGAAGCAGCTTAAGATCTTCCTATACGTGAAGACAATAAAAGGCTGATAAATGCAGCCTTAGAAGCTCACTAAGCAGACTTACAATGCTAGCCATAGCTTATAAATCTTCATCTCCGTGAAGACAGATATATCGATGTAAGTTGCGACCTTAAAGGCTCACTGAAAGGAGACTTACAACTATCGTCGCGCAAAGGTAGGGAATGAAGAGCCGCTATTTAACAGTCCTAAATTCCCAAAGAGACAGCAGTCCCAAGAGAAAATAAATTCAGTTATGTCACTGCATAATTACTGAAACAATCTCGCTTATGATTCTAGCTAGGCTACTATGGTGTAAATAAGAAGACTCAAGTCTACGACACCTATGAAAACAAACAGAAAAGCACTGTACCTTATCGGTTTTATTCCCAAAAGACAGTGGTCAGAGCCTGGCTAACGTAGCTAGAAGTCTTCCTCTTCGTGAAGACAGATATCTTGGTGTAACTAGCGACTTGAAAGCTAACAAAATGGAGACCTGCAACCATCATCGCGCAAGGTAGGGAATGACAAGCCACTAAAAAGACAGTAATCTCAAGGTAGCTACGCAGTTATGTGTCTTCGTCTACCTGAAGACATATCTGTGTCACTTGCGGCCTTGAAAGCTCACTAAATGGAGACTTAAAACACCAGCCGCAAGAAAAGACCGCTGTAACAGTACCTGAGGCAACTACGGCGTCCACAATGACATTAAATGTCTTGACGCCAAGGAATAGAATACCAAAAGGGGAAAAGACGTACCTATTCCCTCTAACGGCTCTATTCCAAATAAGACTGATGTCGTAGCCTATCTTTGCACTATTCATCCAACTTCAGGACGAAAAACAGGTGATTTGAAAAAACCTGGAGAATATTTCAACACTCTCTTGGAAGAATTCGCTGGAAGATTTGACCAACACATACTTGTAGTAAGTGGAGCTATGCTCGGACTGATAGCCGCAGGCCTGCCGAGACTACATTATCATCCACTGATCTTCCGCAATTTTCATCCACTTTTTTGTGAGGTTGATAAGCTTCCGCTAAGTGGAAAGCAACAGAAGTCTATTTCTGACGACCTCTATTGCTTCCTTCAATAATAGAGCCTGTTCCTCCACTAGGAGCGACTCCCTTTTGAAAGGATCCGCCGGAAGATTTGTCCAACACGGACATCTTGCAAGTGGGGGTTATGTTCAGAATCATAGACGTAGGCTTCTGAGACAACACTTTTATCCACTGATCTTCCGTAACATAAATCCAGTTTCTCGCGAAGATAACCTTCCGTCAACTGGTAAGAAATAGAGGTCTTATGCATCACCTGTATGACTAACAAGGCTTCTGGAAGGAGAAACTACGTCCTTCCCGCGAAGGACCTTGTCCCGTCGGCTTAGGGGCATCTGACCTATAGTTTGGATCTGACCTGTGCCCTTTTCGCTATACTGACGACCTCTGGAGTAAGTATAAGAGGGTTTATTGTACCCTCGTAAGGAGTTCTCTTAGCTGATTAAGTGGAATGGCCTCGCTTACCCGTCTGCGGAAGCGTGTTGAGGTGCAGACTTCAGTAGCAGTGTACTGGAAGCTTTCTTGTAGCCTGTTCATAGGCTAATGAAAGCTTGTCGTCAAATAGAGTATATCAGGAGACTGGAGCAACTCGGAGAGAGCTTTTCACCTTGTCATCTATAAGTGATGACGACGCAAGGGCTGCATCTCATCTGATCAACTCCCAATTTGCCATCATCAGGGTGGAGTTGTACGTGGCATACATGACTGCCCTGGAAAGAACTCTAAGCGAGGAACAAACGTTCTCAAATTCCTTCCCATTAAGACGTTGAGCCATAGCTCTGGTGAGGTGATCACGTCCAGATTCACTCTATTGGATGAAATAGCACATTCCATCACTTCCGGGCGTATACTGAATGATGCAGGTAGGGACATATCTAAATCCCCGGCCTACTCGTCTAAATGCAGAGGAGCTCTCTGGACATCTTCTCCAACTGTTTTAAATGAACGTAGTCCAAGGCCTGGTATATTTATTGAAGATGTCGATAAGAAACTGCCTTCCTCTTAGCACTATAGAGGTGAATATGGCATCGATTCGATAACATGGCTTAAGGCCTCCGACACCTGTCGAGACTGTTCCGGGAATGTTGTTAGGTTCGAGAGGGGCCTCTCCCGCTCGCGGTCTTATTAGATCTCATCGAGCCTCCCTAAAAGAAACTTGCTGACTTCCTCCTTATTTCCGTCATCGCTGGGTGAGCTTTTGATTTTGAGGTGCTCGCTCTACCCAAATCTACACTTCCTTCAACCCCAATGGACTTACCCGGTGTCATGGCTCCCAAGGACGGAGTAACAGCTTCACCGGTCGAGCTAGCTGCTTGCAAGGGATTAAGAACTCTAACTAGAGGCCTTAACCCTTGCTTATATTCATGAGCACCTTGCAGCTAGCTCTATTTGCTCAACAGAGCATGACGATGGTAGCACACTTTGGATGGGTGTCACAATACCATCACCATATTCATGTTCCTCTGGAATAGAAACTGAAAAATTTGAATTATATTACGGTGAGAGTTCTGGCATAGGAACCTCACCGCCAACAAAGCATTGCGACACCCATCTCCAACGTCTGTCATGCCAGTGTACACAGTAGGACAAGAATCTGCAGGAGTGCATCGACTACAGGCAAGGCAACAAGCATGTAAATCTGAGGAAGACTTCCTCGCCTTGCATTTAGAGCAGTAAGCTTTCATAATTACAAGCAAAAGACAAAGTCGATAGCACTCCTACAAACTACACAACAAAATATATGATAAAGATACAAGAATAATCGCAATCAAAATTAAATTAAAAAATTTATAAAAAAAACTTTGAAAAAATGCCTAAGTTCCCAAAGGAAACATAATGAGCCCAAGGGTATCCCGATAGAGCCTAAGTGTGGATAAAATCCAAATATGATGTTGGTGCCAATTCCGGTCTCTTCCTGACCACTGCGCATGCGTAGAAAGTAAAAAGTATGAAGGGCCAGCTGGGACTTTTAATTTTTGGTTTTGTATGCAAATTTGGGAGATTGGGTGGTTCAAAATTTGTGTTTGGCCCTTGATAATATTGAGATTGCAACAGCTAGTCTGGACTATTGGTTGTCGTATAAAAATTTGGTTATTTTCCTAAATTCTGGTAATTAACTATGCATTTATTCTATTACATCTTACTTGACAGAGCTCTGTCAAACAAAATATAATAGATTACATGCTTATATTTGATGTACTGAGGCCAGGTGGGTCTATAAACATAAGAAAGCCAGTGATTCTCAGGGAAAGTCTTCCAACAGATTACAAGATTTTTATTCAATTAACAGGAGTTTACTCTGTAACCTATACGTAATTACCAGGTCAAATTTGTATTCAAGGTAAGGTATATGGTTTGGTGTTTGAAAATTACATTCAATTAACAGGCTCATGTAGTTATGAGATATCCAATTAAATGGGACTGTCGTGGACATCTTTACAAGTTTCATCAAAATCAGATTATAAATGTTTCTGGAGTTACATGCACAAAAAATCTCTTTTTGATGAACAGAAGTACAGACATTAGGATGTTCAGGGGGAAGACTATGCAGACCCCACTTCTTTGAAGTGTTGAGTGGAGGTATAAAAAAAACAGCTGGCTACAGCTCAGAATCTCCACGTTGGTAACAGCAGTGCATGGGAAAGTAATAACATCTGATATCACTAAACCAACCTGAGATAAAACAGGCATTGATACATCATCATCATCCGACATCTGGTCTAAGGAATAGGTACCTAGAATGACAAAAATCAGATGTTATCAGTTTGAGCTAAAATAATTAAACTTTTTTCTGTTCATGCATTTTCAGCAAAAATGATAGGCTAAAGTCTTTCTTTTTTTCTTTCACAACACAATGAGCCAAAAAGGACACATTTAGGCCTGCCTCAAACCACGCCCCCCCCCCCCCCCAAAAATGATAAATTTAAAGTAATTAGTATATTTTTTATACTTAGCTGGTGCAAACTCAACATTATCAAGGGCCAAACACAAATTTTGAACCCCCCAATTCCCCAAATTTGCAAAACCGAAAATTGAAAGTCCCATAATCTGGCCCTCCATACTTTTACCATCTGCGCATGGGCAGTACTCAGGAAGAGACTGAAATTGGCGCCAACATCATGGGAGGGCCATCCCTGTCTGGGCCATTGGTAAGTATAAAAAATATACAAATTACTTTAAATTTATCATATTTTTATACTAATAGCCAATGGCCAAGACTTAGCTGAATTGTAAAAAGGCAGAGGGCCAAGGACTTAAGAATTAGCAGACCAAATACAGCTCCTAAGCTTGTATTCCAAGGTGAAAAGGAGATTAAATTAAAAGGAATTACATGTATGTTTCTCTATACAATAACAGAGAAGACATATCATAAATAAGGAGCCATATCCAAGTAATTCCGTAATTTTAGGCCATACAAAGTTGATTGTCTGTTTCTCAGGCCATTTTTTTCTAAAAAAAAGCATGCGGGTGGGCATTTTTTTTTTCTTTTTATTTCTCCCCGAGAGGTTGTTTGTGGTAATTCGACCCCCCACCAAACGCCTGGTGGACCACAAAAAATTTCGCAAATATATTGGTTATTCACCAGAGGGGTGTTGGGTCATAGTGGGTTTTGAATGTTTGTTTTTTTCAGTGATACGTGAAAATTATGACACAGGACGAAATGCCTCATGGGTGAAACGTCTCGGGATGAAACGTCTCTGGGACAAATCAAATGTCGAAGTGCCAACTTTCACAGATTTATTTTACCAAAAAAAAAATCCCTTCACAACCTGCCTAATAAAATCGGGAATCACAATTTTTCCCCATTATATTCAAAATTATCACAACCCATTTGAACGAGCAGTTCATCCATAAATCATATTTTTCGGAAATCTGAAATACAAAACGAATGTTTGCGTGTTTTTATTAACCAATTCGACCACACATACCTGCCTATATGCGATTTATTTTCAACTATGACCGTTACTTTTATATCAAGCAACGGTTACTATTAGTTAACCAATTATCCTGCATCTCAAATGCATTTATTTCAATTAATTGGGAAACTCGTAATGGTTTCAAATAAAAGTACACAAATTCCCAATGACGGCCATTTACAATACAAATGTTACTAAAAATAAATGCCAGGAGACTGTGTTCCCTTCAACATAGCACCTGACTTTGCAGACTTTCTGAGGGTTGATGCGAATCAAACGTGGTGCGAACCGACCATTCCCCTTTGTGACTGTTTGTTTTCAGACTGAAAGACACCAGGGCTTATACTTCCACGCGAATCCGCGAATATATTCGCGCAAATATTCGCGCAAAGCAATCTGCGAGAATCCATGTGGATTCGCGCTGGCTGTTAAGTAAGATTCGCGCCGATGTCAACATTCAAAACGTTAATATGCCGACCAGGCACACACGTGCACCTCGAGAGGAAAGTTGTCAATATTATATCTGTATTGAATCAAAATTACCAATCGGCACGCATCAAAGAAATTATTAAGACTTAATTTCTTTGATGTGTGTCGATTGGTAAAACAGAGACAGACATTTCCCTACAATGATCAAACAGGCACGTGACAGCGAGTGGAGAGTCTGTGGCGCAGAATTTATCACTGCGTTCATCAGTAGAACTTCGCAGTGGACTGTTGAAGTGCTGTACCGTACGACAACACGCGTGTATGCTAATGCAAAATGCTTAAAAGTAAAGTAATTTCAAAAAAGGCGGCTGATAAATGGCCAGAAAGCATTAGAGAAGTGTACGAACTGGAAGAAGACCCAGAAGATAAAACTAAATACAATAAAGCAGTATGTAAATTATGTAAGAAAAATGGCAAAAAAATATCGGAAAAATATTCTGGCCAAATAGCTAAAGATATTGCAAAATACGCCGAGGGTACTACGTATCTGATGATTCCAAACTTGAAACGTCACACACAGTCTATGGCACACAGAATGTGTTATGAATTGGAATTTCAAAAGCCAATGGAGTCGCATCACAGACCGACTCAGTCTACTGCCGATTCTGAATCCCAGACTCAACAAGCCGGCACTTCTGCCTTGACTCAATCGACTCTTCATACTGCATTCAGTGTGGGTGAACGAGAGGGTGTCGCACGTTTAACGAAGCTACTGAACATTGCCTGGTACCTGGCAGAAACGGAAAAGCCATATTCTGATTACCCCCGACTTTGTCGTTTAGCTTCTGAATTGGGCGTTGCTATTCCAAATGCCTTCACTGGACACACAGCCTGTCATGTTTTTGTACATTTATTAGCAAATAAACTAACGGCGGAAATAAGGCAGGCTATTCGTGATTCTAAATTTTTCAGTTTCCTCACTGATGGGAGTTCAATATACAAAAGAAAATTAACACACGAGGGAGAGCTTTTTTATATTAGAACAGCACATAAGTTGAAGGTGAGGGTTGACTTTTTAAATCTTCAGTCTATGAAGAAATATGGAAGTGTTAATGCCAACAACTTATTCCATGCAATGATGGTTAATATTCTAATGGTGATGGACAAAGATAATAACTGGCAGAATAGTGATGTGTCGCGTGAGGCTCTAATAGAAGCGATACGGCCATTCCAGAAAAATATAGTTGGTGGTGGTGCCGATGGCACTAATGTAAATTTTGGTTCACGTACAGGACTGATGACTCAAATGAAGCAAATTTTTCCTTGGTTTACGCCAATCCACTGTTTCAGCCATAGATTTGAACTGAGCATCAAAGATGCAGTCAACGAGGCAAAAGAATACCAAGAGGTTGACACATTCCTTGATGATATTTATAGACATTTTAAAAACTCACCACTAGAATGGACATTGTTGCAGAATATAGCAAGTGAGACAATGAATTGCCACGTTACAAAGCCCCCTAAAGCATCTGGAACGCGTTTCATTGAGTTTAGGTACAGAGCATTGATTGCGATGTTTGACAATCTGTTGCCAATGATATTTCATTTTTCAAATTCAACACAAACCAAGGATGACCCGAAAGCAACGGGGTACCTTAAATTACTTATGGATGGTCGTTTTCTGCTAACAGCAGCTTCGTATATGGATGTACTGGAACTCTGCAGCAGAATTTGTGTAACATTACAGGCATCTAAAAATAGTATCTCATGTGCTTATCAAAAGATTATGGCACTGCAGGCAGAGTTGAAACTTTTGGCCGAAAACGATGAAGGGCCTTTTTCAACAAGAGAAAAAGACCTTGCTGATAAATTTAAAAATTCTGCCTGTTCTGTGAATCCCCCATTGACAATTACAGGATTATCAACGAGGTCACACAATGAGAGGTCTCAATCTAAGCCATCCTCTACTACAAATGCCGATTTCAAGGATGTGCTCATATCTGTCAAGTCTTTGACGCGTGTTCGAAAACGCAAAGCAGACCAAGATGGGTCAATAGCTGCGTCTCAGCGCTACTTTGAGTACCAGGAACCTGCATGCATCAAAGTTGGGAAGACAATTCACACTGATGTCTGCAAATTAAGAAAGAACTTATGCTCAAACATTATCGAAAGTTGTCTGGTGAGATTTGAAGAGATGGAAAATCAGTCCAGTGTGTTAGCGCATTTGGAGTGGCTGGACGTCAAATCATGGCCGGTAGGTGAAGGGTCGAAATTGGACTCCAGTGAGAGAGACACAATAACAGGGTTTCTCAACGAGGATGTGGAACATGTAGCTAACCACTACAAACAGCCACTCTCAGCATATAACATTGATGTTAAATCGGCCATTGCAGAATTTGCACGTTTAAAAATAGCACATTCTACATCATCAGCTCAAAGAGAAATGGACTCAACTGCATATTGGCCATATGTTTATACCAGATATAAAGAAGAATGTGCAAACTTTTTGACAATTGTAGAGCTAGTTCTGTGCCTGCCTTTCACTCAGTCTATAGTTGAGAACGGCTTCTCCAGTAAAATGAGAATTGTAACAGACTGGAGACAGAGTTTATCCGACTGTTCGATTGTTGACTGTTTGACATTTTCTATCAACTCAAATAAAATGATCGGATCGAAATTTGCCATAATCGAAGCAACAGCACGGGAATTCATAACCGGGAAGGGGTCAAACACTAAGGGACTAAAGAAAAGGCGTATCCGAAAACTGGCTAAATTGCTGGAAGTGCCGCATGATGATTCATCGTCAGAATCTCAATCCAGCGACGAGTCGGATCATGACAAGTTTGAACAGGAGACTGTACACACCCAGTCAAGTGTCTAGAAAAATACCACCGAATCAACGAGCCAAGTCCAACCTCTAGTATAGTACGAGACGTTGGTCTACTCACCGAAGCCACGGACCAAGTCCATTGGACTTGGTCCGTGGCTTCGGTGAGTAATGAGTTATGACCCTTGTTGATGAGTGATGACACAAACTTCTGAAATTTTCATGTGCAAAAATAGTAACTAAACAGCTTATTAATATTTGAACTTTGTATTTCTGTCACAAACTTTTGTCTCAGTAGAGAGTGCCTGAGGCACAGGTACAAGTATGGTAAAAACCCATTTTATCATGATTGAATCCCGTGGCTTTCCCGCCCCTTCCTCAAAACCAGGAAGAGACTAAAATCATGCTTTCCTCTTTTTATTTAGGTGGAGGGAATCATGATTTTAGTGCCTCGCCGAATCACACCTTATGGGAGTAATAGAGATAATCACGCTTTGATAAAAAACCATAGAGAGGGGTGGGGGTCAATAAAATTCTTAGACACCCCCCCGGCCCCAATCTCTATGGTACATATTTGTACCATAGAGATTGTGGGGGGGGGGGGGTAGGAATTTAGTCAGATCTCATTTGCACTCCCAATCAAATTCCTACCCCCACCCGGTGGGGGTAGGAATTTGATTGGGAGTGCAAATGAGATCTGACTAAATTCCTACCCCCCCCCCCCCCCCACCAATCTCTATGGTACAAATATGTACCATAGAGATTGGGGGGGTGTAAGAATTTTATTGGGAGTGCAAAAGAGATCTGACCAATCATTATGGTACATATTTGGTGAAAATGTTATTTCTTTTGGACAAGCTTCTACGAGTGAGCATCGTTTATTTTCATTTTAGTGAATTTGCCAGACAGAGTTTGAGGCTATTATAATTTGAAGGTTCAGTTCATTGAGAGCCATAATTTTTGGCAACTGATTTATATATTATAAATTAATTTCTATGAAAGTTCGGGTAACTTTGAAATCCATTGAAAGGAGTTACAATTTCTCATAGATCTGATTGATAAATACTCACATTTTTATCCCCCGCCGACGAAGTCGGGAGGGGGATATTAAAATGCTGTTTGTCCGTCCGTCCGTCCGTCTGTCCGTCACAATATCTTGTTCAAATAAAAACATATAAATATGGATACCCGTAGAACTAACCTGATGAGCTACTCGTTCTAATGATAACCACATTTATGTGCTTTTACTTATGTAGTGGTATTCTACGTTCACTTGATATCTTCGCGAGGTCATTTATATTGTGACAACTGCGAGTCTGGGCTTGGTGAAGGGTTTACCATTAACTCTTCACCGCCTTGTACTGTAGTGTTAACAATTTTATTTTTACCCAGCACAGTGGTTGAAAAGTGACCGATTCATGAACACAAGAAACATTTGGAAAACCGGCTAGTTTGAGAGGATTTCAGCGTGTATGTGTGTGTGTGTGTGTGTGTGTGTGTGTGTGTGTGTGAAGGGGAGGGGTGGATGGTTAGCAGCGAAAAGAAGTGAGCACTTAGAAATGTGCAATCTGATGCCTTTTGGCTGCAGTTTTCACGTTTTAAAATGCTCACCCCTTCACGTATAACTTCAATATCTAATGACTACTTTGCTATCGCTAGTGTAATTTGAAGCATGACGACAATGGGCGCCCAGGCCAATGACAAAAGTAGTTTTGTCTGTCTGCATCGGGAAACAAAAATGAGAAAAACACTGACACAAAATATTAAATTTTTTTTCAATAAACGAATCAGCAAAACTGAATGATGTTTTGTAATTCTGTTAGAAGTATTTTCTTTCTGAACGCCCCCGACTCCCGTCGATTCTTCATCACTTCCACAGAGTGCACTCGTATTCACTGCATAAACTCGGTAAGCAGCAACTTTTTCATTCGTGCCCACACAAACCTTTACCAAAGGTAACAGCTGAAGCCACCAAACAGCGGTCCACACGAAAATTGTGATAGTCTTTTTTACATATTTTCATTTTTTGCTTTTCAAAACATAGGTTGTCACCCTTCATTGGAACTAGCGTGTGGCGCTCATTCCATTGATGGGTCACAACCTGTGTTTTGGAAGTCAAAAATGGAAATTCCTTATTACTAAGGAATTTTTTGGGGGAGTGTCATCTCCTCACTAGATAATGGGTTAATGCCTCCTACAGGGCGCCAAAATATATATCATTTTTAGGGTGAAATATCCGATAGATAATATTTGTACGGTCTTAAACTTAGGCACTAAACCCCATCCAACAACACAGTGCTCTGCGCCGTCGCGGCCCTTAACCTGAAATGAATATTCATGAGAACTTGTTTGCACGATTCTCAGTGGATGAAGCTAACACAGTCACTAGTAAGTCACGTGTGAACATATCAACATGACGTTCTGCTGCACACGTCGTGCCTCGAACTAGTGTGAATATTGTATGTTAAAAACAGAAAAATGTGGATATAAAAATAAAATTTCGAATGGGAAATACCAATCAGTTCCACTTACCAGCTGAGATCAACACTGTTTCAGATGTATAACGCCAAGGTAAGTAAGAACAAAACTCCTTGCCGATTTAGGCAGCCTTGTTTTATTTGAAACTGAACATCGGCTAAAAATAACTAAGGTCAAGTTCAGACATTCACAAGTAACGAAATCAACGGCCCGGACTCAAAGACTAAATATTGTGAGCAAGGCGAGACAACAAACATGTGGATTCGTGTGTTTCGTTTTTCCAGAGTATAACAGATTTTGATAGGTTTTGATTTATTTTTACGCATGCCATTTAAATTTACAGGAATTTTTACGAGTGATATGCTTGCAATACCAGTTGTTTGTCAATCTCCATACCATGCAATTTGATCGTAATTATCACACCAGGTGCAAGGAAATCGCTCTTGCAAGTGTCAAAAATCAAAAAAATTTCTCCCGTGGGGCCAACCATGGTGGCCCCACGGGACCCTTGGACCCACGACTTCCGTTTGAAATTGGATTCGCGGCAACGAATTTGCGAGAATCTATTGAGATTCGCGGGTAAGCAGACGAAATATAAGCCCTGGACACCTTTCTTCTTGCTGTCATTATGACTTACCTTTTACAGAATAAAACACTTTCTGTCGTGAATATTGCTAAAACCCACCCACTTTATTAAAGTACGATGTAGAAAAAGCTTGAAGGGTGTTAATTTAAAATTCGCCAATGCATCGATATCAATTTACCGAAATGAGCACAATATCTCCAATTTTTTTTTAAAGATTTTTTGGTATCATAAAAAGGTTGCATGTGCAGCAAAAATGACCATGTGCGTGGGCATGAGAAACAGAGGTTCTTTTTTATGGCTTTAGCATGAATGATTATGCTAATTGGGTGTAACGAGCCCACAAATTTAAGGCTAGTCTGGACTAAGCCCCTTAAATTAGGATGGCGTATTCGAGAGTGAGAGACTAACCTGCACAAACACATGCCATATATAAATAATAAACAAGGTGCATCTAGGATCAGTAATAATCTGCAGACAAAACATCTTCACTCATAGTTACACACTCATAAAGCTGGAAGAGATGAAGAAAAATCACCCCCCACCCCTTTTTTTGAAGGAATATTTTTCAAAACAAAGAGGGAAGCGCTCTGGAATGAGTGAAAAGCGGTACCAAATAATCAATATATATTTGCCCAACAGGCACCCAGTTATTAATTATTATTAATTATTGGTGCTTAACGCCACTTCAGAAGCTAAGGCTATCATAACGATCCCGGTTATTAACAGGGTGCTACTAAAGTATACCGGAGTCGGAATACGTAGATAGGTAAAAAAAAACGGTGATATAACGTGTACAACCATACACTTGTCCAACTGAATCCCAATGGAAAGTATCTGTAGAGCAAACACACATCTAAGGCAACCAACAGGTGACACCATTCAGGTGTACAATTAATTCCAATAATAAAACTCCAACTGAACCATGCGAATATGCGAGAATGTTTACTGTCTCTGGTAGAAACCTGGATATAGACATGGAATGAGCTATGATTAACAGACTCGTCAAGGAACGCCCCTAAAATAATTCATTGTTTCCTAGGTCCGAAACAACCAATGACTGTTCGAAGAAAGAATATAGATGAATAATGATGCCAAAAATTGAAAACGTATGCATAGACGGCCTATTGGAAGTTCCATAACTGATCCAAATAGACATAAAATTCTCATGAGCTCTGTAAGCAGAGCAAGAATTTATATAATCTGTTCAATAATGCGTCTGCCTAATAAATATACATATTTTGCAAGTGAGCAATGAAATCCCGCATGTACTCATCTGAATACAGCCTGTATCCCCAGTATGACCAAGTGATACAAGTGTAACCAGGAAACTGAATGAATAATACAACGTTATTATGCAGTTACCTGAGTAATAAACTCATACTTCGTAAGAAAAGGCCAGACCGCTCGGAGTGAAACTTTTCAGAGTGGACTAATTGCCACATTGGCGAATGTCGCCCAGATAACCGATGTGTCAGCCATACAGGTACACGAAGGCTAGCAATTGTATTGATAAGGAAGCATATGCCTGTATATGACTTATAAACGAACAACCACAGGAAACAAAACAACTAAATAGTGGATGTGCCCATGAGGTCGGCGTTAGAACACGACCCAGCTGCCAATCGAGGAGCCATGAAAGGCATGCATATACTTGAATGCATTCGAGACTTACAGGAAGAAAACTACATCCTGCCCTGTAAGCGCCTCTTAACATATTGGGGTGGGGGTGGAGTGGGGAGGTCAGACGTAAAATACATATCAAACCTCCCTCACCGGCATTACTTGAATTGCTCTTGTGTTAGTTATCAAAAAGTATAGGAACCACAGGGCTCCTTCACATCTGACCGACTCCATAATACCACTTAGGACGGAGAGGGATGGGATGAACAATACACCATATAGACATAATATCCAGTCTTTAAGGTGGAAATATAATCCACAGCAATAGAATGGATAGAAATGAAAAGGGAGATGAAAACAATGTTCCGACATTCGATCTGATATCGTGAAACATATTCCTGAGAAGGAATTAGTACAGGCGTTTGAAGAAACACTCATTAATCATACTAGGTAAATAAGGCGTCATCAATAGGGCTTATCGCCTCATGTACAATGTAACTAACACCAAACCGTACCGGTAGGAAGAGAATAACCTCCTCTAACATAATGGTATCCTATCCGATAGGACCATGAACTCAGTCTAGCTGAAGCAGCTAAAGGTCTTCCTATTCGAAAAGACAATAAAAAGGCTGATAACTGCAGCTTTAGAAGCTCACTAAGAAATTTACAATGCCAGCCATAGCTTATAAGTCTTCATCTCCGTGAAGACAGATATATCGGTGTAAGTTGCAACCTTGAAAGCTCCCTGAACGGAGACTTACAACTATCGTCATGCAAGGTGGGAATGAAGAGCCTGTATTTTAACAGCTCGAAATTCCCAAAGAGACAGTAGTCTCAAGAGATAATTATTTCAGTTATGTCATTGCATAATTACTGAAAAACATCGCTCATGATTCTAGCTCGTCTACTATGGTGTAAACAATAAGACTCAAGTCTATGACATCTAGGTGAACAAAACGAAAAGCACTCTTCGTTTAGTGGTTTTATTCCCAAAAGACAGCGGTCAGAGCTTAGCCAACGTAGCTTAGAAGTCTTCATCTCCGTGAAGACAGATATCTCAGCGTAACTTGTGACCTTGAAAGCTCACTAAACGGAGACTTACAACCATCGTCACGCAAGGTAGGGAATGACGAGCCGCTATTCTAACAGCTGTAATTCCCAAAGAGACAGTAGTCTGAAGGTAGCTACGCAGATATGAGTCTTCGTCTGCGTGAAGACATATCTGTGTCACTTGCGGCCTTTGAAAGCTCACTAAATGGAGACTTACAACACTAGCCACTAATGTATAAGAAAAGACCACTGTAACAATACATAAGGCTACTATGGCGTCCACATTGGCATTAAATGTCCTGACGCCAAGGAATACAAAATCGAGAAGGAAAAGACGTACTTGTTCCCTCTAACGGCTCTATTCCAAACAAGACAGCTGTCTCAGCCTAACTTTGCACTATGGAACCTCTATTTGCAAAGAATATGGCATAGCATTTCTTATACTATTGCTAAGGCAAGGAAGGCATCGTTAATCGGGACAAAAGCCCTCAACACCTGAGCCAAAAGATCTGTGGATGAAAGATCTTCGTTTTTCTATCGCCCGGTATGATAAGCTATTTTTTGCCTAGCAAATGCAGACTTACACTCAGATGGAACAATATTCTAAGTGCTTAGGACTAAAATTTCATAGTCTTAATGTGCCCTTCTGTGAGGAATGGCGACTCACACTCTGTATCCCTCTCACCATCCAAATGTTCCATTTGAAAATATGGTCAACTCCATTCGACTGAACGGATGACTGGACCAATGCAGCACCGTCCGACAACTCACCATCGGAGCCTGTTAAACGGTAGTACCAGCAACTACTGGAATGCCACGATACTCAAAGCAATCAGATCCTCGACACATGTTCTGTATAAAAATGCCTCGAGTGACCAACTATCGACCCGAACATGCGAAGTCAGATAGCTAGTCTGCGGTCAATGCGCTTCATTAATGAAGCAGGGCAAGATGCCATAGCTGCAACCGGATCCGGCTGCAGTGTGGAAGGCGTGACCCAAACTGCGAGCGTGAACGGGTGTCCCAACTCACTAAAGTTTCTCAAACCAAAAACAGTCGACCCCGACTGCTGACAGAAAGGAGAGAGTTCTCCAGCTCGCGGTCTGCTCCAGACCTCGCCGAGGGTTCCATTAGAAACTTGTAGGCATCTATCCCTTATTGTGCATATCCATGGAAGAAGAGGAAGCTATAACCACAGCCAACCCCGGCTGAAGTGCTGAAGTAGCATTCTGACTCGTCACACAGGACGGACGCTCCTACTCACTGAAGTTTCTTACAACACAAAACAGTCGTCCCCGACTGTTAAAAGGAAGAAAAACGCTCTGCACTCGTGATCTGTCCCCAGATCTCGCCGAGTATCCCGCTTAGAAACTTCTAGGCTAATCCTCTTTCGTGCAATTCCATGTAAGTAGAAGCCATAACTGCCGCCAGTCCCAGCTGCAGTGTGGAAGGAATGTTCCGATGCATGTTCCGACTCAACATAGTTTCTCACAACGGACACAGTCAACCCCGACTGTTAACAGGACAGAGAAGGTTCTCCAATCGGTGATCTGAACCCAGATTTAGCCGAGCGTCCTGTAGAGAAACTGCTGGCTTCTTCTACATGCACAATTGACCGGACCGACGCACCATCCGACGGCTCACTGCCATTCTGCTGACAGGTTCCCTTGCTGGGTTTAAGCTGCTGTAAGCTGCACAAATTGCGACAGCAAGTCCGTTATGGAGGTTTGTGGAGCAGCGGCTTATTTCCCACCGCATGTTGCTCCCGGGATGGAGATCTGGCCGCCGATCTCTTCGTCGAACGTTCTGATGAATCAAGCCCTGAATCACTAGCAACTGGATGGACCAACTTTCTTTTCCTTCTTCTTTATCTTCTTTCACTTAGGGTAAAGACTGGATCATCTTCACTCGGCTGCATGAATATCTATAGTCGGGTAGCTAGTGTTCGGTCGCATGTGCTTCGCTAAAGTGGAGGAAGAAGCCGTAATTGCAGCCTGTGCAAGTTTAATAGTCAACCCTGACTATTACTGGGTTAGAGAAGGCTCTCCCATATGCGGTCTGATGCAGACCTCGCCAAGCTTCCCAAAGAGAAACTTGCAGACTTCTTCCCCTTATTTTGTTGTCGCCGCTGGGTGAGCTTTTGATTAAAAGGTGCTCGCTCAACCCAAATCTACACTCTCCTCTACCGCATCGGACATACCTGGTATTACGGTTCCCACTTACGGGTAACCGCTTGACCGGTTGAGCTAGATGCTGGAATAAGAGGCCCTATTCCTTATATTCGAGAGCACCTTAGCAGCTGGCTCTATTTACTCCTCAGAGTGCGACGACGGCAGCACATTCTGGACTGGTGTCACAATATCATCAACATGTTCTTGTTCCTCCGGAAAAGAAACTGAGAAATCAAATTATCTTGCAGTGACAGCCCCAACATTGGAACTTCACCGCGAATACATAGTGCGACACCTGCTTTCAACATTTGTGACCTAATGAGTAGACCCTGACCACACAAATAGGACGAGAATCAGTAGGAGTGCAGTGAATACAGGCAAGGCAACAAGCATGTAAATCCATTGTAGACTATTACACCCCACACAGAGAGCAGTAATTCATAAATAATTATAATCCAAGTTCACTGCACTCCTAACATCTAACATATAATCATACAATATAAGGATACATGATGAAGACAATAAAAAATAATTTCGAAATAAATTAAAACAAATTTTTTCCAAAAATTGTTTTTGAAAACGCCCAAGTTCATTAAGGGAACCACACAAGCCCAAGGGCATCCCGAAAGACACCAAAATATTAAAGCTACACTACCAGAATATTAATAAATGTATCCTACTATAATTATGATGAAATGAAACCCTGAATATTACCTGTTAAGGGAGTTGTTAAAAGTAAACAACGTCAGGATAGAAAAAACGGAAACTAGACAAAAAGCACACCAAAGGCCCAAGTCAGTAAATAATTAACTGATACCTGATGCAAAGCTAGATCTTCATGTGAAGAAAAAACAATGCATCCGGTAGGAGATGAAAGACAAAAACGACCCAACACCCCTAGGGTGAGGACGTAACAGTGGGGATAAACAGAATAAACATTCTGTACAACAAGTTAAACTCCCAAGAAATTTAATAAAAAATTTCAATAAAAAAACAGCCAGAAAGATTAGGAGTTTAACCAGAGGGTTCATGGAAGGATAGGGAAGGAACACAAAATCAACAGTAGGTAAATCATTAGCAAAACAAATGACGTCAAGGTGTATATCCTGAAATTGGGTAACATGAAATAATTTTCATATTATTTAAAAGTTACAGCCCTGAACGTGTCAAACCACCATTGTTCACTTCCATCATCTATTTACTGCCTTGAATCCACCATATACTTCATTGATTAGTGTCTGGCATTCAACAAAAGAGAGATTTAAAGCATAAATGTTAGCTGAGATTTTTAGTGACTTTGGGCCAAACAAAAAATGATGTTTGCACCAATTCCGGTCTCTTCCTGAGTACTGCGCATGTGCAGATAGTAAAAGTATGGAGGGCCAGATAGGACTTTTAATTTTAGGTTTTGTATGCAATTTTGGGGGATTGGGGGGTTTGCATCAGCTAAGTCTGAGTCATTGGTTATTAGTATAAAATTATTACATTGCACAGTGTGAATGGAAAGGAACCCCTGCACGCTTGTGCTGTTTCAACATGAAAAGTAATCAATACTTATCTCATGATATTAAAATGACTTTCAAAATAAACTAGAATAAACAATGAAATCCTTATCATGCTTTTTATTCCATGTTCAGTTTGTTTATATGCAATAGATAATTGTCTGCGCTCACCGTTTTACCCAAATCAAACGTAAACAATGGCCGCCCATTTACACAGTTTGGCCTTTGTTTTTTGGGGTTCATAACTCAAGAAATAGCCAGAAACAAATGATCATTCATTTTTCATTCCTTATTTAAATTTTATTCAACATATTCTGAGTAACAAGTCGATCCCATGCTGATGGCGTAATGTACTTATATATATGTAGTCATAAATTCAATCTTCTAATTTGCAAATTCTACATTGTGCAGAAAAACTACATAATTGCAAGGAACATATTTTACAACCTCTGAATTCTTTTTTACTTTATTGTATAAGAATTACAATTCATAAAAAGTCAAGGTGGCAAGCTCTACACACATGCCAGAATTTGTCTTGCACACCTTCAACATAATCCTGTATATCTCATCATACAAAATTACCTTTTTCTAACACTGTTGATACAAATTGTATCTTCCATGTCATTTCCAATGCATAGATTGAAAAAGCTCATAATTTATATGGCGTAGACTGACAGATGGCACTGTGACATATGACAAGCGACATGAAAACATGAACATGTAGACATATGATACTTGAAGAATGCAATATGTGAGATGGAGTTACATCGGGATGTTGCAACACTTGGATGAGCAAGATGGATTAGGAGAAATTTGTGCGTGTTAGAAACTTCACATATTGGAATGTTTATCATTTTTATAATCAGCTGTGCCACCCAATGGAATGATAGATAGGTGGGCGGAAAGACAGATGGACATTCTAAAAGGCTGAGTGAATTCTGAATAAAGCACAATAATTTGATTAATAGAACAGGTGTTTGATTACACTCTTAAAAATAAATTGAAATCATGTTTGCAAAGAGGGAAAGGTTTTAATCTTTCACTTTATATCCCTACACAACTAATATCCTGTAAAAATAATGCATTTGGTGGCATTTTAGTTCTTTAAATGTACAGGAAAATGGTCTTTTAGATCATTTTCCTGTAAATTTAAAGAAATAAAATAATAGCTGTTTGGTAAGAAAAAAAACTGAAATTAGATAAAAACATGTGCACCGCCAGGTGTGACTAAATACCCCCATTAATAGTCGAAAAAGGATATGTAAAAACAAGAGGCCTGCATCACCAAGTGAAGCTACCCACCCCCCTCCCCACACCCCCCAATTGGGGAGGAGCTTAGGTGTTTTTTCAAATATAAAATCACTCCAAATTCAACAAAATACATTTTTGAAGCAAAAAAATTTTCTAACCTAACTGGGGGAGGGAGGAAGAGTCATGCGAGTCAAATTTTTGTTTTGCATATAACCACTCTAAATCCTTCAATATTTCGGAGCGAAGAAAAACAAGCATTACACAGTATTTTTTAACAAAGGGCAATAACACCCATAATTTTCATCAAATATCACTAGTCATCGAACTTGACATAGACATTGTTACTATAGAGACATACCGAAAAGAATTGAAATCCGATTACAATTGTTAAGTCATGCCATAAACAAGCATTACACAATATTTTTTAAACAAAGGGCAATAACTCGCATAATTTTCATCAGATATCGCTGGTCATCGAACCTGACGTAGACATTGTTTCCATAGAGACATGTACCAAAAAGAATTGAAATCTGTTAACTGCTGTTCAAGTTATGCCATAAACAAAGTTCAGATGGATGGATGGATGGACAGAAGGATGGAGGTCTTGATGGATGGATGGAAGGAGGTCTTCACTATATCCCTCCCTTGTGGGGGATAATAATTGGACAGAACCCATATTTGAACTTCGCCTGTATTACCAGCTAGGTAATTATGCACATATCAACTTTGGTTGAGATCAAATAATCCAAACTGGAGTTATCGGTTGGAAACCCAAAATGTTAATGGATGGAAAGACAGATGGATAGACATACTGATTACACCCTGAAAAATCACACTGTGGTAGAACAGAGTCAAACATGCAAAATGCAGACACCTCCATAGATGATACAATACTGCAATAACAAAAGGAAACTGAGAATTTCCATCACAATCCAGGCAGAATTATCTCCAGGCAGAATTATCTTTGTGTTTTTCTCCCTGCAGCAATGAAAAATCTTGCAAAATCGAAATAAAATGTGAGAAACTTTAAACTGAGATGCTATTTTGTTTGTTTTTTCATGATTCGGTATTGATTTCACAATACTTACTCATGAAATTGCCATCCTCTTGTGATTAAATGTGTCACACGAAAAAATACCACTTTTACGATAACAGTGCTGCTTAAGAGTAAAGTAAAACTACCTGTTTCTACATAAATAACAAAAGCTTTTATCAGTACCTGTTGTTGTTGAGAAGTTCTCCTGGGCACCTTCCTCATTGACAGCTGTTGCAATTGTCAGAGCTGCTTGTGCAAATGCAGGATGCTTCTGGGTTACTCTAAAGTGAAATACAATAATTATGCCAAAATCAATTATGTCATGTATACCATACATAAGCCATAACATAGGTAAAATTAAGTCTGACATATTAAGGTCAAAAAAGGTGTGGGATGGGAAGTGAGAGTACATTCTCTTCATCAGGCCTTTAAAAATTGCTCGAACTAGTGTTTAGTTCTCTAGTTCGTGCACCATTCAAGCAAACATCCTTCAGCTTAACCTTTATTCCATTCATGCAAGTTCTTTTCTGTAATGTGAAATATCAACTGAAAAAGTGAAATGGGTTCAGCCCCCAAAAAAATTGGTTAACCCTTTACCCAACAAATTGCCCGCATCCGTCCACGTAATATGCAAATTCAGCAGCTGAAAAAAATATTATTTTTCGAAACATTTCAACAAAACCATATCATGTGACCCCTCTTTGGAATGAGCTCATTGGGCTCATTCCAAAGAGGGGTCACTTGATATGGTTCTGTTGAAATTGTTGAAAAAATTAAAAAAATGGTATTTAAAATAATAAATTTTGAAATCGTCTGCATTGGGTAAAGGGTTAAGCAATTTTTTTTTGCTTACCCAAATTCCGGGTTAAGCAAATTTTTCACTTTTAAAGGCCTGCTTCACTATGGTTTAAAAATGAAAACAATATAGATTGTGTTTCCAAAGTATTCTTCTGAAAGCACCTTTTGATCACAAAATGTTTAATACCTTGCAGTGCTAGTGCATAAAATGGAAAAGATAGAATGCAAAAGCAGAGGCGATGGGTCCAGGGGTCAAAGACAGTGATGTAAATGTGCTGTAGGTTTTTTGGTCTGCCTACACCTCATGCAATCTGAATACTAGTTTCAGCCATTTTCTACATCACTGATATCTCTGACACTCTGCAAAGGGTAAAACAGAAGTGGCATTAAGCAAGCCTTTGAACTTGAACCCTAAAACATTACTTAGTCTGATCAGTCGAGGGGTGGGGGGGGGGGGGGGGGGAGGCTGTTAATCATTCCATCAATAAACTACAATGCCCTCCAAAACTGTGATATTATTTTCATAGTTTCTAATCTCACAAGGAGAATCATTTGAATTTTTACAAACCCCTTTACCCTAGTACTGACTGATTAAGTAAGAAGTAAGTTCTTGCTGAATCATGTCATACTGGGGTAGATGGGTTTGTAAAAAAAAACACACACAGGTTCAACAGCAGTTTATTGGCACTGATTGGCTTTAATGCAATCCATTTTTGTTTGTTGAACAAACACAGTTTACTTGGCATTTAAATGTTTGTGAAGCAAAACAATGAAAAGTTAAAAAATTTATAGTAATTTATATATTTTTTATACTTACCAATGACCCAGACTTAGCTGGTGCTAACTCTAACAAAACCAGGGCCAAACACAAATTTTGCCCCCCAATCCCCAAAATTTGCATCCAAAACAAAAAGAAATCATGTCCTAAAGGACCTCCATACTACGCCTCTACTGCGCATGCGCAGTGACGCAGTCGTCCCGAAATTGGCGCCAATTATCATTCTTACTGGCAGTGCCTGGTCAGCGCTATGTACTCAGCGGGGAGGCAAGAGTTCCCAACTCCAGGGAGGGCCATCCCCGTCTGGGTCATTGGTAAGTATAAAAAATATATAAATTACTATAAATTTTTTAACATTTTTATACTGTACCAATGACCCAGACTTAGCTGAATAGTAAACAGGCTGGAGGGCCTAGGACATAGAGGAAAATCCAATAAGCTCAACTATATAGTAAAGAGGTAACCCCTTAAGGAGAAAAGGAGTATTAGGCTTTACATGTATCTTTCTTATTTAATATTAAATTAGAAAGATACACTACCCTTAATAATTGAGCACAATAACATTCATGTTCTCTATTAACATCCAGTATAACCCTTATACTAATTATTTTTAAAGCAAGCCAATAAATAAAGTAGTCCAGAGAATTGAGACTCTTTATAATCATTTAAAAGTGTCCGAGTATTGTATATTAAAGCCCGTTTGACACTTGACATATACAAATGCTTCACACCGAGCTACACTTTAAAAATAAGACATGAATGAATTTAAACATTAATATTACACTTTAAAACCATCCCGGAAGCGACTCAGAAATACTGACTTGGAGGAGGCATTCCCTTGCTTTTCACTATAAAGCAGGTGACCTAAGGGAACACCCGCCCCCCCCCCCCCCTCCCTTCCCCTTGCCCTGGGTCAAATAGCCCAGAGCGAAGAGGGCAGCCGGACGGAGTCACTGCCGGAACAGAAAGCCTGCATAACTATAGTTGCAACTGTTTAGTGGACGACATTCTGAGCAACAGATAACGGACCTAAACAATGCAGGTCTCCAGAAATGGACTCAATATTTCTGAGATAAAAATTCGTAAATGTGGATGGCTGAGACCAATAAGCAGCCTTCATTAAATCTGTAATAGCAACACTATTAGCATAAGCCCAGGAAGTAGAAAGAGCTCTTACTTCATGAGCAGAAATCTTAAGCACAGACTGCCGAGAAGATAAATCTTCATAAGCAGTACGGATAGTTAACTGAATCCATCTAGCAATAGAATGGACTGAAATGTCCTTTCTATTAGGCATCAAAGACAGAAAGAAACGTTTCTGTCCCTTTCTGATAAACTGAGATCTCTGTTTATAGATACGTAGTGCTCTAACAGGACAGAGTAAAGGCCTACGCCCGTCTGAAGACGGAAGAGCCTTAATAACAATAGGTTCCGGATATTTATTAGGAGCCTGATTCTTAGCTAAAAAACCCACATTAGTAGTGAAGGTGATAGTGTTCCCAACACTACGATAATGAGAATCATCCACCGATAGTGCATGAAGCTCACTGACTCTTCTGGCAGAAGAGAAAGCTAAGAGAAAAGCTGTCTTATAAGATAAGAATTTGAAATCTACTGTCCCAAGAGGTTCAAATGGCTTTTCCTTCAATTTAAGGAGAACCCAAGCTAAATTCCACTTAGGAATTAATCTAAGAGTTCTGGGTCTATTTATCGAAAAGTTTCTAACCAACTTCGATAAAGAGACATTAGATCCAATTTGTAAACTATCATGATGTGCATAGGTATCAGATAACATAGATCTATAACCCTTTATAGTAACAGGCTGCAGTTTGATTTCGTCAAACAAGTATACTAGAAAGTTTGCAATGTCTGGTATAGAGGGATCAAATATATCTACAGAATGATCCCTACACCAACGACGAAAAACCTTCCACTTAGCCGCATAGTTTAGCGAAGAGGAGGTCCTCCTACAGTTAGAAATCGCGTCCACTGCTCGTCCTGTAAAGTGCTTGCCATGCAAGAAGGACCGCACAACGGAAAAACGTGAAGGTTGAGACCTTGCGGGTTGTGATGGAGTTGCCGCGATTTCCCCTGCGAAAGAAGATCCTCTCGTGGAGGAAGCTTCCGCGGTAGGTCCCACAACAGACACCTGAGTAGATTTATCCACGGTCTCTGTGGCGACAGAGATGCTACCAACAGAATCTTGCATTGAGATTGTTTTATCTTTAGCAATACTTGTTGAATTAACGGCGCTGGAGGATACGCATATCCTATCATTCCGTCCCAAGGGATCGACAGAGCGTCTACTGCAAATGCTCTTGGATCCGGACACGGAGACACATACGTCTGCAACTGATTGTTGAGATGTGTCGCAAATAAGTCTATCATTGGCCGTTCCCATTGGTAGCAAATCTGATTGAATACTTGTTTGTTGAGAGTCCACTCCGACGGCAACAAGCGACCCTTTCGTGAAAGGGAGTCTGCTAGCACATTCAGACGACCCGGTATGTGACGGACCGAAAGAAGAACGTGATGTTCTAACGCAAACAGAAGGATTCTTTCCGTTAGATTGAACAACGGAACTGAATGAGTGCCTCCCTGATTCCGTATATACGCCACTACTGTCGTATTGTCGGATAGGATTTGGACATGAGCATCGTGAATAATGTCCATCCAGTGACGTAACGCAAGCCAAATTGACATCATTTCCTTGATGTTTATGTGCTTGCACAGGAATTGCGGATCCCAAAGACCCTGGCATCTCGAATCCGTTGGGATTAATGATGCACCCCAACCTGTTTGACTGGCATCCGTCATAACGGTTAAACTCGGATCCGGCAACTGCAGCGGAACTCCTTGAGTTAACCACTGAATGTTTGCCCAAGTCTGAATCTCTTGTTTCACTTGATCTGACAAGAGAACGTCTACATCGAGCGAATGAATTTTCACACTCCAATTCTGAGTCAGGAAAATTTGAAGAGGACATGTGCGTAGCCGCCCCATCAGAATGAGATCCGCGGCGGCTCCGCACAGACCTATCAGTCTCATAAATTCTCTCGCCGTGACTTTGTCTGCGTGCAGACAATAGCGAGCGTAACAACTGACTAATTTCGCTCTGGTTAACGGCAGATGAACGAGATTGTTGTGCGTCTCGAAGCTCATTCCCAGATGAGTGAATGACTTGGATGGCACCAGATCCGACTTCTCCTCGTTTACTATAAAACCGAGACGTCGGAGCAATAGAAGAAGATTCTGAACATCGTTCTGAAGCGTTAACTCGTTGCCGTACCTCTGAAGAATGTCGTCCAGGTAGGCCGACGTTACCGCAGACGAATGAGCTCGGAAGTAGATCATTACCGAGTTCATTACCCGAGTGAAAGCCCAGGGTGCTAGATTCAATCCGAAGCACATCGCCCAGAATTGATACACCACTCCCAGGACTGCAAAGCGTAGATACTTTCGGAATGTCGGATGTACCATGACGTGAAAGTACGCATCTTTGAGATCTATGCTCGTTGCATAATCGTTCACCCGAATACTCGCTCTGACCGATCGAATCGTCTCCATATAAAACTTCAGAGCGACGATCAGCTTGTTTATCCAGCTCAAATCTATGACTGGACGGAACGAGCCGTCTGGTTTCGGAACCAGAAACAGATGGCTGTAGAATCCCAGAGATTCCTGGTTTTCTACGACCTCTACCGCGTTCTTCATTAAAAGAGACTGCACCTCTGATAACAGAGCGTCTCTTTTCTGTGGATTTGACGGAAGATGAGTCCACTTTGGACTTCGAGTTAATGGAGGCTTTCGTTTGAAGGATATCTTTAGACCTTCCGAAGTCACTCCTCTCACCCAAGGGTCGTCCGTAATCGACGCCCACTCTTGTGAAAAACTCGACAACCTTCCGCCAACCGGAACGCGATAGAGGTTTAAGCCATCACCTCCTGGACCTGCGAGGCCTGCGGTAGGAGAAACCACGTCTTCCACGACCCGCACCTCGCCTCGTCGACCTCGGGGCGTCCGACCGATTGTCCCGGCCTGAAGGACGTCCCGAACGAGAGTCGCTATCCTGACGGTCTCTCGAATAAGACCAAGAGGACGCACCGGAACCTCTATAGGAACCTCTCTTGGGCGCATTAGACCCAGAAGTGCCTGTCTTATTCGTGTCTGCTGTATCCGACTTTTTAGGAGCCGATCTGAACAACAGAGAATCATTAGCTTTCTTTTTAATTTTATCATAAATAGCGGAAAGCTTGCCGTCAAAGAGAAGTTCTCCTGAGACCGAAGCGACTCTAAGAGAGTTCTTCACCTTAGAATCCACTAGTGTGGATGTAGCTAGGGCTGCGTCACGTCTAACCAACTCCAGATTTGCCACTGAAAGGGCGGAGTTACACGTGGAATAAGCTACTGCCCTTGAAAGAAGTCTTAAAGAGGATTGTATATCCTGAAACTCTTCCCCTTGAAGGCGCAGTGATAACGCCTTAGTAAGGTGATCTGCGTAAGATAAGGCATCTAAATTGGCTCTGTTAGACGCAATAGCTGTTTCCAACACCGCGGTTGGAATAGAAGCTGACGACGGTAATGATAGCTCTAAGTCTTCCGCCTCGTCGTCCATACGCAGAGGAACTCTCGGTATACCCTGTCCTGCCGTATCGAATTTATTCCTTGCATTAATGAAAGGCAGGTTGAGAGTATTAGCGGACAAGAAACCTGCTTTCCCCGTCCTGGAAGCAAGTTTAAATATAGCGTCGTTCAATAATTCAAATGTTCTAGCAACATTATTGGACTGTGACGGAAACTCGGGAGCGATGTCCCTGAACCGCTCAAAAAATTCAGAGTCCAATGACGCTATAATTCTCTTGTCCGGAAGCGCAGCAGTCTGGCCCGACGGAACAACTTGAGGGAGAAAGTGCCGGATGAAGTCCACGGCAGCTTTATGTTGTTCCGAAAGGGATAGCTCCAAGTCATCCGTATCCCTTTCACCATCCGGTCGGACCTCACGATGTTCCCGGTCGTCCGCCCCCGATGCTTCGGCGGAGCGTACCGACCCAGCGCCGTCGGATAATTCTCGATCCGACACCGTTTCTGTCGGCTGCTGGGATGCTGCGATAAGCTGTGCTATCTGCACAAGAATGTCCGGCGACGAGACCTGCGGAGGCGCAGTCTTTCGCTGCTTCGCCGAGGGCAGCTCCGCATCAGATGGCTCCCGCATACTTTTCCTATGCGAACGTCCGGAGTCCATCGGTCTCGAATCCCTGGCTGCCGGATGGTGTGACCTGGTCGCCGAAGAATCCTTCATCGGCGAAGCTGGTAATATATCGGCGGTCACGCAGCCAAGGTGCGGTCGTGTGCGCTGACGAGAAGAGGAAGCCTTAACAGTCTCTGCGGACTGCTTATACAACGGAGCGTCCCGAGCGACGGACGTATGCTCCGCTAAAGACACATTTTGTACCACAACATCTGGTCCCAGATGTTGTTGTACGAGAGAGGGACCTCTCTCGCTCGCGGCCCGGCTGGACCTGGACGAGCTAGGAACCGGACTAACAGGCTTCCTCCGTTCTCGCTTACTATCCGCCGTCACTGGGTGTGCATCTATTATGTTTATAGTGCTCGCATCACCCAAAATTTCCTCTTGGACCGCATCGGACGAACCCGGCTGCCGAACCATTCGGTGAATGGACGCTACACTGGGCGAGCTAGCGGACGACATTTGTCTAATCTCCATGAGCACTTTTGCCGCTAGCTCTGAATTCATTTGTGACGACGGACGCACACTTGAAGAAGATAACATGGAAACATCACCCTGTTCTGGTTCCTCTGAAATAGAAACTGAGAGAGTAGAGTGACCTTGTGGAGAAAGAGCCGGCATCGCTCTTTCTCCAGAAACAACATATCGTGACACACGTTTCCAATGTTTCTCATCCCAATGTTCACATATAGGACAGGGATTAAAGCGAGAACACTGACTACAATTAATACAATGATCATGAAAGTCAGAGGAAGATTTCTTCCTATTACAATTTGAACAACGTCCCTTCATTGTGAAAGAACAACAATAAGTCCTAGTTACTCGCAAAAACCCCTGACACAAAGATACATAATAACATGATCCATTAATAAATGAAAAAACAATTGCAAAACAAAATAATTTTGAAAAAATATTTTTTCAGAGAAGCCCAAGTTGCTGAAAAGTAACGTTGAGCCCCGATGGATCCGATGGCAAAGTGTGGTCAAAAATTTTAAATTTATATAAAATAATTAATGAGACACTTTCGGATAATATAAATGTATCTTATAATGAGATAAACTACCACAAAGGCAAACAGCCCCCCTCAAAAAAGGCTGTTGCCAATGAAAACAAACAGTGTAAACACACTAGAAAACATGACTCCAGGCACTGAAAAAACTGGCCCGGAATCAGTCATCAATTACACTCTATCTGATGCAAAACAGAGACTCCCAGGGGAGAATCTGTAGAACATCAGATGGAAGATGCAGAACACAAACGTTATACACCCATGGGTGAAAACGTAACTATGGGGAAAATAACAGAAAACATTCTGTAACCAAGCAACTCTCCCAGGAAATTTTAGAAATGAAATTTCTCAAAAATATGCCAAAAGCATGGGAGAATTGCCAGGGGGGACTTTAGAAGGCTAGGGGAGAGGAAACACTGAATAAGCAGTGCAACAATTAGCAAGAATGACAACAAGAGGCCCATGCCTCGAAAATAGGCAACTTAACATAATTTCATCAAAAAATTTTAAGTACAGCCCTGATTATTTTTTGCCACTTCTTTTTCCTCTCCTCCTTCTATCCTCCTTAGAATCACATTTTCTCCAAAAATTACGTGTCTGGCATCCTTTAAACTGAGATTTACAAGCACAAAGATCAGTGAGATGTTGACTGATGAAGGGCCAAACAGAGAATGATAATTGGCGCCAATTTCGGGACGACTGCGTCACTGCGCATGCGCAGTAGAGGCGTAGTATGGAGGTCCTTTAGGACATGATTTCTTTTTGATTTGGATGCAAATTTTGGGGATTGGGGGGCAAAATTTGTGTTTGGCCCTGGTTTTGTTAGAGTTAGCACCAGCTAAGTCTGGGTCATTGGTACAGTATAAAAATATAGTTCAAGACATAAGTTTTCAATTCCATTGATATTTGTTCCAAGTTAACGATCTAACGAGCTGAAAACAGTCAAAAAATAACTAATTAAGGGTCATAACTCTACTCAGTATGGCCAAACCATACCAATTTGCAAACTCATTCAAGATATCAAGAAAGTCTCACATACCAATTATTGACCAGATGCATGGATATTCGTTGAAGTTATCATGCTAACGAGAAAGGCGATTCTGGCCCGCTTGCCCTCCCATCTGCACTGCCCATCGACTTTATCAAACTATGGGTCAAGTTCATTAAAAAACTTGATCAATAATAACAACTCTTTGACTATCTGCTTATTTGCTGTGGTACTCATAGGAGAAGGCCTTGATTACGCCCAAAATCCCAAATGTTTCTCTCTTCCTGTCCCTTCTCTCCTCCCAGCACACAGAAATAAACTATTTAATGCTATCCTGTACTTCTTTCTTCCAAATTTCACTTATCAGAATACTAATCCCCTCCTCTGTAGCACCCACTAACCGCCTTTCCTCCATTTCCCCATCCCATTTCCACATTATACTCCTAGTGAATGCTGTTCTGTCAGACAAATATTTTGGATATTCTAAGAGAAAGTGCTCCAGTGTCTCCATCACACACAAATTACACATTTGGCACCCCTTTTTACTGTCTTTCCACATTTTTCCCCTAAGCACTAGCAAACCTGACCTAGGCTTAAGCAGCAGTGACACCCCCAAAGGTGCCATAAAAATACTCCTCAAAATCTGGCTTCTTTTTATCATGCAGGTCACCCAAAGAGCACTTTGCTTTGACCCTCTCTTTCCAAATTCAGTTACAATCCTCTATGACTCTTTCTCTGATGATTTTTTTACCCTGTGTTGTAACCACTTCTAAGTCAGAGATCTCTATTGAATAGTTCTCTATTAACTCCCTGACTTTCTCAATCCACACTGTCTTCTTTGTATTTGAATTTCAAATATTATGAAACTTTATACCATCGGCTGTCTTGGAGACTTACCAAATAGTTAAGATAAAAGAATCCTGTCCTTGATTCTCATCCACCCAAGGGCACGTCTGACTCCTATACCATTGTAGCATTACTCACTCCTGTTATCCATCAACCTGCATCATTCTATAGTTTCTAAGTAATTTACAGTCCTTTAGTTTACAGGTATCATATCTGTACCACTGGGTGAACTTGCTAGTATTACTACCATTTCCAAAAGTATGTGTCAGCCAAACTGACCATGAGGGAGGGCATGGAAATAAAAAAAAATTAGCCTTAAATCAAGAATTTTCAAGGAATTCAATAGCTCTTGGCAAAATGTTTGTGGTATACATACATTTTGGTTTTCGATTAAAAAAAATTTAGAAGAAAAAATAATTGTTAGCTCTGATTTCCTATCAACAGTTTCCCAAACAATTTAAGTATGGTCCCCATAAAGTAGATCTTGTTTCTCAGGCCATTTTTTGTAAAACTGTATGTGGGCGGGTGTTTTTTTATTTTATTTTTTATTTTTGTAATTATTTCTTTGCCATTAAAAGTTCATGTATTGTATTTGTTTCATGTTTTAGGCATCATTATCTACAGAATAGCATGGGTGGTGGTGAATATTGTCCCTTGAGTGCAAGAAGGCTTTGCTTGCAATGCTAAAGCCTTCTTGCACTCTAGGGACAAATTTGTCAATTCTATTAACTTGGGTAAAATATCAGACATAAACCATTTAATTTTTATTTTTTTTAAGTTTGCATTGGTTATAAAAATGAAAGTATCAATGACACTGTAGCTCAACTTGTTAAGACATGTACATGTATAGTATGTGACACAGCAATGACAAACATCTGATACAAAGGTACATATCAAGTATTGTAACGGTCTGTACATAAATACTGATCGCAGCCCGTAACAAATGTATAGGTAAAGTATTGTAAAGGTGGGTGACAGTCAGATGCTAAACTAGAAAAAGAAATCTTTGAGTCCCAGAGTGGGTCTGACTGAACCCCAAAATATTTGTTCTCATAGCACAGTGATAACAAAGGCACCCCAAAACACACTCATTCCTGTCCCAAGGTGAAGACAAAGGTACCAAAGAAGTTTCGTGGAGATCAGTTCATAAATACGAGCTGTATAGAAGTTGTGACAAAAAACTGATTGGACCTAATTTGGTACAAAATGGCCACTGGTAGCCATCTTGAATTTTGGACCGCACCCAGAAACACTCGTTCTCGTCCCAAGGTGATAACAAAGGCACCCAAGAAGTTTTGTGAAGATCGGTTCATAAATACAGCCTCTAGCCCGAGCCGTATTGACATGTGCACTTACAGTGTATAAGTAGCACTGAATAAATCAAAGTTCATCTAATTTGCATAATTTCTGCATGAGAAAAAAAAACGTACTATATGTGATATATTCCATGTTACTAAACATTCATACAAAAAATTTATTCAAATCAGAACTTTCATACAGAAGTTCTGTACAAAAGACTGATTGCACTAATTTTGGTACAAAATGGCTGCTGGTAGCCATCTTGAATTTCGGACCACACCCAAAAACACTCGTTCTCATCCCACGGTGATAACAAAGGTACCCAAGAAGTTTTGTAAAGAAGGGTTCATAAATACGGCCTCTAGCCTGAGCCATATAGAAGTTGTGTACAAAAAACTGATTAGACCTAATTTTGGTACAAAATGGCCACTGGCAGCCATCTTGAATTTTGGACCGCACCCAGAAACACTCGTTCTCATCCCAAGGTGATGACAAAGCTACCCAAGACGTTTCGTGGAGATCGGTTCATAAATACAGACTCTAGCCCGAGCCATATTGACATGTGTACTTACTGTGTGTAAGTAGCACTGAAAAAATCAAAGTTGATCTAATTTGCATAATTTCTGCACGAGAAAAAAAACTGTATTTTATGTGATGTATCCCATGGTACTAAACATTCACACAAAAAATTATTCAAATCAGAGCTTTCATGTGGAAGTTCTGTGCAAAAATCTGATTGCCCCTAATTTTGAACAAAATGGCTGCCAGTGGCCATCTTGAATTTCGGAACGGACCCAAAAACATTCGTTCTCGTCCCACGGTGATAACAAAAGTACCCAAGAAGTTTCGTAAAGATCGGTTCATAAATGCGGCCTCTAGCCTGAGCCGTATTGGTATTTGCACTGACAGTGCTGAAACAGGGTTTCCGCTATACTGGCAGCGGGTCCGTCGACCGGACCCATTCCCCCCGCCGATCATACTATGATCAGTCAGAAAAGCTGGTGGTTAAAATGTTGAGTACAATGCTGTATCGTAACGACACTCGGGATCCTTTGTTTCCACGTAATATAGGCACAATTATGTTGTATACTATGCCTACTAAAACTGGCGACAACCTGATACCTTATAACCCCCAGACGAGAGGGGGAAACAAAGTTCAAATCCTAAATGTCGCTTATAAAATTTCGGACTCAAATTGTCGTGTTTGGTCCGAAATTACTGGCTTTTATTTTGAGCGACAAATGATGTACTCGTTTTGGAAGCTGTCACTTGTTTCAAATGAGTGTGCAGGCTGCTGTCAGGAGTTGTCTGAAACACGCCCACAACATATAGTTTTCACAGTTTTCACAGTGGTTGAATATCATCAGAAAGATACTGATTGAACACTGCCAATTTCGAGCAGTGCACAGCTCATTGTGAAAGAACACTGCCACTTTCGAGGTGCACAGCTCATTGTGAAAAACGGGTGTTCAGAAATTAATGAGAAAGTGGTAATTAAAAATAAAAAATAATTACAACTCTGGTATTTGAGAATTATATAACAATATAACCAGGGATATGATTTATGACTTATTGGTTCAATAAAACATGCTCATTTATCATTTCATCATGCCCTGCAACATGTGAAGTTATGACTTTCAGTGTAAAATCAATTTTTCGAATGGTGCCGAGGGAGGCAACTATTTTGTTATTCATATTTTGCTGTGTAAATTTTATCTGGTCTTCATATTATGATTCTTTTATTGAGTTTGTGTGAAGCTATATTTTGTTTTATTCGTAAAATTTTTTAAAAATGTACATATTTAAAAAAACCTCTATTTGTAAACAGACAATGTTTGTCTGTTTTCAAGGGGGTGGTTTGCAGTGCTGATTGACATACTTAACGTCCATTTCTGGCTTCGACTTTTGAGAGTAACCTGTACAAAAAAAATGAAAACAACACCGAATGGTTTTCTGTTTGTTTTATTCATTAAATTGAGGATTAAAACCCGAAATCTGAAAATGAAACGTATATACAAGATAATTATGAGAATTTTTAAAGCAAATTCTATAAAATTGGTAGGCGGTTTCCAAAGAAACGTAACATACCCAGTGGAAATTTACTTGCCTTATATCGCCAATTTCACACGCATCCCAACGTGTCTTGCAAGCACTATTACTCGTCCCGAAGCCCCCCCCCCCCCCCCCCCCCCCCCCCCCCCCCCACACACGAGTCTTCTACACGAGTCAGTACGTTAATTGCACGTGCATGATGTCACACGTCTGCATCATGGTCCTTTTCGAATATTACAGTGAGCGGTTGTAAACAAAGCTCAATCACTGTTAGGATTCGTGGATTTTGTGTTGTTTTGGGTTTGTATTTTTACGAAACCTCCGACCAGATGTAGTATTGTGTGTCCCGTGGGAATTTAGAGAATTGTAGGAGGAAAAAATACATATTTTCCACATCAATTATTCAGCATTTTAGCGACCAGAATGTCCCGAGAGGCCACCAGAGAGCACCTAAAAATCAAAATTTTCCCCCCTCTATACAAAGGCACAAGCGGCACACGCCTTCGGCGTGTGAGTTTCACTTTCTTTAAACTACTGGACCCACAAATTTTCCCCTAGCGGAAACCCTGGCTGAAAGTAACACTAAATAAATCAAAGTTAGTCTAATTTGCATAATTTAAGCACGAGAAAAAAACCTGTATGATATGTAATGTATCTCATGGTATTAAACATTCATACAAAAAATTATTCAAATCAGAGCTTTCATATGGAAGTTCTGTACAAAAAACAGATTTCTGCATGGTCGGTACAAAATGGCGGCTGGCAGCCATCTTGAATTTCGGACCGCACCCCAAAACACTCATTCTCGTCCCACGATCATAACAAAGGTACCCAAGAAGTTTCATAAAGATCGGTTCATAAATACGGCCTCTAGCCTGAGTTGTATCCAACTGTTGACGTACGGACGATGGACGACAGGCCATGACAAAAGCTCAAATTTGGCTTTGCCAAAGTTGAGCTAAAAAAATAGCGACATCGACGCCGTAGCTGCGACGGGTGGTGCAATCTCACAAAATTCTAAGTCCATCAAGGGCCATAACTCCACGAAAAATATTTGGAACAACACATGCATTGAACAGCGGCTAGACATCAATAAGATACACTTACATGCCAAATATAAAGTGATTCCATCAAGTATTTCAAAAGTTATTGAGTTTTGAAACTCGTTGGTCACAGACAGACCGACAGACCGAATGACAGACCGACATTGCCACTTATAGAGCGGCTAGTTGCAGCTAAAAATTATCACACCACACTCAAAAACAAACCCATCTGGTACATTGTCTACAGTAAGCTATATTCCAAGTTTGATTGAAATCAGACCCCTATAACTCAAGTTACCATCTGGACACCAATATCAACATGTCTTCTAAGTCAGAAAAGGACCATAACTCTGCCAAAATATATCAGACCAAGCCCACTATCAATCCCAACCTGCATTATGTGGTTATAAACCTATGTATAAAATTTTGTTTCTTTTCGTTCAGTGAAACTAAAGTTATCATCCGGAAACCAATATCAACATGTCTTCTAAGTGGGAAAATGGCCATAAATCTGCCAAAAAATATCGGGCCAAGCCCACTACCAATCCCAACCTGCATTATGTGGTTTTAAACCTATGTAAAATTTTGCTTCATTTCATTCAGGCAAACTAAAGTTATCATCTGGAAACCATATTTGGGACATATATACGTACACACACGGAAGGATGTACAAACGGAAGACAAGATGGACGGACGGATGAATGGTCACAGATATATGGGCAAGAGTAACACTTAATGCCCCTCGCCAAATTGGCAGGGAATAAAAATTAGTTATTAAATGAAGAATTTTGTTTGCAAGTGTCATCTGCATTTTGAGTTATGTATTTATTTATTAGGGTTTAATGATACTTTCAACAGCCAGGATCACCTCAAGTCAGACAGTTTTATGGGTGGAGGAAGTCGGAAAACCCAGAGAGAACCACCGAGCAGTGACAAGCAAATGTCAGACTCCCCAAAGTACTAACTCCACACAAGCAAGGTTAGCGCTGGTTGAAGACAAGTGCACCATCGCCTTAGTACATAGTGCCACCATACCTCCATGTGGGCAATTGGAAGTAAGTGCCTTGCCCAAGAACGCAATGCAGTTACCCCTGGCAGGGATTGCCCTATGGACCTTTCAGTTTGAAGTCCAATGTCACGACCATTAAGCAACCACACTCTGTCCCTTTCGTGTTAGGTAAAGAGTTAACCCTTTACCTAACACGAAAAGCAGATGACACTTGCAAAAAAAATTCCTGAACAACTAATTTTTTTCATTTTTTGTCCAAAACATAGATTATGACCCCTCATTGGGTGAGCTTGTTCCAATGAGGGGCCATAACCTATGTTTTTGAAACAAAAAATGAAAAATTAATGAAAATTAACTTGCGATTTTTTAGAATACCGCTGGGCGGTTTTGGCCGTTACGTTGGGTAAAGAGTTAAATCAGTTACATAGATTTACTATCAAGATCAGGCATGTCATTTTGAAAATTGCAGGAGGGCCATCATGGTTAGCCTCAAATCACCCAAGGAGGGGCATTTTGGGTTCACCTAAAATGATCCCAGGAGGGTCAATTATGATTTGCGGGGGCCATTTTGTTTCAGCCTGATGGGTAGACAACTAATATCATTTTAAGGTACATGGTTTGTGTAATTATGATGTATGTCATCACATATTATATAGATGCAGGTATGAATATTTGGATGCAAGATACCAGCTTACCCATGATACTCACCAACAGTGAGTGTTATAGTTATCTTGCATCCAAATAACCAAGCCTGTAAAAGCCAGTGCACCGTGCTCACCGCCAGATGCCGATAACTTGGGACGAATCAATCAGATTTGGGGGACGAATCGTCCCAGCTATGATTCTGTCAGAATGACAAGCCTGCAAGATAACTTACTTATCAATATTTGATGGATGTGCAAGTATTGCAAGTAGTTCTGGATCTTGAAGCATTGCTGTAAAAGAAAGTGAAACTTGAGAGAACAGAAAAATCATGTAACATAACATAATAGCCATTTCTGGCCAGTGCTTAAAAATCAACCTTCAAATTTTATTCCTTTTTTCAAAAACAAATACTGGTATGAGAACTTGTTGCCACACATGTTACAGTATTGCGATCACGAAAGCAGACAGAGAATTTCAAATCAGATCCAGTAATAATTACCTTTCTGCCTTAACGAATCGCCCGCATCCGCCAGCGTAATATGCAAATTGAGCAGTTGAAAAAATTAATTTTGTCAAAATATTTCAACAAAACCATATCATGTGACCCCTCATTGGAACGAGCTAAATGAGCTCGTTCCAATGTGGGGTCACATAATATGGTTTTGTTGAAATTTTAAAATAATAAATTTTGATATCGTCTGCTTTGGGTAAAGGGTTAAATCCTTGTTTCAGGTTGACAGATCTTCTAAGTGAAGTTTAAAGAGAGGTTTTACATATTCTTGTAAAATATCCAACAAAAACATAACAAAAATGTAAAAAAATTAGTCTGCCCACTATTTCCATGCAGATATTTGTGTTCTAGGGCCTACAGCTGGGCTAGCTCATCACAGAGTTGTCTGAAATAACATAAATATTTGTATGCCTCACTTGAAACTCAGTACATAATAAAGTCATATTTTGCCCTTGAAATCTTCTGTTTCAATTTGTATTTATAGGCGAATGGAAATTTTTTGGAAGTTTGTAACAAATTTTTTTTATAGCTATGGAATTTGCACAAAGCCACACTTCACAATCACATTCTTAGACCTGTCAAATTAGGGATGCGTTCTAAACAAATGGATCTCGAGCTGGAAGAACAGCATTCCAATACATATTCGGATTAAGTAACAAAACGCACTCTGCTATTTTGAGAGCTTTAAAAATATTGGCGCTTAACTGGTTGAGAGCTGGAAGCCACTATAGTGGCTTTTACCATCATATTACAAATGACTTATCAATGTTAAATACCCTTTGTTAATAAATATTAAATTGTATCATTTTACATTAGAATGTCAGTAGGCAATCTCCAGTAAAATGAAACAACTGAATATTTATGTGCAACATGACAGTAAACTGAAACAATTGAATATTATGTGCAACAGGCCCTCCAATGTCCAGATTTCTTGCATGCAACATACATGCAGACGTAAAAATAATTTAGCACTCTACCAGGTAAGTATTTTGGTGGAATATTTCCAGGGCTGGTTTTCCAGCCCTGTAAAATTGGTGACAGGGCTGTTTATGGGACTGAGGCTGATCAGCCCTGCTAAATTGTAAGTCCTGTCACATGATATGGTTTTGTTGAAATTTTTTTAAAAACGTTTTCCAATGAATCAATTTGGAAATTACGTGGGTGGATGCACCAATTTTGGGGGTAAAGGGTTAATCGGTATACAACTGGTCATCGGCCAATATCTGAATGATATCTGAACATCAGCTCACACATCACAAGTTAAGGTAATCATCGACAAACACCAATTGTCAACAAGAAAAGTCTGTTAACATTTTCATGCTGCTATGCTTCGATTTATTGAACTTACACATGCTGTTTTAGAACAGAAATAACTGAAGACATAAATTTTAGGATTGAAAAATGGATCAACAGTGCAATTATAACAGTTTCATTTGAATCTGTTAACTTGCACCTGCAACTCAGGGGTGGGATGATCAAGCTGATGATTTATGTTAGAATGCCTGTTCTACAGAGATTCACCACAATTTCAAATTTTCTTAAATGACTGCCACTGTATTGTATTTTCAAATTGCTTAAACTTCCAAGCTGATCCAAACATGATAGCTAAGGATGCAGGATAGTTCATGGAAGCAATAATATATCAAAAATAACCTTTACTTTATATGAATTGTGGTAAGTTAGAATAAATTGTGGGGGTGGGTAATCCAATTTTACGATTTTACAGGGTATGTTATGAATAAAATGGTATTTTCGTGAAGTAAATATTTGAAAATTGCTATTTAAATAAATAAACTACATGTCTGGTCCAAATATATTCTTGTCAGGTGAGATTTACCCATCCCACAACCACACCAATCGAGGATAATAATAATCTTTCCACGTTTCTCCCCACAGCACTGAAGAATGTCACACATCCGAAAAGAAATGCGGTAGCATTGAATTTGAGATGTTCTTTTCATTTGAAAAAAATAAAAGAGGAAAGTGGATAAAGATAATTACAGACAAACCAGGGTCGAAATTTTTAAGCTCAATTTGATTTGTACCGATAAATTTTTTGAACTGTCAAAATCCTACCAAGTGTCTCCTCTTGAACTCTTCTTCTATCATCAGGTCTACTGTACAGGAGATGTGATGATCAAGGAAGACTTCAAGAAGGTTCTGCTTCCAAAACTATTTCTGTTTCTGGAACATTTTGCTTGTGTACATGACAGGAAACCTGATGATAGAAGAGTTCAAGGCAGTTCCACCTCTAAAACTACTTCTGTTCTGAAATATTTTGCTTGTACAAAGGAGACCTAATGATAGAAGAACAGTTGAAGAAGGTTCCACATCCCAAACTACTTTTGTTCTAGAATATTTCACTTGTGTACAGAACAGTCGCCATGGACTGGTCATATTCTATGCATGGGCAGTGAAGTCCATGCATGCATTTACAAGGCAATAAAAATCATCACCAACAACATTTTAATTAATGAAGTACCGGGTAGTAAGCACCGGGTAGTACATAAATTAAATTTTTGATGATTATTCATATAATTAGTGTTTAGAATCTAATATTAATGCGTCTGTGGAAATACTGTCCACCTGTGAAAATCAATACGGCGACCATACTGTACAAGGGACGTGATGATAGAAGAAGAGTTCAAAGAGATTCCACTTCCAAAATTACTTCTGTCCTGGAATATTTCAGTTGTTTGTTTGATGTTTGATTTGGTCACACAGATGAGCAGCTGTTGAATACTTGTGCAGAGACTAGCAAGTTTAAGAAGGTGCAATATCTACAGTGAGATTCAATTTTAGATTAAATTTGAGATCCTCTGTCTAAGTTGATTTGGGATTTGATTTGCCCCAACATTTGAGATTTGCAGAGCTCAAGGATAAACTAAAACCAAAAATGGTGAAACAACAAAAAATGTTATTCATAGACAAGCAAACTGACAGACAAGATGAATTGTGTAGAATAAAATTGGAAAAAAGTTAGAAGATGAAGACAAGAACATTCTTTCTCATTTCTGCAATGATGCTATTAGTACAAATTATGAGAACATCATTTGTTATGGGAACAAAAAACAAGAGGACCCATGGGGCCTGAGTCGTTCACCTGGCAATAGTTGTTTAGAAGATTTAATTAGCATCTACAGCTAGTTAACTCTACAGAGGAATGAAGTTATTTAATTATTTATAACTCTGTTGTCCATGCTAGATGATTTTTTTCTAGTACTGGGATGCTTCCACAGAAATAATGCCCGATTTCCAGTAATGCAAAACTTGGGAGTCCAAATATCAACCTAAGAACTTAACTTGAACAAACTTGAGTCAGAGCCCTTCCCTTCCTCCACCAGGATGCTGTATGCCAAATAAGGAAGCATTCTGACTGGAGGATCTGAAGGAGAAGACTTTTAAAGAAATTTCCTCATATTACACTAAGTTGTAATTTGGGTTAACATAGGGGGCCCAAATATTAACCCAGGGAACTGATTTGAACAAACTTTAATCTCACCCCCTAGAGATGTTGTATAGCAAATACAAAAAAGCATTCTGACTGGAGGATCTGGAGAAGATGATTTTTAAAGAAATTCCCTCATATTGCACTAAGTTAAAATTCTGGCTCTCATAAAAAGCCCAAATATTAACTCAGAGACTCGAGTTGAACAAACCTGAATCTGCCCTCGACACCCAGAGATGTTGTTTACCAAATATCAATACATTCTAAGAGATGGTACTGGAGAAGAAGACTTTTAAAGAAATTCCCTCATATTGCACTAAGTTAAAATTTGGGCTCCCATAGTGGATGCCTATGAGGGTGGGCAAGTTGATTTGAAAAAAAAAAACAAAATGCGATATCAGAACAAAAACATAGGTCACAAAAATTGCCCATTAATTTTCATTATTTGTCTCAAAAACATAGTTTATGACCCTTCGTTGGAACAAGCTTGTTCCAATGAGGGGGCATAACCTATGTTTTTCAGATAAAAAATGAAAAAAAATTAGTTATTCAAGAATATTTTTTACAAGTGTCGTCTGCTTTTCATGTTAAGTAAAGGGTTAATGAGGTCTGACCACATAAAATACAACTGCAAAATCCTGATCCAATAATTTGCAGGGAAGATTAAATTGATCTGCTTTGACAGAAAGTCTTTCTCATTGCTAAAGAAAACAACAAAAACAATATGACCACCTTACAGAACAAATTAAAGAATTTGAAATAGAAATGAAAAATACCGACAGCATCACCGATCCAATGTCGAGTCGAGACAGCACAAAAGTGAGTTTAATCATTATCAACTTATCGTCCGGAAACCAATTGTTTACAATTTACTATGTGAAGGATCACTGTGACCTTGACCTTTGACCTAGTTATTCCAAAATAAATAGGGCTCTTTCTTGCATCAATGCCAACCTACCTATGAAGTTTCATGAATGTAGGTGGAACTATTGTCAAATTATCATCTGGAAACCAATTGTTTACGATTTATTATGTTCAAGGTCAATGTGACATTGGCCTTTGGCCTAGTGAGTCCAAAATAAATAGGGGTCTTCCACTCACCAAGGCCAACCTACCTATGAAGTTTCATGAATGTGGGTCAAACTATTATCAAGTTATCATCCGGAAACCACTTATTTACGATTTACTATGTTGAAGGTCACTGTGACCTTCACCTAGCAAGTCCAAAATAAATAGCTTCTTCCTCTCACTGATGCCAAACCTACCGTTGAAGTTTCATGAACGTGGGTTGAAACATTATCAAGTTATCATCCGGAAACCAATTGTTTACGATTTACTATGTTGAAGGTCACTGTGACCTTGACCTTTCACCTAGCGAGTCCAAAATAAATAGGGTTCTTCCTCTCACTGATGCCAACCTAACTATGAAGTTTCATGAACATGGGTCGAACCATTATCAAGTTATCATCCGGAAACCAATTGTTTTGATCTACTATGTTCAGGGTCAAATTGACCTTGACCTTTGACCTAGTGAGTCCAAAATAAATAGGGTTCTTCCTCTCACGAAGGCCAACCTACATATGAAGTTTCATGAATGAGGGTTGAACCATAGTCAAGTTATCTGGAAACCAATTGTTTACAATTTACTATGTTCAAGGTCACTGTGACCTTGACCTTTGACCAAGCAAGTCCAAAATTAATAGGGTTCTTCCTCTCACCAATACCAACCTACCTATGAAGTTTCATGAACATGGGTTGAACCATTATCAAGTTATCATCTGGAAACCAATTGTTTACGCCCACCCATCCGCCCAACCGCCCGCCCGCCCACCTGCCTGCCATTAATCAAACTATAAGTCGAGTTTGACTTTGTCACAACTCGACTAAAAATTGGGAAAAGGTCTTCATGAACAGATATAGACTGGTGATGGTTATGCACCCAGGGTGATCTACTAAATACAACTCACACAATGAGATAGGATCTTGTGATAAGCCAGGTGTTGTGGCAAATATATTGTCTACTGATTCCGGTGTGTTCAATATTCTATCAACCTGTACAAATAAAAATAATAGGTGAAGGCAATTTTTCAAGTTTATTACTTGCACATTGGAAAAAAACTATAACCATTATGCAATTAACAGGTAAACTTTGTACAGAAGGTATGATCAACGATTTAGCATTTGAAGTTATGTACATGTATATATACATGTACAGTCTCACCATTACGTTTATGTACAAAATGTAGTATCAGAGTGGAGCTTTTGTTTCTAAGGCCATATCTCAACAAGTCGAAGACTCAGATACAACATTTTGTACATAAACATTATGATGATGATAGATTTATCACACAATTCTGAACTGTAATAAGTTGAATAACAATTTACCTTATGAACTGATTGCATCTGATACTGATAAGGCAAGTAACTTTTTCTGATCATTGAAATTCGTCTATGAGGGTAGACCATGATTAACCCTCTGCACCCCAAATATAAAAATTTCAAGCTACAAATTGTTTCCCATGATGCAATTAGGAATTCAACCAATTCAATTTTATTTGACAGAGCTCATTCAAATTAACTCTGGACTGCATCAGTTATTTAATTATTGGGGTTTATTGACACTTTACAGCTGGCAGGGTCAACACCATGTCAGGCCGTTTTACAGGTGGTGGAAGCAGGAGTAACCAGAGAAACCAGCTGCATCAAGTAACTGTCAAAGTCTCCAAATTACGCATCAGTATAAGCATGGTAACCATTGGTACAAGGCATGTGTACCATCAACGTGGTGTTTGCTTCAGCAAAGAGTGCCATCAAGCTCCCATGTAACAAGGATTTAGTGTCTTGCACAAGGACAAAACGCATAGGAGTCGGATTAGGATCAAACTAATTTTCTTCACATAGACTGTGAAAGAGATCAATATTATACAATTACTATCTTTCCTTGAGGTTGATACAAGGAATTATCAACTTGAAAAAAGTTATATTCACCAAGGCCATAGGCCAAGGTGAATATTACTTTTCAAGGGTTGATTATTCCTTGTCTCAACCTCAAGGAAAGTCCATTATTGTCTTATTATTAAGACAGAAAAAACTGTTTATAAATGCCTTGCTTTATTACAAATTTTTCGAAGAAAACATATTCATATGGAATAAAATAAATTTATATTGATTATTATTTATTTATTGGTGTTTGAGGCCACATATTTCTGCACAATGGCTAATCATGATCACAACATGGAGATAAAGCCAAGTTTAATCAATCGTTTATACCCATGTTGCTCATTTTAGAGAACTTTCACCCCAAGCATTGGTGACTGGGTCCTACTTTACCAGTAAAACAGAGTTTGGTTATCACAATAAACAAGCACTGCTTCACTTCCTGGGGTTCCCACGTAGAAATAAAATAAATTTAATTTCAGAATATATATATATATACAAGAGGCCCCATGGGGCCTGAAGCATTCATCTTGAAAAGAACACAATACAAGAGTCCAAGAATGAGTCTACATTAAGCAATCCATATCCATAGGCTACACTCTCAATCCTTGAGTCCTCAGGAGTGACAAAAATTGTCCGGGCATCATGCCTTTTCTTCAGTTGATCATAATGTAAAATGTAGAGCTCCCCTATGAAGTCCCTTGATACAACCTATGTGGATTAATCTTAGTTACACACCTCTGGAGGGTACTGAATACAAAATTTTTAATTCTTCAGCACAATGGCCAATTCCGGCTCCCATAGCAAGTCCAAATATTAACCCAGACTCTCGATTTGAACACAGTTGATTCTGACTTCCCTATAGATGTTGTGTACCAAATATGAAGGCATTCTGACTGTTGCATCTGAAGAAGAGAAATTTCTTCATATTGCACTAAGTTAAAATATGGACTATCATAGAAAGCCCAAATATTAACCTATGGATCCGATTTGAACAACTTGAATCTGATCCCCCTAGAGATGCTGTATACCAAACATGAAAGCATTCCGACTAGTGGATCAGAAGAAGATTTTTGAAGAAATTCCCTCATATTGTACTAAGTTAAATTTCAGGTTCCCATATGGAGCCCAAATATTAACCCAGGTACTCGAATTGAACAAACTGGAATCTGACCCCCTTAGAGATGTTGTATACCAAATATGAAAGTATTCCGACCACTGGATCTGAAGAAGATTTTTAAAGAAATTTCCGCATATTGCAAGTAAAAATTTGGGCTACCATAGCAAGCCCAAATATAAACCTAGGGATCTGATTTGAACAAACTTGAATCTGACCCCCCTAGAGATGTTGCATTCCAAATATGAAAGCATTCTGACTGGTGGAACTGAAGAAGAAAATTTTTAAAAATTATCCCCCATATTGAACAAAGTTAATATTTGGGCCTCCGTAAGAAGCCCAAATATTAACCTAGGGACTTGGTTTCAACAATCTTGAATCTGACCCTCATAACAATGATGTATGTCAAACATTAAAAGATTCTGACTGGTGGTTCTGAATAAGAAGATTTTTAAAGAATATTCCCCATATTATTCTATGTAAAAAGTTTGGGCTCCTGTAATGAGCCCAAATATGAACCAATGGGCTTTATTTTAACAAACTTGTATCTGCCCCCCCCCCCCTCTCCCCCCCCCCCCCCCCCCCCCCCAAAAAAAAAAAAAAATATAAAGAAGTCCAGAGAAATATCAACTCGATTTCAATAAAAATAGAATAGATCAGCAATACTGGAGTACATCAACACTTCTGACAAGTGTTTTAGCCAATAAAATGACCAGACTTTTTCTGTCATATAATAAACATTATTGTCAAGAGTACCGGTATGAGTAATGCAGGAAATTTCACTGGTTTTCAAACAACTAAAATAAAGTACAAAGTGCAACAAAGTCAAGATAAAATTTGTGGGCGATTAATTGCAGTGAGACTCAACGTACACACAAAACTTAACCCTTCACTCGCTGAATATTTTTTAAAAAAAATTTCATCAAATCTTGTCATGGTTGCTACACAGCAGCCATGACGAGATTTGATGAAAAACTCCTGAATTTTTGACTCAAGAAATCAAGGTAAAAAAGTTTATACAATTTGCAGGGAAAATTTTTGTTAAATGTGCTCGAATGCTACTTATTTCAGTGGCAAGAGATTTCCTTCCAGGGCAAATATATCTGACAACAGCATGCATGGAGTTAAAGGACATGCAGAATTTTTTATGGTGTATGGGTACCTATTACTTTTTTCCTTAACCCTTTTGCGACTTGGGATATTGGGGTTAATTTCGGGATCATCTCGTCCGTTGGATAGAGGTGTAAAAAATTCTATTCATTTGGATTGTCAGGTAAGTCAAGATTTATATTTCCAGCTTCAGAACATAGGATACATAGTGGAACAAAATCTGTGCATTTTTCCCATTCAAAAATTGGACGAATTCCACAACAATGCCAGCTCCCTCATATTCTGCCATGTTCTGACCAGCACTTCTTTTTCTGCCACATCCCCTCCCACTGGCCAGTCCTATTCCAGACGTTGAAGGACTCTCTCCATCATCTGGATTATTACTGGCAACATCATCTAAACATCCAGCACTCAAAGTAGTGTCATGTGTGTCAGCTTGATTTGAGCCAGACTGTACCGTGGAATCCCGTTCCACATTGCTATCATTAGAGTGATATTCATCCGTGGAATTAATATGATTCTGGTGCAATTTGCACTAAAACTGTAGCCAAGTAACTAAAGGAAATAACTTTATTACCAGGGTCAAACACAAATTTTGAATCCCCTAAACTCCCAAAATTTGCCAAAAAACTTCAAAACGAGAAGACCATTATGGTCCTCCATACTTTTGCGCAATGCGCAACTTGTTGTCAAGGACAACAATAGGCTACTGCCATCTTGTCATTCTTTATTGTTGTGCCTGTTAAATGTTAATAACAACTGTAATAAAATTCAGAGGGGAGGAAGGAGTGTCTACTCCAGGGAGGGCCATCCCCGTCTGGGCCATTGGTAAGTATTAAAAATATTAAAATTAGTATAAATTTTTCATATTTTTCCACTATACCAATGGCCCAGACTAGCTGAGAATAGTAAACAGGCAGGTGGGCCAAGTACTTAATATTCATTGCTCCTATTTCAGAAAAACAATGAAAATATAGGCGTAACCCTATTTAAGGCTTAGCATAACCCATTATGTTAATTTGATAAAGGAAGCCAAAATGTAAAGAAGTCCAGAGAAATGAGACTCTTTATAAATCATTAAAAATGTCCGAGTATTGTATAGAAAAGCTCGTCTTGACACATGACATATACAATAACACTTCACATCAAGCTACACATTAAAAGCATATAATACATTTAAAAATGCTTCATATCAAGCTACACATTAAAACTACCATAGCATCGACCCCAGGATACTATCACTGAAGGAGGTATGTCCATGTTTTTCACTATAAAGCCAGATGACTATTTGGAAATACCACCCCCCCCCCCCCTTCCCCTTGTTTTGAAAGTAACTACATGTACACTTCCAAATGAAGAGGGTAGCAGACTGGAGACAGTGCTAGACCAGACCAAACAGAAGGTTGAATGAAAATCTTAATTAGAATGGACGACCTTCTGAGCTACTGATAACAGTCCTAAAGATCTGAGATCATCCGAAATTGATTCTAAATCTCGAAGATAAAATTTGGTAAAAGTCGTCTGTTGTGTCCAATAAGCTGCTTGCATCAAATCCTTCAAAGAAGTACAGCTAGCATACGCCCAAGAAGCTAAAGCTCTAACTTCGTGAGCTGAAATCTTATAAGCTATTCTCTGATTCACAGACAAATCATTATCAGCTGACCGAATAGCTAACTGAATCCATCTAGATATTGAATGAACAGAAATATCATTTCTGTTAAGAAGAGAAAGAAATAACGTTTTCCTACCTCTTCTAATAAAACTAGAATGCTCCTTATAAATCTTAAGCATTCTTACTGGACACAACAAAGGTCTCAAACCATCTGAAGACGGTAATGCTTTAATAAGAATAGGGCTAGGCCGTTTGTCCGGAACCTGATTCTTAGCTAAGAATCCCACTTTCGGAGTGTGAGTAAAATAATTACCAACACTACGATAATGAGAGTCTTCAACAGACAAAGCATGAAGCTCACTAACTCTTCTAGCTGAAGCAAACGCTAAAAGAAAAACCGTGTTATAAGTAAGAAATTTAAACTCAACAGTATTTAACGGTTCAAAAGGTGCTTCCTGAAGTTTCAGAAGAACCCAAGCTAAATTCCACTTAGGGACTAGTCTCAAGGTACGAGGTCTATTCACAGAAAAATTCCTCATTAATTATTTAAAGATACATCTGACCCAATGTTTAATTTCCCTTGGTGTGCATAGGTGTCAGAGAGCATAGACCTATAGCCCTTAATAGTGACTGGCTGTAGCTTAACTTCATCAAAAAGATAAATAAAAAAGTTAGCTAATTGAGGAATAGTTGGGTTAAAAAAATTCAATCAATTGTGATTCACACCAACGAACAAAAACCTTCCACTTCGCTTCATAATTTAACGAAGAGGAGGTCCTCCTACAGTTAGAAATTGCGTCCATTGCTCGTCTGGAAAGTTAAAAAATTTATAGTAATTTATATATTTTTTATACTTACCAATGACACAGACATAGCTGGTGCTAACTCTTAAAAATCTAAGGCCAAACACAAATTTTGCCCCCCAATCCCCAAAATTTGCATCTAAAACCAAAGAAATCATGTCCTGAATGGCCCTCCATACTTCGCCTCTACTGCGCATGCGCAGTGTCAAGGACGTCCCGAAATTGGCGCCATTAATCATTCTTACAATCAGTGCCTGGTAAGTGCTATGTACTCAGCGGGGAGGTATGAGTTCCCAACTCCTGGGAGGGCCATCCCTGTCTGGGTCATTGGTAAGTATAAAAAATATATAAATTACTATAAGTTTTTAAACATTTTTATACTGTACCAATGACCCAGACATAGCTGAATAGTAAAAAGGCTGGAGGGCCTAGGACATAGAGGAAAATTCAATAAGCTCAACTATATAAAATAGAGTCATCCCCTCGAGGTGAAAAGGAGTATTAGGCTTTACATGTATCTTTCTTATTTATGATAAATTAGAAAAACACAACACCTTCCATAATTGAGCATCATAACATTCATGTTCTCTATGAACATCCAGTATAATCCTTATACTAATTATTTTTAAAGTAAGCCAATAAATAAAGTTAGTCCAGAGAATTGAGACTTTTTATACTCTTTTAAAAGTGTCCGAGGATTGTATATTAATGCCCATTTGACACGTGACATATTCAAATGCTATACTTTAAAACTATGACATGAATGAATTTTTTTTTGAACATAAACTTTTCACTTTAAAACCATCCCAGTAACAGCTCAGAATTACTGACTCCGGAGGAGGTATCCCCTTGTTTTCATTTATAAAACAGGTGACCCAAGGGAACACCCTCCCCCCCCCCCCCTCCCCTTGCCCTGTGTCAAATAGCCCAGAGCGAAGAGGGCAGCAGGACGGAGTCACTGCCGGAACAGAAAGCTTACATAACTATAGTTGCAACTGTTAAGTGAACAACATTCTGAGCAGCAGATAATGGACCTAAACAATGCAGGCCTCCAGAAATGGACTCAATATTTCTGAGATAAAAATTCGTGAATGTGGATGGCTGAGACCAATATGCAGCCTTCATTAAATCTGTAATAGCAACACTATTTACGTAAGCCCAAGATGTAGAAAGAGCTCTTACTTCATGAGCCGAAATCTTAAGCACAGACTGTTGAGTTAAAGATAGATTATCATAAGCAGTACCGATAGTTAATTGAATCCATTTAGCAATAGAATGGACCGTAATGTCCTTTCAATTAGGCATCAGAGACAGAAGTTTTACATCCATACTGATAAACTGAGATCTGTTTATAAATACATAAAGCTCTAACCGGACAGAGTAAAGGCCTATGCCCGTTCGAAGACGGAAGGACCTTAATAACAATAGGTTCCGGATATTTATTAGGAGCCTGATTCTTAACCAAAAATCCAACATTAGTAGTAAAGGTAATAGTGTTCCCGATACTACGAAAGTGAGAATCGTCCACCGATAGTGTATGAAGCTCACTGACTCTTCAGCAGAAGAGAAGACTAAGAGAATTACTGTCTTAAAAGGCCAGAATCTGAAATCTACTGTCTCAAGAGGCTCAAATGGTTACTTTAGTTTAATAAGAACCCAAGCTGAATTCCGTATAGGAATTAATCTAAGGATTCTAGGTCTATTTATCAAAAAATTTCTAACTAACTTAGATAAAGAGACATTAGACTCAATTGTAAACTATCATGGTGTGCATAGGTATCAGATAACATAGACCTATAACCTTAAAAGTAACAGGCTGCAGTTGATCTCGTCAAACAAGTATACTAGAAAGTTTGCAATGTCTGGTATGGAGGGATCAAAAATATCAACATAATGATCCCTACACCAACGATGGGAGACCCTCCACTTTAGCCGCATAGTATAGCGAAGAGGAGGTCCTCCTACAGTTAGAAATCGCGTCCACTGCTCGTCCTGTACAATGCTTGCCGTGCAAGAAGGACGGCACAACGGAACACGTGAAGGTTGAGACCTTGCGGGTTGTGATGAAGTTGACACGATTTCCCCAGCGAAAGAAGATCCTCTCGTGGAGGAAGTTTTCGCGTTAAGTCCCACAGCAGACACCTGAGTAAATTTATGTACGGTCTCTGTGGAGACAGAGATGCTACCAACAGAATTGTATTGTGAATGTTTTATCTTAGCAATATTGCTGAATCAACAGCGCTAGAGGATACGCATATCCTATCATTCCGTCCTACTATATCGATAGAGCGTTAACTACATATGCTCGGGAATCCGGACATGGTGACACATACGACTGCAATAGATTGTTGAGTTGTGTCGCAAATGAGTCTATCATTGGCCGCTCCCATTGGTAGCAAATCTGATTGAATACCTGTTTGTTGAGAGTCCATTCTGACGGCAACAAGCGACCCTTACGTGAAAGGGAGTCTGCTAATACAATCAGACGACCCGGAATATGACGGACCAAAACAGAACTTGGTGTTCTAGAACAAACAGAAGGATTCTTTCCGGTAAATTGAATAACGGAACAGAATGAGTGCCTCCCTGGTTCCGGATATATGCAACTACTGTCGTATTATCGGACAGGATTTGGACATGCGTTTCTGAATAATGTTCGTCCAATGACGTAGTGCAAGCCAAAATAACATCATTTCTTGGAAGTTTAAGTGCTTGCCTAGAAAACTGTGGAACCCAAAGACCCTGGCACTTCGAATCCGTTGGAATCAATGTTGTATCCCAACCTGTTTGACTGGCATCCGTCATAATCGTAAAACTCGGGTCTGGCAACTGCAGTGGAACTCTCTGAGTCAACCACCGAATGTTTGCCCAAGTCTGAATCTCTTGTTACACTTGATTGACAAGAGAATGTGTACATCAAGCAATTCATAGATTGCTGAAAGGTTGCCGTCGAAGAGAAGCTTCTCCGAGACTGAAGCGACTCTGAGAGAGTTCTTCACCTTACTATCCACGCGCGTGGATATAGCTAGGGCTGCGTCACGTCTAACCAACTCCAGGTTTGCCACTGAAGGGTGGAGTTATACGTGGAAAAACTACTGCCCTTGAAAGAAATCTCATTGAGGATCACATCCCGGAATTCTTTCTCTTGAAGACGTAATGATAACGCCTCAGTAAGGTGGTTACGTATGATAAAGCGTCTAAGTTAAGTCTGTTAGACATGATTGTCGTTTCCAACGTCGTGGTTGGAATTGACATAGACGGCGATAAAGACAATTCCCAGTCTTCAGCCTCGTTGTCTAGATGCAGAGGAACTCTCAGAATGCCCCGTCCTGCCATATCAAATTTATTCCTAGAATTGATGAAAGGCAGATTAGAGCATTTGCGGACAAGAAACTAGACTAGCCTGTTTTGGTAGCAAGCTTATATATAGCGTCGTTCAATAATTCGAATGTTCTAGTGACATTATTGGACTGTGTCGGCAACTCAGGGACGATGTCCCTGAACCGATCAAAAACTCTGTGTCCAATGACGCTATTAGTCTCTTATCCAGCATCACAGCATTCTAGTCCGACGGAACAACCTCTGGAAGATAATGCCGGAAGAAATGTATGGTACCTTCTGTTGTTCCGAAAGGGAAAGCTCAAAATCGTCCGAATCCCTTTCGCCATCCTATCGGACCCTATGAAGTGCTCGGTCGTCTGTACCTGATGCTTCAGCGGAGCTAACCGACCCAGCGTCGTCGGATTATTCCTGATCCGACAGAGATTCTGTCGGTTGCTGGGATGCTGCGATAAGCTGTGCTATTTTGGATAGCACGTCCGTCACTGAGGCCTGTGGAGAAGCGGTCTTACGTTGCTTTGCCACTGGAAGCTCCGTGTACGTTACCCCGTGCATACTTCTATTATGCGAGCGACCGGAGTGTACAGGCCTCGTGTCCCTTGGCTACCGCATGGCGTGACCTGTTCGCCGTGGAATCCCTGAATGACGAAGCTGGCAGGATACTCGAGGTCACGTAGCCAAGGTGCGGTCGTGTGCGCTGCCGTGAGGATGAGGAAGCATTATCGACAGTCTCTCGGACTGTCTATATAACGGAGTGTCCCGAGCGGCGGACATATGCTCCGAATGCGAAACATTTGTACCACAACATCCGGTCCCAGATGTTGTTGTACGAGAGAGGGACCTCTCTCGCTCGCAGCCCGGACAGACCTGGACGAGCTAGGAACCGGACTAACAGGCTTCCTCCGATCTCTCCTCTGATCCGTCGTCACTGGGTGTGTACTATTGTCTATTATAGTGCTCGCATCACCCAAATCTCCTTCCTGGACCGCAACGGACGAAAACGGCTGCCGAACCATTCGATGAATGGAAGCTACACCGGGTGAGCTAGCGAATGTCAACGCCGTCGATCCTACTAGGGACCTCTTAGGCGATTGACGTATTTCCATGAGCACTTATTGCCGCTAGCTCTTCATTTAACTATGACGACAGAGGCACACTTTGAAAGACATCACAGTAACTTTTGCGAACAAGAAACCAGACTTGCTTGTTTAATAGCAAGCATATATATATATAGCGTCGTTCAATAATTCGAAAGTTCCTGTGACATTATTGGACTGTGTCGGAAATTGAGGGACGATGTCCCTGAACCGATCAAAACATTCTTGTGTCCACCGACGCTATCAGTCTCTTATCCGACATCGCAGCATTCTGGTCCGACGAAACAACCTCTAGAAAATAAAGTCGGATGACATGTACAGCAGCTTATGTTGTTCCAAAAGGGAAAGCTCGAAATCCTCCGAATCCCTTTCGCCATCCTGTCGGACCCTATGAAGTTTTCGGACGTCCGTACCTGATGCTTCAGCGGAGCGTACCAACCCAGCGTCGTCTGATATTACATGATGCGACAGAGATTCTGTCGTTGCTGGGATGCTGCGATAAGTTGTGCTATTTGGGATAGCACGTCCGTCACTGAGGCCTGTGGAGTAGCGGTCTTACGATGCTTTGCCGCTGGAAGCTCCGTGTACGTTGACTCCTGCATACTTTTCTTATGTGAACGTCCGGAGTCTACAGGCCTCGTGTCCCTGGCTACCGGATGGCGTGACCTGGTCGCCGTGGATTCTCTGATTGGCGAAGTTGACTGGATATCCGAGGTGACGTAGCCAAGGTGTGGTCGTGTGTGCTGCCATGAGGATGAGGAAGCCTTATTGACAGTCTCTCCGAACTGTCTATATAACGGAGCGTCCCGAGCGGCGGACGTATGCTCCGAATGCGAAACATTTGTACCACAACATCGGGGGCCAGATGTTGTTGTACGAGAGCTAGGAACCGGACTAATAGGCTTCCTCCGTTCTCCCCTCTGATCCGCCGTCACTGGGTGTGCACTTGGTTGATTTATAGTGCTCGCATCACCCAAAACTCCTTCTGGACTGCAACGGACGAACCCGGCTGCTGAACCATTCGATGAATGGGCGCTACACCGGGCGAGCTAGCGGATGTCAAAGGCCGTCGATCCTACTAGGGACCTCTTAAGCAATTGACGTATTTCCATGAGCACTTTGCCGCTAGCTCTTCATTAATTGTGACGACGGAGGCACACATTTGGAAGACATCACGGATACATCACCCTGTTCTTGATCGTCTGAAATAGAGATTGATAAACTAGTGACCCTGCGGGGAAAGGACCGGCATGGCCATTTCCCTGCTAACATACCGTGACACACGCTTCCCATGTTGTCATCGAAATTAACACATACTGGACAGGAGTTAGTGCGAGTACACTGACTACATTTATACAATGATTATGAAAGTCAGAGGAAGATTTCCTCTTATTCCTCTTATTACAATTGAACAATATCCTTTCATTGTGAAAAGAATACAAAGTCCTAGTACTCGCACCAACCCCTGAAAACAAAAATACATAATAACATGATCCATTAACATAGAAAAAATAATTGAAATCAAAAAATTTTTTGAAAAAATATTTTTTCAGAAAAGCCCAAGTTTCTGAAAAGTAACGTTGAGCCCCAATGGATCCCAAGCCTAAGTGTGGAAAAAAATTTTAAAAATATTTTAAAAAATTAATGCAACACTTACGAATAATAATAATGTATCTAGTTATGATTAAACTAACACCAAAACAAGGAATCCCCCTCACACAGAGGCTGTTGTCAATGTAAACAAGAAGTGTAAAAAACACCAGAAACATGACTCCAGGCACTGATAACCCTGGCCCAAAATCAGTTACCAATAATAGACTATCTGATACAAAACAGAGACTTCCAGGGAAGAAACTACAGAACATCAGATGGTAGATGCAGAACACTACGCCTAAACACCCATGGGTGAGGACGTAAACATGGGGAAAAGAACAGAATTCATTCTGTTATCCAGCTAAAACTCCCAAGAAATTTTAGTAATAATATTACAGAAAATATGCCAAAAGCATGGGAGAATAGCAAGGGGGGACTTAAAGGAAAGGGAGAGAGGAAAACACTGAACAAGCAGTGTAACTTTATAGCAAGAATGACCACAACAGGCCCATGCCTCGAAAATAGGTAACTTAACATAATTTCATTAAAAAATTTTAAGTTACAGCCCTGATTATTTTCTGTCACTCATTTTTCCGCTCCTCCTTCTATTTCCTCCTTAGATCCATCATTTCTATAATATTTATGTGTCTGGCATCATTTAAACTGAGATTTACAAGCATAAAGATCAGTCAGATGTTAACTGATGAAGGGCCAAACAAAGAATGATTAATGGCGCCAATTTCGGGACGTCCTTGACACTGCGCATGCGCAGTAGAGGCGAAGTATGGAGGGCCATTCAGGACATGATTTCTTTGGTTTTAGTTGCAAATTTTGGGGATTGGGAGGCAAAATTTGTGTTTGGCCCTAGATTTTTAAGAGTTAGCACCAGCTATGTCTGGGTCATTGGTACAGTATAAAAATACTGTTTTTTGTGCAGGAAGCCGACGGAGTTTCCCCTGTGTCAGAAGATCCCGGAGAAGTGGTAACTTCCGTGGAAGGTCCCAAAGAAGTTCCTGGAGAAGAATTATCCACCGTCTGTGAGCCGACAGACTTGCAACCAGTAGAATCTTGCAAGAAGACTGTTTTATCTTTAGCAAGACCTGTTGAATGAGGGGAGCTGGAGGGTAAGCATACCCTATTATCCCGTTCCATGAAATTGACAGAGCGTCTACTGCATAAGCTTGAGGGTCCGGACATGGAGACGCAAAAGTCTAACTGATTGTTCAGACTCGTGGCAAAAAGATCGATCATTGGATGTTCCCACTGGAAGCAAATCTGATTGAAGACAGATTTTTTTTTAACATCCATACTGAAGGTAGCAGGCGATCCTTTCTCGATAGAGAGTCTGCTATTACATTGAGACGACCTGGAATATGACGAATCGATATCAGAATCTGATTCTTTTGAGAGAAAAGAAGAATCTTTTCGGTGAGATTCAAAAGCTGGACAGAATGAGTACCTCCTTGATTCTGAATATAGGATACTACTGTTGAATTGTCCGACAGAATTTGAACATGTGAGTTTATTACTCGACTGAGCCAATGATTTAGAGCTAACCGAATTGCCCTCGTTTCTTTGTAGATTATATGGGACACAAGAAACTGACTCTCCCATAAGCCGTGACACACTTGATCGCCCGGAATCAGAGAAGCACCCCAACCCTCCTGACTGGCGTCAGTCATGATTATGAATGACGGCTCCTGAATCAGAAGCGGTATTCCCTGGGAAAACCACTGGATATCCGCCCAAATTTGAAGATGTTTTACTGACTGTGTTAAAACAATCGGACTGTCCAACAACTGACGTTTTACGCTCCAATTTTGAATTAGATAAATTTGAAGTGGACAAGTGCGCAAACGACCTAGCGGAATTAACTCAGCGGCGGCGCCGCAAAGTCCTAACAGCCGCATAAACTCTCTTGCAGTAATGACTTGTGCGTTTATGCAATATCTGCATAAAGAGAAACTAATTTTCTCTTGCTACCGGCAAACAGACCCGATTGTTGAGAGTATCGAAACTCTTTCCAGATGAACAAAACGACCTCATCGGTATTAAATCCGACTTGTCGACAATGATTATAAAACCTAGGCATCGTAGCAGCGATTGCAGACTCTGAACGTCGCTTTGAAGAGCATGAAAATTTTTGTACCCTTTGAAGAATGTCATCCAGATATGCCAACGTCATCGAAGCCGAGTGAGCTCTAAAGTGGCTCATCACCGCATTCACCACCCGAGTGAATGCCCACGGAGCAGGGTTCAAGCCAAAACACATTGCTCTGAACTGGTATACTTCTCCTTGAACCGCGAAACGGAAGTCTATACTTGCAGCGTAATCGTTCACTCGGATGATGCCTCTCACCTATCGAATTGTCTCCATATAAAATTTGGAGCAATTATTAGCTTGTTTATCCAACTGAGATCGATAACCGGCCTGTACGAGCCGTCTGGCTTCGGCACAAGAAGAAAGATGCCTGTAGAATCCCTTTGAATTGGGATTCTCTATGACCTCTACTGCCTCCTTTGTAGGAGAGAGTCTACTGCTGAAATCAAAGCCTCTCTCTTTGTTATATTTTGCGGAAGGTTCACAAAACGCGGAATCCGCGTTAATGGAGGTTTTCTCCGGAACGAAAGATGTAAACCATTTTTTGCAACGTCTCGAACCCAAAGATCCAGAGTTATTTTGTTCCAGTTGCTTGCGAATATTGAAAGCCTTCCGCCAACCGGAGAACAGAGGTCGAAATGTTCATTTGTAGGACTTACGAGGCTAAAAAGAGAAACCACGTGAAGCTCTCGCACCCCTCTGTGACGTTGGTGTGGGGTTACGCGTTTCGTTATTTTCCGACTGCGTCATCCCCTTTTTGAAATCGCTCCCCTGTTTCGAGCCACCACGACCACGATTAGCTTTAAAAGCAACACGGACTGAGCCTCTCTTGGAGAAAAATTTACCTCTCCGATCAGTACCACTTGTGGAAGGCTGAGGTTGCGAAGCTGAGCGCAACAAAAGCTGACTTGTAGCTTTCTTAGAAGCATCTTCAAATACAGCTTTTAACTGATCATTGAATAATGAAGAGCCCGAAATGGGAGCGGCCTTTAGAGAGCTCTTAACACTGTCGTCAATAAATGACGTAGATGTAAGGGCAGCATCGTGCCTGGCCAACTCTAAATTCGCTACTGAAAGAGCAGAGTGGGATGATGTATACATGATGGTGCAAGAGAGCACTCTCAAAGGAGATAACAACTCCTGTAAGCTCTCAGATTCCAAATTGCCAGCCAATGCCCTGCAAATATGATCTGCATATGACATAGCGTCCAAAATACTTCTGCTAGATTCAATGCAAGTGACTATAACAAAAGAACTAATGCTACACGAAGACGGAAGAGACATACCTAAGTCCCTAGCTCCGTCATCCAATTACAGAGGAGCTCTTGGAATCTTATTCTCGCCTACCGTATTTAAGAAGGTATTGCCTCTAAACGGTAGGTCAAGCTTCCTTTCCGAAAGGAAAGAACTTTTTCTAGCCTGAGCCAGGTCAGCAATAGCTTCGTCAGAACAATCAAACGCATCTAATGATTGAGACTGATACAGAAGGATCATTTCCTTCGACTTAACGACCTCCCTGTCCAAAGAAGACAGGCGCTTGGCTCTAGAAGGCGCAGAACTCGACCAGAAGGAATTAATTCAGGTGAAAAATCCTGCAGGAACCTCATAGTTTCCATATGTTGCTCAGCCAAAGATGTAGTGTCTGTCTCGTCTTCATCAAACTCCCTAACACTACCAGCTAGAGGTTCCTGGTCTGGTCTATTATCGGCATACTGATTATTTGAGGAAACCCTTCTTTCTGCCGATCCAGCACCGTCCGAATCATCCAAATCGGAGATCGATGACGGCCGCATATTATGCTGCTGGGAGTCTGCAATTAGCTGGGCAATTTGCTCCAGCAATTCTGTATTCGAGGCTATGTTCACCCCCGGTCTATGCCTTTTGGCCCGGAAGGTGATCTGACACAGAGCCCTGTGTCCATCTTTTAGAAAAAGACGTTTGCCTCGAAATGCTAGCCTTAGAGAGAGCCAGATCCTGGCTCTGACTCTCTACCTCTGGATCTTGCCGACTAGCATGTGGTCTACTGTGCTGAGTCCTGGAAACGGACGAAGAAGAGGCTCTTATATCAAGATTACTGCCAGCCGCACTGGCAGAAAAAGGTACATCAGAAACAACTGGTTCCAAAGCATTTTCTACCGGACTACCAGTGGAACTGGCAATAAAAGTCGAATCTTTCTGTTTTGTCCCCAAAACAGAAGAATGCTTCGCTACTGATGCACCTTTCAATTTGACTGGCCTCTTCCCCTTACGTGCCGTCATCTGAACAGAGGACTGTCTTCCATCCTCTGTATCCTGGACCACTACAGATTTTCCCGGTACTGAAGCACTAATTAAAGGCTCCGTTACACCGGTCAAGCTAGTTGACCGTCTGCTTGCCCGAGGTACCGAGTATTCCGCGATACCTCGTAAGTCGACATGCTATGTATCTGAAGACGACGGCAATACAGAACTTGATGTTATACCATGACCAATACCATGTTCTTGTTCCTCTGAAATGGAAAATAAATTTGATTAGTTACCTTAGGCGAAAGCACCGAAATCAGTGCTTTGCCAACACATACATAAGGTGAGAGGGAATTCCATCGCTTGGAATCCCAAGAACAGCAAGTTGCACAGGTACCATCTTTCGAGCAACGAGTGCAAGCCAAACATGATGAATGAGAATCAAGAGAGGACTTCTTCCTCTTACATTTTGAACCTGAGGACTTCATAATACACATACGCCCGAGGCAAAAATTTTAAACTGAATAGGAGCCAGAAACCAAGTCCAAAACAGGCACAGCAAAGGCCCAGATCAGACAACAGGTATCCCAAGAATACTCTTAACAATAGAGAAACTTCCCCAGAAGATTCCCCATAGAGAAGGGTAATGGCAAACAGACACGCCCGACTATGTAGAAAATAACGGGTTTGTGACAAAGGGGGTACGAATAATCCACATTTCGTAAATTATCTAAGATTTTTAAGAAGAATTTTAATTAATAACAAATTCGCAAACCGGCAAATAGTTCTTAAAAATCTAATGAGAGGATTCAAGGGGAAAAGGGTGAACACTGAACACACACATAATGATAAACAAAAAATAAACAAATCAGGTGCATATCCCGAAAACGGGAAAAACAAGAAATATTATTTAATTTCAATAAAGTTATAGCCCTGAATGTTCAAAAACTCAATGTCTATATTCAGCTAGATTCTGCTGCAATTATTCCACCATTCCACTTCAAAATTGTGTCTGGCTACATTATACTTTAGGATTTTATAGCACAAAAGTCAGGATACGTGTTGATCTGACATGGGCCAAACAACAGAATGACAAGATGGCGGTAGCCTATTGTTGTCCTTGACAACAAGTTGCGCATTGCGCAAAAGTATGGAGGACCATACTGGTCTTCTTGTTTTGAAGTTTTTTGGCAAATTTTGGGGGTTTAGGGGATTCAAAATTTGTGTTTGGCCCTGGTAATAAATTGGGTTGCACCAGCTAGTCTGGGCCATTGGTATAGTGGAAAAATATGACGTCTGTGGACTGATAGAGATAGCACACGTGAACTGAGGTGAGAGTTGATGCATTACCGTGCCATCAGGCGTGCAGCGCGCCGACAGGTTTGTAGTGTCAGTTTACCGCCGGCGTGGTGTGCGCTGATGAGGCACGAAAGGGTTAATGGAGAATCCATGTTTATAGACAGTAAAGCTGAATATAGCTTGGATAAATGGCTCATATTCACACAGGAATCAGTAAATAAAAATAAAGCTTACCGTAACTCTGTAGGATGCATTCAATAGAGCACTCTGGAGGGCTGATACTAACTGTACTGTACTAGTCTCATTGGTAGCTACTGAAGAGATGGAAAAAAAACATATAAAAGTTTTTAAAAAGTGGTGTGATTGCTAAAATGGTAGTTTTCTCAATCCAATCTAATGCTGTTATGTTATGTTTACTCACTTTTTGTGGAGTTTGCGTGCAGATCACCACTGATGTAATATGATGTCTTTTTACTTACAAAGATATATGTACACAGATATACTTATTCATTCATACAGCAGTCATAGAGTATTTAATTCACCTTAAAACATCAAGATATTGACACAATTAAGAGGAACTACAGTACAGACACCTTGGACTGGTCAAAATCCATGCATGGGCAATGATGTCCACACATGTGTTTACCCAGTAATAAAAATCACCATCAGCAAAATTTTAATTAATGAAGCACCAGGTTGTACCCAGTGCTTCATTAATTAAATTTTTGATGATTATTCCTATAATTAGTATTTAGAATCTAATGTTATTTGCGCTCGTGGAAATATTGCCCACAAGTGGAAAGTGAGTAGTACACAGCGGCCATACTGTATGCAACCAAATCAAAAAACTACAGCCATGACGAATCTTCATTCATAATTATTTAATAAACAAACATTGATGGAACTGGTGGAAGTCATTCAAGATTTGGTCAAATCAAGACCAATGAAAAACATTTCGTGCATTGACTCATAGAAAATTAATCTTTATGATATTTTTTGATTCAGTCAGATGGAATATTTCAGTTGGTTTGAAAAGCGAACCATGGGTTTGCTTTTCTGACCAAGCAAAGTATTCCCGACAATTTACATGCAATCTAAACATAAGCAATGAACTATGTGATGACCAGACTAGTTTGAGGCCATAACAGCATCAAATTTCTTACAGAATTTGACTGGTGGCTTGAGAGTTTTATGATATTCTGTACATTTTATCCGATTTAATCCAAGTCATGATCGATAGAACTTCTCTGTCTGCTTTTATAATACCAGTAATGCAGGCTGTTGTTTAACCCATTGTTAATAAATTCTTTGTTTTACGTCATTCCTTGGTTAAATATGCAACTGCATTATGCTGCTGATAACTGTGGACTGCTAAAAATCCTTGTGATTACAGATCATTATACACATACATATGCACATGAATGCACCCCTAAATACTGTGGCCATAAAAGTGGACTGAAAATTTTAACTGAATTGTGGCTTGCTCAATCTCAGTGTTCAAAGCAATCCACATGTACAATACAGACAATGAGATTTGGTAGTCTGCCACTCAGTGGATGGGATCTCCTGATACACTCACTTGCTAGACCAGTAAAAAAAAATTGAGGACCCAACAAGTACATCTGCAATTCAAGGACCACTGGGTATTATCTCTGGTAGTCCATGAACTGCAGTTTTGCTTGTTGGGTCTAGAGCTGGGAGTTTTTGATTTTTTAGATTCAGTTTTGATTCAATTTCAGGATAAAACCTCGGTTTTGGTTTGGTGTTTCTGTGTGTTAAGAACAGATAGTGAATAACACTCAAGACTCCCTAACTTGGAAACAATCCGCAAGTTTGTATGACACCACATGCCACAAAAGCCCTGTCTGTAAGTGTCTCCATTGGGTTCAGCCTAACTCCACTTTGATCATTCTAAGATGTCTGGGGGATGAGTTGATAAGCCTACTCAGTCAGAAAAAAACCCATAAATGAATAAATTTTATCTAATCTATATTGTGTTCTAATCGTCACATTTTCTCCTTTATTGACTCATCCAATAAGGGAGAAAATGTGACATTTACACGTAGAACATGGCACATTTGCCACTTTGCCAGATACATGTAGATCAAGTGACAAGAATCCAGCATGGTCACTAGTCCAGTACCCTCCCAGTAAGATTGTTTGAGAAGTTTATGAACAAATTTATGTACAAACACAGTAAAACAGTTCAGGCATTTTTGCAGTTCAGTTTTCCAGTTTGCCACAAAAACCAGAACAGAACTGGGAAAACAAAAAAAACCACCCAGCTTTAGTTGGGGCCTTAATTTTCTGCTAGAAGGCAAGTAAAAGTAGGGGGTTCATGTCCAATCAATGGCCTTTTTTCCCTGCATTGTACACTTAAATATAACTGGAACCAAACGTTTTTTTGTTGGACAAAATAATACAGAGTGACAAATGCAACTTAATGCCCTCACTTTAGTAACTGCCAATTTGATTACCTATCTGATCAGCAATCCAAGAATTTCAGAAAAGTGAGGCAAAAATACCAGATACATTACATTTTAATTCTGTGTACATGTACCAATAAAATTCGTACTAAAACGAAAGCAGTTTTGGGAGTTTAAATATTTCCTCTAAGCATTTTGCATCAACATTAATTCACTAAAATTCACGTGATTTTAATCAAGATTAAAAATTGACATAACTGATGTTTGTTCAGTAGGAGGGAGGTGGGGGGAGGGAGTGGAGTGCATGAATATTCAAATTTCAATTTAATATTCAATAATTTAAATACTGCCTACCAATGAATATTCAAATATTTGTTTCAGCACTTTATGAAATGCCCGAACAACATGCATTGAGAAAAGAGTGACACAGACTCGTCACCCTTCATCGACAGGGAATGAGCTGGTTTTTAATTGTCTGCATAGCTACATGTACATATAAATAACCTTCATTCATATACATGTAGTCTTAATTACATGTAAATGCATGCACATGTCATGTGTGGAACATTTAAAAATCATGATTTTGACGTGAGCTATTGCTCTTGCATGCCATTGCACCTGCAATTTTTTGGGAGGAGTAGGCAATAGATTGCCTCAGTTCCACCTAGTGAGAGATTAACCCCTAGCTAATGAATCGGCTGCATCCACCACATAATATCCAACTTGTGCAGTAGAAAAAAATTCAATAAATATCAACAAAACTGTATCATGTGACCCCCACATTGAAATGAGCTCGTCGAGATTGTTCCAATGAGCAGTCACATGATATGGTTTTGTTGAATTTTTTTAAGAATTGGGTGAAAAAATTTAAAATAACAAACATTTGGATATCATGTGTTTTCTGTAAAGGGTTAAAATCTATTCATGGGAAACAGGCCAAATAATACAATGCATGCTTGCATGTATTTATTTATTTCTTTACTGGTGTTTAAGGTCACATATTTTTGCACATTGGCTAATCATGACCACAACATGAGTATCAACTCAAGACCAGGGGTGAGTGTTCATAAGCCATGTTGTCCATTTTAGAGAGGGTTTGCACCCCCAAGCATTGGTGACTGGGTCCTATTTTACCAGTAAAACAGATCCTGTTTACCACAGTGAACAGGCACTACTTCACTTTCCAGGTTTCCTGTGGGGGAAATGCATGCATGAAAATGTAAACAATACACCATGAATTATGCTGGGAATCAACAATAGCATGCTTCACTTCAAAGTTTAACGAGCAGTATACAGCATGTCTCCCATTTTCAAAATCGAAAGACTGATTTAACATACTGGTAAATAAATTCCACTTGTGTGTATATCCAGAGTTTGCAATACAGTGGAACCCTGTTAATTGAATAGCCACCTTACCAATGGAAATTATTCAATTAACAGGAGTGTTCAATTAACAGGGATTGTGTCACTTTCTATATTCTACAGATAAACTTAGCATTTATTCTATTATATCTTGTTTGACAGAGCTCCATGAGCTCTGTCAAACAAGATATAATAAATTAAATGCCTATATTGGATGTACTGAGGCAAAATAGGTCTATAACCAAAGAAAAACTGGGGAGAGTCAGGGTAATTTCTCGACATTTTACAAGATTTTTTATACAATTAACAGGAGTTTACTCTATAACCTATATTCAATTAACAGGTCAAATCTGTACTGGAGGTATGATAAATGGTTTTGTGTTGGGAAATTATATTTAATTAACAGGGATATACAATTAAGAGATATCCAATTAAGTGGGCTCCACTGTACTAATTTACATCTTGACTCTTGCCTTTTCATGGTTTGGAATCAAAATGAAGTATCTGACTGACCAGGTGAACAGATGTTCAAGTGACATCATTTGAATACCCTTCATCTACTCAGTAGACCTGAATCTGTCCCATTTGTTGATTGAACAAGAGACAGTCCTGGTGTATGCAAGTTTTCGATCTCGCTGCCAATATTCAAGAAATTGAAAACCTGCCCAGTGCAATAACATCACATCGTTGCTATGTGGATTCATTTCACCCCTACTGAACCTGGTCAGATTGTTCAAATTCAAGAAAATATGTACCTCCAGCTCTGTTGTTAACTACAAGGTGTTACACATTTGAAGGGACGTAGCTAGAGTGTCTTCAATGGGGGTGTGTGATCAGTTAGATTTCTAACTGGGGTTGGGGTCCCAGCATGACATGCTGTACAATGTACAGTACGTGGAGAGTGGATTGTAACTAAATCACCCATGGAGTAGAGTTATCACCAAAACTGTAACTTTCAAATTTTGTATATATCGACTGAAAACACAAGCAATGTTTCAGCCAATGGACCTCCGGGTTTAACCGAGAGGTCCACTGGCTGAAACTTTGCTTGAGCTTGTTATGCTTTGCAACAAATTTGCAATTATTGCTTGGGTGGAATCTCCAGTCTGCGAGTGATTTAGTGATAATACACTCTCCACATACTGTAGGCATGTGTCGAGGGCTGCAGGCCTGTGTTGGGGGATCGTTTGAGTAGCAGTTTCTCCCTCTTGATGGTGGGGGGTCCAGGAAAATATTTAATATTTGAATCCCTGATATGGATTCTGAGGCCTCTCTCTGGCTTAAATCCAGTCATTTTATCCAAAAGAAAAATGCATTTCCCCAGGTAGGTCCATGAGTCTTCCCTTACACTGACTACATGTAGGCTACAAGTCACCACTTCCAACTGACTGCCAGTCAGTTGGAAGGAGTAGGTATTAGCTGAATTGCTGTCATTCTATAGTCCTTGTGCAGCCTGGTCATTGCAAGAGAAACAGATCAATGAATTCGAAAAACTGGACTGTCACAGATTCGAGTCGGAATTCAAATGGTTGGAAACATGAAGGAAATTGATTTCTTTGAATTTCCAACTATTGGAATCTATACCTTCAAATTTCCAACTTTTGAAAATGATGATGGTCGCTATGTGCCTGTATATTTGTATATGAACATTGAAATTCACTTACCTTCATGAAATATAGGAGGATCTTGAGATTTGTTGATGGCAAAAACTGTACAGTTGGCAGAAATGTTGTAAGAGGTTAGTGACTTATCATCCTTCAGGCACTGCCCACAATAAATAAGCTCTGGAAGTAAACAGAGGGAAGCAAAACTATTTGTCATATTAAAAGCAATTTTTTATGGTTTTCGTTGGTCAAATACATACACATTGTTGTTCTGAACATAAGAATACAAAGCTCTCTGTAACAGTTACAAACATAGGACTGGCTGGTTTTTCGGTTTTCCTCTTCGGTTCCATTTTTTGGTGCAAACTAGAAAGTCCAACTGCAAAAACCGGCTGCACACATTTACTGTTCGTGTATAAACTGATCAAACAATCTTACTGTAGGGAACTGGATTAAAGATCACTGTGGACTCTCGACACTTAGTCTATCTGACAAAGGGGAGAATACATCATGTTCAGATTGTAATATTTTCTCCCCTATGGAACCATCCACCAGTCAAGTCAATAAAGAGGGAGAAAATAAGGGAGAGGTCACATGATATGGTTTTGTTAAACATTTGTGAAAAATTTGAAACAATAATATTTAAAACTAGAAAATTGTAATTTGTTGACCAAATTACGGGCTTTTCCAACTTATTAATGTGAAAAAGAAGGCGGTTTTGTGTACACATGAAACTATCAGCCATATTAATTATTCAACCCGATTTTTCTGTACGTTAATGATGAATCATCAGGGTTTACTTTGTGTGTACACACTAGTGTTTCTAAAATCTAGCCAGTAAAGCGTTTGAAATTAACCCTTTCCAAAATGATGGAAAAAGCAACCAAAGATGGCTAATTTTGGCATTTTCAAATGGTACTCTTATTATCGCCCTCATTGTGCTTGAGGGTTAAATCTGAGATTAAAAAGTAAACAGTAACTTTCTTCCACAATCATTGTTGCATCTAGCCATATCAAAATAATTGTTACAACTACGTTGTAATTAGAGAAATTTGCCCTTGAAGTTGGTCAATTTTGAAGAAAAAAGCTACATTCATGTCATTTTTGGTCAATGGGGGTTAATATTGGATGATTTGAGTGTTGATTGTGGTGTATCATATTATGCTCTAAATGTGTTTAAAATTTGAGCTAAATAACTGTAAACAGTTTTGAGACTTTCCAAAAATGTTAAAATTTTGGGCAGAATATTTTGAAAATACACGTTTTCACAGACATGGCAAATGGGATTTTGCAAGTTCCCATGGTGCTACATAATTGTGCCAAATTTGGTTGAAATCGTTCAGCTAGTTTTCGAGCTATGCCACAGACAAAAAAATTAGGGGGAATTGCTTGAGGGTTAAAGTCGAGATTAAAAACTAAACAGTAACTTTCTTCTGCAAGCATTGTTGCATCTATGCATACAAAAATAATTGTTACAACAACCTCGCAATTATGAGAAATTTGCCCTTGAAATTAGTAAATCTTGAAGAAGATAAAATGCTATATTCATATCATTTGTGGCCAATAGGGGTTAGTTTTGAAATATTTGTCTGGTGATTTTAGTGTATCATATTATGCTCTCAATGTGTGAACATCAATAACAGACTGAGTATCTGAAAAGAGACATGGACTAATCCTGAATCTTGGCATTTGAATGAACATGTACAACTTGAGGGTACTCCAATTCAATGCCTGACAACTGGGTGAGGGTTAAAACTTGGAATAAAACATAGAGAACAAAAAAACAGCTATAGAAAACATTCAGTGCTCAATCAATTAATGAAAGTGTCAATGACACTGTAGCTCAACTTGTTTAAGACATGTACATGTATAGTATGTGACACAGCAGTGAGAAACATCTAGGTAATGACCTGATAACAAAGGTACATTTAAAATATTGAAACGGTCTGTACATAAATGCTGACTGTAGCCTGTAACAAATGTGTAGGTAAAGTATTGAAAAGGTGGGCGACAGTTAGATGCTAAACTAGAAAAGAAATCTTTGAGTCCCAGAGTGGGTCTGACTGAACCCCAAAATATTTGTTCTCATAGCACAGTGATAACAAAGACACCCCAAAACACTCGTTCCTGTCAAAAGGTGATAACAAAGGTACCCCAAGAAGTTTCGTGAAGATCAGTTCATAAATACATACTCTAGCCCAAGCTGTATTGACATGTGCACTTACTGCGTATAAGCAGCACTGAACAAATCAAAGTTCATCTAATTTGCATAATTTCTGCACGAGAAAAATACCTGTATTATATGTGATGTATTCCATGTTACTAAACATTCCTACAAAAATTTATTCAAATCAGAACTTTCATACAGAAGTTCTCTACAAAAAAATGATTGCACTAATTTTGGTACAAAAAGGTTGCTGGCGGCCATCTTCAATTTTGGACCGTAGTGATAACAAAGGTACCCAAGAAGTTTCGTAAAGATCAGTTCATAAATACGGTCTCAAGCCTGAGCCGTATAGAAGTGGTGCAAAAAACTGATTGGACCTAATTTCGGTACAAAATGGCCACTGGTAGCCATCTTGAATTTTGGACTGCACCAAAAACACTCGTTCTCGTCCCAAGGTGATAACAAAGGTTCCCAAGAAGTTTCGTAAAGATCGGTTCATAAATACGGCCACTAGCCCGAGCCGTATTGGCATTTGTACTTACAGTGCTGAAAGTAACACTAAATAAATCAAAGTTAGTCTAATTTGCATAATTTACGCACGAGAAAAAAGCCTGTATTATATGTGATGTAGCCCATGGTAATAAACATTCATACAAAACGAAAGTGTCAATGATACTGTAACTCAACTTGTTAAGACATGTACATGTATAGTATGTGACACAGCAATGGCAAACATCTAGGTAATGACCTGATAACAAAGGTACATATAAAGTATTGTAATGGTCTGGACATAAATACTGACCGTAGCCTGTAACAAATGTATAGGTAAAGTATTGTAAAGGTGGGTGAAGTATTGTAAAGGTGGGTGACAGTCAGATGCTAAACTAGAAAAGAAATCTTTGAGTCCCAGAGTGGGTCTGACTGAACCCCAAGATATTTGTTCTCATAGCACAGTGATAACAAAGGCACCCCAAAACACACTCGTTCCTTACAGTGTATAAGTAGCACTGAATAAATCAAAGTTCATGTAATTTGCATAATTTCTGCACGAGAAAAAAACCCTTACTATACATGTATGTGACGTATTCCATGTTACTAAACATTCATACAAAAATTTTTGCAAATCAGAAGTTCTGTACAAAAGACTGATTGCACTAATTTGAAAGACTGATTGCACTAATTTTGGAACCAAAATGGCTGCTGGTGGCCATCTTGAATTTTGGACCACACCCAAAAACACTCGTTCTCATCCCACGGTGATAACAAAGGTACCCACGAAGTTTAGTAAAGATCGGTTCATAAATACGGCCTCTAGCCTGAGCCGTATAGAAGTTGTGTACAAAAAACTGATTAGACCTAAGTAGGTAATAAAGGCGGATTTACGACCACTTGTACATGTACATGTACAACATACTTACACGATGCGTTCACCAACGTGGAATTCAGTGTTAAATCACATGCTTGTTCACAAAACTGTACAATGGTCTTGAGTCCCCCCCATGTTTTTTTGTGACTCCTAGATCGCACTTTTAACGTTCAAATACTCGTGGTGAACGCACGTTTTTAAAAAAAGGGTGAAATTGTACATCTTCACTTCTATCTTGTACTTAATTTTTTGTCGACGTTCCCATCGCAGATCAGACCATCGATCCATCATTGGTGAACGCGAGCAAAAGCAAAAAATTCTGGGTCATCATCAAAAAACGAAGAGTGTCGTCGGTGTGTTGGAAATTCGCGAGCCCGCTGTCACATTTTTGATTAACATATATAGGGGAAAAAAAAATATATAAATAATAGTTATTTAGAAAAATAAATATATCAAACCGAATAGATAATAAAAAAAAAATACGTAAATCATGAGCGATTCTCAGACTATTAGAGCGAGGTTTCTTTTAAACATGCTGATGAGAGCATACGCAATCTGCATGAACGAACAACTACGTCCCATCTTGTTAGAGCGATGCGTCGGATATCGGGATTATCTAGACTTCGATCACGAGAATCATTCGTGTCTAACGATGGAAAGGGAAGATATGGTCGTCATGTATTTCGAACCAGCGTTCGAACGCGTTAAATTCAACGATGTGATCACGTTTTGGAAGAGATTAGTCTTCTGTAAGAATCGAGACAGGCCCACAGATTCGGAAGAACTGAAATTGGCACGTAGAAGTTTGACTTTAGAAGACAAGGGATGCATCAAGAAATTATTGCTGAACGAAGCATACGTCTAAGTTTTGTTTTTCGTTGATATAAAATAAGGGAGAGTAGAAAATAAAAAAAAAATAAATACACACATAAAATTTCTATCTAATATTAGAAAGAAAGAAAAAAACACAAAATGAGAACCAGAAATAAATTGTATCCGACGTTAGTGGACGACGAGGACGAGAAGCCGAACGGCATTTTGCCGACGGTGCCATCGCTAGAAGAAAGAGAAAGAGGAGAGAGGTATCGCATCGATCAAATCAGTAGAATCCAATTGTATCTGACTCGAGATAGAGATTCTCGTCGTTCCCTCAAGAAGTATTCGCATTTCGTGAATTTCGTCAACGCGATCGACACGACACTCATCACGATTTCCATGGGTTTACACGCGGCCGGCATCGGATTGTTGTCGACCGCGGTCGGCATTCCGATCGTGTTGACCGTAGAAGGAGTGGCTCTCGTCGCCGGATTGTTTAGCATGCTCAGAAACTTTTTGAGTAGGAAATTATATCTGAAGGCGAGGAAACACGACAAGATTCGCGTCTTGGCCGACTCCAAGATCGACACGATATCCGAAATGATCTCTATGAAAGACGGTAGGATATCGGACAGAGAATACTTCGCGATATTGAGCGAGAAAACGAAATACGATGCCATGAAAGAAGCCGTGAGAATCAAGACTCGTCAGATCATCAAGGAAGAGATGAAGGATTCTCTCATGGAAAAGGGGAGGAAAGAGGCCAGGGAGGAATTCAGTAAGATGATAGAACTCAAGAGAAGCGATTGAAAAAAAAAATATATACATAATAAGAACAGAATTTTAAAAAAAAAAAATATTAAATTTATATATAAAATAAAAAAAACGTAATTAATTTAAATAACTCTTAAAAAAATGTATTGCGTAAAGTGTAAGAGAGTTACCGAGACGAGTAATTCTAGAGAAGTGCGAACTAAAAACGACAGACGGATGCTTCGCGGAATTTGCGACGTGTGTGTTTCGTCAAACAAAAGAACGCGAGCAAAGGTAAAGGCATCGTGAATAAAATGATCAACAATCTACCTTTCGAAATGCATCTGCCCGGTCACAGTTTCACGGGACCCGGAACGAAATTGAACAAGAGACTCAACGCCGATCTGACTCCCAAATCTTGGAGCAAACCCGTGAATAGGGTGGACGCGGCCGCGTATGATCACGATCTGTGCTACGCCGGACATCCCGACACCAAGACTCGCAACGACGTCTGCGACAAAAACATGTTGGGGAGATTGAGAGGCATATCGAATCCGACCAGGAGAGAGAAGATGGAACGTTCGCTGGTCGGCAATCTGATCGGTGCGAAACGTCGATTCGGATGGGGCGTTCAAAAAAAAAAAGCGCATCTGAAAAGAAGAAGAAACGATTATTGACGAGCGAATTGGCCGAGGAGTTACACAAACCCATAGTGCGTAAATTTCGAAAGAGAAGGGTGTTCGTGAAGGGTCTGGATGACATTTGGTCTGCCGACTTGGTCGACATGAGATCATTTTCGAGGTGGAACGAGGGCGTCAAATATCTATTGACGGTCATCGACGTGTTTTCCAAATACGGTTGGATCAGAGCTTTGAAGGATAAATCGGGACCTTGCGTCGCCGAGGCTCTGAAGAGCGTGTTCGACTCGTCTTCTCGAAAACCGAGTAAATTGTGGGTGGATAAGGGAAAGGAATTCTACAACAAGCACGTTCGTCGATTGGTAGACCTCTACTCGATCGAAAACGAAGAGAAAGCCAGCGTGGTGGAACGTTGGAATCGAACGATGAAGGAGAAGATGTACAGATACTTCACGGCGAATTCGACCAAGAAATACATATACGCTCTGACCGGTCTGGTCAAAGATTACACCAACACGCGACACAGATCGATCAAGATGGCTCCCGCGGAAGCTAGCGATCCTCGAAACGAAAAACGGGTCTACGCGAATCTATATCCCGAGAGATCTAAGATCAGGAAGAAGTCTAGAACACCGAAATTTGCGGTCGGCGATCGAGTGAGAATCTACGCTTATAAGAAGCACTTCGAAAAGGGTTATACTCCTCGATGGACCTCGGAAATTTTCGTGATCATCAAAATATTTCACACCGATCCGGTGACTTACAAAATCGAAGTTTTGGATGGAGAAGAGATCATCGGAAAGTTTTACGAACAACAATTACAGAAGACGAAGTTTTGATGAAGAACACAAAAATTTTTTTTTATTTACTCTCTTTAACATTTTCTTGTTTACACACATATATATATAAGAGAGAAAAAAATAATAATAAAAAAATAATTAAAAACTATTTTTTAGATAAAGAAAGCAAGTTAATTAATAAACAAAAAAAACCCCTAAAAATCCTTTAAAATGAAAAATATACTAGATATAACACAAAGCATAGTGAAAGATGAAAGTATTCAAGAATATGAGGTTCACGAATACGAACCGGTAACCGGAACGAGTTTGAACAATGCGGGAGAGATAAGAATCAACGTCGAAACTCAAGATCTATTCGTACATCCTAGGGAGAGTTACATAGTGGTGCAGGAACGTCTCACCAAGGAAGATGGGAGCGACTACGCCGCCGACGACACGGTTACTCTAGCCAATAATGGCATCATGCATCTATTCAGTAACATAAAATACATGCTATCCGGACAAGAGATAGAATCTGTGTTTCATCCCGGTTAGGCCACCACGATGTTCGGACTCTTGACGTATCCTGATGATTTTTTGAAATCCAGAGGACTTAATCAGCTGTGGGTGAAAGACACCGTCGGCCCTGCTAGCGCAGGCGCCGCCACGATATTCGACTACGTCGTCAAGATGTCCAGACCTAAAGGAACGTTTTCGTTCAGGATACCTTTGAAACACATCTTCGGATTCGCGGACGATTACAACAGGATCATGTCCGGATTCAAACACAATCTGACGTTGATTCGAAAAGGAAACGACGACGCAATAGTGAAACTCACCGCGACCGATGCGGGTAAGATAACTCTACACAAGATATCGTGGGTTCGTTCCGCACGTGGAGCCTTCAATCGTGGAGAAAGCGCGTCTCTACAAGATCATAGAATCCAAGAGTAAATTACCCGTGGGATTTAGAATGAGACAGTGCGACACGGCTAGCATTCCTCCCTCCACGAATCACTTCGATTGGAGATTGACGGTGAAATCCGCTTCCGAGAGACCGCGTTTCATCGTGGTTGCATTTCAGACCGATAGGGACGGGTCTCAGGAAAAGAATGCGTCGCTGTTCGATCACTGCCATTTGAGAAACATGCAAGTGTTTCTGAATGCCACGAGATATCCAGCAATCGATTACAACGCGTCGTTCGACAAGAACGATTTCTCCAGACTGTACGGCGACGCCGCTGATTTTAGAAAGAAGTATCACGGTCTAGACGAATTGATGAGCAATCCTAACATATCTCCCGCCGAATACAAGTCGATGTATCCCATGTTCGTATTCGACGTCAGTAAACAGAGTGAACGACTCAAGAGTAGCGTGTTAGACATTCAGATCAAGATGCAATTCGATAGGAACGTGCCGAGAAAAACCGAAGCCTTCGCCCTGGTCCTGTCGGACAGAGAATTACAATTCGAATCGGATGGAAATAAGATGTCGATCATTCGATGAGAGACGAGTGTGTGAAAAAAAATGAAAAACAAAAAAAAAAATAAAAAGTAATGAGTCATTATTAAAAACAAAAAAAAACAAAAAAAATAAATAAAGTAATGTGATCTAGAGAGATTGAACATCTTTCTAAATCTCATTACTTTTTTTTTTTGTTTTTTTTCGTTTTTAATAATCACACATTATTTTTTTTTTAATTCATTATTTTCCACGCGTTCACTGTTTGTTCAAAGGATCTAGTTCGATCAGTAGACTCGCCACGGAAGTGGCAGCTTCGGGATTATTGATTTTCGTAACGAAATTAATCCTGTCTCCGGCGTTCACTTTGAGAGGCGTGCCGAACGTGCTAACATTCGCGTGTTGATTCTCAGTCTTTTCGACGCTGTATCTCTTATCGCTCTCCACACCATTCACCATGAGATTGACGACCGCTCTGTTATTCAAATCCGAGGAAGCCAGACTCATTCGAAGGATTTCACCTCCCAAAGGCATGGGATATCCCACCTGACCATGTTTCGATCCGCTACCACCATTTCCGAAAGACCACTCAGCTTTTCCCTCATCTAGGCGCTGGCCTCTTCGGCCCACACAGTGATCAATTGTCTAGCATATTTGACTTTCTCCACCACCGAAATCAGGGTGCAGGCATCCGTCATGTTCACGGGATCCGGTAGATTCGTGAGCATGTGTCCACCCATGTCTAGTTTACCTTCCATGATGTCGCCCTTTCTCCAGACCGAGTTGTCGTCCACGTACTTTCTGCTGACCGCGCTGGAATCGAATTCGGGATCGTGATCGAGACCGAATAAAATGTGACCGTTCATGTTGATGCCACCCTCCATGGTTCTGCCAGATTCTTTGTTCAGGTAGAGATCGTCCACTTGCGATTCTAGGTATTCTTGCGATTGTATAACGGCAGAATCTACGTAGCCCTTGTTGACCACAGTTGAGTCCTCATCCGTGTCGTTGATCTTCGACAGATTCAATATCTTGTTGAATCCCGCATTCAGATCCGATTTCATTTCTCGTCTGTCAGACTTTCTCTGTTCCAGATCTACGTAGTGTTTGGTCGCCACGTCCTTGGGATTCGTGGGAGTGGCCACGTTCGTTATCTTGTTAGAATTGGCGTTCAATTCCGAGTGCATCGTTTTCAGAACGTATCTATTTCTCAGGTGTTCGCTGAATCTCGCGTGAGAGTCGTCCGCGTATTTCTTGGTCGCGGCATCGGTGGGATCTATGGGATTCGCGACGTTCACCAAACGTTTGGATTTCAGATCGAGATCGTCGGTCATGGTTTTATCCACGTAATTATCTAGCAGGATTCGTTCGAAATCGGCGTTCCCCCTGTCGACGTATTTTTTAGTCGCAGCATCTGCGAGATATATCGGCTCGGGAAGATTGTAGAGCTTCTTATCGTTCATGTTCAAAGGTTCTTCTCGAGGTTCGTATCTCCGAACGTAACGTTCGTCCAAGTTGGCAACGTCGTAACCATCGTCGACTTCGAACGTCTTCCTCTTCTTTCTTGGGTTGACTTTTTCGTCGTCACTTCTACCAAATTTATCAACTGGCATGTTGTTGTAGGATTTTTTTGGTTTTTTAGAAAAATGTGTTCAAAACGCAGTTTATTAAAAATGAACTATGTTATTTTATTTTTCGTTTTTATTCGATTAAAATTTTTTTTAAATAATTTTTTATCTTTATATACACTATAAAAAAAAAAAAATCTCTCTCTAATGTAAATCATTGAGAATGTCTTGAAATCGATCTCCTTCAGACCATCTCTTGAGAACGTAGAGACACAGGTGACTGCAAAACACTTGATGTGGTGATTGCACTTGTTCCGTGTTGTAACGAACCATTGATTTGTTGAAATAGTTCTTTATTTCTTTTGGCGGCGAGATTCCGTAGCTGTCGAAATAATAATTTTTCTTTTTCCCGTTCTTCATCCACGCCACCCAGTGAGTGCCTTCACCCGATGAATCGTCTAGATTTAAAATTCTGCATTCCGATTGTCGAGGTCTTCTCTTTGGCAAGGCATCTCTGGAAAACACTCCTAGAAAATCTTCGATTTTCAAATCTTTTGCCGCATTCAACAGATCGATGTTGGATAGGGGTTCGTTGGGTAAGACGACACCTTCTACGGATATCTTTATTTTCTTATTCATAAATGCGTATATATATTTTTTTATTTATTTTATTATAATTTACTAAAAATGACGTTATTTTTTTTTCTATTTTTTTCTTTTTCTTTTTAAACTAACTTTCTCGATGTCACTATCGATTTCTATAATTTCGTGTTCATCTAATTCTTCTTGATTTTCTGGAATCCTACCATCCGCAATCGTATCTGGAATCTTATCATCCACAATCGCATCTAGAATCCAATCATCTCCATTCATATCGTCTAAAATTAGATCCGAAGTCCAATGTCCGAGTGCCAAAGTGCTTATTTTATCGCCTAACACGAATCTCTTGTCGTCGTCGGCTGTCAGCGAAATCTTGTTGACTATTTCAGTATACAACTCGTGATTTTCGCTTCGAATCGATTTCATAGTCTTATACACCGGACCACTTCCTAACAGACAATCTTTATACTCTTGGAAAGAGATGTTTTTCTTCACCATGCACGCTTTAACTCCTTTGCACTTCTTGATCTCTTCATCATCTTCTAGACGATAAGCATACAGTTTGGATCTCAAGCCCACGAATTCGACGATCTGTTTACCGCCGCTCTCGTCCTCAAATTTGCCCAACACCTTCTTGTTGTCGTTCGATTGAATGTTGGACGGGTGATCGATGGGATAATTGCTCGTGTCGAAGCAATCGGCCACGTCCGGAGATATATCTCGGTAGACGTCTTTCGTCTCTATCTCGTAAACTAAACTGTCTGTGTCGGTGAACAGTAGTTTGGCTTTGTCACCAAATTTTCGTTTGACGTAATCGTAGTGAAACTCGTACATCAATCGCTTGCTGATATCTAAGATGATCGGTCCGAGATAATACGGTTTGTCGAACTTCAGATGCGTCTTTTCCATGTGAACGGCCACTAGATTTTCGTCGAATATGGTTCGGTGTTTGTAATTGGGTTTCGCCACTAATTTTTTAGCTCTTTTCTCAGACGTGACGAGTCGAACGTCGGTTCTCTTCCTGATGTTTTCCATCGATTTGCCGTACACGCAGTTGTTCATGAGTTTGAAGAAATCTTTTTCGAAATCGTTCTCGGCTCGAGTTCTGAGATTCGTGTTGAGATCGATGTATTTTTTCATCCAAGGCTCTTCGTCGAATCGAATGATGCGATGTACGTCGACTAATTTCATCCCGTAATCGACGTACTGTTTCAAATTCTCGCTGTAGACGACGTAGTTACATGTACGTTTGTAGTCCAGGCACATTAGACATAAAAATGAGAAAGTAAGGAAAAAAATCGGAGAAAGCTGATTTTTTTATATGTTTCCGGGACACACATTGCGGATAAAGTGTGAAAAGTCCCTGCGAATCTGAGTTGAGCTTTTTTAGTTATAGCATTTTTTTAATGAAAAAAAAAATTTAAAAAAAAATTCGACCCAGCTCCATATTTCTCATTCTTATTCGCCTTAGTAGGGTGAGAATCATAAATATCGTGCTGAATTATATTGAGAATACATATCCCCAACAGAAAATGCCAACTTTGTACCAATCCTCACACTCAATGGTGAAATATTCACGAAAATGTACAAAATTACGAAAAATTTTTTATTGTTTTCATACACACAACGGTACACAACTTCCATTAAATCAAATCTACGACTACTTTGGGAGTTAAATTATATATCAAAAATTGCAGAAAAGCAGTGGCTTTATAATGATATATAACAATAGTCATTTATTCCATAATGAACTGGTGAAACGTGTGAAATATTGACCATACCCCCTAAACTCAAATTCAAACGGCATCGACTTTTCTCGTATTATAGCATCATTGTTTCAATTTCCATGTTCGATTAAATCACATAATGTGGTGTTCGCCTACACTCAAGATGCATTGGCATGTAATGTGTGCACGCCCTTGATGTGTCCATATGATTATGTCATATTTAGGGGCAATTGGTTCGATCATGGCTGGTAGCGGCTTGGATGAACTTTGGGGGACTGTTTATGCTGGTGGGTCAATCCATCATTTGATCAGTGGTCATGCATATTTAAGAGCAGTTCGTGACCATTTGCTAACACAAATTGCCATTACAAAACTTGTGTTTGAAGAAAGCCGAACACTAGATAACATAGACTGCACAGAAGTCAATGAAATATTCTGTGGACTTGCCAGAAGTGACTGTACAACAGCTGACGCTGTCAATCAAGAAAGTGTCAACCATCTACTGTCAAAATTACATGAACTGCTCCAGAATGCGTCCGTAGGATGCACAGGAAAGCTTTGGGTACAATACTACGAGCAAATAGGTCTTCTCCAGTTGTTCTTGAGAGCAGAGCGCACAGGCGACTGGGAATTCCACACATATTGTGTTCGCAATATGATTCCAGTATTTCACGCAGGTGGTCATTTTGCATACGCAAAAAGTTCTCATCTCTACTTGCAGCAGATGAATGAGCTAACAGAAATAATGCAACAGGATGATTTGAAGTTGTTCACTGAGAAAGGTTCCTTTACCATAAGGCGCTCAGATAAATTCTGGGACGGGATATATTCTGATCAGACCATAGAGCAGTGTTTAATGAGAATGTTCAAGCTCCCTGGTGGTCTCACACATGGCAGGGGAATAACCGATAGCACTGTTGCGAAATGGGTACATGGACTACCTCTTTGCCTTCTGATATGTAATGCTCTCGAAACTTTTGTTCATGTTCACACTGGTCATGGCGAACAACATCGGGATCTCCGTCAAAGTTCACAATTGACTGATGCCAATGATATCACCAAATTATTGAACTGGCTCAGAGTGCATTCCCCCTTTCAGAATAGAGATCCACTACAATTAGTCTCTATAGCGACCGGGCTTGTGGCCGACGAAACTGTGAACTGTGACCAAGTTCGCAAAATTGGTGAATGTTGCGTATCGAATGTTGTAAGCAAAACGTTCAACAGCATCAAACTACGACGTGTTGACACTGTGAAGTCTTTCGCTTCAATGGCAAATAGCATCAAAGTCCGTGGAAGTAAGGTAGTGATTGACCCCACAATTCTGTTCAACCGCATCACATGTGTCATTCAGTCACAAGCAGAGATGGAAGAGTATCTCAAATATGAACTCGCCCCGAAACCACCAGCATTGTTTGATTCTGCTGGAATGAGGAAGACACAGAAAAGCATGCTCGGTAAGATCCTCAAAACATACGGTTCCGAGCAAACTAAAATCCCAGAACATTCTCTGTTTGTTGTAGATGGTGGATTTTTATTGAGGGCAGTTGTATGGCCTAAACAGTCGTCATAAAAGGACATATGTACATCATATTCCAATTATCTAGTGAGACATTTTGGGGCGAACGTCGTGGTTGTTTTTGATGGTTATGCTTGTACAATGTCGACAAAGGGCATGGAACAAGCCCGTAGATCTAAAGACAGGTATTCCATTGATATCAATATCTCACCCGAGTTACCAGCCATCACACCCCAATCCGATTTCCTTGCAAATGCCAAGAACAAAACCCAACTGATCGATCTTCTAATGCAGGAGCTATCTGCTATCAATATTCAGTCCAAGCAGGCCGAGGCTGATGCTGATGTACTGATAGCCGAAACTGCACTTGACATCGCTCAAGATGACAACAATGTTGTCGTTGTGGGAACAGACACAGACTTGTTAGTCATTCTTACCTCTCGAGTTCAACCGGGATGTAATATTCACATGATGTATTCCATTACCCCAAACTTACTAGTTTCAGTTAGTGAAATAGCAACCAAAACGGGTGACCATAGAAGCAACCTCCTTGTAGCACATTCTATAAGTGGTTGTGACACTACTTCTGCACTCTTTCGAGTTGGTAAGAAGAAAGTATTCAGTACAATTGTCTCCGATGTTACTAGCGACTCACAACAGTATGTCAACACAATTTTAGCGGATGACAGTACACCAAGTGCAGTAGCCGCTGCCGGGGAACAACTTCTCCTGATCTTATACGGGAGTAAAACTGTTTCCTCTCTCGACCAATATAGATATGTCACTTACAAGCGTTATGTAGCAAAATCTAAACTGAATAAACCCATCGACCTAGCCTCACTCCCACCAAGCAGCGATGCTGCACAACAACATGTCTACAGATGTTATCTCCAGATCCAACAATGGCTGGGCACTTCACTTCCTCCGACGGATTGGGGGTGGTCGCTAGACAATGGACTTCTTGTACCGACTGCAGCCACAAAGCCATGTGCCCCCGATAACCTACTGAATCTGATCAGTTGTGGTTGCAAGAGTGGTTGTACAAAAAGGTGTGGGTGTAAGAAGGCAGGACTCTCTTGCTCAGGTTTGTGTAATTGCAGTTCGGATTCTTGTAACAACCACAGAAACACTGTCCTGTCGGAAATTTCTGAGTTCGATGAATAATATGTATATAGGTCATGTCATTTCTGTATATAGCGTTGATAATAGTCAATGTAACTTAATCCATGTTGATTGATTTGTACATTCTGTAAATATTATTTATTGATTTTTGTACATTCTGTAAATATTATTTATTGATCTAATGCTGCCAGACACAGACGTGTCTGTTCGGTCCCAAGCCCGAAAATAGTTGAGTTCTCATGCTGACGAATTTTATGCCAAAAGGGGAACTCGGCCAGAAGCAGAGGGGGTCTTCCATAATGTCTATTTTGTAAGCAATGATAAAAGTCTTCAAATGGTGGTGGATTTTTTATCGTCTGTCCAACTAACATCCCGTTCTGTACTACGACCCTTTGGGCAAATCCGTTACGAAAATCGTCATTTTTTGCGTAAATCCGATACTTTTTTGTGAATTTTCAATAATTTTTCACAGAAATTGTCACAGAATGCACATTTTCCTCTAGGTAAATGTATATTAGACATTATGTAGCTCGAAATACACGAAAACAAAAAATACAGTTGGATCAATTCGAGGTTACAAAGCTCGTGCGATTTTTTTTTATTTTTTTCAAACGCGTTTTCGAAAAAAGGCTGTAGAAAAAAAAGCTCAAATGGGATTTTAGGGGACTTTTGTCTAATCGTTCAGTGACATGTACTCGACATTCCCTGAAAAAATCAGCTTTCTCCGATTTTTTTCCCTAGTGAAACCTAATGTTCTTGGGCTATTGTTAAATAAATTGGGAATGAGTTTTCCCTCGTCTCCTTCGTTCGGTTCCATTCGTTCGGGAGCCAGCAGATAATCGTTGTGTGGACCGTGTAATTCTTCTGGATAGTTCAAATCGACTTCTAAAATGCAAGGATAGTCTCTCCATTTTTGCATCTCTTCCGGTTCCTTCACCCATTCGAAATTTCTAATCGGTAAAGGATGACTCATAGCCCAACCGTACAGACTATTGGCGTCCCAATACTGTATGTATTTAGTCGACCGTTTCGAATCGAAACCTTCTTTCATGTAAGGATTGTTAGCCTCAGAATATCTGTGGGAGATCATCGAGACGCCACCTCTCGCAGCCCTTTCGAACATGAGCAACATGTCCACATCGGATAATAATTCCAATTGGACTTCGGTGGTCTTCAACAGAGCGTCTCACGCCAGACCGGGTGCGGTGAAATACCAAGCGGGATCCAGATCGTAATTTCGACAGACGTCTCGAAAATTTTCGAACACGTCTGCCAAGAGCAGAACGTCGGTCTTCAGATAGAGATCGTGATAATCTCTCATGGTTTTCATATCGAATGATTTCCACACGTTTTTGGCATGTTCGTAATTCTCGGCGGAAATGTCGGATTCGTATAATTTAGAATAAAAATCATCTTTCGAAGGTAGTGCGGTGTCTTCGAATCTCTTTAGATCGTTCATGTAATCGTAAGGATAGACTCCTTTCCTCAACATGACGTCTACTCGTTCTCCGAAATGTTCGCTCGTGATTTTAAATTTATCCTTGCTCATGTTATCGACTAATTTTTCCAGAGCGGTCGACATGAATTTAAAACTGTCGATGAAACGTATGCATCTACGAATGGATTTTGTTTTTTCTTTCAACGTATTTCCGTCGATTACACTTTTTTTCTCCATGAGCTTCCATTTCGTGAAGGAAATGTATCTTTCTTTGCTGTTCGCAATGCAATTTAATTCTTCGTGTGAGGTGCCGAGATTTTTCACGAACAGATGACTGTCGTAACCTGAGAGATTGTGAAACATCACCGGATAGAAAGTGGCGTCTCGATATTTTAAATTACACTTGCTGTGAGCCGGACCGCGATACAGACCCGTGTAATGATCGTGGTCTCTGACCTTCTTATTTTCCTCCGAATTCTCGTCGAACGATTGTCTGCATATGTGACATTCGGTGGCTTAGTTATTTTCGTCCTGCTGCTCTCGCGTGATGATCATTTTCGCCGGAGTTTTGAATTTGTCGTATAACATTTGAATTTTCGATTCTAACTCTTCCACGAACCTTTGAGCCACGTCGTCGTCTTCGCACGGTTTCGTGTAGGTGAAGGGACCCATGTCGTGTTGTGAGTCAAAAACGCATTTCACGTAAATGCAATAGCCCGAAGGTATGTGTTTTTGATATCTTTCAACGTAACTTTGAAGAGCGTTGGGTTGACAGGAACTCATTTTCGTGGTGAAACATTCGAAATCGGCGTACACGACGAATGGTACTTTTAACCTTCTATTGTGATTTTCAAACTGCATGATGGTGTTGGGTTTGGACATTTCGACGGCGACACCTTGATTTTCGTTGCAATATTCCTGATGTTTCGCTAATGATTTTTTCGCTCTTAAATATATTCATGCAATTGTAACATAAAGATATCTTTCCTTTATGATTATTATTTTGTTTCAACAGTAATCGAGTCGGATGTTTAACCCAACAATAATGACGATTGTCACCATTCGAAATCAATAATAAAATAATCGTCTTTTCTCTTCCGAGATACGAAGTCTGTCTGAGAGGATAGATCTTTTGATTTTCGTCGTCGTATCCCAAGACGTTCACCGCTACGGTGGGATTTTGAACCTCGAAACGTTCGATGTGTTTTAACTCTGTTGGAAAAGTCACTCCGGTCCAATCGAGATTTTTAGAAGTTTCCTCATAACGAGAAACTCTATCGGTGTGTATTTTGACAGGGTATAAAGCGGAGGTGACTGCCCATTTAAAACACTGATCATCTTTATTTCTCACGTTGACCACGGCGTGTTTCTTAGTCAAGAAATACGGTAATTCCAAGTAGGAAGATCCTTTCAACTGTTCGTTTTTATTCATGTGAATTTCGAGTTTCAACACCTCACCGAACGTCCAATTACTACCTTCATGTTGATAATTCGCGAGAGACGTCAACATCTTGTCTTTCATCTTTTCGAAAACGTCCGATATATCTGAACCTCGAAATACGGGTTCGACGTTAGATCTGAAATATGCATTTTTCACGATGCTCTTGCCGGACTTCACGTCGATTTTATTCATTACGCAATGGAGTATCATCTTAATTTTTAATCCCACGTTCATGTATTCGCGAAACAAATTCAATACTTCTTTCTTCACACGTTCCATGAACAATTTCGGATCGATCGACCTTCTTCAACGAGGGAATCACGTCGAAAGTTTTAAAAATGCCTTTGATCGCACTCTCCCATTCTACGGGTTTCGATTGGAATAGTTCCGCAACGAGTCGTGTTACATATTCTTCTCCTTTCTCTTCGTCGATTGCTCGTTGAATTTCACTCGATATATCTCGTTTGTCTTGAATCTGAAGTGCATCACTCGTTTTCGTTTTAGTTTTTCTTTTCTTTTCTTTGGAAACTTGATGTTCTTCAACGGATTTTCGTTTAGTCGTCTTCTTATTTTTCACAACCGATGCATCTTTTGACGTCGTTGCTATCGACATTTCGTTTGCCTTTCTAGCGTTTCGCAAATATTCTTGTATGACTTCAATTTTTTTTGATTTAGTTCTATGATTTCTGAAATCTGAAATTTGTAATAGTTTACAAATCTCGTTTAACTGAGGTATGGTTTTCTCATTTAAATTTACCATTGTTTTATCTGTTTGCTTCATTTGTAAGAATATTTTTTTTTTTTTTGAATTTTGTATTAAATAATTTGTTAAAAAAGTTTTGCTTTTTTACTCTTTTTATATATATATAATAGAAAAAAAAAAAAAAAAGTTAAATTTTAAATTCAATTTTTATTTCTTTAATGTGTTTTTATTCAAAAACAATTTAAGACCGCTTTTATTTCTCGCTCGCAAACCGAACACGTTTTCTCGTCTTCGGAATGACATTCTCTACAGTAACGCAGGTGTGCGCATGGTAGAAACAAGACGTTTGTGACATCTTTGCAGACCAGACACTTGGTGGTGGACGTTTTACTCGGCTTGTTTTCGACGAGTGACGATAACTCGTCCACTTCCGCCATGAATTTGATGAGATGTTCTAAAGTTATGAATTGAGACAGGGTCTTGTTCGCGATGTTTAACGCATCGTACAATTGTTCCTAGGTGTATCCGAGTTGTAACATATCCATCAATAATTTTTGGTTTTTATCTCTATCCCTCTCTTCGTCTTGGATTTTGATCAATCCCAACGTTAGGATCTTGTTCAAATAATCGCATTCGTCTTTTTCAATATTACTTATGTGTTCTAGTAAAGGTACGTCATGAGGTTCCCAATTCATCAAATGTATGTCACAACAAAAACATTTGACTTTGTCGCCTCTACCCACGTAAACGAAACCCGCGGCGGCTAAATCTTCGGGTTTTTGAGCGAGATGCGAAGGCCAATTTTTAAACGTTTGAAGTCTTGCACGTTCTAGACTATAATTCGGATGTTTGGACTTGATCATTGTTTTTACCTCAAAATTGAGTTTGTAAGAATTTTTTTTTTTTTCAACTTTTATTTATATATAAAGAGAAATAAAGAGAAACTTTTTTTAACAAATTATTATTTAAATACAAAATTTAAAATATACATTATTTGCAACAATTCATAAAAACCAAATAATCGATCATGACAACAACACCTAAAAGATGCGAATTGAAATTGAAACGAGACGAAGGGTATGAGAAATCCAGTTTTAATATCTATACATTACAACCACACGATCCCATCGAATTGAATGAGGTCGAGATGGTGGACTTAGTGCGCTACTACCACAAATATCGAATGTGTTTGAAAGTGGATGAAGCCGCGCTCGATTTGTTTTACGAGTACCAAAGCGAACTGCTGATTAATATCATCGTCGCTGAAGACAGAGAATTCGACAGGGGTGATTTATTGTTGTCCTATGGAGATTACATATATCCAATAATCTCACCCGAACTCGTGAAGAAATCGGGTGGTGAGAGCACATTTGCCTATGAAAAAAAACTCAAAAGAGTAAAGATAAACATTCACACCATTTTCGTATGTGGAAAAATGACGAATGTCAACTTGCTAATAACGGACTTGGAAATATAAACAATAGAGAGATTGAAATTAAAATTTAACTTTTTATATATATATAAAGAGAAAAAAAAAAACTTTTACTAAAAAAATTTTACATTAAAGAAAATTAAAAATTAAAAAAACAACTTTTTTATATATAAAGAGCAAAAAAAAACTTTTTAAACAAATTATTATTTAAATACTAAATAATCGATCATGAAGACAACAACACCTAAAAGATGCGAATTGAAATTGAAACGAGTCGAAACGTATAAGAAATTCGGTCATAAAATCTATAGATTACAACGACACGATCCCATCGAATTGAACGAGGTCGAGACGAAGGGCTTAAGGCACAAATACGAGAAATATAAGATGCCTTTGAAATTGGACGAAGCCGCGCTCGATTAGATTTACGAGTACCAAAGCGATCTGCAGAACATCGTCATCGCCGAAGATAGAGAATTCGACAAGGACGATTTGTCGTTGCCCTATGGAAATTACATATTTCCAAACATCTCATTCGAACTCGTGAAGAAATTGGGTGGTGAGAGCGAGTTGACCGATGTAAAAAAACTCAAAAGAGTAAAGATAAACATTCAACACGTTTTCGAAAAAGGAGAAGACACGTGTGTCAAGATGCTAATAACGGACTTGGAAATATAAACAATAGAGTGATTGATTTTTGAAAAAAAAAAAAAGTAATAAGATCATCTTTAGATCTCATTACTTTTTTTGTTTTTTTTTTGTTTTCGTTCTTCTTCACTATCATCATAATATATAATAATAACGTTTCCTTTTCTCTCAGTTTTCAGCGTCGATTCTTCTTCTTTTTCTTTTTTTCTTTTTCTTTGTGATATGATACATTTATAACAACATTTTTGTTTATCCGAATCATAATTATGAACGAATGTTGTGCATCTCTTGGTAACACTCGCATCATTACCATTCTCTTCAGAAGGTAGTGGTGACCGTGGAAAGCATCGTCTCATTCTCAACCGTCTATCCCGTGCTTTATCTATCTCTTTCATTAGTTCTTCCCTTAGATATCCATCATTAGCGTCTAACCATTTTTTTATTTTTTCGCTCTCTGGCTTGCGATGTTCGTCATTATCGTCAAATTGTTTCTCCACCTTTTCATCCAGGTGATAAATTTGTTTCTCCACCTTTTTATCCATGTTAAATATATTATTTTATACTTTCTATGATTTTATATTTTATATAATTTTATATTATAATAACATATTCAAAATCGGTATGTTCTTAAATGGCGAATTCTCACCGAGCAACAAACTCTTGCCGAGTCGCTCAACGTTCCATCCACTCTTCAGATAGAGACCGTTTCCTCTCAGAGAGTTGCCACCTCTAACGGGTTCTAGAAACAATCCTTTACCGCTGTCGTCTACGTGGATGCGACACACGGCTCCTCCCTTCTTCAAAAACAGTCCGCTGCCACCCATTAATTTCTCAACTGCCGAACTAGCGAGTCCCGTGAGAGCTCCCACGCCGAGAGTCTTTCCGAGAAAGGGTAGCGCCTTTGCGGCGAAGGGTAATGCTTTTGCGGCTATTCCTGCCAATAGCGGTAGGAAACCACCTTTCATTCTCAAATTGTATCTCAATTGAGCGGGACTCATTCTCACCGTCAACCCTCTTCCATCGCGAATCGCTTTCTCCATCCTTTTGATTTGACTTCTGGTCCAGGCAATCGAATCCTGAACGCCTCTCGTCAGATCTTCGTGAGTGAATTTGAATCTCACCGCCTCGCCTCGAGTTGTTAACGCTCTCTTAAGTTTCTTCCTCTGTCCTGCGGATATGTTCACGTTTTTAACCACGTATTCTGTCATAATTCTGTTTTTTTTTTTTAAAATATATTTACTTCAATTGTTTCTTGTTTAATAATTATATTAAAATAATTTTGTAAAATTAATATTGCGTTTATTTTATTTTTGTTATCTATATATATAATATTTTTTTTTTTTTTTGCTTTTATATTTCTCTTATGTGAAATCGTATCGTCACTCTCTCTCCACGAAGATCTAACAGTTCACCATTTTGATCCATCAACGTGGTTTTCAGACTATACAACGTGTCTAAAATCACTGGTAGATAAACTAAATTTCGATATAATATAAATTTCTTATAACCCGGCGACACGTTTGGAAAGAAAGAATAGATCGTCGGTTGAGCGCTACCATTCACGTAGCTTCCAGCAATCACGTCCACGTTCACCAGAATGCTATTGACTGCGAGAATGTCGACCGTATTTTCAGATGCCGCGTGGCCTCGATACATCTTTCGATCGAATCCCAACATCTTGCCTATAGAATCGTCCGTGTTGAAATCCACTCGAAAATTATCTTCCAAATCCAACATCGTCTGTAAGGTATTAGGATTGGGAGAGAGTCTGATCTTGTTGCTTCCCTTTCCATCCGTCTTCATTCGCGTCTGAATGTAATCGTTCAAATCGTCTATGTCGTAACTCCCTTTGGGAATTCGAATCTCCAACCAATCCACTCCGTCGGAATACTTGAACAAGTTATTCTTTTCGGTGACGTTGGGAAAGGAATAATAAGTCTCCAGATTCACCAACGCTATCTCATATCTTTTCTCTCTATTCAATTCGATGGAAGGTTCGAATTTCATAGCGAATCGAGTCGAATCGCCACTCACCACGATTTGAATGGATTGTTTTGCAGCCGTATTCTCGGCTATCCGTTCCAACAATTCTCCATGTTCGAACATTATATTTAATTTTATTTTTTTTTATTCAAAACTAATTATTTGAAGATTTATTATTTTCTAAATTTTATTTTCACGCTCTATCTTATTATTATCATCGGAAACATAAAACTTGTCGAATCCGCACCGATATTTTCCGCGGTTAAATTCGCTTGTCAAATCGATCACAACGAAATTGTAAAGTCCACCATCCCAAACCCTCTTGCAAAATCTCCTGAATTCCGCCGCGCCCATGTCGTTTGCGATGTGATCGCCGTAGATGTGATTGAGATTCTTGAGATCTTGGCGAAAGAGACATAGAAAATTAGCGTTCTCCCTTATCGTCTGTCTGGGCAATCGAAAATAATTCTGCGACAGGTAGAAACAGTCCACGTTGCTGTGTCGACCCCTAACATAATACGATTCGCATCGGTTCTATCTCTCCAAAAGCAGATCGTCGAAAATCATGAGATTCTTATCTTCCGATTTCAGTTCTCTAGGATCCGGAACGTCGCTAGTGTTCTCATAAAATCGACACTCGACGTTCGAAGATGCATTTCTCTTCATCAGCTCCGTCGCCGCGCCGTCCAAAATGGTCGAGAGTGGAGCTCCACTCTTGTCGAATTCCTCCCTACTGTCAAAGATTCTGGCTATGACGTCCTTGGGCAATCCGCGATCCATGCACTCTCGAAGCAATCTGTATTGGGGTTGAAACAAGCTCTTGCCAAACACGAACAATCTGTCGTAATCCAACCAGTCGGGTTGGGACAACAGATTCATCAACAGATTGGTCTTTCCACAATTCGATTTTCCCACTATCAAGCCTCTTATGCTCTTGGGAAAGAACTCGTTATTCGACCTCTTGGTCGCGGCGTCGTTCCAAGACATATCTTTAATGTTCATCTTTGTTTTATTTTGTTTGTTATTTTAGATTCTTTTCAAACACAAATTTTTTTATGTTTTTCAAACTCTGTTTTTAATGTTATTATTATTTATTTATATCACACCGTCGCGAGTTCTCTTCAATTCGGATCCACTCGTCATTTTGGCTAAATCTTGTATGGGCACCACAGCATCCTTAAAATCTTTCCAACTTTTCGGCGTTCGCTCTAACGCAGCTCGCTTTGCCGGCGGACTGATCAACTTGTCGATCAACGCATCGGCTGCCCTCTTGCCAGCCACAGAAGCTATCCTACCACTGGCTTCGGAAGCGGCTTTCTTACCAGCATCCAAAGCTGTCTTCTTACCGACCTCAAACGCGGCCGATGCGAGTTTTCTACCCGTATTGCTCGTGAACGCTCGCATTATAGAATCGACGATGCCAGAACTGCCTTGAACGTAAGTTCTGACGTATCCCCTGTTCTTTATCACCAACATATTTTATTTTTATGATATATTTTTGTTTTTTTTCACTGGTAAATCGTTTTTGCCGTTTAAATACTTTTATTATTCTAGTGTAAGAATTTACTGTTTTATTTTTGTTTGTTTGTTTGTTTCTCTCTACTTATTATATACACATCAATCCTTCAATTCGTTCATCAGCCTTTTATACTGGTTTTTATTCAAAACCTTCTGTCTTAACAATTCGTCAGATATAGCAACTATCTGATTATCTAATCCCGTGTTACCAGCCCGTCTGCTCGCCATCAACAAACTCAATCTCTGAGACAGAGCGTCGGAATCGCTCGGAAGAAAAGTGGTTTTCACCCCTTTGCCAGTCACCGATTCGACGAACTTCTTGTTCATATCCCATATGGGTTTCACCACTTTCGTCCACTTGTAACCTCTGTTGGCTTTGGGTCTCGTCTCTCTGGCATCGTTATTTCTCTTCATGGCGTGGGTCTGGACCAGAATGTCTCCGTAATTGTCGAAATCCTGTTCCGTGTAATCGCCGGGCTTGTCGTAAAGGAGCAATCTCCGCAGACCATCGGTCAATTCGTATCTGTTCGAACCAATGATCGATTCATCATCCCCAATATCCACTTCCGTATCACCTACAAAAATCCTTCCCTCCGAATCCTTATAAAATCCATACGACTGATCTCTCTTACCGCCATCATCATCGGACGATGCGACACTTATAGTGGTGATAGTCGAAGCCGTATCGTCGCTCTCGCTCATATCTGTTTGAATTCCCATGGGAACGTAATCCGGTGTAGATTGAACGGAATACCGATTTCCAAAAGTAGGAGGTAACGAACCCATTCTCAAAGAACTCTCCTTTATGGGTCTCAATTCTTTGACTATCTCCTTCCTGCTTCGCTCTTGACCCTCCGTCACGGGTTTAAATATTTTTGTGGCTTCGCGTCTGAGTTCCATCTCACCAAGACGTCTGCTCCTGTCAACAGACTGAATGCCCTTCGTAGCACGTTCATACTGGTCTAAAGTTAAATCTCGGCATCTAGGATCCATCTGTAAAAACATCTTTCGTTTTAATTGTTTTTATTATTTTCAAAATTAAATGTTTAATTATATTTTTTTTATGTTTTAAGTAATAAAAAACTCTTTCCGTCTTAATATAATAATCTGAAAATATTCACATCTCAACTGACTGTGTTAATTGAAGTTTAAAAATACGTTTAAACAGTACATGACAAACCGGTTTCTGATTTAACTCATTTTAACAGTAGTTTTTACATTTGTCAAAAGATTTTCATTCACACATCAATTCACTGAGTGTCGAATTAAGAGAGAATCCTTTGATGACTGCGATTGCTATCATGAATATATTAAAAATTTTACCACTCAAAACCTAATTGAGCGGAAAATGCGTTTTAAACATTCCGATAAGTGTTTGACTTTTTTTTGAACGAACTCTTAACAGTCAATCTCTCTCATCAAGACAAAATACGAATATCTATTACAGATCATCTCTTTTCGAACAAAAAACCCTTAAAACTCAATTTCTATCCGTCCCATCAAGAGAAAACATGAATGTCTATAATACAGACCATATTCATAATCGACTCTTTTGAACAAAAAACCTCATTCACTCATTACGATAACATGTGTTAGTTTTTTACTGGGTTCGCAAATTTCCAACACACCGACGACACTCTTCGTTCAGATCGAGTTTTACGAGAATCGAGCGATCCGATCGCTCGATTAGCTGAGTTTGGGAATTTCTCATAGTGGGGAATTCCCCTAATAATGTCATAAATGGGAAAAACCCACAGCCTCAAAACAATTGCGGGTTTTGGACCACTGGTCTAGAATCCCCAAGACCGTTTTTTGATGATGACCCAGAATTTTTTGCTTTTGCTCGCGTTCACCAACGATGGATCGATGGTCTGATCTGCGATGGGAACGTCGACAAAAAATTAAGTACAAGATAGAAGTGAAGATGTACAATTTCACCTTTTTTTTAAAAACGCGCGTTCACCACAAGTATTTGAACGTTAAAAGTGCGATCTAGGAGTCACAAAAAAACATGGGGGGGATTCAAGACCATTGTACAGTTTTGTGAACAAGCGTGTGATTTAACACTGAATTCCACGTTGGTGAACGCATCGTGTGCGTATGTTGTACACGTACATGTACAAGTGGTCGTAAATCCGCCTTTATTACCTACTGACCTAATTTCGGTACAAAATGGCCACTGGCAGCCATCTTCAATTTTGGACCGCACCCAGAAACACTCGTTCTCGTCCCAAGGTGATAACAAAGGTACCCAAGACGTTTCGTGAAGATCGGTTCATAAATACAGACTCTAGCCCGAGCCGTATTGACATGTGTACTTACTGTGTGTAAGTAGCACTGAAAAAATCAAAGTTCATCTAATTTGCATAATTTCTGCACAGGAAAAAAAACCTGTGTTATATGTGATGTATCCCATGGTACTAAACATTCACACCAAAAATTATTCAAATCAGCGCTTTCATATGGACGTTCTGTGCAAAAATCTGATTGCACCTAATTTTGTACAAAATGGCTGCCATCAGCCATCTTGAATTTCGGACCAGACCCAAAACACTCGTTCTCGTCCCACGGTGATGCAAAAGGTACCCAAGAAGTTTCGTAAAGATCGGTTCATAAATGCGGCCTCTAGCCCGAGCCGTATTGGCATTTGCACTTACAGTGCTGAAAGTAACACTAAATATATCAAAGTTAGTATAATTTGCATAATTTACGCATGAGAAAAAAACCCATATTATATGTGATGTATCCCATGGTACTAAGCATTCATACAAAAAATTATTCAACTCAGTGCTTTCATATGGAAGAACTGCGCAAAAATCTCATTGCACCTAATTTTGTACAAAATGGCTGCCAGTGGCCAACTTGAATTTCAGATCGGACCCAAAAACACTCGTTCTCGTCCCACGGTCATAACAGAGGTACCCAAGAAATTTTGTAAAGATTGGTTCATAAATACGGCCTCTAGCCCGAGCCATATTGAGGTGTTGACGGACAGACAGATAACTGGCCATGGCATAAAGTTGAGCTAAAAATGGAGTAAATCGTCCCGTAAACTTACCAAATTCTGAATAAATTGGAGTTTTTTGGATGATACCTACTTTTATGCACCCAGAATAGGATAGGGTTAAACTTTTTAACAAAACTTACAACAGCAAATATGTTTGGTAATCAATTGTGAATACGTACATGAAAAGTTTTTGAAATTAACCCTTTCCAAAATGATAAAAAAAGCAACCAAAGTTGGCTAATTTTGTCATTTTCAAATGGTACTCTTATTCTCGCCCTCATTGTGCTTGAGGGTTAAATCTGAGATTAAAAAGTAAACAGTAACTTTCTTCCGCAATCATTGTTTCATCTATCCATATCAAAATAATTGCTACAACAACCGTGCAATTAGAAAAATTTGCCCTTGAAGTTGGTCAATTTTGAAGAAAAAAAGCTATATTCATGTCATTTTTGGCCAATGGAGGTTAATGTTGAAAGATTTGAGTGGTGATTGTGGTGTATCATATTATGCTCTAAATGTGTGGAAAATTTAAGCTAAATAACTGTAAACAATTTTGAGACATTCGAAAAATGGTGAAATTTTGAAGGTTTTGGCAGAATATTTTGAAAATACGCATTTTCACAGACATGGCAAATGGGATTTTGAAAGTTCCCATGGTGCTACATAAGTGTACCAAATTTGGTTGAAATCGTTCAGCTAGTTTTCGAGCTATGCCACAGACAAAATTAGGGGGGAAGAAAAAAAAAAATAACAAGGACAATTTTTTTGAAATTTAAGAATAACAATAGTCTTTCCCAAACGAAGTTTGGGAAAGCCTAATAATAAATTCTGATATTGTGAGCATTGGGTAAAGGGTGAACAGGGATACATGTATGGTTACTTTGCTGTAATCCAGGGATATACTGAGCATTTATTCCATTATATCTTCTTTGACAGAACTCATGGAGCTCTGTCAAACAAAATGTAGTAAATTAAATTCTTATATGTATATTAGATATAGTGAGGCCAAACAGGTTTACACATGTACATGTATAGATCAGGGGTTTTTAATGAGTGTCAGGGTAATTCCATGACGTATTACACGACTGTTTTATTCAATTACCAGGAGTGCACTCTATACCCAATATGTACTTAACAGGACAAATTGGTAATGAAGGTATCATAAATGGTTTAGTGTTTGTTATATTTAATTAACTGGGTTATTCATTTAAGAGATATACAATTAAACTTATGGGTATCACTGTATTAACTGGTATAGTGTTAAATTATTTTTAGTCATTAAAATTTATTCACACGTTTTTGCCTTGTTGCAATTTTTGGGAGAGCATGTTCCCAAAAATTATAACAAGGCAAATCCATACACACTAAATAATTTCACTTTAACCCTTTACTTAACACAAAAAGCAGACAACACTTGCAAAAAAATGAATAACTCATTTTTTTGTCTCAAAAACATAGGTTATGGCCCCTCATTGGAACGAGCTCGTTCCAACGAGGGGTCATAACCTATGTGTTTGAGACAAAAAATGAAAAACAAGAAGAATGTTACTAAGGTAACACATGCCCCCCCCCCCCCCCCTTGTGACCTTCACCTTGCAGATGTGGCAGAAACTATTATACGTGACACACCTTCTGACTGTCCTTAACATTTGTAAAAAGTTTAACAATTGTACTATGATTCGTTTCCGAGTCATGGCTGAGACACAAATATTGACCAATTTTTAGTGTGACCTTGAAATGTGACCTTGGCCTTGAAGGTACGAACCCAACTACATGTATGGTGTGTGACACATCCTTCCATGGTCCTTTATAATTGTTTGAAGTTTGATGACTGTGCCCTAACAGTTTTCGAGTTACTGGCTCGGACACACACACAGACATACGCACACTTCAATCACTATATGCCACCTGACCCAAGTCGGGGGGTGGGGGGCATCAAAATAATGAAATTTAATTGGCGATTTTTTCTAATAGCACTGGCCAGTTTTGGCCATTACGTTGGGTAAAGGGTTAAAGATAATATTAATCACATCCACAGAATATGAAGTCTTCAAATTGAAATACATGCACTTTAGAAATTAAAATTAGAATGAAGCCCAAATGTGGGCTTCCAGCACTCTACCAGTGAACTCACATACATTTAAGAAGCCAGAAAAAAGAAGCAGCCAACAGAAATGGTAATGGTTGAATGTGACTTAAGCTTCTTGGGTAATTTTAACAGGATTCACGACTTCCTGTTTCAGTGGCAATATATTTTAACACTCTACCTAACACAACTAACACTTGCAAAACCAATTTAGTGGATAGTGATTGGCTCATGGCATTCATGCATGTTTCTGTTATTTTGGAAGTCGTATGCTGTTAAAACGATTCCTGCATGTTGCAGCATGTATAAAAAACAAGACATGGGCGGTTTGGGTTTTCAATTAGTGTCTCGAGAGTTAAATACATCTTGTTTAAGAAATAATCTGAGAAACACATAGTTTCTGATAACAAAGTCGATGCCCAAAAGAACACCTCTTTCGATCACATTCCGCCAGGATCAGGGTTTCCACTAGGGTGACCTGGGATCCCCTGAACGGCCACCTTCCCCTCGCCCTAAATTCCCCTAACCGCGCATTCCATAGTTGATATAAATTGCTACAAGAAGTTTGACATCAGGGAAAACGTGGAATAAAACTGTCATGCTACCAATGCATTCGACGGTAATAATCACAGGTTACACCAAACAGGAGCAGGAAATGCATTGTAAAATTATACATGAATGTCGGTCAGAGATCAATCAATGACACTCTGAGTTCGCAAAGACCATGCGCGGGTTGTGTGACAGTGTATGAGAGCATCAGTGACTGATGTGACAACAGCATGCTTTTTGATTTCCAAGTGATCACTTCTGAGTAAACTGTTGTGACATATAATGGTTGTTCTGGCGTCATACACATTTAAAAGACGAAGACTGAAGGTAAATTTTTACGATGAGTATTCTGCTAAATAATCTGAATTTTGAAGTGCACAAGGTTTGATTGTAATTTCCCAATTATTAATTCAAACTAATATAGTGGCAACCTAATTACATGTACATGTATATAATACTCTGATACAGACAAACTTCATTAATGGAAAAAAGAAGCATTTTCGTGGTGCAACCCCCTGTTTTACGATTTTCCCCAAATTACCAGCCCCAAACAATTTTTACCTTAGCAGAAATCCTGGCCAGAATATACTGTATTATTCTGATAAGGTAGGATATCCATCATTATCCAAGTGAAATTTTGACTAAGGAATTTATTATTGTACTGAAAATATGAGAGTTGGACTCACAGGACATTGTAAACCAAAAAGTTATAGTACTCTTTAGGCTACTCTACTGAATAATACTGTATATGTCAGTAATCTCAGGGGCAGTGACGGCAGAATAATAGTGATATCCTACTTTTCAGTAGGGCTGGAATGATTATGAAATTTCATGATCAAATGATTGATTTGAAGAAGAATAATCGATTAAAGTCGACTTTAATCATACTCTGTGACCTCCAGAAACAACTATACAGAAAATATTTTTGATCATGAGTTCCTTGGGCCAAGTCAGAAAATAAGCAGACTGTCATCTGCAAAATGAGGTCCCCAGAGGGTAAATTTAGTGAAGCTATGTACCATGCACAGCAGGATAGCATTAAATTTATCCTCTGTGAACCTCAATCTGAATCAGGGTCTCAAAACTAAACAGAAAGAGGTACCCAGAGGATAAATTGGCCCACTGCATGGGATAGCATCATCAATTTCACCCTCTGGGGACCTCATCCTGCAAATGTCAGATGGCTTATTTTCAGGCCTGCTTTGGGCCGAACATTCTTTAGGCATGTAGCACGACTAATGCTCTTGGAGGAAAATTCAGACTCCTGACACCTCAGGCCCAAACCTGAGCCTGGACTCAGGTTTGGACCTGAGGTGGTCAAAAGTCTAATATAACAGCCACATTGATATTTAAGAAGGCAATTATTACACTCCTTGGCAAATTGAGAAGGGCAGTTATTTGTACTCCCATACTTTCTAGAACACCAGCCCTAGTGCCATGTGTTGTATCTTTACATGTGTACTTCTTTCCCATATCAATTGCAATGTATTTTGATATTCTACAGCCTCTGACACATCAAATTAGCATGGTGGTGAGAAGAGTTAATGAAAGTGTCAATGACACTGTAGCTCACCTTGACAAAGAAAGGACTGAACTAAATAGCAAGCTCCAGAAATGCTAAGTCATTCACTCAAGTTTCTACAGAAAAGACATCACACCAAAGCTACATATGAAATCAGAAAAAGATTGGGTTAGGGATACGGCCTGTAGAGTGTGCTAATGGAATTCGTGACAATTTATATGCCAAATCTAAGATGGCCATTGGAGGGCATGTTTTTCAACGAAATTCGGAAAAATTTGATAGCTCCCCTCTATACATTGCCCCAAAGCCACGTATGAAATTTGGGTGTGCAAAAGGAACTGTGGATGGACAGAGGAATGTACGTTTGGATGTACGGGACAGTTCACAACCCATCCCAATAGCTCATACTTGTCAAGTTGAGTTAATAACTAATAATGTATCAGTAAATGAGTAATGAAAACCCATAATCGTCGACTTTGAAATTGTAGTCGAGTGTGGGTGTTTTAGATGATTAGTCGACTTCTCAATTAATCATGACAGGCCTACTTTTCGGTAAAAATTAATAATAGTGAGTTGAACTCTTTGTCTCACTTCCAAATACTAGTGAGAGCCAAAATGTTTCTCCAAAATCAATAATAGTGTCATCACTATTATTTGGCAGGTGACGAGACTCAGGAGAGTACAGTCTGTGGGGGGGCCAAGTTTGGACTAAACAGCTAGATATGTATGTGTACAGTTAAAACTAGAAGTCCTGTCATGAACTGTGTGCTTATCTAGGCTTAATTGCACGTAGGAATTGCGTGCAATTGCCATATTGAATAGCATCCAAAGCACGACAGGTTCTGGTTACTCACAGCAAACACAGGCAATTTTTCTGCCAATGGACCTCTGGGTTACCCGGAGGTCCATTGGCTGAAACATTGCTTGTGCACAGGCCATATGTGCAGAATTTGATAGCCTTACTATGGTCATAACGCGTAGATTAACGTGCAGATCGACGTACCATTTGTGTGCATTTCATGACAGGACTTCTAGTTTTAACTGTACATGTACCTGTAAGTAACAGATAACTACAGCTGGACCGCTAGTGTCAATGACATGCTACAGATACATGTACAGAATCTAGGTTTGGACAGTACTGCAGAACACAAGAAAGCAGGCAAAGCTAGTCATGTTTTAACAGGTAGTAAATATTGCTCTTTGCCTCCCTAAACCTGCGATTACTGAAGCAAGCATGCCAATAAGTGCTTTGATACCACAGCAAGATATTTAGGTGTAATTCTGTTTAACTGTATGTTTGGGCAATCTCTATTTTGTTTCTACAGTTAAGTCACTGTACTTCTATTTCTCACCACCAAATAACTGACTGTGGATGTTGATAAAACATTGAATATTTTAACGTCTGATGGCCGAACCGATATAATTTTCTTATTTTTTGTCATCATCAAAAAATTAAGCAACTTAACTTTCCTCGAAAATGCTGACATACAAAGGAGTGGGGAGTATTTCTGTGTAAATCATATTTTTCTGTCAGAATCTGTTTGAAAAAGTGGGCAGCATGTGGTGATTATATGTGTATTTGATCTCACAAGTTACATGGTACATTTTATGGATGGGATGTAACCCTGTTTCTGAATCACGGAATGTCACAGTTCAAATCGAAGGCAGGTTGTTGCAAATGCTTTGTTTCATGCAAAATGTCAAAATATTGTCATTTAAACAATGGCTTTCCACAACAACATTATTGAATGGAGTGTACAAATTGATTTTACACCTAACGGAGGTGTTTGAAACAGTTTATCATGGTTAAATTAAAGAGTTTGTTGTTGTTACTATCGGTGTCATTTCCACCCATTGCAAATCTTCTTTCTCTCTTGCTTTTTATTTAGCATTTCTTTCTCTCTCTCTTGCTCTCTATGTGTGTGTGTGTGTGTGTGTGTGAGGGAGGGTGTGTGTGTTTGCTTTCTTACAGATCCCCAAATTACTTATCGCTTGATCTGGAATTTTGGATGCACATGTTTATTGAACCCTTTATGCAATGTAATGTAATGGTAACAACCTGACTAATGCTATTCAAAAAAATACTAATTTATATTTTGTTATATTTTCATTTTTTCTTGGAAAACATACCACATGCGTCTTCACTGCAACAAGCTTGTTTCAATGTGAGACTAGAAGCTATGTTTTGAGGCAAGAAATTAACGTGTTTCATGATAACAGAAATTTTTGAGTAGGTTTTGTCTGCTTGTTACATGTACACTGTATGTCAGAGCCAGGGATGACTGGTTGTGCTGTGATGTCACTCTCATGCGGGCATAGCTGGTTCTCAAAACTACCAGGTGCTTTGTCCCTAAAGTGGGCATGAATATTTCAATGCAAGGAGTAGTAACGTGGCCTTGTCACACCTGCCCAAGGTCACGTTTTGAAGTGCAACACCATGTTTGTAAGGGCATAGAAAATAGAAAATACTGGTTGTTCTTAAATTGGTGATGAATATATGTTACAATGTAAAGCTATCATGGGATTTGTTATGGAAACTTTGTCATGTTTTGAGGTTACGTTCAGAGGGGCACAGACTTTCCATAAATCTAGGGGGCAGATCATTCCCAAATTGGTTTTATATGTACCGACTTCAATATGGGAATAACAGTATTTTTCACACACACACACACCATCGATTGTGATTCATTTGTTGGTCCCCTTGATTTCAGTCTGCCCGGTAACATTCAATCTTTATATCCCATGGTTATGTTGAAGTGCTTTCACTTACTAAGAGCTCAATGTGTATTTTAGTTTTCTTATTCGTGATATGCTTTAAATATGCAGTGTTTCAATAAGTGATTCCCTTGGTTGAAGATGGACCCAGTGTTTTTAAGATCTACAAATCAAAAACAATATATGCTCCATACAGCCCTACTGCAGCTGGTTGAACCACTTAAACTCAGAATGACATAGAGCACATTATTTGTCAGTTTTTGCAATTTGAAGGGCTTCCTAGAGAATTTTGCTCAATGAACAGTGTCCATAAATAGAAGTTAGTATTTCAGAACATCCACATCCATGGTCCCTGTTAACTTGGAAGTAACAGCTCCAAAAGATGAAAACTGCTTGACACATCATTCAAGTATCCATTTGCACTCAAATATTTATTCTTCAAAATGGGTTATTGTGCAATTGTTCAAGAAATGGATGTACACAGGGTATTTGATGTACATGTACATTTACATGTACTTGTATGCATGCATATGGAAATGGTCAGATTTCAGAATTCAATACAGAAAAAGATGTAAATTTGTGCCTATATGGCAGTAATTAAGTAATTATATACTCATTCCTACTCTCATTTCATTGGGAAACACTATATCTATCATTAGGGGAGGGGGTGGGGGGGCGGTGAGTACAAAAGGAATCATGCTTGATAAATCATCGGAAACTTTTCCAGATCGAAGTGTGTCAATGCAACCTTGACAAAAATAGCGTCTGCCCTTAAGAATAAAGGGCTGCCTGAACTACTTTTCACCCCAGATCAGCTCCTGCACTCAACAAGAATAACAAGACAAGAAAATATTCCATACTCAGAAGGGTTCATTTGGGGTTTTTTGGGGGTCTGGACAAAATGCCCGATCACCAAAATGCCCAATTTCCTGGATGAAATGTCTAATTTCGTTGGACGAAATATCCTATTTTTTTTTACATAATGGCTGATCATTGGACAATAGTACGATTTTTTTAGACATAATGTCCAATTTTTTGATGCTTAATGTCCGATCCTTAGACAAAATGTCTGATTCTTTTTGGACATAATGTCTGATTTTTTTGTGCTGTTCTCCGTTTTCTTCCAGATCACATTATGTGTCTTGTACAAAACTAAAAAAAACATTTTTACCTGCTAATTCATGAATTATGTGTGAAGTTGCAGTCAATTTGTTAATTAAGGGTTAGGCAGTGAGGTGTGTGGATTATGGAGATTCTTATCAATCCATTTTCCAATGTTTGAGAAAAAAAGAATTAACAGTACCAAAAGGGTAAATTCCCACCACTCATGGGTATGGTTTTTGGCATATCAAAGCTACGTCAACCAAAAAAATTAGTTTTCCTGAAATAATATTCTTTCGTGGACATTATAAATTACATTTTGAATTTCTAAGCATTGGAAAATATAATGCAATAAGAATTCCAATGCAATTAACCCTCTTAAATGCTGTGTATAAACCCAAAAAAAACATGTTAAAAAAAGGTTACAGCATACATGTACACGTACATACATGTACAACTACATATATTTTTATGTCCGATTCTTGTGTTATTAGTATAGGAAACATTACATCTATACAGAAGTTTCCTTGGCTACGAATCGAAATTAAGTATTTTTATTGTTTACTAATCATATATATTTCATTTTCAGGTTATTTTATTCAACTTTGTGGGGAGGTAGTTTAGTATAGTAACTGGGACAAAGTTAGGAGATCTTAAATAAAACTGTGAGCGCTAAGTTGTCGAACGGTTCGTCGTGTTGCCTTTTGTCGCGTGTTTACAGTTTTCCCTGTCCGATCGCGCAATTTTGTTTTGATGATGGCGAGCAAGTCTGTTCAGACGGAGGTAAGTATGGAGGTAAATACGTGTAATATCGCGGTCCAGGTCAACGGTGCCAACGGGGTAAGTATTGGTGTGCAGACAGAGGTCACTGGGGGTGTCGGTCAGAGCCGGGTTGGTGGGGCCACCGATGGCGATATTGGGCTTGAAGTTTGTAAACAGTGTTCTATGATGTATGGGGACTGTCGTTCGATGGGATATGGAGAGGTATGTGCAAACTGTCAGGAAATCCTCCGCCTACTTGAGACAATTGTTAAGTTTGAGGGGGAGATTGCTGAGCTGAAGGGAAAACTTGGTAGGGCGGGGCTGTCTGGAGTTACGCCTGTGAAAGTAGCTTTCCGAGAAGGATGGATGGTTGTCGGTGGTTCCAAGAGGAAACATGGGGGTAGAACCTTTGATGTGAATGAGGTAGGTGATGAGGTGGGGGCTGCTAGAAAAGTACGTAGGACAGATGAGGGGGGCCCAAGCCGGAGCAATGCTGTAAAGCGTTTGGCGTGGACTATCAAAAGTGGTAGGAAAGGGGGGCCAGAGAAGCAGGTAGATAGGGGTGTAAAGCCCAAAGGCAGTGGGGAGTGCAGCACCAGAAACAGATTTGATGTGCTCGATTCGGAAGAGTCAGAGGAGGGGATGGAGGTAGTTGCAACAGATAGTAGCTTGGGGTCTAGGCCAGGAAAAAGGAGGAGGGATCCGGAGGAAGACCAGGGGAGTAGTCCACGTAGTTCAGGGCCTGGAAAGAGACGGAGGGCCAAGGATAGGAGTAATCCTAGGTCAAAGATACCGATACCGATAGTGATTCCGAGTGCGACTGTTGGAGAGGAAGAGGACGCTGTAAACAATAGGAGACTAGAGGAGATAAATAGGGCGAGGACCAAAAGTAAGTTGGTGGTTGCGGGAAGTAGCATAGTTCGGGGGATCGACAAGGTTGTCTGTGGTCCGGACAGTAAAAATAGAACAGTTCTGTGCTTTCCGGGGGCTAAAGTGGAGGACCTGAGGAATAGAGTGGACGGTATTGTAGCTGGGTCGGGGCCTGATCCGGTAGTGGTATTACATGTGGGGTCCAATAACATCAGGGAGAGGAAATCAGTTCGTTTGGTGGACACATACAAGGACCTAATTAGTAAGCTACTTACCAGGAATGCTCGGATCATCGTTTCAGGGGTGCTCCCCGTTATGGGTGGTGGGAATGAGAGGAACTCGCGGATTATGGCACTAAACGAGGAGCTGGAAGAGCACTGCAAAGACTTGGGAATACATTTCATTGACCACTGGGATTCATTCTGGGGACAAGGAAAGTTGTATGGGCGAGACGGATTGCATTTAAGTAGGATGGGTACAGACCTGTTGGGCCAAAAAATTTTACAGGTGGCTGGGCCTTTTTTGGAGAAAAGGGGGGTAGGGGACCACAGCCGATAACCCAGAGGGGCACAAATGCTGGGAACATAGGAAGAACAACAAACATGCACAACACAGGGACATACCAGGGGTATAATAATGTGCCAGTGAGAACAAAAAAACAAAGATTCATTAAGTTTGGGTACTGCAACATCCAGGGTCTGCACAAGAAAGTAAGCGAAATATCAACAATGATGGACGAAGGAGACTTCGATATAATGGGTCTAAGTGAGACGTGGATATGACGGGATGAGCGGGTTGATCAGATGAAGGGTTGCGTGTGGATAGGAGCTGGGCGAACTGAGGGTCAGAAACTGGGTGGGGGTGTTGGCATCTACGCTAAAGAGGAATTACAGCCCTCATTGATTACAGATCTCACAGAAGCAAGGACTCAGATTCCAGTATCCAACGAAATAGTCTTGGCAAAAATCAAGTTAGGAAGCAGGAGTGTTGCCGTTGGTGTTGTATACTTAGCAGTGGAGGGAAGTAAGCCCGAGTGGAATGATTCAATATATACAACTCTTAGATCGAATATCACAGAGCTTGAAAGCAGAGGGTTCAGTATTGTCCTAATGGGGGACTTCAATGGGCACATCGGGGATAAGGAGGAGGGCATACAGGGAGGTGATAGGAAAATTAACACGAATGGGAGGAAGATGTTGGACCTATCAAAAGAGCTTGGTTTAAAGATCCTGAACAGGGATGCGAAATGTAAGGGTAAATGGACCTGGGAGAGGAACGATAAGAAAACAATAATTGATTATATACTCACTGACGTTAGCGTATGGAGGGAGGTTATAGATGTAGAAATAGATGACGAGGGAAAAAATGACTTGGGTAGTGATCACAACCTGATAACAGTTAAGATTATGGTCAAAAAGACGAATAGAGACAGAAATACCTTCAAGGAAGTTTGGGGACTAAAACAAGGAGCCGACTGGAAGCAGTTTCGGGAAAAACTAAAACCAAGTCTTGAATGTATACCTAGGGATGCAAATGTCCAGAGTATTTCAGATGGCATAGTAAATAGCCTAACAGAGGCAGGGAAGGATTGTATAGGAAGGGTGAGGGTCCCAACGAGAGAGCTCGGATACAGGGTTAACGAGAGACTGAAAAAGGCTATAAAAGAAAGGAAGGTAAAATGCGCTGCTTACAGAAGAAGTAGGAAGCTTAAAGGGGTGGATAACAATGACACGAGACTAATGAAAGGAGAATATGAACTGGCACGGAAAAAGGTGAATGAGATAAAGAATAATAATAGGAAGGAGCGCAATTGCAGTCTTGCCAGAACAATAAAGAAAACGGGGGGTTCGAGCTCAAACGTATTTTGGAACTGGGTAAATAAACGGGGGAAAAGTAGTGTGCAGAGTATCAAAGTGGATGGGGAAAGTACAGAAGATAAAGGCCGTATCGCTTCAGAGTTAGTCAAGCACTGGGAAAAGATAAACGATAGGCGATGGGACAGTGGGTCCCCACCAAAAAGAAATACACTGGTGGAGGAGAACCTATCCAATCGTGTATGTAGCGAAATAACGGCAGAAGAAGTGCGGAACGTGGTCTCGAAATTAAAAAATGGTAAAGCGGGAGGGACTGATGAAATTCCGAACGAATTCCTCAAAAATGGAGGGGAGGCACTTATTGAAGTCCTGACAAACCTTTTCAACCTGGCTCTGCGAAAGCAAAAGGTCCCCAGAGAGTGGAGGGAAAGTAAGGTGTCGTTCATACATAAAAAGGGGGATAAGGAAGTTCTAGATAACTATAGGGGGATATCAGTTAGTAGTAACATCGGAAAAGTATTCTGTAAGGTCATATACGGTAGACTTGAGGAAGTTATTGAAGAGAAAGGTTTTTTAGGAGAAATTCAAAATGGTTTCAGGAAAGGTCGAAGAGTCACTGATCACTTATTTACACTCACCCAACTGATAGAATCAACAAAGGCTGAAAAGAAAAAGATGTTTCTGGCATTTCTAGATGTGAAAAAAGCGTACGACCGAGTGTGGAGGGAAGGTATGTGGCGAAAGCTCGAGGGCATCGGACTGGGGGGTGACTTTGTGGGAATCATGAAAGCACTGTATACAGATGTGCAAAGCCAACTCAGTCTAGGGAGTATCACTACAAAACGAGTCCCTATGGATATAGGCCTCAAGCAGGGGTGTATCTTTTCACCGATTTTGTTTGCATTGTATGTTAAAGATTTAGGGGACGAACTAATTCAGAGTGCGGAGGGGGTAAATGTTGGAGACATAAAGGTACCAGGCTTATTCTTTGCGGACGACATGGTGTTAATGTCTAGAACTGAACAGGGGCTAGAGAAATTGCTGGAAATTGTTGGTAGATATGGGAACACTTGGCGGCTCGAACTAAATGAAAATAAAAGCAAGGTAATACCCGTTGGACGCAAGGTAGATATGACGAAGAGATGGAGAGTGGGGGAGTTCTCAATCCCCGAAGGGGAAAGCAAACAAATCACTGTAGGAGAAACGGGAGAGTATGAGTATCTAGGGGTAAGCATAAATATAACGGGAAGAGGGGTGTACAGAAATTACTCAGCCAAACTGATTCTGAAGGGGAAAAGAATTCTGAACCAACTAAAACTTTTAGGGAAAAATAGTTTCAACAAGGTCTTTGTGGGGAAAACACTGTGGGAGAGGGTGGGTTTACCAAGTATAACGTATGGCACGGACGTGATTCCATTAAACCAAACCGTTATTAAGAAGTTGGAAAGTACTCAGAATGATGCCGGCAGATGGATAACAGGGTCGAGTAATGCTGCAGCTTTGGAAGCAGTAAGGGGGGAGCTTGGGTGGATGAAAATCAAGGACAGGGTAGATTTGGGAAAACTGTGTTACTTTAACTACTTGAGAAACCTGCCTGACAACCGGTGGTGCAAACTGATGCTCGATACCATTTGGAATTCTAATATAGATACGGGGTGGTCAAAACATGTGAGGGAACTAATGGACAATTACTCTATAGAGGTCACAAACATAGAAGTAGGAATGAAAGAAGGCAAAAGGTTTGCCAAAGAGAGAGTCATGGAAGATTGCAATCGAAACTGGCGAGTAGGGGTTAGCGTGAAAAGATCACTGCAGGGGTTACAATATAAAGAAAAGCCAGCTTTTGAGAAGTACCTAGATGGCACCTTTGGAGGGTCACTGCTGTTCAAACTGAGATCAAGATCACTGGAGCTTCGGGGGAAAATTGGGAGAGATGGAGAAAAGGGATGCCAAATGTGCCACTCTGGAGTAGTGGAGACCCTGGAACATTTTCTCTTGGAATGCCCACAGTATATACCTCATAGAATAAAATTTACTGGAAGAATAATGCAGAAGTGGGGTGAAGAAACAAAGGATAGATGGCTGAAGGGGGACACGAGGGAGAGGGTAGGAATGCTTATTGAAGAAATTGAAAAAGAGGAAGTGAGGGACACTATTAAGCAGTTTATATCTGAATGCTGGGAGGAGAGGAGGGGAAGAGGGGGTGGGGTGCAGGGGGAATGATGGCCTTCTCTTATGAGGACCGCGACAAATCAGCGGCTGGCCAAAGAGTTATTATTATTATAGTTTATACCGGTAGTGGTTATTCTTCAACTTATTTTGACTTGTACTGTATATGAACAAAATATTATTATTAGTAGACATGCGTCACTGCTACTAGCAGACGATTTTCATTCACTTTTTAGGGACCATGCCCCCTCCACCCCCCAACCTCTTTCAGATGGAACATCTGCGTGTTATGCTTGAAAATATTTGTATGGGTTGGTTGTTCGGATACCCAGGGTTTCCCTTTTCACTCATGCAGACATTTTTGTGTCGTTTCAGTGATATATCTGCAGGTTTTGTCACTCGTCAACAAAACAAAACCATGATGCCGAATCTACCTTCGCTTGTGGGAAGGTGTTCATTGTGGTCTTCATTTCACTAAAGAATCAATATTATTTTGCCCTGTCCATTAAATGAAGTGTTGAAAGTGTGTTATTTTTTCTATCTACCAGGACCCTGTATTATTGCGGTATCTATATTATCGTGGTATTCGCTTATTTTCATTTTTTCGATGAAGCGCTGCCTATCGGTTATTTACACGAACTGTCAAGTAAACAAAAACTTGAAAAAGTCACGTTGCAAGTCAAAAAAAGAAAAAGAATTAAAATGTCAAAATTACTGGTAAGTTTTTATTATGTATTATAAATTTTAATCGATTCTGAAATCTGCAACCATATAGCGCCCCAAAACCTAAAGTTCACTCACAAAATTTGGCATTTTCCCGGCTTCAAAAATCGCAAGTGTCGTGTTGACATATCGTCTGCGATATAAATAGCGAGATGAAAATAGCACAATTGCTCGTGACCGCTTTTGAGTTTTTCCCATCTACGGAAGCTGATAATCGCCATAATTAAGGATTTGTTTTAAAACATTGTCGTGACCGCGCGCTCCGATCTTGCATTTTCGTTTGATGTTTCTGCAATTTCGTCAGTAAGATATATTCGATACTTTAAAAATAACGGTAATAATGTATATTTGTGAGTGTATTTTCTTATTTTTCAGGATGTAAAAGTTAGAAGAAAGCAATATGCTGTCAATAATTTAAACCTGGCCTTCAGTGCAACAGCGAATAGGGTGAGCGTGTATAAGGCTGCACGCCAGTATGGCGTCCCAGAATCAACGCTACGGGATAGAATGAGGGGGAATGTCCAAATGAATGTTCTACCAGGCCCAGAAACATTATTAACACATTCAGAGGAGAAGCAACTTGTGGACCATGTCACATACATGGCTAACTTAGGGTATGGATACACAAAAGTGAACATTCAATACCTAGCTTCTGACTTTGCCGTGTATACAGGTAAAAAAGAGTAAACTAATAAACCATTAAGTGACTGTTGGTTCTATGGTTTTATGCAAAGGTGGCCGTCTTTAAAGCTGGTGAAACCACAAAAGTTATCTCTGCTGTGGGCCAAATGTGCTTTGAAGGAAATTCTTGATAAATATTTCAGTGAACTGTCCACCATATTAATAGAAAATAATTTGCTTGAAAAGCCTTGAAATATTTATAACATTGACGAGACTGGCTTAATGACTGAACATAATCCACCTAAAATAGTGCGTGACAGTAAAACAAAACCACAGAGTGTGACTTCCAAAAGAGGTAAAACTGTAACTTTAATTGGCTGTGGGAATGCCATGGGGAATTTTATTCCTCCATATTATATTTTTCCAGGGAATAGGTGGAACAAGGAATTTCTGAAAGGTGCCCCGCCAGGCTCAGCTGGTGAAATGTCAGCGAATGGGTGGTCAAATTCTGTGATTTTTTCAAAACTATTTGTCAAAACATTTTATAAAACATCAACATGTAACTATAGATGATTCCAATCAATCACCAACACTGATTTTGTATGACGGACACAAGTCTCATATTCCTTTGACACTGGTGGAATGGACCAAAGAACACAGCATCATTCTGTTTGTATTACCACCACACACTAGTCACCAAACACAGCCACTTGATATCGATGTGTTGGGCCATTAAAAAGGTTCCATTACAGTGAATGTCAAAAATACATGAGGGAAAATCCAGGAATACAAGTGACCAAATATGATATTGGAAAACTTACATACATGTATAAACCTTATCTCAAAGCCATGTGTCCAGTAAACCTGTGCTCCGCATTCAGGAAGAGTGGAATTTATCCGTTTTCAAACACCACCATTCCAGCCACACAAGTTGCTCACGCGGCAATATATCCACCGTCTGATGAAGAAGAAAATATACCGACCCAACACAAAGAACAAGATAATGTTTCAGCACGAGGGGAAAATCTGACAGTAGGTCTGCAGAAGTGTAAGAGTTTTTCAAAGAGAAGACAATAACAACGGCGATTAAAAAAAAGAAACACAAATTTGTAACGCCATATCTTTCTGGATGTCTGAATAGTCAAAACAAAATTGACATTTTACAGTCACAAGAGCAAATCGAAACATCTTTATTAACTTCCACACCACCAGCTGATAAAGCTGTTAAAAGCAATAAAGCAGACCGTGTTTCTTCACCTCCACATCCAGGACCATCTAAAGCTAATGTTGACATGGAGGTGTATTCAAATGAAGATAGTGAATCCCTGATGCAAACAGATGATGATTCATGCAACTGTTGTGTATGTGGAAAATTTCAACCACCAGCTGTTAGAGAAAGTGTCAGTCTTGTTAATCTGAAATGGGCCCAGAGTGATAAATGCAAACATTGGACACATCTCACTTTCTGCTGCGATACAAGAGTTGCACGACAGCACAGCACATTTTTGTGCCCCCATTGTCAATAATTTTCAAAACTGTTTAACAGTTGAAAATAAATGCATTCCGTATTTTGTATGCTCTACACAATACAGAATGTATTAATCTTCAACAGAATAAAATTGTAAATATTTTTTTTAAAAAACCCTGTTGTTTAGATTTGTTTTGGTTTTCATATATTTAAAACTGTTTTAATCACTTAGAGCTACTTTGCCAATCCCGGGGCTACTTTGCCAACCTGCCCAGAAAAGGATAAGTATGAATCTCACAACTATTATACAGCATATATTGATGATCATTCTTGTGATATTGTTTAATGGATATAAGAGTTAGCTCCCTTGTGCCAGAGGGCAGCTCAAGCTTCTCCCAAAGTCAAGGTCAGACAGTGTCCTTGTGGAAGTTAAAAGGCACCAATTTTGAAAACACCTCCAAATTTCAAAACTATCTCCGTGTGGAAGCCTGAACAAGAAGAATAGGTGAGTTGATTTTTTTTTTACTTTTTATTTGTGTATTCATAGATATCTTCAGCTTTATTGAATCTCTCAAATTTTTTTTAAATTTCAGAAAATGTTTCTCAGCATGGTATTCTGTGAAGTTGTGAGGCTACTTTGCCAGGTTGGCAAAGTAACCCCCAAAACTTCCTGAGTTTTAAATTCAACTATTATTGATATAATGGACCAGAGAATATCAGTTTAACTTCCAACATAGAGCCTTTCATACCTCAAAGGTTGTAGTATGTTCTACTTGAGTAGCTTTAACACTGCCTTTGCAGCCTTTCATACATGTACATGTACATATACTTTCGATTTGACTACATGTACATCAACCAGCATTCATTTTCACTCTCTGTCTCAAGTTAAAGTTGACCCAGTTCAACAAATGTCACTTTACACACTAATGAAATAAATAAAATAAATAAATAAATAACCCATCCAACTCAAAATCAACTGCAAAAGATGAAGGTAACATTGTGTTTTGTGTGTTTGGTAATAGTAGTATTAACCCTTTATCCAATGTGACAGCAAAAGCCGGCAAGTATTTTTTTAAAAAATCACCTTTCAGATTTTATTATGTTTTCAATTTTTGTCACAAAAATAGAGCTTATGACCTCTCATTGGAACAAGCTCATTAAGCTCATTCCTATGAGGGGTCATCAGCTATTATTTTTTTTCGACAAAACATGAAAATATTTAGTTATTCAAGAAATGTTTTGGCAAGTGTAGTCTGCTATCCATGTTAGGTACTAGTAAAGGGTTAATGAAATTATAAACTTGGTCAGTTGGAGGAAAATGCAGTTTGGTATTCAGATTTCACTGTTGTTTGTTTCACTTCCATCGTGTTTCAGTTTCATTTTATCCATCACTTTATTTTATTGCTCCCATTCCCTTAAAAAAGCATTGAGGGTGGGGGAGGGGGGGGGGGGGGCTTGCATTCTCACAACATGATGATCAGAACAGCTTAATATATCTTATTTGCCTGAATATTGTAATCCTGTTCCTCTGCAGTCCAGGCCCATTACAGTTAAGCCTCAAAATAAGGTGTAGGACACTTGCTGAATGAGGTTCTCAGATGGTGAATTTTGTGACGCTACCTCACACAGTGGGCAGACGTTACCAAATTCACCCTTTGAGGACATCAGTCTGATATGTCACGGAGAGCATATCATTCATGAGCAGAATGAGGTTCCCAGAGGGGGAATTTGGTGAGGCTATCCGGCTGTGCTGGTGTTCTCACCAACTTCACTCTCTGGGGACCTCATTCTGCAAATGTCTGATGCCTTATCTTCAGGCTTATTTCAATCATTAACAACTGACATTCAAATCATAATAGTTTCATGTTTCTTATTTTTCAGGCAATGACGATAATCTACAAGAAAAAGTTGGGAAGCAGACAGTATCAAAATTATACAAACAATACCCTTCTAGCAGCCATGCATGATGTGAAGCATGGCATGTCTGTGAATAAAGCAAGTGAAATTCACAAAATCCCACAACGTACCTTGGCAAATAAAGTGAACAAGAAACACACTGGCAGACCTGGACACTCCTTCACATTTTCTGTTGAAGAAGAGACAATGTTTGTTGAGTTATTGATTAAACTGCAGGAATGGGGATTTCCCTTCGAAACTACAACATTCAGGCTCCTCGGCAAAATGTTTCTGGATAATTCCAAACGAGTCGTCAAAAAATTTAAAAATAATATTCCAGGAATTGAATTCGTCCAGAGGTTCCTCAGATGACATAGTGAACTCTCTGTAAGAAAAGCTAACAACATGAAAAGAGCTTGTGGTGAAGTATGCCCTGAAGACATCAACTGTTATTTTGAGAACTTAGAAAAAACTACTCAGGATGTGCCACCAAGTAATATTTTCAATTTTGATGAGTCTAATCTAAGTGATGACCCTGGGACCAAAAGAGTTATTGCCAAGAGAGGTTCGAAATATGTTGATAGAATAATAAATTCATCAAAAACATCTCATTCATTTATGATGTGCGGATCAGCAGATGGCACTATTCTCCCGACATACACTGTATATAAATCAAATGAACTGTGGGAGGTGTGGTGTCTTGGTGGTCCAAAAGGTTCGCCAGCATGTACAAAAGCTTGTTGTAGTGCAGGTTCAAGATTTAACCGAACTAAAAACGGATGGTTTGATATCACAACCTTTAATGATTGGCTGACGTCAACATTCCTACCCCACGCAAAGCGTCTTTTTGGGACCAAAGTACTGATTGGTGATAATTTGAGTAGTCATCTAAGTATCCAAACTATTAAACTGTGTGAAGAGAATGACATCAAATTTGTTTGCCTTCCGAAGAATTCTACACATATTTGACAGCCTTTGGATGAGGCTTTCTTTGGCCCCATGAAATCGACATGGAGGAACATTTTGGACGAATGGAAATGCACACACACAAATTTCCGCATGACAACAGTACCAAAGAGTGAATTTCCTGGCCTGATGACAAAGCTGATGGATGAGTTAAGTGCCAGAGCAAATGCCAATGTTCAGAGTGGTTTTAAAATATGTGGAATATTCCCCTTGGACAAACAAAAAATTCTCAGTAAACTCCCAGAGGGAGGCACAAAATCAACTGAATCTGAATCCATACTTTCAAGGTCTCTAACAGATATTTTATCTGACATGCGGTACAGCAACAAAAATAACAAAACACAGAAGAGAAAGTTGTTGAATATTGAGCCTGGGAAAAGTATTTCTAACTCTGATGTCTCTCCGCCACCCAAGAAATCTGATGCTGCTAAAAAGTTCAAAGCTAAAAGCAAATCAATTAGCAACTACACAACTAGTTCTGGAAAGGTTAGATGTGGTATCGATAACTCTAGTACTCAGTCCTCCCCCACAACCAAGCAAACCGTTCATGCCGCTGAAGTTAACCACCAATCAGATAAACTTACTGTGTTCAAAACAAAGGACATCAAATGTTTCAATTTAAATATCATATCTGTAGTGTATGATTCTGAGTGGTGGCTAGGGCAAATTGAGGAGATTTCTTTGGACAAGAATGATGTGAAAGTCCACTTTCTGGACTCAAATGGTTCAGGAATGTTTAAATGGGGAGCTGCTACAGCTGGAAATATGTGTTGGGTTAAGTTGGAAGCAATATTTGCCCAAATTACCAGTGACCAGTTGGTGCCAGTGCCAGAAGTTTTAAAGTGTCACAGGCATTGTTGGCACAAATCAATACAACATTTGATGCCCTTTGATTTTAACGACAAAGTCAAACCTACTCTACATGTACATGCAGTGGCAACATGAATTGTTTACAATTGATTAAATTGAATTTGAAGTTAGATGAATCCTATTCTTGTACAGTAATGAGAATTCAGTTGCAATCCATTAGCCTGCTTATTCTCAGTTTTCTCACCCACACCTCGTCCACTCCCCAGCACACCACTCTCTCCCTACCTCTTCCCCCACCCCCATCCCAGTAGTTGACCTATCTGTTGCCCACATATATGCCAGAGCGACAGTGTTGTGATCAATGATCTGGCAATTGTACACTATAGGTATATGGTGGCATATATTTGTCAGTACCGGTAAGGTCCCACATTCCCAATTTGCCACCATGTAACTACAGCGCACACTTACCGAATCATCCATCACAACACTTTTATAGCATAATTAATCAACCACAACACTGTGTTAGGTTTCAAAATGGTCCACAGTTGGTACAGAATATATATTAAATGCAATGGTTTCTTAAATCTGACTCGCGTACAACATCTTCATAGAAAATGGGGTGAGGTGGCAAAGTAACCCCAGACCCTGGGGTAACTTTGCCAGGCATGTTTTCTCCTTTCTACTCCAACACTATCCAACGTTGGGGAATATATGACCATACAGTAAATAGTGCAATGGTATCCAGCAAAAATGGGCACAGAAAGATTTCTCACATTGCCCTATATGAAAAATGGCAACTGTGGAACCATTGAAAATGTGGCAAAGTAGCCCCGTTTTTTTTAGTTCAGCGATCTGAACGTAGTGGCTACCCCTCTACGTTCAGATTTTTCCCATTCAATCCTATAGAAAAAGTTCCCATCAAGTTTTTATGGGAACTCAAAACTCGAAATTAGGAATATATATCAAGCTTTCGCATTTATTACCGGCTGCAATCGATAGTACACGTATTTCCTTACATTTGGGAAGAGTTTATTAATCCAAACTAGGTTTTATCCTTTAAATGTCGTCATTTGTGTACTCGTGAGGCGGCGACGGAGATTTCAAAATCGGCCATGTTGTTGTTTAAATATAAAACAGTAAAAACGATAACCCGGTAATGGCGCCGAAACGAATAGACCTTTTCATCGATGCGAAATAGGAAATTCGTTCGCAATTGTGCAGAATGGGTTTGATAATCTGCTCTGTGCGAATGCGACCGAGTTTGATGGCCTCCTCTGCGCGAATGAGATCGAATTTCCTATTAAGCAAACGCAGCATCAAATTCAAGAAATGTTGAAAAATATCCGACTTCAACACGTAAAATAACATCATGTTTCAAAGATAAACAAATTCTACTACGCATGCGCACAGATACTGTGCGCATGTGTAGTACAATTTGTATATCTTTGAAATCGGTGTTTTTTGACGTGGTGAAGACGGATATTTTTCAACATTTCTTGAATTTGATGTTGTGTTTGCATTAAAAAATGATGCAGACACGTAAATAAATTATATTTGGGCTGAGGACGACAAGTAGAATGTTGATTATGTGATTTGTGTCTTCGATGTGAAGCGTGAACTGAGTCGACTCAAATGCGGTCAGTTTCTTTCATTTTTAGTCAGGCTAGATTTGAACGGGTCTCTCAAAGACTGTGAGGGCCAGGAGGGCCCCGGGTCACAGTCTTACAAAGACTACCACTTGACCTACTACGGGTGCTGGACGTTTCGTACACGGGCGTTTCGTACACGGCCAATTTAGGACGTTTCGTACACAAAACGCCTGGACGTTTCGTACACAGATTTTAATTTCGCATTTTCTCTTTATATCTCACTTTTTCCTTCTAATTTCAGATTTTGGGTTTAAAAGCAAGAAAGAAGACTATTTTCTTGCATGAAATAATTTTATTTTCCAATAAATACATGGTGATTTTAGTTGAAATCGCATACATACTAAATTAAAATAAATTCATTACACAAAAATAACATGTTTTGTTTTTATGTGTTTGATGTATTCTGCATGTGATTTTATTGTATTACATCAATATAAAATATATTGCTATCTTTGATAGTGATAAAATTTTATTCCGTTTTTATGACAATTTATCTCCAGCGATACTGTACATTTTCGGCGAATCACCTCATTGCATTATGCTAAACTGATTTTATTTTATCGATATTTGCCCTTTATTGATAGCAACAGTATTTGGTGTCATTTAACACCACCAGTATGTTGTAGATTCTGAGCTCCTCCTCATCGTGTACGAATACGCCCAAACCGGCCTCCAGCCAAACCGGCCTCCAGCCAAACCGGCCTCCGACATTTTGGCCCAAACCGGCCTCCACTTAACCCAAACCGACCTCCACATTTTTACCCAATCCGGCCTCCAATATTTTCATCGTCGGCGACGGTCAGACTCTTTGCAATTTACCGCTGACTAGATTAGCCATCGCATGTACAAACAAAATAACCTAAAAACATCCCGGCAATATTCAAACAAGTCACTCATCGGTAAAATCAAACAGTAAATCAAACAATAAATCAAAGAAATGAAGGAAAATTAACCTATTCAACATGCAATTAAACACCAACAGTATCTATAAAAACAGGAATAATTTTACATAAATATTCACAGGAGATATTCATAAATGTAATAATATTAATTTAATGTAACAAAAATAATAAATAATTTTATAATACAAGGTCTAAAACAGATAGTTAAACACGTGTACGAAACGCTCACTTCGTGTACGAAACGTCCAATTTTTGTGTACGAAACGTCTTATTTGTGTACGAATCCTCGCGTGTACGAAACGTCTTGTGTACGAAACGTCAGTAAACCACCTACTACATGTATTTTATGTAAACTTTGTGATGTTGGGCTGATGTTTTCGCATAGTCAGGTAGATAATACTCAATAGGTCACTAACTTTACTAAGATGATATAAATGTGCATTTTGCCATGTAAAATGGTTTGTGGTGCTGTAGAAGGAAGAAAGTATTAAGACCCGCGATAATACAGAGTCACAGGCTAAATCGAAAATGCACAATTTCTCGTTTCAAGCGAAACAGTTTTTTTGTTTCTAATAAATTCTATCGCATGTATGACAGTCTTGACAGATAGTCTGATCGATGTGTTTACCCGAAGCTACCTTTGACCTTGCACATCACTAACGTCAAAGGTGGGTAATCGACAATGGGCTTTCCCTTTCCGGGCTGTTGTGGTGTTTAGACACATATCGAAACTCGGTGACTTTTTCATCAATATGATTACAAACAGCAATACCGTATTCAGATGGTGGTACGCAAATTTTAATCGAAACTTTCTCTTTGAGTGCATCTGTTGTTGAATTCAAATTTACATTATCCACGTTAAATAAATCAGAATGTCCATGAGACGTCAAATTGTTGATATTCAGTGAAGTCATTGTCAAGGTAGATAACTCAGAGCAAAACGGGTCCTCCTGAACATAACCACGGACATAACTCAGAATGGGTTCTCCTGAAAGTTTCTAGACAACTCGTACCCACGGCAACTCGTACCAGTCAAGTCGTACCCAAGATTGGGCGACTCGTACCCATTTTCAGCTGGACAACTCGTACCCGCAGTTGGACAACTCGTACCCACGGCTGGACAACTCGTACCTATGGCTGGTCAACTTGTACTTGGTGTTTAATTGTATGGGCGAAGGCAGTTAAAAGCCTAAGAACTATACAAGCGGGTTTTTTGCTTTTGTTTGATCCTTTTAAGGTGCTATAATAGTAATGGAAATCAGTTTACTTTGAAATTCTTTCGTCAGATATTCCACGAATATGAATGAAATATACACAATTTTTACGTCTAAATGACGGCTATGATACACAGAACAGGAAACATATATTCATTAACCGTACTTTGTTGAAAGCGGGCACCGGGGGTTCCTGGAAGTCTACAATCGTATTCGTACGAGAACTGGGGTGAATGACACCCCCCCCCCCAACCCCGACATTAACTCTTGCCTTTCCTAATTAATAATGCCACTCTCCACCTTTAGATTATTTTTCGTGTGGCAAAGTTACATCACTGGTGAGGCGCCACTCCTGTCAGGCGAGAAAGGATTTCATTGTAAATTGAGAGTCCAGCCGGATTTTGTACTTGAAGCGTAGCACATTTACCCTCTCAGACGAAAAAGGGCAAACAATGACCAGTGATAGACTGAATCAAGAAGACCACAAATGATGTTTATTTTTAAAAAAATCCAAGTAAAAAGCTCTAATATTATTTATTTTCTATCATCTATTACCTTATAGTCCATTGGTGTTTAATTTTCTTCCAATTATCTGTGCATATTATTATCGCCAATTAAGTTAATCTTCCAGTTGGGAGGTGTGTTTTTCTAACAATTATCTTCAATGACAATCATGAAAATTGAATGATAATTAGCATTTTAGTAAGGTTTGCAATATAGATGTAATTTGACCAGGAAAGGGGCTTCTGATGGGCCCCGATCGCGTCCGACATCGCGTTAATCCTTCAACCAATGGAGGGTGTTGGGTATGTGGGGGAATGAGCCCCGATCGCATCTGATTTTGCGTTAACCCCTCAACACGTGAAATGCTGGGTATGGCCACCAGTACAACAAAATATGACGTAGAAAAGCCCTCAGACGTTTAACGAAGAGCCAAAGATTACCCGATTTTTTTTTTTGGGGGGGGGGGGGGGTGGGGTCGTCTCCCGTATCTACACCACTGTATTAATATATAATTTAAATATTTCCCGTTTCCTTTGAATTGCTCTCTTGATGAAATGTTCATACCGACGAAATTGACTTTCGGCGAAATCTGTTCAGACTGTTCTGCTGAGATAAATGCTAAAAATGGAAAGTTTTTGCCTTTATGCACACCCATTGAAAGCAGACACTCATCTTCTCAAGTCCTTCAGCCAATATTCGCCTTCGCCCATACAATTAAAGACCAGGTACATGTTGACAAACTGTGGGTACGAGTTGTCCAACCTTGGGTACGAGTTGTCCAACTGCGGGTACGAGTTGTCCAACTGCGGGTACGAGTTGTCCAGCCGAAAATGGGTACGAGTCGTCCAATTTTGGGTACGACTTGACTGGTACGAGTTGCCGTGGGTCCGAGTTGTCCTGATACCCTCCTGAATTCCAGACCCCCCAATAGTGAAGGGTCCGTGACAACTCGCCACCGAGACAAGTCGCCACCGCTCGAAATTGGTGGCGAGTTGTCTCAGGTATTGGTGGCGAGTTGTCTCAATAAAGTTTTCGCATTGTCGGGTTGTTTGCATGATAAAAAGATGAAATAATCGTCATTGAAGAGGGTCAACAAGAGGGTCAACGATTTTTCTTCATTTTTGTTAGTTTTTGTGGTGTGTGAGTGATCAGTGAATTGAAATCATATTCTTTGTTGGATAATTACTCAGGTTGCTTTAAATAGTTACTTTGAACAATGCCGATGTTTTTATTTTGCTCTGACATCACATTGTTATCAGCAGTATGTATCGTTAAGAATATGTTTTCAAGACATAATTAAACCTGATATTCATTCATGATGTTTTGATAGTTGTTTTTGTCACCGAAGCCGCATCCTAATGAGTTTATTTTGCACTGGGCCTATAAGAGCCATGCATTTCTGCAGAGATCATTCATTGATCGTTCATAGGGGTGATTGTTAAGAAACGGCCATTCCCTTGCATCATGGAATATAATCTCCGTCACGTTTCAAGAAATATAGAGTACCCTTGTATTGACTGCGACAGAGGTGTCAGACCCCGTCAACAAGCCATAGACTGTGACGGTTGTGGGCAATGGCAGCATCGTACCTGCAACTCGGGCATACCACAACGCAACTACAACGACGCTAAGAAAGGTTTATGCACAATATATTTTAACTGTAAGACGTGCAACAGAAACACACCAGGAGTAAGTTCAGCAATATATGTGTACACATCGACAGACGAAACAGCAACCACTACAGAACAACAAGAGACAACACAGACAACGGAAAGCAATACACCAGCACCTACTCTAGAGCAACGAGAGTCAGCACATGGCGTGGAAACAATGTCACCTGCTCCAGAGGGCCGAGAAACAACACATAGAATGGAAGTGGAGGAGGCATCATCAACAGAAACATCAACACCTGACGTAGACGCACCTTTATCCATGCCAGAGATAGAACAGTCTAACAGTCTAGCAGCTGATATACTAACAGAAGAAGCCAGGTTGAATGAAGATTTTGATCTGCCACATAGGAATTGCAACAACAGCAATGAACCAGCCGAAGAGTCGATGGTAGAGGATGATTTACCAAGTGACAACAACATCACATCAGCTGACCGACCGCTGACGTACACTGCACTTCCAAATGGTACTCAACGAGGTGGGCCTCTACTCGTCTGTAGCGACGGTTTCACATACGTTAAAAGGGTGAGTTCATTCATTCATTCATTCAATCATTCAGAAAGATTTACTTACTTCACTCACTCACTCACTCACTCACCACTCACTCACTCACTCACTCTCACTCACTCACTCACTCACTCATTCGTTCAATAAATTAATTCATTAATTAATCCCTGTTTCAGAAAGATTTGAAGAATGGTATCAGTTGGCGCTGCAGTGTCAGGGGTCCTAGTGGTGCATGTAATGTGACGGTAACACAGACCAACAACAACTTCGTCAGAAGGCAATCCCATAACCATCCTGGTGACCCGAGTTTTGCACTTAAACACCGAGTTTATGAATCTGCTAAATCAATGGCTGACAGCGACCCATTCAGACCCGCAACAAACATTGTTTCACAAGCCACGCAAGATAACGTCAACAGTGAAAACGCATTTATGAAACCAAGACACGACACGACCAAAAGGTACGTCAATCGCCATCGCGCCAAAACAAGACCAGCTGAACCAGAGAACATTCATATAATGAGTGTTGTTCTTTGTTAATTACCCATTATTCTTTACAAGCTACCCATGTCTTTTGAAACCTATTAATCCGATGACAAGTCGCCACTATTTTTATATCAAATATCATTGATATAAAAATGGTGGCGACTTGTCTCGGTGGCGAGTTGTCCCGGTCGGACGGTGGCGACTTGTCTCGGTGGCGACTTGTCCCGTTCCCATAGTGAATTAGTGTGTAGATTGCGGTCTATAAGTAGGCTAGGTGTGTAGGGTTTTCTTGTTTGGAAGAATACAGGCTGGTCTGTGTGGGTTAAGGGGGTTATGAGAACTTGGTTTTTCAGGTTTCATTCATTCGTTCATTCATCCATCTTTCTGAAAAATTGGGTCGAATTCACCGAAGTGGGTCGAAATCACTCTGGGTCGAAATCTCAATGCTAATTTGACCCATTTTATGCGGACGAAAAAGTGGGTCGAATTCACCGAAGTGGGTCGAAATCACTCTGAGTCGAAATCACTTAAAGTGGGTCGAATTCATCGAAGTGGGTCGAAATCGGCGTGGGTCGAAATCGCCGACTACCTTTAGGATAACCGAACAGATGCGGAACGACACGGAACGACGCAGAATGGCACCTGAATGACATTAAAATGACACGGAATAGCATTTATTTTACAAGTACTCGATCCCTCAAAATGCTGAAATCAAAATTTATGAATCACAATCAGTGAATATGGTTTCCGGTGTCCTTCCGCGTCATTCCGGTGTCATACCGCGTCATTTCGGTGTTTGAACGCTGAGGTGAAACATGCATTTTATTCAGCAATCATTTAGCCCTTTTACAAACGGAATAGAAGTAGTAGGATATGTGGAGTTCGTAACTCATTGGCCGGGCCTCGGAAGTGGCGTCATAGTCACGTCACCCAGTTACGGCATGTGTAGTTGTCTTGGTAGCCCGCGTGAGCTGCCTTGTTGTGACATAATCCCCATCGTGATACGTGGTGTAAGTGCGCGTGCGTAGCGCGTTTTGGAAGGGTAACACGTGTTTCCGTCGGCCATTTTGTTTATTGGAGACAACCATCTGTGTTTGCACGATGACAGGTGGTAGCTATGAGCCTGGGAGGCTTCGTATAGGAAGAGGATATGTTCTGGGGGTGTTCGATTAGGCTGGAGTAAATCTAATTACCAAAATGGACCCCATAAATACTCCAAAATCATCAAAAACAACCACAAACTCACCGAAACGGGTTCGGATTCACAGTGAATTAGAAGGAGTTTGAATGCTAACATGAAACATACATTTATTTAGCGGTAATTTCGCCTTTTCTCTAACAAAATAAAAGAAGTAGGAGATGTGGAGACTGCACCTCGGTAACCGGACCTCGCCCCGGACCTTGGAAGTGACATCATAGTCACGTGACTCAGCCACGTTATCTGTGGTTATTACGGTAGCCCGCATGAGCGGCCATGTTGTGACGTCTTCTGCATAGAGATACGTGGTGTCAGTGCACATGTTCAGCGCTTATCGTTAGGCTAACATGTGTTTCCATCGTCCATTTTGTTTATTGGAGCCGCCATCTTCGTTTCTATAGTGGGGCGTGGTTGCTACGAGAGTGGAAGTCTTCGTATAGGACGAGGGGTTCGTTGTGCGTGTGTGTTCGATTCAGTTGGAGTAAATCTAATTACCAAAATGGACCAGATAAATACTCCAAATCACCCCAAAAAAAGCCACCTGAAAACCATCGAAGCGAGTTCGGATTCATGAAGAATCTTCTTTATAAAATTAGCACGCAATGAACGCGTTTCTATTACATTGGAGCAAGTATAATTACCACTAACAATCCGGCAATCCCATATCACCGAAACAGACTTGGTGAAACCACCATCTAAACCTTATAAGAGTAGCACGTAGTGCAATAAGATTGAATGGTTGTTGTTTTTTTGTATCAGAGTACTTTTGCTAGTTCGGATTTTCCTCAAATCCTCTGTTAGTCCCTAGAATTAACACAAAAGACCCGATACTTTCTCCCAAACTTCCAGATGCTTCGGTTGTTCATTACTAATACAATATAAAGCTTCCAACAAAAGGGTGTCCCCAAAAGGGTGTGTTCGATTGTTCTGGGGTATACCCTAGTAGGGTAGAAAAGCCTTTCAGTTGGAACAGTTTAGGCTTATTGGTTACGATTTTTAGCTTTTCTTGTCTGTTCGGATAGTTTTAACTTTACTGTGGGCATTCTTCTTCTTGATAAGGTGTAATTTACCACCCCTCTTATCCTCATCCGGGTATTGAATGTCCGCGTGCCGTGGCACCCCACTTACAGCAACCCTAGCTAACAATCGACTGGCCTTCGACGCCCCATTTTCAATTATATGAGGCCATGAGAGCCATGATGAAATACCTCAATGGGGTATAATTTAACATCACTCTTATTCTCATTTGGGAATTGGAGCGTACCTTTGACATGGTGATGTACTAATGGAGGATAGCTTTCAGAGGATACTTTTTGGAGGATATTTATCTGAGGATATCTGAGAATAGTTATGGTTCTTAGTACTTGTTTGTGCCCTGCCTTTTAAATTATTCCATGACATTCATATCTCCAAGGCTACCACTGCTGACTTGTTCATAGTCACTACCACCTGTCCTATGATCAGCTTCCACTGTGGTCACCCAATACTATAGTCTTCTACCACCCTTGCGGTCTTGTACCATTACTACTGACTTGTAGCACAACTACAGAATTACTCGCTAAATCTGATCCTGTCTCGACTGTGCCCTCGACAGGTCTACAACAGTCTCAATCCGTTAGCGCAATTTATCTAAGCCAGTATGAGTCTATACAGTTTCTTAGCCCAGTAAATGATAGGGTGGCTTACATATAATCTTGAAACAGTATTCTGATCGTACCGAGGTGTGCTTGTGTGGTAGTTAACAATATGTCACAAAACATATAGGACGTAGGCACATGCCATGAAAAAAGATTCCATAGTTATCAACAAACTAGGACAAACTATAGAAAAAATCCCGTAAGTGGGATTTCTGGTTGGATTCCGAAAGTTGGCATAAACTCTCGAGTGTATTCCCTTTCATAAATACAAACAAGAACTTTTGTTAAAGCTCAAAATTTAGGTATAGGGCCAGTGCAGTCACTTCCGAGGTCTAGAGCGAAGTCATGCCAATGAGGCACGATATCCACATCTCCAACTACCAATAGATAATATTCTTCCAGTGTTATTTTACAAAGATAAGCCCACCGTTTTTCCTCCAAAACACAGCTTCTGGACAGTGAGTGTTCATACGCTACGTTTTTGAAACAGAGAATGGAAATTTTTACTGATCCAAGAGTGTGCGCACGTAACACCTCGTACCACCATTACGATGACGTCACACGATAGCAGGTTGCTAGCACTACCAAGAGGTATAGTCTCCTCGTAAATTCCACCAAATGAGTTCCACCACGGGTAGGACTCGCGCCCAGGTATCCCCAATAAGGACTGATCGGCCTGCACATAACTATCGATCAATCCTTTTCCATTCTTTCCCAAGTAGGATAAATGTTATAGATGGCATACAAACAGGTTCCTGTCCACCTCAGTAGGGAGGTGCCGTATACCATGTTCTTATATGATTGACCCTCATTCATTGAGCCATTACTCTACAGTCATGCTCCTTGATTAGTGTTGGAACCATAAAATAAAATAACATGTCCCTTGTCGGGCGCATGCAATGAGTGGTGCCCATGAGGTGCCAAGTGTGTATATTAATCCGTTCGCTCAGATTAGTAATCCATTCACACGGATTAGTAATCCATGTGCACGGATTTTAAAAAAATGACCATGTCACCTCTCGGGCTCCAGAAGTTTGCATAATTATTTTCAAAAAATCTTTATCCATCAGTATTAATGTGTTGCAACCAGATCCAAACCACGTCGCGCAAAAATTTCAATATATCGATTACAGTACTGTGTCCAACACCTCTTAGAGACTTTAAAAGTAGGCAGGGACTATAATAGTTGAATTAACAACAATATACTCTAGGACTTCAAGCTTCCTTTAACAAATTGGTATGCGACTACATTATGTGATCACATTAACATTACAATACATCCGCGGTAACCAGATGCAATATAATTTCCCACCATATTTATAGTTTGGGAGTTTTTTTGTGATTTCATGTGCCAAGCCGAAGGTCATCGGTTGATCGAAAAAAAGCTCCGTAGTTGTTGTTATCGCGTACTTTGTGCATTATGAAGACGGGTAGCCTTTTGGGACATTGTCTTATTATTTGGGCACATTTAAGTCTGTTTCCTTAAAAATATTATCAACCAACCAACCACATATTTTCAATCGCCTGTCGAATGTGGAGAGGAATGGTCAAATTGTGGAAATAGTCGGCCAGTGTTATCTGATAGATAGATAGATAGATAGTTTATTTATTTATTTATTTATTTATTTATTTATTTATTTATTAGGATTTAACAACACATGAACAGCCAAGGTCATCGTGTCGATGACAGTTTATCGGGTGGAGGAAGCCGGAGTACCCGGAGAGAACCACATAGCAACGACGAGCAGCTGCCAGCTTCCCAACATTGTAACTCCGCACTGCAGCACAGGCAGGGTAAGATTGGTTGAAGACACGTGCAACATCGACGTGCACTACGCCTTAGTACACGGCATTATCGTGCTCCCATGTGGACAATCGGGGTAAAGTGCCTTGCCAAAGGACACAACGCGGGAGTCCGAATCGATCCAAGGACTAACCGGGCTCAACGTTGCTTAACTTCGGTGATCTGACGAGAACCAGTTATCGCAACGCCACCGCGCCCCAGATAGATAGGTAGATAGATGGATATTTTATTTTACAACATATGAATAACGTTTTACAATTTACAGATAATCTATAAGTTGGCGACCGGTAACTTGCATGACCCGTCGGCCCGAGGTTTCGAATATCGGGAAAACTCGGATCGCATCGAATTTAGTGAACCCGGTTCATAAACTTCGTGTACAATTGTGTCTCAGTTGGGATAATCTCAATATAATTATATATATGATGGAATCACGTGAACGACACCATACTTTACAGTAAATCTAGGGAGATAACACGAGCAGCGTATATACTATAAGTTATTATGGTGCATTGACGGTAACATGGTATGAGGTTTGCGGCTCGGAGCTTATGTTCAACCCAGACGTAAAGCGTTGATGGAGAACACACGCACCGAGCCGCAAACTTCCGACCATATTACCGTCAGTTCATCACAATAACGTATATGTTCTAATAAGACTCTACCCACAGCAAAAACACACATCGTGAAATGAAGAAGGCAACTTGAATGAACAAGACAACATTAACGATAACAAATTTAGAAAATTAACCTCTCGTGTACCCCACGATGTCACTGGACAACACAAAATCAATATTACGATAACTTGGAAAAAGGTCGAGGTTACTCCATCTCAGTTCAATTCACGAACTTGTCAGTAGGTTGTGAGTATACATTCATAGAAAGATCATTGGCCTCGAAAAATACGATTTTATAAACAGTATGTACGTTGAATCTCCTTCCATTGTTGTCCTCTTTTCAAATATTTCGCGTGGTGATGTCAGACTGTAATATATGCCACTGGAGCCGTAAACATAGAAAAAACTAAACAAGCTCTCGTTCAGTTAGGGGGCGAGGAGTTTAGTCTTATTGGGACCCATTGAAATAATGCATTGTTGGCTATTCATTCTTGAATTCGTTTGAGAAATCACTTGATGCATGGCTTCTTCAAGACAGTCACGATTTAATTCTTTAATTAGTTATTTACAACAACATCGGGGAATCCATTTTGCATTTGTTGCAATAATTTAATCCCACGGGTGTGGGACAAATTCTCTTTTACACAAAGATTTTTGCCCACCGGGTCGGAAGAATTGACAGTCTTTTATTATACCCCCACTCTCACAGTTAGGGATATACTTGATTACATCTGTCCATCCGTTCGTCCGTTATTTAGTCGTGCCGTTCGCCAGTCCGTATGTTGGACTGTTCTTGCACCCACACAATATTATACAAACGCATGAACGATTTGACCAGAGAATGTGACATTTGTTTCAACGAGACGAACAGGATGTTAAATTTTGTATTCTGCCATCCACGAAAAAATGACGGGCCTGAGCCATTTTGTTCTAAAATAGCAACTACACTTTCAAGCAAGAACTTTCAAAACGGTGATTCGGATTTTTATTATTTTGGCATGGAAAACAACTAACACAATATACATAACATTGTACACGGTTTTCCCCTAGTACATAAATAATACAACGCAATGCAATGTATCTTAGTTTTTTTAGAACGGTTTGTTTGTGTATGTCTGTTTGTTCGACATCTTCTCTCACGTGGATGATCCGATCATCTCCAAACTAGGCATCTAGGTGTATTTGGACCTCATAATTATGACTGATCGGTTGACTGCCATGTCCCACATTAAAATAAACAAAATACATGGAAATTCCCTCCCAAAAATGTGACATTGTGTGTTTGTACTATACCCCCCCCCCCCCCCACCCCACCCCAAGTGGATGGTTCGATCGTCACCAGACTTCAGTCACAGTTGTTTGTGGCCTTCACCATTGCAGTAGGGGAGGGGTGAATTTCCATGTTGTAAAACAAAGATAATAGTTCCACATCTGCCATGTGGATGGTCCAATCGTCACAAACCTTCAGTACCAAGTGTGCGTGGATCACACAATTGCTACTAAATGTTGTATTTCCTCTAGATGTTGTAGACCAAAAACAATAAACTCACGTATCATTTTCCTTGTATTAAAATATTTCTACATTGGCATTATTGAAGGGGCGTATGCCACGCTTGGTGTTGCTCGCCTTAACTACATGACTGTTCTGCTTTGAAATGCGTTTTGAAGGATTTCAATGTGTGATCAAAATAAAAATAGGCCTCAAACCTCTAATGAATGGGGGCTTTATGCCGACACCATGCGACTTGCCAATCCGTCCACCCATCCGTTCGACAACTTTTGATTTCCGTCAATTAACTAAAAGTGCCTCCATCTATCATTCTCATCTCTTGATATTGTGTTAAGGGTGGGTAGTGGAAGAGTCCTTTCGATAATTGTCGAGATTCGATATCCAATACGGCCGCAACGGCGACCATCTTGATTATGGTTTCAGTCAGTTAACTCAAGAATGCCATCACTGAACAGTCTCATATCTTGGGAATGTCCTGAGGATGGATAGTGGACGGTTTCTTTCGATAATTGTCCGGATTCGATATTCAGTATGGTACGTGTATACTTACATGTAACTTACGCAGCTCAAGTACGCCGCAAAGAGTGTTTTCACTGGTCGAATGAAGAATGATTGACATGTACTTCATCACAGGAGTGATGTCTGGGAGGAGTTTCAAGTAGTATATAATCTGTTTTGTATTATTGACATTTCGGGGATCACAGACATGATAGAATACATTGACTGTTTTTTTCCGAATAATATATCGACTTCAACTTCGATAATTTGATCCAATACCGTTTCTTTCGATATACCGGTACTTTTAAAACAGTACCGGTATTCATCCGGTATCATTTTCAATACCGATGATTTCCGGTTTACCGGTATACTGTGTAGCCCTATCTATAACAAGAAGGAAAATTGTTGATACACCGTAGGGAGATAACATAGCCAGATTGGCTGTCTACCTGTTGTCTCCCATTCCCAGGTAAAGAAAAGAAGGCACCGAATGTTGACTGCGAATGAAAGTTTTCCTTTTTCCGGCGGTGAAAGAGTCGGGATATGGAATTACACATTTAGTTGCATATGTGCACATACGCAGACATACAAACACATATACATCTGTAAACCACGAATGTTTTGCGACGGTGATTTGATCACACAATGCAGTTGCAAGTATTCTTAATTTGTCGATTGCTTATTTTTAGTTAAATTTTTGACCCCAAAGTAGTGGAGACCGGCACTAGAGCCGCAACGATTTAACCCTTTGAAGCATAGTGGTACCTTTCATGTCAGTTCAATGACAGCAGTTGGAAGAGTCCACATACATTAATTGGGGGTAGACCAGTTAATACAAGGCTGCGCGTTGAAAAAAAATATTGGTCTACCCGTGCATTCACTTCGCAGCCATCCTACTTAATGTAGTTATGACGTTTCCTGATCCTGCTGTGGAGGTTCAAAAGGTTAACACAAGATTCTCCATACACACGTGCGGCACTATGACCGCAAAATCTTCTGTGGGAATTCACCTAGGACTACCGTGTGGCTATAAATTAGCGAGCGGCTATAAGTTCCCTTCTCTGGTGAATATAAGTTCCTGGTTTTTCTATGAGAATTCCATAGGTGGCGCACAAGGGTATGGTGAATCCTGTGTTAAGTTTTTATGGCTATAGTTCCGGTCTTCACTACTCACAAAACATGGCTTATGACAACTCACTGACGCTAAGTCGTTTTAATAAGGGGTCATAAGCTACGTTGTAGAGGCAAAAAACCCTGATATTTTTATAGTTAGTTATTTCAAACTTATTTTGGCCAAGTGTCGTCTCTTATTCTTGTTAGGCAAAGGATTTGATATTAATAACATTTAAATGTTGATTAAAAAACCTGCTCTATTACGTTTTATGCATGCAAAGTGTTTGTGGGTGTAGGGGGTATATGGTCTGAAAAATTGCGTGAGGTGGAGGAACTACCACAGCTGATGCTGGCGCCACTTCTTGATGTGGATTGTTGAAAAGCTCCCGCACAGATATCCCACCTCCCCAAAAACAATAAGAAAGGCTGTTCTTATCATTGCTAAGAAAACAAGAAGCTTTTTTTGGTAATATCCTCCATTCGTTGAGCTATGTATAATCTTTCACAAATTCAACAAGAAACAAATTTCCTACCACTATTAGCCCTGGGCCTAGTAAGGTTTTCTAAAATTGCCGTCAAATTTGGTCAGAACAGAATCCCATAAAAATTCATTCAGTCTTGTACAGAGGGCTTGGACAATACCGTGTGCACAACTCCAAAATGGAGGCAAGAATGGCTGCAAAATTGAACAAATGTGTCATTTTCTTTATGTATTAGTCACATAACACTTTTGAAGTGAAATTATGCAATAATGGTGTTTGAAGAACTGAGTCCTACAACTCATCCGACTTCTGCATGTTTGGCTTACAAAGAAAGAATAGTCTCCAAAATTAGCCATCCATTAAAAATATCAATATTCTCAAAATAGGGCTTGTGAATACAGCTTGACTGAAAATACACAAACTCTCATATTACGGTGATTGTGTGCAATTTTGATAGACTACGAAGTTTATCGATCCGGTATTCCTCTGTAAAATTAAAAAAGACGGCCAATATGGCACCTGGATGTGAAAGAATTATTCCGTAAAACAATTCACCTCAAATAAATGCAACAAAACTATACCATACTTCATTATGCTCAGCGAAGCAGTTGCTCTCTCACAATATGGACAGCAAACAGCAATTGGGTGTGTGTTCAATGACGTTTTGTCTGCCCGCTTAATGAAAATAGCCTAAAAAACAGTTCACAGTTCGAATCTTGCATTGCCTGAACAGGATCGTCAACGGCACAATTTCGTGACAATGATGGGAACGTCCCACACTATTTACCTACCACAATCTTTTGAGAGAAAAACGGCGCCATCTGCAGTGCTAGGACATATTAGGATCAACAATGGAAGAAGGCCTGAGCTGAGATATTTCACAAGAGGGCTAGTCAAGGGATATTTGTTGCCATGTTGGGACACACCCCACATTCTCATCTAGCAGCCGTCGTCGAACCTAATCTGACTTTTTCAGTTGGCTGCAGAAAACACAGATGGTCTTCCAGTTGTATAGAACTAGTCACCTAAGACATCATCTAGCATAAAGATCACTGCCTACCGTCAGCTGGTGGGCGTTTACCCTGGCTTCATGCCCAAGCATCATGATTCCGCGACTGGCACTAAAACCCAGTCAAGCGTTCCACCAACACACAAAGACAGATCTACACAACAAAACATTCATAGCCTTTGTGAGAAGTGAGTCTTCTAGTTTGGGAGCGGAGCCAGGATACTTTTCTGCTTGTTGTTGATTTGCAATGATTGTTGTTCAATTACATCTTTACGCTTTTCTCCCCACAACACCTTCACCTGCCGGAAAAAGCACTGAATATCAGAACTGCCGTTTTTTTCGTGAGTCGGTCCTTGATTTCTCAATATTTCACTTATGAAATTCCGATCCACTGGCATATGATGGTTTAGCTAACCGGATCGAGATGGACACACACAATGGCTATGCAGCTTGACGTGATTGCTGTACAATGCTGCAATGATCATCAGAACTGTTTTTTTTTTTTGGAGGGAGGGGGTGGGGAGGGGATCGTTTAAATTTTTTAAATACCATTTTCTGTTTTATTACCAACTCATGAATCCTGTTCCTTTCCATTTTCAAATTTCTAACTGGATAAATTATCATTTGACAACAATACTGTGTTAAGAGTTATTCATTTAAAGATACTACATAACATCTCAGGAGATATGTTACAGCTGTGCCAAATTTTCAGAATATAAAATATGCCCGACAATAGTTGTAAAAGCAAACATTGCTCATCCAAAATTTGAAGCGAGCTATCTACCAAGTTTATGATTTTAGGATACATCCACATAGTTTGGTGCATAGCAAGTCCACAACAGCTGAGATTTGCACCAGTACTTTATTAGATAAGAATAATCTACAGCGGCTTATAGTGTTGTTCACAAAAGTTGATTTCTCTGAAACCCAAAATAATCCAATCATACTTTTCTGGGAATTATTCATAGCAGCGTAAAACACTCATGTTCTGGGAACGTGATTATTCATGTTAGACCTCCCACTCCATCACAGTCGAAAAAAATATTTTCTGAAGCACCATAACGGCCAAAAACGGCCAGCCAAATTGCCAATTAATTTTCATTATTTTTTTTATTTTTGGTCTCAAAAACATAGGTTATGACCCCTCTTTTGAACGAGCTCGTTCCAAAGAAGGGTCATAACCTATTTTTTTTGAGACCAAAAATTAGTTATTCAAGAATTTTTTTCGCAAGTGTCGTCTGCTTTTCATGTTAGGTAAAGGGTAAAAAGATACCATGTGAAAACAGTACTTTGTTCGCAAAAGTCTCTTTCTCGATCAGATCGCTATCGGATAGTGACACACTAACACCAGTGGGTCGAGATTTTATGAATAAATAATTACAAATTACAAAATCAAGACCGAATCAAGAAAAGCTAACAAAAAACATCACTGGAGATTCAATGTTTTCGCATTTTTTGAGATTATAAAGTGTTGTGAGGGGATTTCGACCGGATCGCGACAAGTCGCGTTATGGTCGAAATTTTCTGTGCACTTTTTTGGTGACAATTACAGTAGCGTCTGTAAAATGAAGATTAACGACGCAACTGACCGAAAATTATCATTTCATAATAAAACCTGTTGGCCACAATTATATCCGAGCTCATGCTCTTTTCGGTGGACGGCTAGCCTTTTCATTGTTTATTGGACAGTGCTGGATGAGAGAACCTGCATCGCTGACATAACGTTGTGTGAGAACCATAAGGTTCTATCTTCCACTGTAAGTTAGAACCATATGGTCCTCAAACCACGATAAGTAAAGCAGGCTGATCAGTGAAGTTTTAAAACAAATATGGTCACCTGTGGAACAGGACTCTTTGTGTTCTGTCATTATAAAAATCTGTTCTTGCAAACCCAACTGAAATTGGTCAACGTCAGTTGCGCAAGTTGGTTTTCTGGAAGGTGTTTTATAATGACTCAAACGTGTTTTTCCCAATTTGTGAAATGCTTTTTAATGGGAAAACCACCTGGGGTACGCACACTTGGTGAAAGGAATGGCCGTTCTGTTGACATGGCAGACAATTTTCGTCATTTGAAGAGATTTACAGGAATATTAGCTCCCCTTAATTTTCTAAAGCTGTCAGTAAATTTAATATCACAGGTATGGGAATTCCACATGAAAATTGAAGTTTCAAAATGTTAGCGAAGTTGTATTATCGATGTGCGCATCATTTCGCAAACCTCTGGCATTTTCCTGTGTGATGGTATAAAAATACAGAGGCTGGCTTTTTACAATTTGTTCCCAATTCATTTGGACGTTTGACTATTATTCTCTGTTGAAACCCAACGAAAAATAAGAAAACGGCGTTTTCATCATCTTTTGATGTTCTGTAACTTTTTATCTGTCCATTACATCAACAGTGTGTGCATCGTGACATATAATACCTACATTGCCCTTTCTGTCAATATAGATGTATACGAGGTTAGATTTGCTAAATCTTTCCCGGAAAGAATAAAATATTGCAAAATACTTTGAAAACACATTCTCTGAACAAAGAGCTAAAGTGGAGACTTAGTGTTGGTAGGTGTGATAGTGACCCAACGAATCGCCCGCATCCGCCCGCGAAATATGCAAATTCAGTAGCTGAAAAAATATTATTTTTCGAAAAATTTCAACAAAAGAGCTCGTTCCAATCATGGTTCATATGATTTGGTTTTGTTGAGATTTTATGAAAAATATAAAAATTGATACTAAAAATAATAAATTTTGATATCGTCTGCGTTGGGTAACATGTTAAGTAAGGATTATCTGTGAACTAGTTGCTTCTAATTGGCTTGCGACAAAAAAGCAAAGTTTCCTTTTGTTACTTTTAATAAACGAAAACAACAGACAGCTCCGACAGCTGTCTGTTGTTTTCGTGTATTAAAAGTAACAGAAGGAAACTCGTCCATCTAATAATTACAAGGGAGATAACTTTGTCGAAATTCAACTTTCATGACGAGATAATTCAGGGATGCATGCACGCAGTAACAGTTATGACTGACGATAAATGTTAGAAGTTTTCTTCGTCATTCACTTCAATTGTTTACATCATAGTTATGAGCTCCAAAATTATGTGATGTCAGAAAAAGAGACGTCAAAAAGTTTCTGGAAACAATGATTCTGTGCATCTTCAGTCACTACATTATTGGTAATTATGTAAAGAACTCGCCCGAAAATCGCCGTCTCAAGCAGGTTGGGAATTTTGTGACATGGCGGTGGGGGGGGGGGGGGGGGGGGGGGCTCTCTCTGTTTATAGTCCAATGCTCTAACTAATAAGCCAACGCGATCCCTGTTTCGAATTTCTGGAAAACTCGGATCGCATCGAATTTAGTGAACCCGAATATTATAAGTTATTGTGGAGCATTGACGGTAACATGGTATGAGGTTTGCGGCTCGGAGCTTATGTTCAACCCAGACTTAAATCTTTGATGGAGAACATACGCTCCGAGCCGCAAACCTCAGACCAAATTACTGTCAGTTCATCACAATAACGTATATGTTCCAATAAGACTCTACCCACAGCCCAAATTCACATTGTGAAATGAAGAAGGCAACTTGAATGAACAAGACAACTTTAACGATAATAAATTTAGTAAATTAACCTCTCGTGTACCCCCACGACGTCACTGGACAACACAAAATCAGTATTACGATAACTTGGAAAAAGGTCGAGGTTACTCCATCTCAGTTCAATTCACGAACTTGTCAGCAGGTTGTGAGTATACATTCATAGAATGATCACTGGCCTCGAAAAATACGATTTCATAAACAGTGTGTACTTTGAATCTCCTTCCATTGTTGTCCTCTTTTCAAATATTTCGCGTGGTGATGTCAGGCTGTAGCATATGCCACTGGAGCCGTAAACATAGAAAAAACTAAACAAGCTCTCGTTCAGTTAGAGGGCGAGGATTTTAGTCTTGTTGGGACCTATTGAAATAATGCATTGTTGGTTATTCATTCTTGAATTCGTTTGAGAAATCACTTGATGCATGGCTTCTTCCAGACAGTCACGATTTAATTCTTTTAAGCCAATATAGCCGTTTACATACTTGATTTCCTGAATGGAATTGTTATTTACAACAAAATCGGGGAATCCATTTTGCATTTGTTGCAATAATTTAATCCCACGGGTGTGGGACTAATTCTCTTTTACGCAACAATTTTTGCTCACCGGGTCGGAAGAATTGTCAGTCTTTTATTATACCCCCCTTTCACAGTTAGGGATATACTGGATTACATCTGTTCATCCGTTCGCCCGTCCGTTATTTAGTCGTGCCGGGCCAACTAAACCTGTTTAGGAGCTATTATTTTTAGGGGGTACCTCCAAATTAGGGTAGTATTAGGATTAGGAGAGGGGTGGGGTTAGGGTTAGGGGTAGCCCCAGGGCAGGGCTTAAGGTTGCAGGGGGTTAGGATCCAGGGGGTGGGGGTTGGGGTCAGGGGTGGGGTTTTAGTTTTAGTAGCCCATAAACCAAAAATAGCCCATAATCCTTTTGGTCTGGCTAGGGTGGGGTTAGATTCAGGGGTGGGGTGGGGTTGGGTTAGGGTTAGGGGTAGCCCCAGAGTAGATCTTAAGGTTGGGGAGGGTTAGGTCACAGGGGAGTGGGAGTTAGAGTCAGGGGTTACGGTTTAGGGTCAGGGTAGGGTAGGGTTAGGGTGTGGTTTTTGAGTGGATGGGGTGGGGTTAGGGTTAAATATAAGTTCTAGGGTGGAAGGGGTGGGGTTCTGGCTAAAATAAGGTTATGGACATATAAAATGTTCTTTCGTAGCCCTTAAACCCAAATAGTAAGAACGTCCGTTCGTCAGTACGCATGTTGGACTGTTCTTCCACCCACACAAACTTATACAGACGCATGAACGATTTGACCAGAGAATGTGACACAATTGTTCCGACGAGACGAACAGGATGTCAAATTTTGGATTCTGCCATCCAATGAAAATGACGGTCCTAAGCCATTTTGTTCTAAAAATAGCAATTACACTTTCAAGCAAGAACTTTCAAAACGATGATTCGGATTTTTATTATTTTGGCATGGAAAACAACTAACACAGGAAACATAACATTGTACACGGTTTTTCCCTCGAACATAAATAATGCAACGCAATGCAATGTAACTTAGTTTTTTTTAAAACGGTTTGTTTGTGTATGTCTGTTTGTTCGACATCTTCTCTCACGTGGATGATCCGATCATCACCAAACTAGGCATAAAGGCGTATATAGACCTCATAATTACGACTGATGGGTTGACTGCCTTGTCCCACAGAACAATAACAAAATTCATGGAAATTCCCTCCCAAAAATGTGACATTGTGTGTTTGTACTATAACCCTCCACACCCCAACACCCCAGTGGATGGTTCGATCGTCACCAGACTTCGGTCACAGTTGTTTGTGACCTTCACCGATGCAATGGGGGAGGGGGAATTTCCATGTTATAAAACAAAGACAATAGTCCCGCATCCGCCATGTGGATGGTCGGGTCGTCACAAAGCTTCAGTAGCAGGTGTGTGTGGATCTCACAATTGCTACTAGATGTTGGATTTCCTCTCGCTGTTGTAGAACAAAGATAATAAACTCACGTATCATTTTCCTTGTATTAAAATATTTCTACATTGGCATTATGGAAGGGGCGTATGCCACGCTTGGTGTTGCTCGCCTTAACTACATGACTGTTTTGCTTTGAAATGCGTTTTGAAGGATTTCAGTGTGTGATTTAAAAAAAATAGGCCTCAGATCTCTAATCAATGGGGGATTATGTCGACACCGTGTGACTTGCCAATCCGCCCACCCATCCGTTCGACAACTTTTGATTTCCATCAATTAACTAAAAGTGCCTCCATCTATCATTCTCATCTCTTGATATTGTGTTAAGGGTGGATAGTGGAAGAGTCCTTTCGATAATTGTCGAGATTCGATATCCAATATGGCCGCCACGGCAACCATTTTGATTATGGTTTCAGTCAGTTAACTCAAGAATGCCATAGTAGGTGATACTTGAGAATACGAGCTCACCTGTACATGTACGTGTACACGTACATGTACATCTCCGTAGGATTTAGTGTTAAATTGTGTACATGTACAAAGATTTTAACGGTTTTTTGGGGTGAGCTCGAATTTTTTTAACACTGAATTGAATCCTAGGTGCGCGTAGTTTTACGTACACGTTCATGTACCGTTTTGATTGAAATCTGCAGACGAGTTTTCCCCATAGGGTCCTGTGTTAAATTGCGAGCAAAAAAACATTTTGAGAGTTCGAGCTCATCATCTTTGTCGATTCTAACGATCCGCGTCCGTACACGATTTAACACTGAAACCCTATGGGGAGCGTGAAATTGCGAGCAGAAAAACGTTTTGAGAGTTCGAGCTCACCATCTTGCCGATTCTGACGATCCGTGTTCGCATACGATTTTAACGCTAAAACCCCACGGTGATCGTCAGATTGCGAGCAAAAAAACGTTTTCAGAGTTCGAACTCAATATCGTCTTTTCCCAATTCTAACGATCGGTGAGCTCGTATTCTCAATCCCATAGGATTGAGTGTTAAAATCGTGTACGGATCTCGTCCGTACACGATTTTAACGGTGAGCTCATATTCTCAACCCCATAGGATTCAGTGTTAAAATCGTGTACGGTTCGTACACGATTTTAACACTGAATCCTATGGGAGGAGGAAAACTCGCTTGCGGATTTTATGTGGTTGGAAATTTGCAAACCCAGTCACGTCTTCCTGAAGTAAGCAACTAACACACGTTATCGTAATTGAGGTGTTTTGTTCAAAAAGAGTCGATTGTGAATATATAGTCTGTATTATAGACATTGATGTCTTCTGTTGATGGGATGGATAAAAATTGAGTTTTGGGGTTTTTTTTGAGAATTCCTCCACTATGAGAAAATTCTAAAAAAAAAACCACTCAGCTGATCGAGCGATCGAATCGCTCGATTCTCGTAATAAAACTCGATCTGAACGAAGAGTGTCTGTGTGTTGGAAATTTGCAAACCCAGTCACGTCTTCCTGAAGTAAGCAACTAACACACGTTATCGTAATTGAGGTGTTTTGTTCAAAAAGAGTCGATTGTGAATATATTGTCTGTATTATAGACATTGATGTTTTCTGTTGATGGGATGGATAAAAATTGAGTTTTGGGTTTTTTTTTTAGAATTCCTCCACTATGAGAAAATTCTCAAAAAAAAAACACTCAGCTGATCGAGTGATCGAATCGCTCGATTCTCGTAATAAAACTCGATCTGAACGAAGAGTGTCTGTGTGTTGGAAATTTGCAAACCCAGTCACGTCTTCCTGAAGTAAGCAACTAACACACGTTATCGTAATTGAGGTGTTTTGTTCAAAAAGAGTCGATTGTGAATATATAGTCTGTATTATAGACATTGATGTTTTCTGTTGATGGGATGGATAAAAATTGAGTTTTGGGGTTTTTTTTTTAGAATTCCTCCACTATGAGAAATGAGGTTGACTGTTAAGCGTTCGTTGAATAAAGTCAAGAAACACTTATCGGAATGTTTAAAACGCATTTTCCGCTCAGTTAGGTTTCGAGTGGTAAAATTTTTAATATATTCACGATAGCAATCGGAGAGAGATTTGTTAAAATCAGTTTTCCATTGTGTGTTGAAACTGTCTAACAGTCATCAAAAAAGGATTTTCTCTTAATTCGACACTTGATGAATTGATGTGTGAATGAATGAAGATATTTTGACAAAAATTTAAACACTACTGTCAAAATGCGTTACATCAGAAACCGGTTTGTCATGTACTGTTTAAACGTATTTTTTTTTAACTTCAATTAACACAGCGAGTTTGATATGTGAATATTTTTTTCAGATATTATATTAAGACGGAAAGAGATTTTAATACTTAAAACATAAAATATAAAAAATATAATTAAACATTTAATTTTGAAAAATAAATAAAAACAATTAAAACGAAAGATGTTTTTCCAGATGGATCCTAAACGCCGAGATCGAATGTTAGCCGAGTATTTAAGTGCTAAGAAGGCGATTCAGGCTGCTGATAGGAGCAGACGTCTCGGTGAGATGGAACTCACATGCGAAGCCACAAAAATATTTAAACCCGTGACGGAGGGTCAAGAGCGAAGCAGGAAGGAGATAGTCGAAGAATTGAGACCCATAAAGGAGAGTTCTTTGAGAATGGGTTCGTTGCCTTCTAGTTTTGGAAATCGGTATTCCGTTCAATCTACACCGGATTACGTTCCCACGGGAATTCAAACAGATATGAGCGAGTCTGATGATACGGCTTTGACTATCACCACTGATAGCATCGCATCGTCCGATGATGATGGTGGCGGTAAGAGAGATCTGTTGTATGGAATTCGCGAGGATTCGAGCGGTAGGAAATTCGTGGGCGACACTGATGTGGAAATGGATGATGATGAATTGATCGTGGGTTCGAATAAATATAAAGTAACCGATGGTCTGCAGAGATTGCTCCTTTTCGATAAGCCTGGAGATTACACGGAACAGGATTTCCACATTTATGGCGACATTCTAGTCCAGACCCACGCCATGAATAGAAATAACGATGCCAGAGAGACGAGACCCAACAGAGGTTACAAGTGGACGAAAATAGTGAAACCCATATGGAATGCGAACAAGAAGTTCATCGAATCGATGACCGGCAAAGGGGTGAAAACCACTACTTTTCTTCCGAGCGATCCCGACGCTCTGTCTCAGAGATTGAGTTTGTTGATGGGGAGCAGACGGGCTGGTAACACGGGATTAGATAATCAGATAGTTGCCATATCTGACGAATTGTTGAGACAGAAGGTTTTGAATAAAAACCAGTATAAAAGGCTGATGAACGAATTGAAGGATTGATGTGAATATAATAATAAGTAGAGAGAGAGAAACAAACAAACAAACAAAAATAAAACAGTAAATTCTTACACTAGAATAATAAAAGTATTTAAAAAATGACAAAACGATTTACCAGTGAAAAAAACGCAAAATATATCATAAAAATAAAATATGTTGGTGATAAAGAACAGGGGATACATCAGGACTTACGTTCAAGTCGGTTCTGGCATCGTCGATTCTATAATGCGAGCGTTGACGAGCAATGCGGGTAGAAAACTCGCATCGACCGCGTTTGAGGTCGGTAAGAAGACGGCTTTGGATGCTGGTAAGAAAGCCGCTTCCAAAGCCAGTGGTAGGATAGCTTCTGTGGCTGGCAAGAGGGCAGCCGACGCATTGATCGACAAGTTGATCAGTCCGCCTGCGAAGCGAGCTGCGTTAGAGCGAACATCGAAAAGTTGGAAAGATTTTGAGGATGTCGTGGTGCCCATACAAGATTTACCCAAAATGACGAGTGGATCCGGATTGAAGAGAACTCGCGATGGTGCAATATAAACAAAATAATAATAATAACAACATTAAAAACAGAGTTTGAAAAAAACAAAAAAAATTTGTGTTTGAAAAGAATCTAAAATAACAGACAAAAAAAAAAAAATAAAACAAAAGATGAACATTAAAGATATGTCTTGGAACGACGTCGCGACCAAGAGGTCGAATAACGAGTACTTTCCCAAGACCATAAGAGGTTTGATAGTGGGAAAATCGAATTGTGGAAAGACCAATCTGTTGATGAATCTGTTGTCCCGACCCGACTGGTTGGATTATGACAGATTGTTCGTGTTTGGCAAGAGCTTGTTTCAACCCGAATACAGATTGCTTCGAGAGTGCATGGATCGCAGATTGCCCAAGGACGTCATAGCCAGAATCTTTGACAGTAGGGAGGAATTCGACAAGTGTGGAGCAGTGCTCTCGACCATTTTGGATGGCGCAGCGATGGAGCTGACGAAGAGAAATGCATCTTCGAACGTCGAGTGTCGATTTTACGAGAACGCTAGCGACGTTCCGGATTCTAGGGAACTGAAATCAGAAGATAAGAATCTCATGATTTTCGACGATCTGCTTTTGGAGAGACAGAACCGATGCGAATCGTATTACGTTAGGGGTCGACACAGCAACGTGGACTGTTTCTACCTGTCGCAGAATTATTTTCGATTGCCCAGACAGACGATAAGGGAGAACGCTAATTTTCTATGTCTCTTTCGCCAAGACCTCAAGAATCTCAATCACATCTGCGGCGATCACGTCGCAAATGACATGAGTGCTGTCGAATTCAGGAGATTCTGCAAGAGGGTTTGGGATGGTGGACTTTACAATTTCGTCGTGATCGATTTGACGAGCGAATTTAATCGCGGAAATATTGGTGCGGATTCAACAAGTTTTATGTTCCCGATGGTGATGATAATAAGATAGAGCGTGAAAATAAAAAAAATTAGAAAAATAATAAATCTTCAAATAATTAGTTTTGAATAAAAAAAAAAAAATAAAATAAAATTAAGATATAATGTTCGAACATGGAAAATTGTTAGAACGGATAGCCGAGAATATGGCTGCGAAACAATCCATTCAAATCGTGGTGAGTGGAGATTCGACTCGATTCCTTTATTATTATTTCCTTTCCCAACCTCACCGAAAAGAATAACTCGTTCAAGTATTCCGACGGAGTGGATTGGTTGGAGATTCGAATTCCCAAAGGGAGTTACGACGACATAGACGATTTGAACCATTACATTCAGACGCGAATGAAGATGGATGGAAAGGGAAGCAACAAGATCAGACTCGCTCCCAATCCTAATACATTACAGACGATGTTGGATTTGGAAGATAATTTTCGTGTGGATTTCAACATGGACGATTCTATAGGCAAGATGTTGGGATTCGATCGAAAGATGTATCAAGGCCACGCGACATCTGAAAATACGGTCGACATTCTCGCTGTCAATAGCATTCTGGTGAACGTGGACGTGATTGCCGGAAGCTACGTGAATGGTAGCGCTCAGCCAACGATCTATTCCTTCTTTCCAAATGTGTCGCCGGGTTATAAGATCGTGGAGCGACCTCGAAATTTAGTTTATCTACCAGTGATTTTAGACACGTTGTATAGTCTCAAAACCACGTTGATGGATCAAAATGGTGAACTGTTAGATCTTCGCGCAGAGAGAGTGATGATACGATTTCACATAAGAGAAATATAAAAAGCAAAAAAAAATTATATATATATAGATAACAAAAATAAAATAAACGGTAATATTAATTTTTACAAAATTATTTTAATATAATTATTAAACAAGAAACAATTGAAGTAAATATATTTAAAAAAAAAAAAACAGAATTATGACACAATACGTGGTTAAAAACGTGAACATATCCGCAGGACAGAGGAAGAAACTTAAGAGAGCTTTAACAACTCGAGGCGAGGCGGTGAGATTCAAATTCACTCACGAAGATCTGACGAGAGGCGGACAGGATTCGATCGCCTGGACCAGAAGTCAAATCAAAAGGATGGAGAAAGCGATTCACATTGGAAGAGGGTTGGTGGTGAGATTGAGTCCCGCTCAATTGAGATACAATTTGAGAATGAAAGGCGGTTTCCTACCGCTATTGGCAGGAATCGCCGCAAAAGCATTACCCTTTGCCGCAAAGGTGCTACCCTTTCTTGGAAAGACTCTCGGCGTGGGAGCTCTCACGGGACTCGCTAGTTCGGGAGTTGAGAAATTAATGGGTGGCAGCAGACTGTTTTTGAAGAAGGGAAGAGCCGTGTGTCGCGTTCACGTAGATGACAGCGGTAAAGTATTGTATCTAGAACCCGTTAGAGGTGGCAACTCTCTGAGAGGAAACGGTCTCTATCTGAAGAGTGGACGGAACGTCAAGCGATTCGGCAAGTGTTTGTTGCTCGGCGAGAATTCGCCATTTAAGAACATACCGATTTTGAATATGTTATTATAAATATAAAAATTATATAAAATATATAAAATCATAGAAAGTATAAAATAATATATTTAAAATGGGTGAAGAGGTGGAGAAACAAATTTATCACCTGGATAAATTTGACGATAATGACGAATTTCACGAGCCAGAGAGCGAAGAAATAAAAAAATGGTTAGATGCTAATGATGGATATCTAAGGAAAGAGATAGATAAAGTGCGGGATATATGGTTGGGAATGAGACGATGCTTTCCACGGTCACCACTACCTTCTGAAGCGAGTGTTACCAAGAGATGCACATTATTCGTTCATAATTATGATTCGGATAAACAAAAATGTTACCATGAACGTATCACATCACAGAGAAAAAGAAAAAAAGAAAAAGAAGAAGAATCGACGCAGAAATTTGAGAGAAAAGGAAACGTTATTATAATATATCATGATGATAGTGAAGAAGAAGGAAAACAAAAAAAAAAAAAAGTAAATGAGATCTCATTACTTTTTTTTTTCATTTTTTCTTCACTAAAAATCAATCGCTCTATTGTTTATATTTCCAAGTCCGTTATTAGCATGTTGACGCTCGTGTCTACTCCTTTTTCGAAAACATGTTAAATGTTTATCTTTACTCTTTTGAGTTTTTTTACATCGGTCAACTCGCTCTCACCACCCAATTTCTTCACGAGTTCGAATGAGATGTTTTGGAAATATGTAATTTCCATAGGGCAACGACAAATCGTCCTTCTCGAATTCTCTATCTTCGGCGATGACGATGTTCTGCAGATCGCTTTGGTACTCGTAAATCAAATCGAGCGCGGCTTCGTTCAATTTCAGAGGCATCTTATATTTCTCATATTTGTGCTCTAAGCCCTTCGTCTCGACATCGTTCAATTCGATGGGATCGTGTTGTTGTAATCTATAGATTTTATGACCGAATTTCTTATACGTTTTGACTCGTTTCAATTTCAATTCGCATCTTTTAGGTGTTGTTGTCTTCATGATCGATTATTTGGGTTTTTTTTGTTTTTACGAATTCTTGCAATAATGTATATTTTAAATTTTGTATTTAAATAATAATTTGTTAAAAAAAAGTTTGTTATTTTTTTTTTTGCTTTTTATATATATATAAAAGTTGTTTTTTTAATTTTTAATTTTCTTTAAAAGTTTTTTTTCTCTTTATATATATATAAAAAGTTAATTTTTTTTTAATTTCAATCTCTCTATTGTTTATATTTCCAAGTCCGTTATTAGCAAGTTGACATTCGTCATTTTTCCACATACGAAAATGGTGTGAATGTTCATCTTTACTCTTTTGAGTTTTTTTTCATAGACGAATGCGCTCTCACCACCCGATTTCTTCACGAGTTCGGGTGAGATTATTGGATATATGTAACCTCCATAGGACAACAATAAATCACCCCTGTCGAATTCTCTGTCTTCGGCAACGATGATATTAATCAACAGTTCGCTTTGGTACTCGTAAAACAAATCGAGCGCGGCTTCATCCACTTTCAAACACATTCGATATTTGTGGTAGTAGCGCTCTAAGTCCACCATCTCGACCTCATTCAATTCGATGGGATCGTGTGGTTGTAATGTATAGATATTAAAACTGGATTTCTCATACTTTTCGTCTCGTTTCAATTTCAATCTGCATCTTTTAGGTGTTGTTGTCATGATCGATTATTTGGTTTTTTATGAATTCTTACAAATAATGTTTATTTTAAATTTTGTATTAAAAAAATTGAATTTTAAAATTTAACTTTTTTTTTTCTATCATATATATAGAGTAAAAAAGCAAAACTTTTTTAACAAATTATTTAATACAAAATTCAAAAAAAATATATTCTTACAAAATGAAACAAATAGATAAAAAAAAAATTGGAAAATTTAAATGAGAAAACCGTACCTCAGTTAAACGAGATTTGTAAACTATTAAAAATTTCACATTTCAGAAATCATAGAACTAAATCAAAAATGATTGAAGTCATACAGAAACATTTGCAAAACGATGGAAAGGCAAACAAAATGCCGATAGCAATGACGTCAAAAAATGCATCGGTTGTGAAAAATGAGAAGAAGAAGAAAAAGATAGTAAAAGGAATCGAAATGCCGACGTCGAAAAAAACCAAAAACGTTTCGATTGTGAAAAATAAGAAGAAGACGACTAAATGAAAAGCCGTTGAAGAAGAACTTCAAGTTTCCAAAGAAAAGAAAAGAAAAACGAAAACGAGTGATGCACATCAGATTCTAGGCAAACGAGATATATCGAGCGAACTTCAACGAGCGATAGACAAAGGGAAAGGAGAAGAATATCTAGTGCGACTCACCGCGGAACTATTTCAGTCGAAGTCCGTGGAACGGGAGAGTGCGATCAAAGGCATTTTTAAAACTTTTGACATGGTTCCCTCGTTGAAGAAAATCGATCCGAAATTGTTCATGGAACGGGTGAAGAAAAAGGTATTGGATTTGTTTCACAAATATATGAACGTGGGACTAAAAATTAAGATGATACTCCATTGCATGATGAATAAAATCGACGTGAAGTCCGGTGAGAGCATCGTGAAAAATGCATATTTCAGATCTAACGTCGAACCCATATTTCGAGGTTCAGATCTATCGAACGTTTTTGAAAAGATGAAAGACAAGATGTTGACGTCTCTCGCGAATTATCAACATGAAGGTAGTAATTGGACGTTCGATGAGATGTTGAAACTCGAAATTCACATAACTAAAAACGATTTGTTGAAAGGGTCTTCCTACGTGAAATTACTGTATTTCCTCGCTAAGAAATACGCCGTGATCAACGTGAAAAATAACGATGATCAGTGTTTTAAATGGGCAGTCACATCCGCTTTATACCCTGTCAAAATAAACTCTGATAGAGTTTCTCAGTACGAGGAAACTTCTAAAAATCTCGATTGGATCAGGGTGACTTTTCCAACGCAGTTAAAACACATCGAATGTTTCGAGGCTCAAAATCCCACCATTGCGGTGAACGTCTTGGGATACGATGACGAAAAACGGAAGATCCATCCTCTCAGACTGACTTCGTATCTCGGAAGAGAAAAGACATTTATTTTATTATTGATTTCGAATGGTGACAATCGTCATTATTGTTGGGTTAAACATCCGAGTCGATTACTGTCGAAACAAAATAATAATCATAACGGAAAGATATCTTTATGTTACAATTGCATGAACGTGTTTCACAGCGAAGACTCATTGGCGAAACATCAGGAATATTGCAACGAAAATCAAGGTGTTGCCATCGAAATGCCCAAACCCAACACCATCGTGAAGTTTGAAAATCACAACAGAAGGTTAAAAGTACCATTCGTCGTGTACGCCAATTTCGAATGTTTCACCGCGAAAATGAGTTCCTGTCAACCCAACGCTCTTCAAAGTTACGTCGAAAGATATCAAAAACACATACCTTCGGGCTATTGCATTTACGTGAAATGCGCTTTCGACTCGCAACACGACATGGGTCCCTTCACCTACACGAAACAGTGCGAAGACGACGACGTGGCTCAAAGGTCCGTTGAAGAGTTAGAATGGAAACTTCAAATGTTATACGACAAATTCAAAACTCCGGCAGAAATGATCATCACGCGCGAGCAGCAGGACGAAAATAACAGAGCCACCAAATGTCACATATGCAAACAATCGTTTGACGAGAATTCGAAGGAAAATAGGAAGGTCAGAGACCATGATCATTACACGGGTCTGTATCGCGGTCCGGCTCACAGCAGGTGTAATTTAAAATATCGAGACGCCACTTTCTATCCGGTGATGTTTCACAATCTCTCGGGTTACGACAGTCATCTGTTCGTGAAAAATCTAGGCACCTCGCACGAAGAATTAAATTGCATCGCGAACAGCGAAGAAAGATACATTTCCTTCATGAAATGGAAGCACATGGAGGAGAGAAGAGTAATCGACGGAGATACGTTGGAAGAAAAAACGAAATCCATTCGTAGAGGCATACGTTTCATCGTCAATTTTAAATTCATGTCAACCGCTCTGGAAAAATTAGTCGATAACATGAGCAAGGATAAATTTAAAATCACGAGCGAACATTTCAGAGAACGAGTGGACGTCATGTTGAGGAAAGGAGTCTATCCTTACGATTACATGAACGATCTAAAGAGATTCGAAGACACCGCACTACCTTCGAAAGAAGATTTTTATTCGAAATTATATGAATCCGACATTTCCGACGAGAATTACGAACATGCCAAAAACGTGTGGAAATCATTCGATATGAAAACCATGAGAGATTATCACGATCTCTATCTGAAGACCGATGTTCTGCTCTTGGCAGACGTGTTCGAAAATTTTCGAGACGTCTGTTGTCGAAATTACGATCTGGTATTTCACCGCACCCGGTCTGGCGTGGGACGTTCTGTTGAAGACCACTGAAGTCGAATTGAAATTATTATCCGACGTGGACATGTTGCTCATGTTCGAAAGGGCTGCGAGAGGTGGCGTATTGATGATCTCCCACAGACATTCTGAAGCTAACAATCCCTACATGAAAGAAGGTTTCGATTCGAAACGGTCGACTAAATACATACAGTATTGGGATGCTAATAATCTGTATGGTTGGGCTATGAGTCATCCTTTACCGATTGGAAATTTCGAATGGGTGAAGGAACCGGAAGAGATGCAAAAATGGAGAGACTATCCTTGCATTTTAGAAGTCGATTTGAACTATCCGAAAGAATTACATGATCTACACAACGATTATCTGCTGGCTCCCGAACGAATGGAACCGAACGAGGGAGATGAGGAAAAACTCATTCCCAATTTATTTAACAAACGTAACTACGTCGTCTACAGCGAGAATTTGAAACAGTACGTCGATTACGGGATGAAATTAGTCGACATACATCGCATCATTCGATTCGACGAAGAGCCTTGGATGAAAAAATACATCGATCTCAACACAAATCTCAGAATTCGAGCTGAGAACGATTTCGAAAAAGATTTCTTCAAACTCATGAACAACTGCGTGTATGGCAAATCGATGGAAAACATCAGGAAGAGAACCGATGTTCGACTCGTCACGTCTGAGAAAAGAGCTAAAAAATTAGTGGCGAAACCCAATTACAAACACCGAACCATATTCGGCGAAAATCTAGTGGCCGTTCACATGCAAAAGACTCACCTGAAGTTCGACAAACCGTATTATCTCGGACCGATCATCTTAGATGTCAGCAAGCGATTGATGTACGAGTTTCACTACAATTACGTCAAACGAAAATTTGGCGACAAAGCCAAACTACTGTTCACCAACACGGACAGTTTAGTTTACGAGATAGAGACGAAAGACGTCTACCGAGACATATCTCCGGACGTAGCCGAGTGGTTCGACACGAGCAATTATCCCGTCGATCACCCGTCCAACATTCAATCGAACAACAACAAGAAGGTGTTGAGTAAATTTAAGGATGAGAGCGGCGGTAAACAGATCGTCGAATTCGTGGGCTTGAGACCCAAACTCTATGCTTATCGTCTAGAAGATGATGAAGAGATCAAGAAGTGCAAAGGAGTTAAAGCGTGCGTGTTGAAGAAAAACATCTCTTTCCAAGAATATAAAGATTGTCTGTTAGGAAGTGGTCCGGTGTATAAGACTATGAAATCGATTCGAAGCGAAAATAATGACTTGTATACCGAAATAGTCAACAAGATTTCACTGAAGGCCGCCGATGACAAGGGATTCGTATTAGACGATAAAATAAGCACTTTGGCACTCGGACATTGGACTGCGGAACTAACTATAGACGATATGAATGTGGATGATTGGATTCCAGAAAATCAAGAGGCATTAGACGAATTCAAAATTATAGAAATTGATAGTGACATCGAGAAAGTTAGTTTAAAAAGAAAAAGAAAAAAATAGAAAAAAAAAATAACGTCACTTTTAGTGAATTATAATAAAATAAATAAAAAAAAAATATATACTTATTTATGAATAAGAAAATAAAGATATCAGTAGAAGGTGTCGTCTTACCCAACGAACCCCTATCCAACATCGATCTGTTGAATGCGGCAAAAGATTTGAAAATCGAAGATTTTCTAGGAGTGTTTTCCAGAGATGCCTTGCCGAAGAGAAGACCTCGACAATCGGAATGCGGAATTTTAAATCTAGACGATTCATCGGGTGAAGGCACTCACTGGGTGGTGTGGTTCAAGAACGGGAAGAAGAAGAATTATTATTTCGACAGCTACGGAATCTCGCCGCCGAAAGAAATAAAGAACTATTTCAACAAATCGATGGTTGTTTACAACACGGATCAAGTGCAATCACCAGATCAAGTGTTTTGTGGTCACCTGTGTCTCTACGTTCTCAAGAGATGGTCTGAAGGAGATGAATTTCAAGACATTCTCAATGACTTACATTAGAGAGAATTTTTTTTTTTATAGTATATATATAAAGATAAAAAATTATTTTAAAAAAATTTTAATCGAATAAAAAAACGAAAAATAAAATAACATAGTTCATTTTTTAATAAACTGCGTTTTGAACACATTTTTTCTAAACAACAACAACAAAAAAAAAAAGAAATCCCACAACAACATGACAGTCGATAAATTTGGTAGAAGTGACGACAAAAAAGTCAACCCGAGAAAGAAGAGGAAGACGTTCGAAGTCAATGATGGTTACGACGTTGCCAACTTGTTGGACGAGCGTTACATTTGGAGATACGAACCTCGAGAAGAACCTTTGAACATGAACGATAAGAAGCTCTACAATCTTCCCGAACCGATAGCTCTCGCAGATTCCGCGACTAAAAAATACGTCAACAGAGGGAACTCCGATTTCGAACGAATCCTGCTTGATAATTACGTGGATAAAACCATGACCGACGATCTCGATCTGAAATCCAAACGTTTGGTGAACGTCACGAATCCCGTAGATCCCACCGATGCCGCCACCAAGAGATACGCGGACGACTCTCACGCGAGATTCAGCGAACACCTGAGAAATAGATACGTTCAGAAAACGATGCACTTGGAATTGAACGCCAATTCTTACAAGATAACGAACGTGGCCGCTCCCACGAATCCCAAGGACGTGGCGACCAAACACTACGTAGATCTGGAACGGAGAACGTCTGACGGACGTGAAACGAAATCGGATCTGAATGCGGGATTCCACAAGATATTGAATCTGTCGAAGATCGACAACACGGATGCGGACTCAACCGTGGTCAACAAGGGCTATGGGGATTCTTCCGTGTTACAATCGCAAGAATACCTAGAATCACAAGTGGACAATCTCTACCTGAACAAAGAATCTGGCGGAACCATGGAGGGTGGCATCAACATGAATGGTCACAATTTATTCGGTCTCGATCACAATCCCAAATTCGATTCCAGCGCGGTAAGCAGGAAGTACGTGGACGACAACTCGGTCTGGAGAAAGGGCAACATCATGGAAGGTAAACTAGACATGGGCGGACACACGCTCACGAATCTACCGGAACCCGTGAACATGACGGACGCCTGCACCCTGATTTCTGTGGTGGAGAGAGACAAATATGCCAGACAATTGATCACCGTGTGGGCCAAAGAGGCCGGCACCTTAGATGAAGGAAAAGCCGAGTGGTCTTTCGGAAATGGAGGTAGCGGATCGAAACACGGTCAGTTGGGATATCCCATGCCGTTGGGAGGTGAAATCCTTTGAATGAGTCTGGCTTCCTCGGATTTGAATAACAGAGCGGTCGTCAATCTCATGGTGAATGGTGTGGAGAGCGATAAGAGATACAGCATCGAAAAGACCGAGAATCAACACGTGAATGTTAGCACGTTCGGCACGCCTCTCAAAGTGAACGCCGGAGACAGGATTAATTTCGTCACGAAAACCAATAATCCCGAAGCCACCACTTCCATGGTGAGTCTACTGATCGAACTGGATCCTTTGAACAAACAGTGAACGCGTGGAAAATAATGAATTAAAAAAAAAAATAAAAAAATAATGTGTGATTATTAAAAACAAAAAAAAAAACAAAAAAAAAAAGTAATGAGATATAGAGAGATGTTCAATCTCTCTAGATCACATTACTTTATTTTTTTTTTTTTTTTTGTTTTGTTTTTAATAATCACACATTACTTTTCATTTTTTTTTTGTTTTTTATTTTCTTTTTTCACACACTCGTCTCTCATCGAATGATCAACATCTTATTTCCGTCCGATTCGAATTGTAATTCTCTGTCCGACAGGACCAGGGCGAAGGCTTCGGTTTTTCTCGGCACGTTCCTATCGAATTGCATCTTGATCTGAATGTCTAACACGCTACTCTTGAGTCGTTCACTCTGTTTACTGATGACGAACACGAACATGGGATACATCGACTTGTATTCGCCGGGAGATATGTTGGGGTTGCTCATCAATTCGTCTAGACTGTGATACTTCTTTCTAAAATGAGCGGCGGCACCGTACAGTCTGCAGAAATCGTTCTTGTCGAACGACGCGTTGTAATCGATTGCCGGCTATCTCGTGGCGTTCAGAAACACTTGCATGTTTCTCAAATTGCAGTGATCGAACAGCGATGCATTATTTTCCTGAGACTCGTCCCTATCTGTCTGAAATGCGACCACGATGAAACGCGGTCTCTCGGAAGCGGATTTCACCGTCAATCTCCAATCGAAGTGATTCGTGGAGGGAGGAATGCTAGCCGTGTCACACTGTCTCATTCTAAATCCCACGGGTAATTTACTCTTCGATTGTATGATTTTGTAGAGATGTGTTTTCTCCTCCGTCGAAGGCTCCACGTGCGGAACAAACCACGATATCTTGTGTAGAGTTATCTTACCCGCATCGGTCGCGGTGAGTCTCACTATTGCATCGTCGTTTCCTTTTCGAATCAACGTCAGATTGTGTTTGAATCCGTACATGATCTTGTTGTAATCGTCCACGAATCCGAAGATGTGTTTCAAAGGTATCCTGAACGAAAACGTTCCTTTAGGTCTGGACGTCTTGACGACGTAGTTGAATATCGTGGCGGTGCCAGCGCTAGCGGACCTACGGTGTCTTTCACCCACAACTGATTAAGTCCTCTGGATTTCGAAAAATCGTCAGGATACGTCAAGAGTCCGAACATCGTGGTGGCCTGACCGGGATGAAAAACAGATTCTATCTCTTGTCCAGATAGCATGTATTTTATATTACTGAATAGATGCATGATGCCATTATTGGCAAGAGTGACCATGTCGTCGTCGGCGTAGTCGCTCCCATCTTCCTTGGTGAGACGTCCCTGCACCACTATGTAACTCTCGCTAGGATGTACGAATAGATCTTGAGTTTTGACGTTGATTCTTATCTCTCCTGCATTGTTCAAACTCGTTCCGGTTACCGGTTCGTATTCGTGAACCTCATATTCTTGAATACTTACATCTTTCACTATGCTTTGTGCTATATCTAGTATATTTGTCATTTTAAAGGATTTTTAGTTTTTTTTGTTTATTAATTCACTTGCTTTTCTTTATCTAAAAAAATAGTTTTTTAATTATTTTTTATTATTATTTATTTTTTTTCTCTCTTATATATATATGTGTGTGTAAACAAGAAAATGTCAAAGAGAGTAAATAAAAAAAAAAATTTTTTTGTTTTCTTCATCAAAACTTCGTCTTCTGTAATGTTGTTCGTAAAACTTTCCGATGATCTCTTCTCCATCCAAAGCTTCGATTTCGTAAGTCACCGGATCGGTGTGAAATATTTTGATGATCACGAAGATTTCCGATGTCCATCGAGGAGTATAACCCTTTTCGAAGTGCTTCTTATAAGCGTAGATTCTCACTCGATCGCCGACCGCAAATTTCGGCATTCTAGACTTCTTTCCGATCTTAGATCTCTCGGGATATAGATTCGCGTAGACCCGTTTTTCGTTTCGAGGATCGCTAGCTTCCACGGGAGTCATCTTGATCAATCTGTGTCACGTGTCGTTGTAATCTTTCCCCAGACCGTTCAGAGCGTATATGTATTTCTTGGTCGAATTTGCCGTGAAATATCTGTGCATCTTCTCCCTTCATCGTTCGATTCCAACGTTCCACCACGCTGGCTTTCTCTTCATTTTCGATCGAGTAGAGGTCTACCAATCGACGAACGTCCTTGCTGTAGAATTCCTTTCCCTTGTCCACCCACAATTTACTCGGTTTTCGAGAAGACAAGTCGAACACGCTCTTCAGAGCCTCGGTGATGGAAGGTCCCGATTTATTCTTCAAAGCTCTGATCCAACCGTATTTGGAAAACATGTTGATGACCGTCAATAGATATTTGACGCCCTCGTTCCACCTCGAAAACGATCTCATGTCGACCAAGTCGGCAGAGCAAATGTCGTCCAGACCCTTCACGAACACATTTCTCTTTTGAAATTTACGCACTATGGGCTTGTGTAACTCCTCGGCCAATTCGCTCGTCAATAATCGTTTCTTCTTCTTCTCTTTTTCAGATGCGCTTTTTTTTTTTTGAACGCCCCATCCGAATCGACGTTTCGCACCGATCAGATTGCCGACCAGCGAACGTTCCATCTTCTCTCTCCTGGTCGGATTCGATATGCCTCTCAATCTCGCCAACATGTTTTTGTCGCAGACGTCGTTGCGAGTCTTGGTGTCGGGATGTCCGGCGTAGCACAGATCGTGATCGTACGTGGCCGCGTCCACCCTATTCACGGGTTTGCTCCAAGATTTGGGTGTCAGATCGGCGTTGAGTCTCTTGTTCAATTTTGTTCCGGGTCCCGTGAAACTGTGACCGGGCAGATGCATTTCGAAAGGTAGATTGTTGATCATTTTATTCACGATGCCTTTACCTTTGCTCGCGTTCTTTTGTTTGATGAATCTAGTCTTTATAGAACCACACACGTCGCAAATTCCGCGAAGCATCCGTCTGTCGTTTTTAGTTCACACTTCTCTAGAATTACTCATCTCGGTAACTCTCTTACACTTTATGCAATACATTTTTTTTGAAGAGTTATTTAAATTAATTTCGTTTTTTTTATTTTATATATGAATTTAATTTTTTTTTTTTTAAATTCTGTTCTTATATATATATATATATATTTTTTTTTTCAATCGCTGCCCTTGAGTTCTATCATCTTACTGAATTCCTCCCTGGCCTCTTTCCTACCCTTTTCCATGAGAGAATCCTTCAACTCTTCCTTGATGATCTGACGAGTCTTGATTCTCTCGGCTTCTTTCATGGCGTCGTATTTCGTTTTCTCGCTCAATATCGCGAAGTATTCTCCGTTCGATATCCTACCGTCTTTCAACGCCATAGAGATCATTTCGGATATCGTGTCGATCTTGGAGTCGGCCAAGACGCGAATCTTGTCGTGTTTCCTAGCCTTCAGATATAATTTCCTACTCAAAAAGTTTCCGACCGTGCTAAACAATCCGGCGGCGAGATCCACTCCTTCTACGGTCAACACGATCGGAATGCCGACCGCGGTCAACAACAATCCAATGCCGGCTGCGTGTAAACCCATGGAAATCGTGATGAGTGTCGTGTCGATCGCATTGACGAATTTCACGAAACGTGAATACTTCTTCTTGAGAGAATCTCTCTCTCGAGTCAGATACGATTGGATTCTACTGATTTGATCGATGTGATACCTCTCTCCTCTTTCTCTTTCTTCTAGCGACGGCGCCGTCGGCAAGACGCCGTTCGGCTTCTCGTCCTCGTCGTCCACTAACGTCGGATACAATTTATTTCTGGTTCTCATTTTTTTTGTGTTTTTTCTTTCTAATATTAGATAAAAAAAATTTATGTGTGTATTTATTTTTTTTTTTTTTATTTTCTACTCTCCCTTATTTTTATATCAACGAAAAACAAAACTTAGACGTATGCTTCATTCAGCAATAATTTCTTGATGCATCCCTTGTCTTCTAAAGTCAAACTTCTATGCGCCAATTTCAGTTCTTCCGAATCTCTGGGCCTGTCTCGATTCTTACAGAAGACTAATCTCTTCTAAAACGTGATCACATCGTCGAATTTAATGCGTTCGAACGCCGGTTCGAAATACATGACGACCATATCTTCCCTTTCCATCGTCGGACACGAATGATCCTCGTGATCGAAGTCTAGATGATCCCGACATCCAACGCATCGTTCTAACAAGATGGGACGTAGTTGTTCGTTCACGCAGATTGCATATGCTCTCATCAGCATGTTTAAAAGAAACCTCGCTCTAATCATCTGAGAAGCGCTCATGATTTACGTATTTTTTTTTATTATCTATTCGATTTGATATATTTATTTTTCTAAATAACTATTTATTTATATATTTTTTTTCTCCCCTATATATATATATATATATATCAATCAAAAATGTGACAGCGATTTCAGAGCTAAAAATCCGCAAGCGAGTTTTCCTCCCCCAATAGGATTCAGTGTTAAAATCGTGTACGAACTGTACACGATTTTAACACTGAATCCTATGGGGTTGAGAATACGAGCTCACCGTTAAAATCGTGTACGGACGAGATCCGTACACGATTTTAACACTGAATCCTATGGGATTGAGAATACGAGCTCACCGATCGTTAGAATCGGGAAAAGACGATATTGAGTTCGAACTCTCAAAACGTTTTTTTGCTCGCAATCTGACGATCACCGTGGGGTTTTAGCGTTAAAATCGCGTGCAGACAATGATCGTCAGAATCGGCAAGATGGTGAGCTCGAACTCTCAAAACGTTTTTCTGCTCGCAATTTCACGCTCCCCATAGGGTTTAAGTGTTAAATTGTGTACGGAAGCGGATCGTTAGAATCGACGAAGACGATGAGCTCGAACTCTCAAAACGGTTTTTTGCTCGCAATTTAACACAGGACCCTATGGGGAAAACTCGTCTGCAGATTTCAATCAAAACGGTACATGAACGTGTACGTAAAACTACGCGCACCTAGGATTCAATTCAGTGTTAAAAAAATTCGAGCTCACCCCAAAAAACCGTTAAAATCTTTGTACATGTACACAATTTAACACTAAATCCTATGGAAATGTACATGTACGTGTACACGTACATGTACAGGTGAGCTCGTATTCTCAAGTATCACCTACTTGCCATCACTGAACAGTCTCATATCTTGGGGATGTATTGAGTATGGGTAGTGGACGGTTCCTTTCGATAATTGTCAGGATTCGATATTCAATATGGCCGCCAAGGCAGATATTTTAACTTTGTAATGTCCACCATCTTGATTTTGGTTTCCATCATTTAACTCAAAAATCACCCTCACCGTTCATTCTCATCTTTTGGTATTATGTTGAGGATGGGTAGTGGAAGGTTCCTTTCATAACTGCCCGTATTTAATATCCAATATAGCCATTTTGCCTTTGGTTTCTGCCAATTAACTCAATAATGCCTTAACGGTTTAGTCACATCTCTTGGTGATGTGTTGAGGATGGGTAGTGGAAGGTTCCGTTCGACAATTGTCCAGATTCGATATCCAATATTGAGCCATCTTGATTTGGCCGTGTTGGCCATCTTGATTTTGTTTTCCTTGAATTAACTCAAAATCACCTTCACCAATCATTTTCATCTCTTTTTATTGTGTTGAGGGTGGGCTGTGGGAGGCTCCTTTCGTTAATTTTCCGTTTTCGATATCCAATATGGCCGCCACGGTGCCCATCTTTATTTAGGGTTCCGTCAATTAACTCAATATTGCCTTAACTGATCAGTCTCATCTCTGGGTAATGTATTGAGGATGGGTGTGAAAAGTTCCTTTCGATAATCGTCCGGATGCAAAACTCAGTTTGACATTGACCTTGTCAAGATGCATTCGGAGAATGTGACACGCTTTATGTTGCTGTGTTTTTGTGTTGTTGTTGTTATTTTTGTTTTTTTTTGCTTTATAATGAGTTTGAATGATTTTTTGCAAAACTATTTTTTCCTCTTGGGTTGGCTGGCTGGCTGGCTGGCTGGATATGGTCCATTGAGTGAGAGTATTGTCCTTCCTGATACCGCCCTATTGCAAGGCTTGGCACCGGTGGGATCTGTCAACACATCTGGGGCAATCTCTTGTTATTCCTGAGTTTTTAATCTGAGAAGGAACTTTTCCAGAACGACATATACATGACAGTCGGAAAGAACATTATCAGATGCATATTGGATAGGTCCGATTGATATAACAGGAGAGCCGCTTTTTAAATCTACGCCCACTATAACGAATAAGAAAACAGACCTTCACCTGTCTTATTAACACGCATGCTTATGTCGTTCGGTATTTAATGTATGGATTTGGAATAATAGGAAACCATTTGCAAATGAATGTATTATAATTCAGTCTACAAATTTATAATAAACAGTTTTCACTGTTTCTCCCTTGTCGGTGAATAGATGCCTGAAAAGACCCTCCCCCTTCACCCACCCACTACATACGCACACACAAAAGATTCGTTGGTTGGAGTATGAAGTCACTAACATCTCATAAGTCTATATCATAACTGCAACAGAAGTAAAGGCTAAAGTTTAACCAATAGCCTATAGTTAATATCTTGTCCACTATAAAGGCTTCAAACCTGGGCGTTGGATATTCGTTCTTTTCTAAAAAGAAGTTGATGTTTTTTATTTATCGCGTGTTATACTTGGGACGATTTTTGACACAGTTCACGGTGTATCACATCTATGAGGAAGATTGAATTGAGTTGATGAAAAATGGACCTCTGCAAAAATCTGAAACGAATGTTTGTAATTCTCTTTCATTTGGTTTTACTTTATTTTCATTTCCTTGCATTGTTTTTTAAACTCTACAAGCAATTCAATCTGTAATACATATACATACTTCCATGCTTTCTGCTAAAGTGTTTTAGCAACAGTGAAACGAAAACAATCCGACTAGAAAGTCTGACTCACTTTTTTTTGCAGGAGACATTGAATACTAGCATAAGACCGCAGGTAGAAAACAATAAGACCGGTCGTACTAAAATAATACCGCAGTAGTTTTAACCCTACAAATTGTACTTTTAACATATAGCGCTATATCCAACTTGCGATCTTTCCGCAACTAAGGACAGAGAGACCGCAAGTAAACTTCTGGTCCTCAAAACACCAAAATGAACACTAACTAGTGACTTGGGGTATATTCAATGTATATCCGAACTTTGATATAGATATTTTAATTTTAACCTCTAAAATTAGACTTTTAATGTATAGCGCGACTTCCGATTTACGGTCTCAGTTTTAGCAAACAGGGATTATGAGACCCGCAAGTAAATTATTAGTCAAATAAACGCGAAATATTATATATAAAATTTATACCAAATATGGTGGTAATATCTTGATTTCAACCTTTTATTATTTTAGGTTTAAAGTCTGATAGAAAGTCACATTTTTGGTCTCATTTTTTATTTTAAACTAATTCCTTGTGAATCACCAGTCATAATGCTTTGAGATGTGGTATTCACCTCCTTTTAGTGAGATAGATTTCAACTTTGTTCACTTCTAGAATGTTTCTTGTTTTTGTTCTAATACGGAGAGACTGCATGATGTATGCACAAAATAAGAGTGTTTCATGGGCATTTTCTCGCGCGCTTATGCTTGCACAAAACGTATTCTTGTTATATCACAAAAACAAACTGAAATTATGTATCGAACGGAACAAAGGGAGACATCATTTATGTACGACATATATTTTATGGAAATTTAAAAGTAGTGCAGCCGAAAGTACAGAAAATTCCAAATTATTCAGTTATTGTTATTGTGCAATTTTCTTTATTAAGTCGAAATAAAGTTGATAACACCACTTGTAAGTAACACCAATGCCCCACCCCCATGAGTATTAATGAAAAAAAGAACACATTTCTCGATTTCAATACACACGCGTCATAATTTATTATCACAGCTGGAACTATACAGGAATAATACTGGTTGCGGTTCAAAATGTCCCCGCTATGGGAAGCAAGCATGTTATCTATACAATAATCTAACAAAACACTTGTATCACAAATCCTAGGCAAAACAGTGAAAAACAATAAATTATTTGAGATCACATCATTATAAATGTTATGGAGGTAAATACTTGAAAATGAAAGTTTTTAGTTTTGAAAAATCATGTGAGTGTCAGCGAGCTGTGTTTATTAAAAAGTCGGGTCGATGGCTCTAGGCCTATAAGGGTAGGGATTGCGAAGGAACAAATAGACCGGTAGTTCGTTTTTTTAAATTTATCAAAGATAACCGCCACATCGGGCATGAGATATTCACACCCACTGTCTAACTTTTGTCATTATTTTTCATTTTTCGCCTCCAAAACGCAGCTTATGACCCGTCATTGGAACGTACTCGAAAAGCTTGTTTCAATAAGGGGTCATTAACTATGTTTTCGGAGCAAGAGTGAAAATTTTTAATTTTCCAAGTAAACAATGAATGTCGCCACCATGTCGTGTTAGGTGGAGGATTAACCCTTTACCCAACGGATCGTCCGCATCCTGCGCGTAATATGCAAATTTAGCAGCTGAAAAAAAAATTCAAAAAGTTTCAACAAAACCATATCACATGACCCCTCAGTGGAACGAGCTCGTCGAGATCGTTCCAATGAGGGATCACATGATAAGGTTTTGTTGACTTTTTTTTAAATATTTGAAAATTTTTTTATCTAAAATATAAATTTTTATATCGTCTGGGTTGGGTAAATGGTTAAGAAAAATGGTATCATTATTTGTCAGATATATAATAACTCAACATAATTGTAGAATATGAACCAGCAACAATATAATGGGCGCGGGTAGTTTGTCTGTGTGTAGATGACAATATTCCTGACAGATATTCTGTCAAATGTAAGGATGTCACTGGAATTGGTCTAAAACAGAACAGAAACAAAATTTGGACGCACAGTCCTGAAATTGGCTATCGTGTCACTGGAAGAAACCCCAAACTTTATCCCTGTACTTTTCCATGTCCTGAAGTTTGGTTTGAGAATCTTGAAGACATTTAGCCGTTACACTCTAAAATCAGCGGGGTTAAAATCAAACCAAAACAACTGAATTGAGTGAATATGAACCCATTTGTGTTCATATTCACTTAACCCAGTTGATTTCGGTTAATTTTAACCCAACTGATTTTAGAGTTTGCGCTAGAGGCGTTTCAAGCACGCCGTTCCATCCATGTCAGTTTTAAGTGACATTCCAGATTTGTGAATGAGCGAATCAAAAACATCTTATGACACCTCACTGGAACGAGATCAACAAGGTCGTTCCAGAGAGGGGGTCATAAGCCATGTTTTTGAGGAAAAAAATGAAATTCTTTGCTTATTCATTCCATTTTTAAACGTTTCGTCTTCTATTCGTGTTAGATAACGAGTTAGTGAGAGCTGCTGTTAGTTTTCACTTTGGTTTTACCACCACGTCTAACTTTGTTGCATGATAATACGAATTTTGATAATGACAAAATCGTCTTGATTAAACTGGAGCACACCACTGGAGCTGAAACGGTTAACCGATTAATCGATTCATCAATCATCAACATCTTGATCGTTCCAAAAAGTAATTCGTCGATTAACCGTTACTTTTGAACCACTGTATTATGTGGGGTAACAAAGAAACAAACTTGCTCCAAAACAGGCAAACATTGTCACACTGCCTCACATCAATTATATGAGACAGAGTAAAGCATGCAAGTTACTTGCTGACATACTCGTTTACTTGCATTATCATCATACTGTATCAGTAGCTGGAAATGGTCATTCTTAACCCTTTACGCATTGCGGGTAGCAGACGATACTTACAAAATAAATTCATGAATTACTAAAAATTTTCAATTTTTGTCTCAAAAACATAGCTTATGACCCCTCATTGGAACGAGATCAACCAGCTCGTTCCAATGAGGGTTCATAAGCTATGTTTTTGAGACAAAAATTGAATACATAATAAATTTGAATGGAGATTTTTGTATTTTGACCTAGTCGGTTTTGTTTGTTACGTTGGGTAAAGGGCTCATGCTGTAAAATCATCAACGGTATGGCAGTTAATCAGATATCTATTTGGACAAGTGATTAATCGGTTTACCAAGGTTAATCCACGTCATTAATCGATCAAGAAAACCCATTAACCGTTTCAGCGCTACACACCACTCTCTTTTTCTCAAACCAAATCAAGGCATAATATTACTTTTTATTTTGGAACTATGGACCAATTTCTGTTCATTTGGGTAATCAGAAGGAAGGAGCTCATAGTCCCACAACCACCATCCTGTCAACACATACACACACACCCAGTCTCACAGCACATACACAAACACACCACAAAAAATGACGAGTCGTTGCACGAAATGTGTTAACAAACTGTGGTACTCAATTCAAGTCTTTTACAAATTTTAGTCACTTAAAATCGATGATTTCGATGAAAAAATTATTGGTTGTAGATTTTGATTGTTTCGTTTTTGATAAATCATCGACTTATCGGCGGATAAGCTCTACATTCCAATGTTTGAATGGGACACCTTTGATGTTTATACATTTTTTTTTGAAATTACACGCCATATCTTGATCCGTATTTTAGTCCATTCTTCTTTTTCAAAATGCGGGGACTTGGTGCTCTTGGTGTTGTTCGTTCGGAGACCCAGTCGGGATGGATAACAAAATGGCGTCTGAAGGGAGGCTGTGTTGCCTGGAAAATACAAAGGGTTTCTTGAGTGAACGATTTTTCATCCAAAATCATAAATTAAAAGAAATTAAAAAAAAAAAACAAAACAAAAAAACACAAAAAAGAAAAAAAAAAAAACGACAATGTCCAGAAACTTTTCCAACTTTTTTATCCGTACTGCAGGCGCCAAATTTTAATCATGTGTCACGATGCGAAGACTCACCTAACACGCGTAGCCATGAGTTGGGGTTGAGTACGAGAGTCATCCTCGGGGAACATTTTTATAAAATGGAACGTCAGCGTGTACGGCTCACGGGTGACTTCTTCGCACATGACCACAGCGTTTATCAACCCAAATATCCCCGCAAATTTATATAAACTCATTCAGATTTCGAAAAAAGGGAGCCGATTTATAATGGTTCAGAGGAGCCCCGTACATGATCTATAACTGTATGGATTGGGTATATGGTATTATCCGCGGTGACACATGGACATGCACTAAGTGGATGCCCATGCCCGTCTCATCGCGGATAATATATATCACCTAGTTAAAAGACATTGAGTTACAAAAAAATGGGGAGGGGTGGACCCGTCTCCACCTCGCTGCATCCGCCCATATACAGATGGATATCAGGGCTTCTCGGGTAATGTTTTGAAGTATACAAATCTCCAATCGCAAGCTGGTGAAGAAAATATTAACTTCACACACGGCAATTTTAACGTGAAAAATATGGTAAAATACTGACAACTGGCTGCCGGTATCGCTATCGTAAACTGTTGCCGTACAAATACGCACTTCTTGAAATGACGACCAGAACATTGAGTCTCATCTGGTTGATTAAGGAAGCTTTTTTAATAGTTATTAAGAGTAGACCAATTAATAGGATGAATTTGCTGATGCTATCCCATACAGTGGGCTAGAATCCTCCAGTATATCCCCCGGGTTCCTCTTTCTGTTTTGGCCTGAGACCTTGATTCAGATTGAGGTTTACGGAGTGTAAATGTAGTGATGCTACCCTGCTTTGCAGGGTATCATCACCAAATTCACCCTCTGGGACCTCATTCTGCAGATGACAGAGTGCTTATTTCCAGGCCTGACCGGCACAAGTAGAGTTGACAGCGGATGAAGGCAAGTGCACTATCGACATGCAGAACGCCTTAGCACACAACGCCCCCGTGCCCCAACGATGCCTTGCCCAACGACACAGAGCAGATAGCGCGGTCAGGATCTAACCGTCGACCTATCAGTTCAAAGTCCAATTCTCTAACCAATGAGCTACCGCGTTCCCGGAAAACACAATGAACCACAGTTAACCCTTTATCTAATGAATCGACAGCACCCGTCCGCGTAACTTACAAAATTGAGTAGTTCAAAACATATTATTTTTTCTAAAACATTCAATAAAACCATATCATGTTATTCCTCATTGGAACGAGCTCGTTGAAAAATAAAAAAAAACAACATAATTAAAATAACAAATTTTGATATTGTGTGCGATGGGAAAGGGGTTAAGGAGAATAAGTACGAAATTCATCCTACACGGTTGAATTATTACCGACCCTAGCTACAAGTACGAAGAAAATTCATCCATTTGCAGTAGATTGTATATTATAGGACGTTGTCATTGATAAACGCAATGCTGAACGGGTTAAGTTTATCCCAGAAGTCATTTTTGTATTTTGTAGGTGAGAAAGTTAACACACAACGCTTTGTTACCCAGCGAGCTAATCCGCCCAATCAGCCAATTGCGGCGCCCAGTCATGTGACCCATTAACTACCAAAATGGCAATTACCGGCAATTACCGGCTAGAAATATTCATAATAAATCGCATATAAATTATGTACTTCTTTGTAAGTTTACTTCCAAAACATCTATTTTATGACCCTGGTGGACATTTTTTGCAAGTGTCATCTATTGGGCGTGTGCGATAAAGGGTGAACCGAAACGGAACGTATAGGTACAACGGCTTTTGTGGCCTCAGGTTGATAGATGCGAAGTCGAGACCATAAAATTAACGATGGAATTTAACGATGCTTTGCGTCGTTACTCGTGCTAGTGATGCTTCTCCCTTATACTTAGCGTAGAAACATTTTGTGACATGCATGTTTACCAGTTCAACCAATGATTATTACAGACAATTGCCTTTCTTTTGAACCCGAGCGGACGCTTTTCGGGCCAGGAACATGATACGTCATAACGTCATTAAATGGGATGGCTGTTCAGTAAATGTGTGGGGTAGACCAATCAATATTTTCAAAGTGCAGCCCCGAGGCTGCAACCCTATTATCTGAAGATGTTATATTTTACGTCACTTTCCCTTTCGCTTATTGACTGAGAGGTATTTTACTATCCCCTATAGTTACGGACGTGGCAGCAGTTACTTATTCTCAGGTCCTTATTCGACATTCGTTATCAATTTTATCGGTTGATAATAAATGGCGAATAAGTAATTGGGAATAAGTAACGATTGCCACGCCCCCCCCCCCCCCCCCCACCCTTGATAGTTTCATCTATCGAGGATTCTAAAAGTACTCGTGCACTATTCATTTTCTAAATATAGCCGTGGAATATTTTAGTACGTTCGACTGTCCGAACACAACGCGTCTTGTTACGCGTGAACTTTCCTTCCTCGTGAAGTCAGCTCCAAGCCGTGCAATAATTATAAAATAGTTACATCCTGGTTTCATTGAATTAACCCTTTACCTAACACGAAAAACAGGCGACACTTGCAGACAAACTTCTGCAATAACTTTTTTTTTCATTTTTTGCATCAAAAAGATGGTTTATGACCCTCATTGGAACGAGCTCACCGAGTTCGTTTCAATGAGGTTCATAAGCTGTTTTTTTAGAGAAAATTATAAAAATATTTTAAAAATAATGAAAACTGAATGGCGATTTTTGTGAATAGCATTGACCGGTTTGGGCCGTTGCATTTGTTTTTTTTTTTAAAACAATATATTATTTATTTTGACAGAAATGGGTTTGGCAAACTAGCTAGTTTGTTAACTAGCCTCACATTGGGTAAAAGGTTAAAGGAAAAAAGTGGAAAAGTAAAGTAGACTGGCCGACGGACGGATCATAATAATGATAATATGCTCGCCTACTGTTGTTTAAATTTTTAATAATCAAAAATAGCTATCTTACGTAGAAAGTACTCTGGTCGTGCACGTATTCTTTTTTTGCGGGCATTTGCTTCTTGAAGCTGCACACTCCCCTCGGTTCAGCATACGAAGTATACATGACGTAGTTGGTTTGTCTGAAAGAAAAACAATCAAGTTCTTCAATTCATAAATTTTGTTTGTGGTAGCATTGCTTATGCAGGTGTTCCACTTCTTTTGTAATCTCATGGGTGACTCGGCATTCCGAAGAAAGGAGTGTGCTTGCGCGCTGAAGACGCGAGTTCACGCAACCGCCGAGAGCGAGAAACTCCTCTTAGAGCTCGGGGCGGGGATTCCCCCACCCATGAAAAATCTTTAAAAATACGAGCTTAAATGATACATTCTAATACAGGGGTTAAAAACTCTGCTCCTTCTACAGTTTTTTCCTCTGTAATTGAACATTGCCAGCCTTTTAACCGTCGGCTGTTGCTTCAAGATTGCTGACTGACATGTAATGTTCATGCCATATCTTACAGAGCATTTATTTGCCTTTTAAATCTCTGCACCAGTCCTAGAAACAATCAATATTGAACACTCGACAGTTTTCACTGAAGATCTGTCTCCGTAACCCGTGTAATGTGCTATGCCCAACAGTGCAATTATTTGGGTAAATCAAATTTAACCTGATTTCGCGTGGAGCTCGGGAATAGAATGGTTCACCATAACCGTTTTTTTATTGAGAGTTTGGATGTGTTTTTTTTTCGTACAGAATACCAATCACGATACTGCTCGCGTTGTAAAAAGCATCGAGCAGTTTGTTTCATTGCATAATTACTAGAGTGAAGTGATTTCTTTCGGTTTTTCCGGTTCGGTTTCGGTTTTTTTGTGACAAACCGGAAAACCGAACTGCAAGCAGAACCCACCAAAAAACGACCGAACGGTTTTACTGAGTTTGTGCATAAACTGATCAAACTACCTTACGGATCTGGACTGCCCCACCCCTCCCCTCGGCAAAGAGGTGAGTACGTCGTGTTCTCGTCGAGAAGTTTTCTCCCTTATTGATTCGTCCACCGGACGAGTTAATAGCGGAGAAAATGTCACAATGAGGATGCAATATAGATTAGATGAACTTTATTCATTTGTTAATCCAGTTTATGCTATAGACTAAGCCACTGATCCCATAGAACGCCAAATAATGATTAAAAGGAAGTTATGCTGACCAAATTGAGATACTTCCAGACAGGGTGTTTTGTTTCGAGTGGCAGCGTACAAACTATTGCATTTTCTGCTCTTAACACAAGGGTGTAGTCAGAGAGGGTCATGGGTGGTCGTACGACCCCCCTCGAATCCCAAAGGTCGGTGGCCGATATTCTCCACATAAATATAATACATGCCTACACTGAATTTGATTCACTTTCACTCAGCATAAAATCTTTGATCACTGCTGATATCAAATATTGAAAAATCTTTTCCGGGCGATCCCCCCCCCCCTCCCCGCCGACTACCACCGATGGCTAAATGTCAAGTTGGAGGAGATTATGGGAGGGGGGTCACCCCTCCCATAATCTCCCCCAACTTGAACTTTTGCCAAGGTTTGGCCTCTGGCCAAGATTTCAGTCTTTTTAGTTGCTAGACATTCTCATCCTTGAGTTGCATTGTGGGTGACCCCTCTTGAGGGCTAGATTTGTTTTGGTGTCTGAATTTGTTGACCCCTCTTGAGGGCTAGATTTTTTTTGGTGTCTGAATTTGTTGTTCAAAATTTGTTTTTTTACAAATTGTTGGAGAGTGCCCACAGTCACTCTCCAGTACTTAGTAATAGAACAAATTTATATAAACAAAATATATTTGCATTTGATTGAATATGAAACATTAGCAAGGTAAATGCTGGCCTTTACACTGGTACCCTCTTTTTCTGAAAGCCCTGATAGTGGCTCTTAGCACTTAACCAGTTAACAGATAGATAAACTGACCAGAAACCGATGTTTTTTCCAGAAACTCAATTTTTCTGCTGGATTCTTTCTGCTTCTACGGTGAGTGTAGAATTCTAACTTCCTTCTTGTTACAGACTGTGTCAGCAATATAATAGTCACGACGTTTGAATTCGACGAGAAAGATGTTAAGGGTTAAAACCTTTTTCTGTTAATTAATCTTAGAGACTTTTATATTTAATGTTGCTAAAGGAACTATTCTTTTATAAGGTCTTAAAGAAGTACTTTTCTGAACATCTGTATCGATTCTCAGCATGTTGGTCGTTATTTTGTTGAAAGTATAAGTAGACGTCCTTTGTAGAATATTTATTTTCTCTTGGCTATAGCTATTTTAACTGTTATCGCGTCGACTCTAATTGGGAATGGCAGATTCACATCCACCCCTCCCATGCCACAATAGTTAACAAGTTCTTTTAAAGCTTAAAGCTCCATGCTGGCTCCCCCAATCGCTTTTATCCGAAAGAATCGGGAGTGTCGCGAAGATGAGCAATTGAGAGGACGGCGTAAACCCTGTTTGGTCGGACTCTGATAGCTCAAGTTCCGATTGAGCAAATCTTCCAACCACATCTTAAAGATAGGGCTTCATTAAAGGCTTCCCGACAGGTACGTAGTCAGGATATCAAAGTTAGGGGGGTGGGGCAAGAGTAATATCTTGGGCGCATAGAGAACATGATTCGCTGCACCATCTGAGTCCGCAGCGGCAATATGGGGCGAGAACAAGAGAGGGTTCCCCCTATCGTTGGAGGGGATCTGCACCCCTCCCCCGGAAAAAAAATTGAAACTGGAAACAAAAAACCCCCGCAATTTCCTTGACTCTGAGTCCGCCCGCGTCCACAATTTACAAGTTGTGGAAGGCACCAATAATTAGTCTACAATGTGGCCTAATTATTGATGCCTTTCACAACCCACAAATTATGTACACAAACGGACTCAGAATGAAGGAAATTGCTATGTATCAAAATTTCTTGCCTGATGTTCCCTATATGGGGTAACATGGGGGTGGGCATGACTAAAATTGGGGGGGGGGGGGGGGGGGTGCCCTTCTCAGCCTCCCCATGGCTACGCACTGATGCCCGATCCGATGGTGTAGTTGGACGGTTAGTCAGCCGGGATTTTAGTTAAAAAATCAAGACTTCTTGGACATTTATTTTTAGATATATAAAATATACATGTAGTGGTCGTGACGCTACATCTTATCTTATTTAACACCTACCCTAGCCTAACACGAAAGGCAGACGACACTTGCAAAACAATTCTAGAATAACTAATTGTTGTCATTTTTGCGTCAAAAATATAGCTTATGGCCGCTCATTGGAACGAGCTCGTTTCAATGAGGGGACATAAGCTACGTCTTGTGGACAAAAATGATTAAAAAATAAAAATTGAATGGGTATTTCTGTGAATAGCGCGAACGGTTCTGGCCGTTACGTTTGTTAAAGGTTTAATTAACACGTACCGTAAGACTGTGTATGTGGCATGAGTCTGGAATATTACAGTTGGTCGGGACCAGCTATTTATTTATTTATTTATTTATTTATTTATTTATTTATTTATTTATTATTTATTTATGTTTAAGGTCACACATTTCTGCACAATGGCTAGTCGTGACCCCAACATGGATATAAAGTCAAGTCTAGTTAATCGCTTATGCCCATGTTGCCCATTTTAGAGGACCTCCACCCAGGTATTGGTGACCAGGTCCAATTTTTCAAGTAAAATAGAACTTGTTTACGACAGTACAGTAAACAAGCACTACTTCACTTGTTTCTTGTGTGACACTGATTTGAGTCGACGCATTTCATTCACGTCAGAACGCAAATCAGATACGCAACGACCAATCAGATGCGTGCTCACATGGCCCATTTTAGAGAACGTCCACCCCAGGTATTGGTGAATGGGTCTCATTTTACAAGTAAAATAGAGCTTGTTTACTACAGTAAACAATCACTGCTTCACTTCCCAGAGTTCCCACAAGGAGGAACCAACTGAGATAGTCCAGACGACTGAATGTAAAAAATACCACAAACACTCATTTTCTTTGAATCAATGCAAGAAATGTTTGTCACTCGAGCCTCGATTTGACGGAATTTTAAATGACTTTATCATTAGGAATGAAGACTCACCACAGCTATTGTAAAATGATTATGCCACGCAGTTCGACTAATTGTGTTAACTGGTATATTACTGGAAGCCCATATTTGGGCTTAATTCAGAAGTGCAGGTACTCCAACTTAAATGCTTCATATTCTGTGGATGCGCTCCATTTTATCTTTGCATTGAAAGTAATTTGGCTATACAGATTTTCTTTGTTAAAATTTATGGGAGAGTGCCCATAGGCTCTCTCCCATAAATTGTAACAAGGACAATACATGTGAACAAATTTTGTCAACCCCAAATAATTCAGCACTCTATACCAGTTAATGTCTTGATTGTTTCAATCTGAATTAAATACTGACTGACTGGAATAACCATAACTGGATCACGAAAGAATATCTGTGTATCTTTGAGTGAAGTGATGTCACATTAAATGATAGCCCGCACGCAAACACCACAAAAAGTGGGTAAACAAAAAAGTCCATAACAGCGTGCAATTCCAATCGAAGCAATTAATTAGACCAGTACGTAGTCTGAGTGTATGTATGGCGTGGTGTATCCAGCACATTTTTCAATTCTGCAATGTGTCAGGTAACACTGAATACACAGAACGGTCGTGGTACAATACATGGAACATTTAAATTTCCCAATTCAGAACGCATTTAACCCTTTAAACACTGCTGATATCTTCCACATCAGTTCAATAGCAACAATTGGAAGAGTCTATATTCATTATTTGGGGAAAGACCAATTTATATTTTCAACGTGCAGCTCCAGAGCTGCACGTTGAAAATATTGATTGGTCTGCACTATAGACTCACTTGGCAGCCATCCTCCTCAATGAAATTATGGCGTATCATGTGCCTGGGCCGGAAAAGCGGCCGCTCGGGTTCAAAGGTTGAATTATTTTCCATTCTAATCCCCATTAATGATTATATATAATACCAAGTGGAATCATTTATTTTCTGACTGTTAACTGAGATGTCTGATAGTTGGATCTTACCAGAATTGAAGACAGCAAAATAATTTCAATAATCAGATATTGCCCGGTTGCGATAGAATGGGTGAGAAGTGTGCTGGTTTAAAAAGAAATACCTTGAGACTTTCACTTTTTCGGTGGGGATACATTTCAAGTATACTTTTCAAAAAGCAACATTGGACGTCAGCCTGGTGTACAAATTATTGTCAATCCCTTTTCCCCTCCTCACGATTAAAAACTAGGACAAAACGTCCAGCGCTTATCACGCACAATATATAATTCAGTGTCGGATCCAGGATTTTTATTTACCCCTCTCGCAGAGAAGGGAAAAAGTGAAGAACTCCCATATTTGGGTTTAATTCAGAAGTGCAGGTACTCCAACTTAAATGCTTCATATTCTGTGGATGCGCTCCATTTTATCTTTGCATTGAAAGTAATTTGGCTATACAGATTTTCTTTGTTAAAATTTATGGGAGAGTGCCCATAGGCTCTCTCCCATAAATTGTAACAAGGACAATACATGTGAACAAATTTTGTCAACCCCAAATAATTCAGCACTCTATACCAGTTAATGTCTTGATTGTTTCAATCTGAATTAAATACTGACTGACTGGAATAACCATAACTGGATCACGAAAGAATATCTGTGTATCTTTGAGTGAAGTGATGTCACATTAAATGATAGCCCGCACGCAAACACCACAAAAAGTGGGTAAACAAAAAAGTCCATAACAGCGTGCAATTCCAATCGAAGCAATTAATTAGACCAGTACGTAGTCTGAGTGTATGTATGGCGTGGTGTATCCAGCACATTTTTCAATTCTGCAATGTGTCAGGTAACACTGAATACACAGAACGGTCGTGGTACAATACATGGAACATTTAAATTTCCCAATTCAGAACGCATTTAACCCTTTAAACACTGCTGATATCTTCCACATCAGTTCAATAGCAACAATTGGAAGAGTCTATATTCATTATTTGGGGAAAGACCAATTTATATTTTCAACGTGCAGCTCCAGAGCTGCACGTTGAAAATATTGATTGGTCTGCACTATAGACTCACTTGGCAGCCATCCTCCTCAATGAAATTATGGCGTATCATGTGCCTGGGCCGGAAAAGCGGCCGCTCGGGTTCAAAGGTTGAATTATTTTCCATTCTAATCCCCATTAATGATTATATATAATACCAAGTGGAATCATTTATTTTCTGACTGTTAACTGAGATGTCTGATAGTTGGATCTTACCAGAATTGAAGACAGCAAAATAATTTCAATAATCAGATATTGCCCGGTTGCGATAGAATGGGTGAGAAGTGTGCTGGTTTAAAAAGAAATACCTTGAGACTTTCACTTTTTCGGTGGGGATACATTTCAAGTATACTTTTCAAAAAGCAACATTGGACGTCAGCCTGGTGTACAAATTATTGTCAATCCCTTTTCCCCTCCTCACGATTAAAAACTAGGACAAAACGTCCAGCGCTTATCACGCACAATATATAATTCAGTGTCGGATCCAGGATTTTTATTTACCCCTCTCGCAGAGAAGGGAAAAAGTGAAGAACTCCCATATTTGGGTTTAATTCAGAAGTGCAGGTACTCCAACTTAAATGCTTCATATTCTGTGGATGCGCTCCATTTTATCTTTGCATTGAAAGTAATTTGGCTATACAGATTTTCTTTGTTAAAATTTATGGGAGAGTGCCCATAGGCTCTCTCCCATAAATTGTAACAAGGACAATACATGTGAACAAATTTTGTCAACCCCAAATAATTCAGCACTCTATACCAGTTAATGTCTTGATTGTTTCAATCTGAATTAAATACTGACTGACTGGAATAACCATAACTGGATCACGAAAGAATATCTGTGTATCTTTGAGTGAAGTGATGTCACATTAAATGATAGCCCGCACGCAAACACCACAAAAAGTGGGTAAACAAAAAAGTCCATAACAGCGTGCAATTCCAATCGAAGCAATTAATTAGACCAGTACGTAGTCTGAGTGTATGTATGGCGTGGTGTATCCAGCACATTTTTCAATTCTGCAATGTGTCAGGTAACACTGAATACACAGAACGGTCGTGGTACAATACATGGAACATTTAAATTTCCCAATTCAGAACGCATTTAACCCTTTAAACACTGCTGATATCTTCCACATCAGTTCAATAGCAACAATTGGAAGAGTCTATATTCATTATTTGGGGAAAGACCAATTTATATTTTCAACGTGCAGCTCCAGAGCTGCACGTTGAAAATATTGATTGGTCTGCACTATAGACTCACTTGGCAGCCATCCTCCTCAATGAAATTATGGCGTATCATGTGCCTGGGCCGGAAAAGCGGCCGCTCGGGTTCAAAGGTTGAATTATTTTCCATCCTAATCCCCATTAATGATTATATATAATATCAAGTGGAATCATTTATTTTCTGACTGTTAACTGAGATGTCTGATAGTTGGATCTTACCAGAATTGAAGACAGCAAAATAATATCAACAATCAGATATTGCCCGGTTGCGATAGAATGGGTGAGAAGTGTGCTGGTTTAAAAAGAAATACCTCGAGACTTTCACTTTTTCGGTGGGGGTACATTTCAAGTATACTTTTCAAAAAGCAACATTGGACGTCAGCCTGGTGTACAAATTATTGTCAATCCCTCTTCCCCTCCTCACGATTAAAAACTAGGACAAAACGTCCAGCGCTTATCACGCACAATATATAATTCAGTGTCGGATCCAGGATTTTTATTTACCCCTCTCGCAGAGAAGGGAAAAAGTGAAGAACTCCGTCCGTCCGGAACTTTGTTTATGCGATAACTTGAACAATAGTTTTCAGATTTTGATTAATTTTGGTGTGTGGCTTTTTTGATAATGTCTTAGACACGTTCGATAACCATCATCATTCGATGGAAATTAAGGGAGTTATTGTCCTTCGTTTGTTGAATTTTGTTCAAAATTTCATTGTTTATGCAATAACCTTAACAGAAAACATCAGATTTTCATAAATTTTGATATCGTGCTTTGCTTTAACATTGTCTTGACCATGTTAAAAAATCACGATGATTTCTTAAAAATTGATGGGGTTATTGCCCTTTGTTAGTTCTGTTTTACTTGAATATTTAATATTTATTTGATTACTTGTAATTTTGATATCATGCTTTGTATTAACAGTGTCTTCGACAAGTTAAGAATTTCGAAGACTTCTTGAAAATTGGGGGAGTTATTGCCCTTTGTTAGTTCCGTTTTATGTTCATGTTATTACTTGAAAAGGGAAATGATTTGTTGAAAACTTATATCATTATTGCCCTTTTTTGTTTTAGTGGAAATTTCAATGATTGCGGGTATATTTGCTTTGCTGTGCGACAGTATTTTCTTGTTCTCTTTTTTTGAAGGGACTGGGGTGGGGGCACATTTCAATAATGGGTCATGATGCAAAGCATCATTTGACCCGCGTGTTGGTGGAATTTTTGTTTATTGGAGTCTAACTACACTTTCAACAGCTAGGATCACATCGCGTTAGAAGCGATTAATTAAGGCGAACACCAGGGGGGGGGGGGCACTCAGGTCAGCAGGGTCCAATCCCCGCTCCACGAGAAAAATGGAAGGTGCCTAGGGGGCGGGGGGGGGGGGGAGGTCTTTGCACCAAATGTTTCCAGCGAAAAAATCCCCGCAATTTCCAATAAACTTATTCCAATTTTGAAACAGGGAAGCCAATTTATAACGGCCTACATGAGACCCACTCTCGAGCTATAGCTGCTATAGCATCCACCGGGCACAGTGTTATCCGGTAATAATGTCCGTATGTTATCGCGTATAATGCCTTGTTTGGTCTTTGTGATTGCGCAAAAAATTGAGTAAGAAAGAAAGAAAGAAAAAAAAATTGATAAGTGCCACTTGTGTAGCACGGTTGCTACTTAGTGGCCATTTTCAAATTTGTTGGGACAAAGTTAAATATGAAAATAGTTGTTCCAGCAAATGTTCTAAGAAATGCCGATAACGCTCGTTGAACAGTGGAGTAGCAAATGTATAACAGTATATCTGCATATTTCAGTTAATGGTAGGTTACAGTTTCTTTTTATTGTGGCGTGGAAGTGAGAGCAAGGGGGAAAGCATAGGAAAACAACTTTTAGGTCTTGTTTGTGGTTCATCCTGTCACATTTTTTCACCCCAGAAATCTTTCCTGAGCATGATGCATAAAATAAATATACGGGTAGCTAAGGATCAGAATGTTTGTGGTGGCCGGCGAGAAGGGAGGAGGGGGGGGGGGGGGCGTTTCGGGTTTTAATGGAAAGATACCCCCCCCCCCCCCTAAAATCCCATAAATATCATACCAACTCATCCTCAGGGGAGACTGAAGAAACTCGCGAAAATAATGTTTGCATATTTCCATGCAAGCTTTCTGACTCCCAAATAACAATACTTTTGAAATCAAACAAAGATATTTCACTTCAAATGAGAAATAATGCTGGCATGAACGCTCCGACTCCGTAGCTATACCTCACTAACCAATCTGGACACAAAACTCACAACACATGAAAGATATTTGTTTATGTGTATTTCACAAACGTGTTGTAGCCCAACTAGTACTACAAGAAAGGTGCCTGTTATATCACATTTAGATCTTACAGTTTGTCCTAGCTTTTCTATGGAACTGAAAACGGAGTGACAATGATAGAATCTTCGATGGTGGTAGAAATCATGCCATGGCAACCAAATTAACAAACTGAGTTTAGATTACGAAGGGAGGATGCTGACAAACTGAAGATAACCGTGGCCGTGTCCATTTCAATGCTGCCCCTCTGTGGTGCGCGTGTGCTCTTCCGATGAGTTTCTTGGACACGAATGTAGTGATCAAACAACATTTATTCGTACAGTCACATTAAAACGTTGTTCTAGCAACCTGGTAGTACTGGGACGCATACAATTTTGCATAAAAAACAACGTAATGGAAACGCAATAGAGAAGGCGGGGCAGTACCAATTTAATTCAACAGCCCACGGGACTGTTGAATTAAATTATTACTGATCTTCTTTACAAATAAAAACAAAATGGATTAGCTCAGTCCCTATAGCCCGTAGTGAACACAGCGAACCCATAATGAAACTCGGCGTTGAAAGGGTTGAAAATTTAGAAATGCAGTTGAGTCTGTCTGAAAGACGCACGCATTTAGAAACGAACCAAGTAATACCCCTTTTCGAAAATAGAAGTTTTGAAAAATAACAAACGGCTGTGGACTGTTCAATCTCATGTTACAGACAACTTACCTCGAACGAAAAGTATAATTGTCGACCGAACTTCTCAAGCTTCTAAGGTAATGACTTGCTGTATCCGAGAATACGTCTGCTTAAATTAGGTGTCTTCAGACAACAGATTACCGGCTAATCCTCGGCATGGTAACACGGGATTAATGCATTAATAACGCCCCTATAAATCATTTATTAGCGATTTTACCAAGTCATAACTACAACTGATAAGGTTCTTAAATCTGCAAAATGCATTCGATCGATTTGTTAAAAGTTCATGTATGCATGATGTATTGTTTAAATATCGGCCACAAGGTTGTCTCATATCGCGTTTATGTTAATACTCTATGTTCTTCAGGTACTGACAGGAAACAGCGGTGTCAAAAGTCAAACAAAAAACACACTTGGTCTTCTCGAAGCATCAGCGCCGGATCGATTTTTTGGTGAAAAGCTGTAACCCAACAAGGCCAGTCAAATATAAATTGGTTGTTATGGGCTGAAGTTCGTTCGTGGGTGGACTATAGAAGCCAGTTCGACAATTTGAAGTGGTGTTTATGGGATTTCAGCATCATTATCGACATACATAAAATGGAACACAATTTAACCCTTTACCTAACATGAAAAGCAGACGACACTTGCAAAAATAATTCTTGAATAACTAATTTTTTAAGTAATGAAAATTAATTGGCGATTCTCACGGTTTTGGCCGTTACGTTGGGTAGAGGGTTAAAAAAAAGCCAAACATATTATCCAAATATTACATGTTGCCCATTCTATAGGTTTTGCATTCATTCACAGAGATGGGTTACCTTGTCACTTTTTCTTGCAGAGCGGCGCAGCTTTGGCTAATAATGGCGAGTTCGAGCTACATGTACCTCTGATGGGCGGATTGTGCGGAGTGGCATTCAGCTGTGAGAGCAGACAATCAATTTCGGATGATTTTATATATTTACAGCAGGTAGCAGGTTGCCCGTGGGTAGATACTCGGGAAGGATCGAGAAGACCACCAGAACAGTAATAGAACGGCCTAACGCTAACTTTTGGACGGGGAAGTTGTTCTAAATGCCACGATTATTAACTGATAGGGTGCTAAGTTATTTTTGGTCATCAAAATTTGTTCATGTGTCTTTGCCTTGTTACAATTTATGGGAGAGACACTCTCCCATAAACTGTAAGAAGGCAAACCCATATAGACTAAGTGATTTCACTTCTAAAATAATATGAAGCACATCCACATAATATGACAGCTTTAGGCTGAGTTACCTGCTCTTCATATTAAAGCCCGGATATTGGCTTCTAGTACTCTACCAGTTAAACGGTGGTGAACCGGTCATAATCGAAGACGGGTCGTTTTATGTATGCTACTTATTTTTTTATGTTCGTTTTTTTTTTGCTCAACCCTTTTGAACTCTAGTGGTATCTTCCATGCCAGTTCAATAGCAGCAATTAGAAGAGTCCAAATTCATTATTTGGGGTAGACAAATCAATATTTTCAACGTGCAGCCTCGGGGCTGCACGTTGAAAATATTCATTGGTCTGCCCCACACATTTACTGAACAGCCATCCTATTTAATGACGTTATGACGTATCATGTTGCTGGCCGGAAATACGGCCGCTAGGGTTCAAAGGGTTAACCCTTCACCTAACGCAGACGATATCAAAATTATTATTTTAAATATTATTTTTTACCAATCTTTAAAAACTTTTCATCAAAACCATATCATGTGAACGAGTTCGAGGAGCCTGTTCCAATGAGGAGTCACATGATTTGTTTTTGTTGAAATAAATTTTTTGGAAAAAATTAATTTTTCAACAGCTCAATTTGTATATTACACGGACGGATGCGGCCGACTCGTCAGGTAAAGGGTTAACATGAATGGATATCTCCATACATGCAGGTAACTGTAATGTGGAAATAATGAAAAATAATAGTCATTTGCAGGTAGCGTTACGATTTTCCAAAATTGTCTGTCAATATAACATAGCAAATAGGAAAAAAAAAAACGAGAAATACAAAATCTTCACATTTTTCATCTTCCGTTTATGGGACTGGTCATTTTCAGTGAAGCTGCAGTATTATGCGTTCTATTCTTATTCCGCGGGGAGAAGGGGAAGATATAACCAAGGTTTAATCCCAGGAACGAAAACTTCCCTGCTCCCGGTTCTTAAAGTCAGTCCCGATACCTGCACAATCCATAGACCAGAGCCGGGAATCAGAGGTTGCGTATTAGTTTTTGAGATGTCGGCGGATATCAACTTCTTCCAAGATCAACTTCACCGTTGGAGCTGTGTTTTATACTCCAAGGAACGGGAATTCCCCTGTTCTGAAAATCCGCCCCGATACCAGGGAACTTCATAGACCCAAACCGGGATTCAAAGGTTGCATAAGGCGACCCTTGATTCCCGATTGTGGCCTATGGTGATATAGGCGCTGGTTGTCAGCCATCGAGGGCTTTTCAAGAGGCCAAACGGATAAGAACTAATTAGGGTATGTGTGTTTGCTAAGTGAAGCCCCCATCACGTTAATGGTCGCTCATAGGGGCGTCGTTAAATGGGCTTTAGGAGGGGCGTGAATTTTTCCAGTCTGAACATTTTTATCTGGATTGACTTTGAATCGCTCTTGCAACTATTGTCACTACTGTACGTACGTGACACTCGTTACTTATTCCAAGTTCCTTATTCGACAGTCGTTCCAACCGATTCTATCGATAAAATAACGATTTCATAGATATGATACAATGATAGATTTACAGCACACAAAATTTATGAAATCGAACCCAAAATACGAGGCTTATGAGACATTTGCGATCACATGCAAAATTCCACTATCATGATATTATATTTACAGGAAAGTTTATACACAAGAATGGTGTTAGACCTCCACGACCCCCACCCCCCTCCCCCAGTCTCCGATGCATATATATGCTTTCTTGAGTTCGCATACACCTACCATAAAATGGTATACAAACAAACATATGCACAGACAGATGGGCGATACCGACCGCTGGTCTGTCATATTTCCGTTCGATATGTAACATCCACTGATGGCGAGGATGCCAGGATTCTTTGGAAGAATTCCCCGCCCCCATCCACCCCACCCCGGCAAAAAATAAAACGCGTCAAAGGGTAAAACAGAAACAAACAAAAATCAACACCATTCCAACTAGCAGACATATATATTTTGTAACATTTCTTGAATAACTGTATACTTTCATTGTTTGCCTCCAAAACATATCTTATTGCCCTTCGCTGGGATCGTTCCCATGACCGGTCATGAACTATATTACGGTGGCAAAAATTGAAAAGAAAAAAAAAGTAATACGGATTTTAGTGAATAGAGGCACAAGATTTTTGTTGTTACGCTGAAGCGTTAAAAGATCACGGATTCAGTTGTATTGTATTTGTGAAGGCCGCAAGCGACAGGGTAAGAACGCGTCTTTTTTGGTACAGGAAGCTTGCGAAAAAACAGAACGGGAACAACGGGCTAAAGTTCCGCTCCACAGTTTCGCACTATTGCACGTGAAATTCTAAACATAGGGCATATGTTGAAACTAAGGCCATGTAAAATTGAGATATATTTTTAGTGTCAGATATATGATTACATTAGGCTTTTTGTTGGACAAGAGAATTTGAAGTTTTGGTCCCAAAGTTGGATTCTGATACATAGGGGTAAATTACCAGATGAATTATGGGAAACAGTGGCTTCGAAAAATTGGCTATTTTTTAAAATGTAATTTTTACACGGGTTTGTTACCAGACAGGTAACTAAAAAATGAGACGGAAACATATAAAAAATTTTTTTTGCATTTTAGAAACAGGGGATGCTCTGTTCCAGGGGTGGGTAAGTGGGGTTGGTGGGAAAATTCTGCTTTTGAGGCTGCTAGTTGGCTGAAAATGACTGGTTTCGGCATTGTTTTCATGCAATTTTTCAGGTTGAAGTCTGGCCTTTGACAATAAATTATTCCACCCACATTCAGATTGTTTATTTCTACTTAGTCAGATAGTGTTATATGTTTTTTGTGGATTTGGGAAATGTAATACATGTTATGAGTTAGATAACTAAGCTACAGAATATTTGCATTTGAAGAGAGTGTATGGCATGTCATATTTGGAAATGCCTGGAAAACTGTGGAGCGGAACCTAATTAACAAAACTAGTTCGCAGTACCGGTACCATCAGCTTCAGCAATTTTAACCTTCTGCTAAATTATTTTGCTGGCATCTCCTTTCTGATACCGGTTATCCACAGCTGACAGGCCTGTGCGATGGTGTGATATCGCTAAAACCTGATCGCCTTCAAAGTTTGGTATAGTTTTATCATGTTGTTCAGCGAGTAGAGTAATGATACTGAGTAAAACGCTTATCTAACACAAGAGGAGAGAACTGGGGATTGCTAAAAAAATATGATCCATCCCTTTCTTTTAACCCTTTACCCAACGCAGACGATATCAAAATTATTTATTATTTTAAATATCATTTTTAAAGCTTTTCCCAAAAATTTCAACAAAACCATATCATGTGACCCTCGTCGAGCTCGTTCCAAAGAGGGGTCACGTGATATGGGTTCGTTAAAATATTTTGAAAAATAATATTTTTTCAGCTGCTGAATTTGCATATTACACGGGCGGTTGCGGCCGATTCGTTGGGTAAAGGGTTAAAACATATCTTAAGACATCTTCATTGGAATGGACTCATCAATCCGTACAATTCGGCATGCATACATTTTTGCGCAATGCAGTAGTTTACGGTACGTGAGTTTTACAACGCAATTCACACCTAACAAGAAAGGAGGATCATTGATAATTTAATTCTTCAGACCAAGTCTGTCGGATTGAATTATTACTGAACCCCCCCCCCCCCCCAATACAATGTAGACTCGTCCATTTTGCTGTCTATATGGTAATGTATCAGACGCTACCATGTAGGGTGAAAGGGGGTTGAAAAGGTTAAGCCCCTTTCTGTTAAATATCATAAGCCATGGTTTGAAAGAAAAAGAGATATGATGTGGGGGTTTATATTTTATACTTTAAGAGAATTTAAGTGAATTTGTCAGGAAAAGAGTAGGAAATAAACCCACTGCGATTTGAAGAATACATTATTTAAAATATTAGGTAAAAGTGTTACAAAAAGACACCCATGGCTAATGAGTTATTTTTTAATCTACGCATGTATTAGTCGTAACGTTACTTCTAACTTAATTAACCCTTTTCCCAACGTAACGGTAAAAACGGGCCAGCGCTATTCACAAAAACTACCATTCAATTTTTAGTACTTTTTTCATTTTTTTGTCTCAAAAACATAACTTATGACCCCCATTGGGACGAGCTCGTTGAGCTCGTTCCAATGAGGGATCATAAGATATGTTTTTGGTGCAAAAAATGAAAATATTTGTTTATTCAAGAATTCTGTTTGCAAGTGTCGTCTGCTTTTCGTGTTAGGTAAAGGGTTAATACGGTCCGTGTCAGAACTCCAAAATTGGTCATGCTGGGCTCCAAACAAACCGAATCGGGCACTACAGACCTCCATTTGAACTACTGAGAATCGATATCTAAAATCCCATTCCAGTTGAAAATGTGCCAAGTGTAAAAATTATTGGGGAGGGGGAGTAACTCCGTCCATCCCCGCCTCTCCGTAGCGACACCGCATGGTCGTTTCTCTTATACTTCTAGAGAATTCAGTAAAATTTGTCCGATGGCGAGTTAAAAATAAATCCAATATGATTTGAAAAATATGACCAGGGCCGCCGAGAGCGAGGACGGGCCCCGGAGCAATGTGTAGAACGGGCGTTACTGGCTCTGCGAGCTCCGAGCGCGCCAAGCGATAAGCGGGAGATCCCCCTCCCCCAGAAAAGTTTTTTTAAATTAGTGATAGCAGAAGATTTCTCCTGCATTTACTTGACAATATCTACTCAATTATTTCCTTACAATTTGGGTAATTTATTGCCTGTATTTCTGTGTGTGGAGTATTTTTCTCCAAAGATAATAGTGATCACCAGAAAACATATTTTTCCGTTGTCTGAAACTTGCTTTCCTTTCATCCTTTTGATGATTTTGTAAACTTTAAAAAAAATATATAGACTTCTGAAAACAATAAAATTAAAGAAAGTCAAAATCTCCCTGAAAGTGATTCATTACATCACCGCGTGCCTCTTATGGCAGACCGTCGCCCGAGTGCTAGAATGTCCTATGTCCCATAGGGGACATAGGGCATTCTAGCACTCGAGCGACGAGATGCTTGTGCTATGCGTTGTTAATTTCTTTTGATAGGCCCTTAGTGTCGTCTCCTCCACACCCGTCCCCACGAGAGAGATAAAAAGCAATAAATAAATAAATAAATAAATAAAATAAACAGAGGGGTTCTAACGTTACAAGACTAGTGTTAAAGGCGGAAGTGGTTAGTCTATCCAAACTCACTGCAACGCTATTTACCTAACATTTTTGGTCCAGTCCTTCCATCGGTTTCTGTAAACAACACGGGGTCGTTCAAATCAACAGAATGCAGTCTACAAATCGTGTCCTGGACGATAATATATAGAAGCTTTTACCATGTGATCAATGATTTTATCGGTGTCAGTATGCTTCCTTTTGTCGAGGACATTTATCAAAAACAGAAAGTTGGTTACGACGTGAAGCGGGAATTGTTTCACAGACACGAGTCGATAATAAGTATTGAGATTTCTTTCAGGAATTCCGGAGCTCTGGTCTACCAACTCCCATACATAGGTTTTTTTGCCACACAATGCGCTCAAGTGGAATATGAAGTGGAATATATGATATCTTATACATGTTTAAAAATATCTTTGGAACAATAATAAATCATTACAGTAGGAGCTTTGCAGCCCATACGTCATCTATAGGAAAAATTATTGCTGTGATTTCGATTCCAACATCTCGGGTCAAAAGTCTGGGTCACTAGATGCACGTAGGTTATGGAAGTATTTCAACTAATATCAATATGTGTTTTATTACAAATTATTGAAGGGTTCCCATAGGCATCAATATGTATTTTATTACAAATTATTGAAGGGTGCCCACGGGAATCAATATGTGTTTTATTACAAATTATTGAAGAGTGCCCATAGCCATCAATATGTGTTTTATTACAAATTATTGAAGAGTGCCCACAGGCATCAATATGTGTTTTATTACAAATAATGGAAGGGTGCCCATAGGCATCAATATGTGTTTTATTACAAATTATTGAAGAGTGCCCATAGGCATCAATATGTATTTTATTACAAATTATTGAAGAGTGCCCACGGGAATCAATATGTGTTTTATTACAAATTATTGAAGAGTGCCCAAAGGTTTCAATATATATTTTATTACAAATTATTGAAGAGTGCCCACAGGCATCAATATGTGTTTTATTACAAATTATTGAAGGGTGCCCATAGGCATCAATATGTGTTTTATTACAAATTATTGAAGAGTGCCCATAGGCATCAATATGTGTTTTATTACAAATTATTGAAGGGTGCCCATAGGCATCAATATGTGTTTTATTACATATTATTGAAGAGTGCCCATAGGCATCAATATGTGTTTTATTACAAATTATTGAAGAGTGCCCATAGGCATCAGTATGTGTTTTATTACAAAGTATTGAAGGGTGCCCATAGGCATCAATATGTGTTTTATTACAAATTATTGAAGGGTGCCCATAGGCATCAATATGTGTTTTATTACAAATTATTGAAGAGTGCCCACAGGCATCAACATGTGTTTTATTACAAATTATTGAAGAGTGCCCATAGGCATCAATATGTGTTTTATTACAAATTATTGAAGAGTGCCCACACGCACTCTTCAATAATTTGTGATAAAACAAATTTATATAGACAAAAATATTATTTGCGTTTGACTGAATATGAAACACGAGGAAGGAAAATGTTGGCTTTTGCTCTGGTACCCTCATTTTTTGAAAGCCCTGAAAGTGGCTTCTAGCACTCACCCAGTTAAGAGAGCTTTGTGGACGCAATACCAAGACGTCATGATCTTCATTCATAAAAATCAGTTCACAGCTATGAACGCGTAGTGTTAGTTATGATGGCTAAATAGCTAAGAGCTGTCGTGGGCTGGTTAGACAAAGATATTAGAGTTAGAACTCTTTGGTGGGAGAGAGCTGGCAGATGTTGATAGTGGATATGAGAACCTTTACATGGATTTCGAATTTGTAATTGCTTGGTAGGTGGGGGCCAAATTGCCCATGCAATGGCAATGTCAGTGAATATGTAACTCTGTAATATGGAACCGCCTTGACGGCGGCAGTGAAACAAATATGTTCAGACGCCGACGGGAGCGTACGGGAACAGAACTTTAGGGAAACAAAGTCCAGGTGACGGTGGGTTTAACCCTGTGAGAGAAATGTTGATGAAATACGTGCATGAACTCTGCCGCAAATACTAAACCCAAATCGTGTTGAGGAACTGACGACTGAGACCGAAGCCAGAGATGTCAGCGTCACCGGAAGGACACAGCTAGTTGTGACAGCTGACATGGGACCACATAGTGCATACTCTAATTTTGTGTAAACTAGATATATTCTCGGACTGCTGATGAATTTGTATCATTTATTCCCATATGGATGTAAATAAATTATCTTGTCCGTGAGTTATCGTCGATCGCCTTTGTATATTGAAAGTATTGGTCCCTCCAGGAGCACGAACAGTCGCAAACAGATAGAGCGTTGATAAGGTATCGAAATTTACGTTCGAACCCGGGTCCATACACCAGTTATCGAAATTTACGTTCGAACCCGGGTCCATACACCAGTCCCTTGGTGTCAACTGTTCCACGAACGAAAACGTCGATCTCCCACCTCACGAAAGGTATCAACACCCGATTTCATGACAGAGACACTACTGCGCCCATTGTTCTTTTACCAAGTGACGACGGAGGAAGCTATGCAGCCATTTTGTTCCGTTGGATTTGGACAAACCACAAGGGAGATAAGAACTATAAATATATTACTATAAATTATTAATAGAAACATACCCATTACGTAACTGCTTCATGTCCAAATAATGCCATGCTGTTTGATGTGATGTCCGTCGCGGCGAATGGCAGCAGTGTTGGCAATGAGATCTATAAACTGCTGAATGTGACGGGCGATCTCGAACAGAATATGACTCCTGGAATGTACTGGCAGCTGTTTTGGGTCTGTTTAATGGTTTATATTTGTCCATCTTCCATGGATTATGAATATCACTCTGAAATACATAAAGGATATCTAGTGTTTTTGAGTGGATACCGAAAATTATCTCATGAGTGACCGAGATATTCGTGTGATATTCGTCACATTATAATTAGTGGTTCACTTTAGAATGGTATGGGTTCAAACATAAAAGATCCAATTACAAGACAAAGCGGGACCTAGGGCCAACAGATACTCGGCACAAGCTGAGAAATCGAAAGAAAAATGATATCTGATAGCATGTTTGAATCGATGCCGACGTGCACCCATAATAGTAGATAAATATAAACAGGACAGGGTACACAACTCGCTTTTCGAAAACGATAGCACTCATCTTCATCATACCCCGACAAATTTGATTCACCCAACGTATCCAGCAGTACCGGGTATCATTGGAAAGGGGAAAGAATAAGCTTTACAATGGTGTATTACACGACAGTTGGGTGGTCTTGGGTTGTTCATAATAACTGGGGGAAGTCGCAGTAAAGGTCGAAGAACAATTAGTCGGATAAGTTGGTGTTCAGTGAAAAGTGGGTTATTGCGACAATTCTCCGATTTATTATAACCATTCGAGGTCCCATTGTCTATAGAGGGCATATTCAAATATTAACCGACGTACACCTTTATCGATTACTAATCTTGGATCCACATTCATTCATTTCTGGTGTCCACATCTATCTTTTATACATTTTTTATCCTTCATTTGAAAACGCAAGAAGTTGTCGACGTCCATCGAAACGTCAAAACTCGCACAAAAACATCCACATTCTCCCATTGGCTTCTTTTCATGTGTGATTTTCTCAGCATGAATAGTAGCAAATAGGCTAAGAATGGGGATGATTTGTGAGCATCTTGTCGCTTCTATGGACACCTACAGCTTGATGTGTTTTCAAATGAAGGATAGAAAATGTATAAAAGATAAATGTGAACACCAGAAATGAATGAATGTGGATACATATATACCATTTTGCTATCAGATATCATTTTTCTTTCGATTTCTTAGCTTGTGGCCTCAACGCCACCCAACATTCCATGTTCATTTTTTATCCACTATTGCTTACAAATCGCATCCATTCACCAATATGAAACGCCAATCCACCCTTCTCTCCCTGAGTTTTATTGCCAGCGTGATTAGGTTCGCAGATTTTCAGAGTTCCATCCTGATATAATCCAACTATATATGCCGTTGAAAATTATGAATGGAGAGACTCACTCGAGTTTGGTATTCTCGGTTGACGTTAGATAAACACACCATTACACAATCGACCAGATAAATACATCGCAAAGTAAGTCCAATATGGACCGATAATTCACACAATTAATGTACAGCCACTTGACGGATGAACGTGTACTATATTTTTCAATTTTTCTCGACAGTTTGTGATTGGAAAACTTACACTTTTACAAACCCAATTTGTTTTATTTCAGTCCTATCGCACAACGTGCTATCGCACTCGAAGTGATTGACTTGATAGGTGCAGTTCGTTTTACACCTCTCTGAAAATAATCTGCAAAAAACCGTGTATATGACTGATATCGGAGTCTCATTTTAAACAATCAAGCACGTTTCAGTATCGTGGGAGAGGTATAGGCTCTATCGATAATTAGGTTATCTCCACCCGATTTCACGAACTCTTCAGCTCTGTGGAGATTAATATGAATTACTTCCGGTTGATATGCGGAATTCTTTGTTTCAGAGCCTGCGTTGGCTAACATTGTGATGCTACTGAGCTGCGTTGTCAAAACTACTATTACACTAATGGGGAAACCCTACAATAATGAATTATTGTCTGTCAAAATTACGCCAACAAACTTTTCAACGGTCATGTCGTCGCTTTGTGTGATGAGCAGTGTTTGGGCCCTGCGAAGCTTCGCGATTCGATTCAGTTTAAATCTTAAGTGGCTGCACGATTCGTTTCTATTCGAATCTTTTTACTGAAATATAGCTTGGCATCGGCTGTCTTCATCGTCTCACAATATGTATAGTTCTGGTGGAAATTGTACATAAATAATGTTGAAAATAAAGACCGAGTGTAGTTTCCATTATCGAAACAGAAATAACGTCAGTACCCATGTCACCAGCAATGCTAATTCCAGTCTCACGAGAAACAGTTTTTTTTAAAAAAAATTTCCAAGCAATATCAACGATGAGCTGTTGCTAGCGGCTAACCCTCCCGTGCAGTGCCTAGTACCGACGATTCTCGCACCCGCTTCTGTTTTTGAACTATAAACCTGACTGGGTCAATATTGCAACTGCATCACAAAGGCATGCCTTCGACAAAAGCATGCCTTGGGATGTAGTTGGAATATTTTATTGGTCACGTATGGATCCATCATTGCCAGGACAAATCAGTTTTACAGCACTCCCTTCCCCCTGTCGGTCAGCTTCAAGACGCCCCTGATTCGATTCGAAATTCGATTCGAATTCCAATAATAGACCTGATTCGAGATTTGATTCTTAGCGAAAATGGGTGATTCGCAGGGCCCTAAACAGAATATATGCAATCAGTGTTGATTGTCAATCATATAGATTATCGCGTACATTATTCCTTGGGGAGAACACCCCGGAACCCCATCCACCAACCCTCACCGACTGGGGTGTTCTCTCCTAGAAACAAAATTGTAAATGTGGTATTAAATCACGTCGTAATGTTTAAAATACCGCAAACACCAACCAGTGGTGGTTACACCAAGAACAACTCACCTTCCGATATACGCTATAAGAAGTGTCGAGACAAATTTTCCCAATGAGATTGCTCATATTTCAAGGACCAATCCGAAATGCTTAGGACAAGATACTGCAAAACTACGTTGACTGTGCATTAAAAATGTATGCGTAGCACAATAACATGTCTTGTATAAGGACGTGACAGTCATCATGTCTTGCTTGATAAATTTTAAGGTGCCATCCAAAACAAAACATTAATGTCTTGGAAGACCAGATTTGACATTTTGTTTTCGTGATAAAAACACAAATGTTAATATTCTACTCTGACTTACCCTCTGGCGCTTTTCAAAGACACTGAAAGAGAAATGTATGTAGTCGTTTTCCAAGTTCACAAAATAAAGTTAATTTTAAAATCGTTTATTTACCCAAAACGAGTCTGTTAGTCGTGTAAAGTTGTAGAAGCCTACTGATAGGTTGTAAATTAGCCTCCAGATTTAAAAGATAGGGCCTTGTGAAGCTTCGAGATTCTATTCTGTTCGAAATCGTTCCGATGACTCCATTTGAGTCGAGTGGTGCTGATTCTGAAATGTTGAATTGTCGAGATGTTCGCAAAATCATACTAGTTGTCTCCTCTTGAACGCTTCGTCTGTCATCAGGTCTCATGAACAAGGAAACCTGGCCTAAAGAAATAGATAAGCTCCAGTTGACCTGATATCAACCCTACTTCAAAATATATAAGGGGTATGTTGAAGTAGGGTTGATATCAGGTCGTTTGGAGCTTATTTATCTCATGAGGTCAGGTTTCCAGACGCCTGTGGTACAGACGAGAGTTAAAGAAGGTTTCGCTTCCGAAACTTCGATTCCGTCCTCAAAGATGACGCGTTTTAAAATGGCTTTCCCAAACGGACGAGTCGCCGTTGAATACAGTACTTGAGTTGAAACTAGTAATATTTACGGTGAAGGTATAATAGTTATATTTTTGAGGAGCCGTGAAATTCGATTAGAGATTACAATCCTCTGTCTGATTTGATTCGATCTAGAATCTGAGATTCACAGGGTCCCATAAAAAGAGGTAACCGTTTATCTAATGTAAAAACCATTTTCGGCCAGTACCCATGGCTGCATCCGGTCTATTGCCCAGAGTACTGCCTTTTTATGTTTATTACGTTCCACAAATGTTTTTCCAATCTGGTCGTCCTCCATACGCTCCTTGTCTGAAATAAACTGCTTTCGTTTCAGAGTGTACAATGTGCATTCAAGTTCGCATCGAGTGGAAACGGCCCTACCATATCTATTGTACATCGAGGTCAAAGACATCAATGTCTGCCCATTGATTGACAGTTGTTGGTATCGGAATGATACAGTGGCTGTAGCGAACGTATTTTTCGCAATACAAATAAAAACTTTAGACAAAATACAAATATGTATTGAGGGCAGCAACCGCGTGTGTGATCATTCGACACAGAACGAGAACGTTTTATACGTGCACACAATTGGCACCAAATTATTACACATGTCGAGGTCAACGTTTGTGATAACAGTAATTAAATGATAAATCATCATCAGCTCAAGGAAATAAATTAGACTTGATAATTTTTTTTTTTTGCAATGGTGATATTTGTGTTTAGGCCTTCCATGCGTTGAACATGGAAATATAACAAAGAAACCCCAAGCTGAAACACTACTATAAACAGCAGTGGTTATAGTGCTAGTAGAACAATGACTAGGGATTACGTCATACACAGAACAAGAACGCAAATACCATGACGACATTGATCATTCATCAAAAATCAATTCATAGACGACGAATGATTATTAAATCCGACGACGTTAAAACAGTACCCAATCCTTTCAATATGCGAACAAGTCAAGAAATTGAAAAATATTGAATGATAAATTGGTTATTTATTTATTTATTTATTTATTTATTTATTTATTTATTTATTCATTGGGGTTTAAAGTCACTTTCGACAGTCAGGGTCACCTAGTGTCGGGTAGTTTTACGGGCGGAGGAAGCCGGAGTACCCAGAGAGAACCACCAGGCAACGGCGAGCAACTGTCAGATTCCCCAACTTACTAACTCAACACAAACAGGATTACCATCGGCTGAAGCCAAGTGCACCATCGACGTGTAGTACGCCTTAGTACACAGCGCCACCGCGCCCTCACGTGGGTGATCAGGATTAAGTGCCTTATCCAAGGACACAACGCAGTTACCCCTGTCGGGGATCGAACCGTGGACATTTCCAATTTGAAGTTCAATGCCGTAACCACTGAGCCACCGCGCTCCCAAATTGGCTGTGACCACCATATGGTTTACAGAGGGGGTGTATTGAAATCTCGATCTTGTCTCTGAGTCATAGATCAACAAGTCCTAACGGACTCGTCGATGTACGCCCAGAGACGGGGTCCCGATTTAAATACACCATCACGGAAACCCACATGGTGGTAATAACCATTATGTATTATCCTACTCGTACAGGCACATACCTCTCTAGCATCTTTTCCATTTATCAAACTGACATGTCATCAGCATTTGGTAAGGGAAAAGTGGTGGCTGTTTACATACACAGAAAAATAGGTGTTAAATACACAGTTATAATGATTAACATGGGTTAAATGCTGACTTCATCTCAAGAAGGACAGAAAATCGCATCTCTGAGCACCCAATATTCAGAAGCGTCTGCGTGCTGTCCGTTTTCCCCAAGTGTGTTGAGTCGTTAAGCAATCATCAAAGCGACCTTTCTCCATTGTCCAATATGATGAAAGTCGGTCCAACTGCGTTATCCAAAATATCGAAAACCAGTCCTTCTCCGTTGTTCAAGATGACGACAAGCGGCCCTTCTAAGTTATCCAATATGTCGAAATCACACCTTTGATATTCAATTTGAAGGATAAACAGTATGCAGTTTATCCTTCAGATTGAAACCACAGATTTGTAGCATTCCTCAACTACCAGATGCCTGTTAACTCCTAGCACTCTGGTAGTACTATACTACTCAATGTTTGCTAAGCATCAAATATTTGACACATAATTGTGAAATTTGCTTGTGACAAATTTGCGATATTTTTGGTGGATATGATTGAGGAATGTATTGAGATGGTCCCCAGTGTTTACATTAGCTCTCTTGACAGGCAGACTTTTCGAGACAGTCATGGAAAGCATGTACCCCTTGATTTTCATGATGTTTCCGTGCACTGTCTACATGTACATGACATGTGTAGGGTATTCATTTTTCATTTCAACACAAACCTTTATGATTTAATGACTGAATATGGCAAATGCAAATGTAAGAAGACATTTGTCTGAAGCAGAAATGTGGCGGGCTGTAGGGATGGTGGAGCAAGGGGCTACCCATCGTCAGGTTGGTTAAGCCCTTGGTGTGCACCATACGGTGATGACAAGACAAGATTTCAGCAGTATGGCACACCAGTAAGACGGCATGGTGGTTGCAGAGACGGGGAAACATCTGCAGCTGAAGACCGGTTTTTGATCATTCAGGCCGGTAGGAACCGCTTTGCCACAGCAACCCAGCTTCGCAGTGACCTTCAGAATGCATCCGGGGTAAATGTTTCGACGCAGACTACCCGGGCAAGGTTGCTCGAAGGTGGTCCCCGATCGAGAAGACCATGTATTCGCATTCCGCTGTCCCAGAACCATCGCCAGGCACGATTTGAATGGGCCATGGACCACGTTGGATTGACCAGAGAAGATTGGCGAACTGTCCTTTTTACAGATGAGTCAAGGTACTGCTTAGACCACACAGTTAGGCGTTCTAGTGTATGGAGAAGACCAGGAGAGCGATTCCATGCAGCCAACATTGCTGAGCATGACCGCTGTGGTGGAGGATCAATCATGGTCTGGGGGTGGCATCGCCAGGGATGGACGTACAGAGCTCTGTGTCCTTGGACGTGGTACATTGACTACACAGCGGTATATTGATGAAATCCTGGATGTCCACGTCAGATTGTGTGCAGGTGCAGTGGGTGATTGATTCATTCTGATGGACGATAATGCCCGTCCCCATGTTGCCCAAGCTGTCGGGGAGTACCGACAGTGGGAGGGATTGGGCGTATGGACTGGCTAGCAAGATCCCCTGACCTCAATCCAATCGAACATGTCTGGAATGAGTTGCAGCTTGCAATTTCAACCCGTCCAGTCCAGCCAAGAAGTGTCCGGGAACAATATCCCACAAAGGTCCACCAGGATCCCGATTGGGAGCATGAGAAGGCGTTGTCAAGCTGTAATTAACAGTAATGGGTCTCATACTCGATATTGAACCCATACCAGTTCGCTCCGTCAACTTTGTGGCAAATTGAAAAATTTCCTCTTTTACCAATAATATCCATTTTCCATGGTTATCGTATTCAAAAGCTAAAAAATAATGTTAAACACAAATACAATCTTAACTTCTGTACTTAAATCATTAAAGATGTAAATAAATAAAAAATATATACACTTTTCATTACAATATTTCAACTAAAACGTAAAACAGGTAGTTGGATATACTTGGTACTTAGCAAACTTTGAGTATAGTATATTTCACATTTTTCGTCATTGACTCCTTATTGCCCATGCAGAATGAAAAGTTTAACAAATTATATCTTGTTTGCCAGATCTCAATGAGCTCGGCCAAACAAGATATATTTTTTTAAATTCTCAGTTGCAATGTGATGAAAAAAAATGGATTCTAAATGTTCACACGAACAATGACTTACATTCCATTCCTATTAACGAGTCTGGGTTTTTCGTGCAAAATTTGTTGTGGCGGCTTTGTCAAAGAGAAGGAAAAATATCTCAGCCTCTAACCCAGTTGCGAAATTACACTAACACTGCTGCTCCTTGCCTCTTATAATCAGTTAGGTTTACACCTTGTCTCACTTCACAATTCTAAAATATATTTACAAAACCGAAGTAGCGTTTTCGATAAATGAAAAGTAATACGTACCCTTCCATTTGGACATGATTACACCGACTTTAGAGTAGTAAAAGTCTTTTTACACCAGCAGACATGCTGTTTTATCGACTTCAAATGCTATCTTTTTTGCAATTGTTTCCAACGTGATTTCCTATCTCAAGTCAATCCTATCTCAAGTCAATCATTTGTCTGCGTAAGTTACATTGACTTACTTATATTTGTCTGACCTCTGTTTCCAATTCGATAATTGGCATGTCAGCAGAGTATTTTAAATAATTTATCAACAAGCGGACAAAAGCCAATATCATTCTAAATATCTGTATTGATCGCTCCACTATGTATCCCTATTATTCATGTTATAGAGGTGTATGTATTTAAATAAACTGCCTGACAAAAATTGCTGGGTTTCGGTCAATTTGTTAGCACGACATTAACACACTACTCTATATCATTAGTTTGTTATTTATCAGGTCCTAATTGCACTTGTAACAATAATAGTTAACTCTTTACATAACACGACGAGAGGACGACACTTAACCCTCTGCACTCTGATGTCCCAATTTTCAGGGGTTAGTCACTAAAACGAAGTTGAAATTCATAACATTATATCAATGTATGAAGGTATTGTTGAAAAGTCATTGACAGTTTCAGTTGTTTCTGACACATAAGAATTGGCAAAGATGATTTATTACTTCAATTCAATTCAATCTTTATTTCACAGCATACAAATAAGAGAGAGAGAGAGAGAGAGAGAGAGAGAGAGAGAGAGAGAGAGTAACGTTACAAAAAATTATAGAATGATGTATAAATGTATACTGTGGGGAATGACATAGCCTTGTGACTGTCTTCCTGTCATCCCCTAGACAATCAAAATAATAAATAAAATAGAATGGCAAATGGCAAGTGTTAAATTCAAGTTAAATGTAGTCGATCCAGACAGCAGGTAGTTGTTGCGTTTATATTAACATCCTTTACATTAGAATTGATTATTGTTTCCACATCATGGATCAAATTCCCAAGAGTTCTGTCTCGGATTGTTTTAACCCGTTAATCTTCAGTACCAGAACCTTCTGCGTGAGAGGTCTAGGACCGTGGGGAACGACCGTTGATATCTGCCGTGAAACAATGGTGTTCAATTGATGACTCGGAGACAAATTAAAGATGACCATTATAAATATTGCGATTTGTTGGAGCTCCATGGAAACTGAATGTTCTGATGCTGGTAAGTGTTGTTGTAGCTGTTCGGTGTTTTTCCTTTTGTTGTAGTCCGTCATACGTCGCTCATCTCGTAGTTCACTTGCAGTGGATTTTTGCGTTAGTTGTTTTTTCCAAGACAATATTAACGTGGTGGAATTCTCACCAGTCTGAAGTGTCCATTGCATCTTCATGATATCCAGATGAAGATGATCAAGGATTGTCTGTATATTATCTGGCGATTTGTTGGAGCTCCATGGAAACTGAATGTTCTGATGCTGGTAAGTCTGTTGTTGTAGCTGTTCGGTGTTTTTCCTTTTGTTGCAGTCCGTCATATGTCGTAACAATAGCTCGTGGGATTTCTCAGTGATTCGACACTTTATGTTCTGTTGCTCAGCGGAAAGCTGACATGGTCAAGTTTTTTTGAATACGAGCTGACAACCATCCCTGCAGCACTATTCAAAGAGAAAAGTACGAAAGCACAACTTGCCAAAGCCTTGACAAATACGGTGGCTCTCTCCAATGCTCCAGATGCTGCTGTCAACGTTCTAGATGGAGAAGCCATTCTTCATAGGGTTAAATGGAAAAAAGATGTTGTTATGCAGATGCTGTTGAACAGTATGTTGCCTGCACGAGAGCCAGGTATGGTTGAGCTGTATCGTATTTGTTGGTTACCAAGAGGTTCCGTCTACTAAAGACCATGAGCATCGTAAACGTCTCACAAAGACATGTGCGGACATCCGCTTGAGAGAAAACATGGACGTCCATAACAACCAGGACATATTTCTCACAAATCAGAAGAATAAAGGCCAGTTCATAGAATTTCAAAATGTGCCCTTCTGTCAGTCAACCACACGGTTCGTGTCTGCATTGGTGGTGCGGATACGCAGATAGTTCATTGTGCTGTCGACTTGGCTTCTCAAGTCGTTGCTGATGACACAGACGTGCTCGACTTGTACCATTGGTGCGACAATATGGCTCACATATATTTCAAGTCAGATGTCCAGCAGGCCAGCAAGCAGACATCAAATATATTGAAAACCTCTGATGTTCTGAAACAAGAAAACATAACGCATGTTCTATTCACTCATGCCTGGAGTGGTTGCGATACCAGATCAGCGACCTACAGGCATGGTAAAACAAATCTTAATAAGATACGGCTGTCAGAAGAACTGTGCAATACATCGTGGTATTCAGTGACAAGAATGCCACACTGGATCAAATAAGCCAAGTTGGCGAAAGAACGTTTGTTGTTTTACATAAAGGGAAACTCAAGGATCCACTTAACACATTATGAAATGCAAAATTCAGGAACATGGTTTCGTCCAGCACAGCGGGGGGGGGGGGGGGGGGGGGGGGGGGGGGGGGGGTCGACCCAAAGAAACTACCTCTCACTGAAAGGGCGGCTCATTTCCGTAGTTTGAGGGTGCAATTGCAGATACTGGTGTAAAGAACATTAGCCAGTGATGCATTAAACCCCGAGGGCCGGAGTTGGAAGAAGAAGAGAACAAGACTTGAGCTGATAATGACAGATCTTGAAGTAGCACCGGATGCGCTTTATAAGTTTGTCCGATGTAAATGCAAAATGAGGTCTGCAACCCGTGCGCTAGCAATTTGTGCTCATGTAGAAAGAATGGGATAAATGCGTCACTGCCGGTGGAGATTGTTGGGGAGATGGTTATCAGAATTCAGAAGGTATAGTTCATGAGGACGAGCATGACAGTAAGTGAATGGGTGTTAAGGCAAACATATGGTACTAATAATTTGATAAGAGAAATATCCCAGTATGTGACAACTACGATCTCAACATCATATGAGAGTGAGATGTAATAAATGTATAAAATAATAAGAAGTAGCAGTAACTTTTCATATGTATGTCATCTCGAGCGAGATCATACCTGTTAAACAAATTAACAAAATTGCAGACCAATCGAAAAGAACCAAACAATAATCTGTTAAGCTTCTGCAGGAATGGACGATACTCGAATTGTGTTTAGTTATCCGGTATTTTGTCTGTGCGAGGACGTCAAATAAATACATACATGAATAAAATTGAAGTTTCTTTTTCTAAATTTTAACCGCCGTTTTGGCGGCCATCTTTGATCTAGGTAGTCATACTTGGTTCCAAAGAAAAGGGAGTGGCTATTTGAGCATAGCTTGCTTGCATTAGGTTATATTTTGTGACGTTTTGACGATAAAGGGTGCTATCGGAATTACTTTACACAAAATGTCAAGCTATGGCTGCCATCTTGGACGCCATCTTGAACGCCATCTTGGATGAACAAAAGATTCCCCAAGGTGGATTTTGATGGAATGCGGATATGTTATTCTGCGATAATGTCCACGTCGAAGGATACCAAAGTGGCTTTTGTTAGAATTTGTTCCTGGTGTCTGGCAAAGATCAGAAAGTTCTTCCAGACAAGCCGATCTCTCTGCGAGAGGAGAACGATTTCTCGCGTTACTCGTTCTGGCCAAAATGTATTTGTCGTAGATCTCCCCGGTAATCACCAAAAGGACTTCATTTCACAAGCAAGTCACTTTATTGGCATTGGATACGCTTCGGTCAGCATGCACATTATATGTTCACAAGCCGCACCATACACTGCTATGTGCCTCTTAATCCTGTGCAAAATCAGTAAAATGAAACGGATGTGTAGGGACTTAGTCTTATTAGAAAACGAAACCATGCATTTGTAATCTCAAACAAAAAAAAAAAAAAAATTGATAAAACGTTTTCTATTGTTAAGTCTTTTGCCGTCATATTTGCATTGCTTGAGTGTCGTGTTATGCCGTGATAAGTTCTCCTGTCAAATATCATGGGATACTGATACCCGCTAAATGCAAACAAAACTAAGCGATTACACATTTTAAAGGGAATTTGATATGTTTATCATGCACTTTGAAATATTTAAACAATGCACTGGGGGTCGCTCTTATATCACGTTTACTGCGACTGAATACCTTGATGCTCTCGAAAAATAATTAGTAGCGACCGGATAAATGTTTGATTATCTAAGTCACCGTCATTGCCGTTTCTTTTAATATGGTGAATTTCTCTGAAAGAAATGGTTTCTTCTTTCCAGGGACAATAGCGAAACCAGCAAGTTTTAGAGATTATTACGTGGTTAGTTTCATATCGGCGGAGATATCGGCCCAATGTAACGTCATATCGAAGGTCGATGGCTGAAGTTACCGAAGGCCGATGCTTCGGCCGATATGACACTAACCATGTAATAACCTCTTTATTTATTAAACCCCAACAAACAATTACAAAACGCCCCCAGGTCTGCTACAGTGTGCTGACAATGTTATTGTTTCTCATTCTTTTCACAAAGCCTGAGGTTTCTTCTAATTCAGCAATGGGGAAGCCGCTATGTTCAGATAGCAGAACTATCTCTTCTCCCACATCGACGAATCTCCGCTTACGACCCTGAATCGTATTTAGCTTTGAATTTTCTGTACAGCTCCCTTCTTTCTTCTCTTCATCCACCTAATCCTTACTTTTAGCCATTTTTAATTCATCACCATAAAAAGCGCTGCTTCAAACTATTCCATTAAGCCCGGTAATACCAATTGTCCTGATTGCGTCAGATGAATACCGCTGAACGATTTCGATGTAATAATATTGGATGCGCCTTGTAACGCATCAAGGATATAACTCTAGCTTGGTTCATATCGGGCGAGATCGGATTCATATCAACCGAGTTTCAACGCATATCTGTCGATCTTGATAATGGGCGATTCAGGTGAAGAAAATAATATCTAATAAAAAATCTGCAATGCATGTTAAAAAGGAAGCATACCAGGGTGCAAGCTGTAATACACGCGAAATACAGAATTATAAACTGCGGACCCCACACTTTGCACTGCCATCTATCGACATTTTTTAAGCTTATGTAATTAGTTTTGACCCTTAACCAAATTCGACTTGCGGATAACACTTGCTGTGTTTCTATCTTGAACAAAAAATGCAGCCTCCAAATTTTTAATACCCGGAGCGTAAACCGTGGGGGAGGTGAGTGTATAGTGGTTTAACTGCCTAAAATACATCTTTGTAGTAGGGAAGAGTGTTGTTGCCCGATGGATGTTCGAAAACCGCCGTATTGGCATACAACTGTAGCATGGGTTGCTAGTTTGGTGGCATATGAATGGAACCAGGCTAAGAAAGTTGTCACGGCAATCGGCAATGCTATGGCAAAAGTCGTGCCACGACGTTTCCGATTGCCATGGCTAATTACGGTGACTCTGTATCTAAATAACTCGCCAAGAAGCAAAGATATGTGTACATAGGAACCGTTGGGGACATTTACGTGATGGTCGGGCGAACATAGGTCACACCCTCCGAATATTGACTTGGAACGAAGGTAACAATTTTGTTCGAATGTTGGGTCCTAACATATGATTGAATAGCTAAAAACTGGCAAATTCTGTGTCGTTGAACAGATCCGGTAGATTTAAGGAACAATCAGGACGAACGCATTTCAATGAATAGTCATAGGCTATGTTTTGAAAGCAAATGATGGGGAGATAAAAAGAATGACGACTTGGTTTGTAGCGAAGGGCGATTTCGATAGGTTTTTGTGTTTGGTTTTTGGTTTGAAGTCATTTCCAGTATCTCTGTCTCTATCATAAGCACAATGCAAGTATGAAGACAACTGTGACCAAATCGCTCATTTCATGATTCCCACTTTAAAGGACTTACGCCAAGGCGTACACTACCGGGTCTTGTCCTATCACACGTCTGTAATCAAGCGCTGCTTCACTTCCTGGGTTCCCACAAAAAGGTCAGCCTGGAAAAGGGTTAAGCTAATGGTATCCGGACAAAATGCCCTTGGGACAAAATACCATCGGACATAATGCACTTGGACAAAATGCTCTCAGGATAAAATGCCGTCGTTGAATTTGCATGGATGGACATAATGCCCGTAGGATAAAATGTCCCCAATCGTATTTCCAGAATTAAACGACTGAATGAGGTTCTGATTGAATTTGTCTCATATATCGTCCCTTGAATGGAACAATGCATACATACTTGAGCATTGCAGATGGCGCTTTGTACCCCTCATGGGGCGACATTTCACTTGATTCAAACGATAGTTATTAAAATTATAAATAAATAATGCTCGTAGGATAAAATGTCCCCAATCGTATTTCCAGAATTAAACGACTGAATGAGGTTCTGATTGAATTTGTCTCATATATCGTCCCTTGAATGGAACAATACACACATACTTGAGCATTGCAGATGGCGCTTTGTACCACTCATGGGGCGACATTTCACTTGATTCAAACGATAGTTATTAAAATTATAAATAAATAAATAATAATAATAAAAACACGAATTTCCATGTGGTTTTACAGCAGGAATAACACATTAACAAATCATCCTAAACTTCACTAAAACAAAGAAACCCCGGGGTATTACTACACAGAACATTTTATGGCTATGATATGTCTTTCTATCTTCATAAGGTCACATACTTATGCGCAATGGCTAATCGTGACCGTGACAGTTTTACAGGTGGAGGAAGCCGGGGTACCCGGAGAGAACCACCGAGCATCGACGAGCAACTGTCAGCTCCTCAACATTCTGTTAAAGCTCCGCTCATGCAGGGTTACACCGGTTGAAGACATGTGCACCATCGAGGTTCAGTACGCCTTCGCACACGGCGGCATCGTGCCCCCATGTACGTAACCGGGATAAAGTGCCTTGCCCAAGGACACAACGCGGGTCGTCCCGTACGGGGATCGAACAAGGGACCTCAAGCATAGAAGTCCAACAGTCTACCACTGAGCCACCGCGCTAGAATCTTCATAACATAAATGAGTGGATTTTATTCTGAGGGGACGTGACACCCATTTTGTATTCCCAGTTCCTTATTCAACATTCGGTATTAACCGATAAAATCGGTTAATAACGAATGTCGAATAACGAACTGGGAATAAGTAACGGTTGTCACGACAGTTTGTTCTGTGAACATTTTGTTCATCCATACATTTTCACAGAGGTCAGTTTATCCTAATGACATTTTGTCTTGAGGGTATTTTATCCTTATAGCATTTTGTGCAAGGGTATTTTATCCAAAAGGTATTTTATCCAAGAGCATTTTGTCCTACAGTCAAATTTGTAAACCCTGTTAAATCGTCTAGTTCTCGTGCGGTGTAAAAGGCATTGTGGTGAAATCGATCTCCATGTAGTTTCCGAAGTGAACAAAGCTAAAGAGATGGAGTTCGAGGCATTCTCAGTTCACTCCCCGCGAAGCAATGACAAAAGACTCCACGGGTGTTGCATGAAGTACATAATCGTCACCCAGTTAACCTTGCTCTCTTCTACCGAACTCTACCCTCCTAAAAAGTGAATGACCACTGAAGTTCAATGGGTCAATATCTAACGATTGAGCGGTCTAAATACAAACGTGTTTGGATTGATATCCAAGTGGATATAATATTCCAACTCTTAGGGTAAATGGAAAAATTAAAAAAAAAGACAGTTCAAGGAATTCATTGGTAAAGTTCGTCATGATCTCAGAAGGAATTAACCAACCCTTTCAACACGTAATGCATGAATTTTTTCGAAAAGAAAAGATTGGTCATCCATGAGCAATGCAGAAAATAAACACTAAATTGAGAAAGAGGAACATTATTAATTTAATTTCACAGCCCTGTGGGATTAAATTATTACTGTACCTCCCTACAAATACAGAATAGTCTCTTCCATTTCCACATCGACAATAGTATAGAAGATCATACCACTCAGGCAGTCGGGGATGAACGTGTTAAAACTTGAAAAAATTAATCATATGGACATTGGGGAATCGCAATAAAAACTGCTTAGGTAGCTAGGTGCAAAATCAGCATTAGACGATCTACGCACTGACATTAAACAATATTCGAGAACATTTAGTTGGGACATTAGGTGGCTCATCGCCATAAATGCCGGACATTAACGCCCACCCGGATGGGCACATGTCGGGGGGGGGGGGGGGGGATCCGGGCACCCATCACTATCTGGACCAAGGGCTGTTCAGATTAAGAGTACGATAATTTGAAATGAAGAGAAAAATCAGTAATGTGTGTAGAAAATGTTACAGGTGTAACCCCTTTTTAAACAAAAACACGTTCAAACATTTTATTGAGAATATCGCAATCTTAAAACTAGTGAATGTTTCACTACAATCTGGCGTTTTTTATACGAACAGGAAGCGTGCTTTAGTCATGCCCCTGCTTAATTATTATTTATTTATTTAATGGTGTTTAAGGTCACATACTTATGCAGAATGGCTAATCATGACCGTGACAGTTTTACGGTTGGAGGAAGCCGGAGTACCCGGAGAGAACCACCGAGCAACGACGAGCAGCTGCCAGCTCCCCAACATCGTAACTCCGCACTGCAGCACAGGCAGGGTTAGATTGGTTGAAGACATGCGCACTATCGACGTGCAGTACGCCTTAGTACACGGCGTCATCGTGCCCCCATGTGGACAATCGGGGTTAAGTGCCTTGCCCAAGGACACAACGCGGGAGTCCGAATCGATCACTCAGACGGTCACCCATCCGAGGAGTAACCGGGCTCGACGTTGCTTAACTTCGGTGATCGGACGACAACCGATTACCGCAACGCCACCGCGCCCCCGTGCCCCTGCTTAAAAAAACATCACTAGACCTAGAGGTTTTGAAAAACTACCGAACGGTCTCTAATCTCGCATTCCTATCTAAGATTACCGAGCGGGCGGCTGCTTGTCGGCTAACTTCCCACATGACCACCGATGGCTTATCCGAAGTCGTGCAGTCTGCATACATGTCGAATTGTAGTACCGAAACGGTGCTTCTGGGAGAGCAAACTGGCATTCTCTTACCCATGGGTAAACGTAATATTTCCTGCCTTGTTCTTGCCTTCAACAACATAGACCATAATATTCTAATTAAAAGACTGGAAGAAAGAACAGGTCTCACGGGCCCACTTGGCTGGTTTGTATCGTATCTCTCAGGTTACACACAAAGCGTCGACAGCATGGCCCCTGCTCAAACAAGCTGCTTCATTTTAAATCAATGCTTTGTGACGCGTTGACGGCAAATCATCAGAACAACAGGCACTTTGGTTCAGCGTCTCCCAAGGGTCAGTGCTAGGCCCATTACTTAACACTATTTATGTTTTCGCTTTTGGTGAAATTATCCGGATCAATGACCTTGATTTTCATTTTCATGCTGACAACACGCCGCTCTATATTAGTTTCACGCATGGCATAGAATACAATGGACGCGATAAAAATGAACGCTGCATTTCAGACATCAAGGCATGGATGGCGGAACGTTTCCTCAAAGTGAACCATGATAAGACGGAAGTGACATACATAGGTCTACCGCGTCAACCGACGAAAATATCCAAATTGTCCCTCAATATTCAAGATTCAACGATTGCCTCCAGTGTCCGTAATCTTGGTTATTTCAAAGATGAAAAGCTGATGGACCTGTTAAGCACATTTGTCGGAGTTCATTTTTTCACCTATGTAATATCAGGGAAATTCTATCTTTCACTGACAAAAAAGCACCAGAGAAGCTTGTTCACGCCTTTGTTACTAGTCGCATTGACTATTGAAACTCTTTGTTTTGATAGGTTCGAAAAATCCACTCTTGATAAGAAGCTTCATAACATCCAACATGGTGTTGCAAGTGTCATCACCCGATTTAGAGAGTTCTATTACATTACCCCGATCCTTTTTAGATCTCCACTGGCTTCTGATTCAGCAGAGAATTCAATTCAAATTTTTCTTCTTATCTTCAAATGTATCAAATAATTTGCACCACTCTACCAGTCATTATATAAAGTTAATCTGTTTCAACCATCATCTAAATTAAGTTTTGTTGACAATATGACATTTGCAGTTGCTGAGTCAAAGCTATGGAATTCTCTTCCAGTCAGTTTAAAAGAAATGGATTCCCTAGAGTCAGTCAAGTCAGGTATTAAAACAACTTTTCCGAAAGGCATTTTGCATCTTAGTACAGCCATGGAGCACCATGTGTGAATTTATCGCTATAAAATTATTATTATGATGATTTAATGCCATATAAATATTATTAGTATGGGAATATAAATAGTATTAAAATGAGAATCGCCCTGCAAAATCAGACCACATTCGCGTAATCTCCGAAAACATCGACTCCAGAACAGCTACAAACACACACATGTAACCGCGTCAGAGTTGATATGGATAGGCAATAGCAACATTCTGCATAAACGCTGTTCATCCCCCCCCCCCCCCCAACTGTGCCAGTTTTGGCTGCCGGGGGCTGCTCGTGGCTGGACTCTGCCCCGACCGACTCACAAGGGATTTATAATCACAGCAACAAACTCTAATCCTTTTTATTTTTTTCGTCCATAAGGCATTTTTACAATTCTGTACAGCCATAGAACACCATGTGTGGATTTCAGGCTATCAAATTATTATTATTATTATTATTATTATTATTATTATTATTAACAGGGCTATCAAATTATTATTATTATTATTATTATTATTATTATTATTATTAACAGGATTTGATCTGATCATCACTGGCAACATATTCAATATATCAAATTGTGTAACACATCATCAGCACAACGATGTTGCAAATTGTGAAAGAGCAGTGGCCCGGTAGAAACTCTGTGTCCGTTTTTGTGTTGACAGTAACGTGATACCGACTTCAAAATTCTTATCAATGATAAATTCAAAACGCAATCGTTTTATTATGTTATTCTTTGCGAAATATTCTGAAACTGTATTGAATTTTCCCAAATCTAACGGTACTTCTGTTCATATGAAGATCACACCTATATATGTATTCTGATAATGGTTTTTATTGCATAAGACAAGTACATAGCCATTAAACACACGAGGTGACGAGACGTGCAAATAATAGCAATTAATAGGTGTAATCGTGCGTGCAATTATTAATAACATAAATCACGGTGTGACATCAAACATTGAAATGCAATACACTTATATTGAAAACCTACAGTGTAACACTCATTTTACAAAATGGCGATAAATAGTCGCATTGAACAGAAGTTCACAAAGTACATCTACGAGATTTCTAAACAACATCGATATGATTGCTCATTTTAGTGCAAGTTGGGGATACCTTTACAACACACTTCTAGAGGTAGCGGCTTAAATTCGGGAAGGGGTTGGGGAGGGACAACATTTTTTGTCTTATCGGGGCAGCAGCCGGGCGGAGAACTGTTTCACGAAAGATCTAAACCCAAACCATGTTTATTAGAATTCGCATATGAAATACATATGGACTAAGCGAAAGCATTATTTTAAACAATAACAGGCATAAAGTTGTTTGGATTTTTGAAATAAAAAGAATGTCATAAACCCTTTGCTTGTAAATTGCAAAAATGGTTGCCAAGGATGAATATGCATACTAGTTGTGATTTAAGAATAAACCTCAAGCTTAAGCCTCCACAAAAAATGCGAGGCCAGGTATTCTTTTGGATGTCTGCAGGGGCTGAATATGGGACCCTTTCCCAATAGCATGTGAGCATAGTTTTTCCCCATTTAAAATAAATTCCTTATCTCTGTCCCATAGAAACAAAAAATTATTTCACAGTCTATATTCTAAGAACCTTGTCAGTTGTTTCGAGGCAAGTTTTGGCTGCCTATATAGGCAGGCAAGACATGAATAGGCTCAACTCCAAAGCCACAAGATTTAGACAGTCCAAGTGTAGCAAAAATGTATAAATATCCCCAGACCTTTGAGGATTTATATTATAAGAATAGTTCATTAGAGATACAGAGGATGGATTGATCTTGGATTTTATGTGACTGTTTGTTGAAAACTTGTTGCATGTCGTACTCTTCTGTGTTAATGTTCTCGGCTTAATTCTTTGTGCGTTTTTGTTTTTTCCAAAAAGATTTCCCTATTGGAACCTTCAGGACGTGACATTTTCCCGATTGCATGGGACCTTGATCCTTTCCCAAAGAAGGCAGGAGAATCCCCGGAGACGTGTAGTATATTGCATCTTCAGAAACTTAAAGACAGAAACATAACTTTGAAAGTTGCCACTTTGTAACAAAAGGGTCAAGAACTTTGTAAATGTACAAACATGTGGTAATCCTGTATTTCTATACGTTAAAAAACCAAACTTAATCAAATGAATCGTAAGCGTGAAAGAAAGGTTGATATCATACACAACTACAGCTTTATTTCGAAATATAAATACACTATGCAATTCAATTATTTGTATTGTATGTTAATAGTACCTCTGTCGTAATTGTTCACCCATCTCTTCCTCTATGCCGGAAACTCTAGTTTATTGTTTCTTAGTTTATCTTCAGTGTACAATTGCAACGTTATGGGCGGTCCACATACAGAAGATTCACGAGTTTTGAAAAGTGAGTTAAATAAGAGTGGGAAAAAATACTCACTATAGAAACTTGTTCACAGGCCAGGTGAGTTTTTCACATCGGGCGTTTCTGGTTCTAAAATTTATATAGAAAGCACTATGTCCCATTTTGGACATTTTTCGAAAATTCAAATGGTCATAACTAGAAACATAACCTCATCATATGAGGAACATTTTCCAATCAGTTTTGTCACATATAACCCTTTATGAAATGTTCATGTAAAATGTACTCGTGTTCAAATTGACTTATTGGTTTATACATTTTCCAAATAAACGCTGAAAAAAGTATGCAATTATATCTACCTTCAAGTTGTATGTTCGTCGGAAATAATCTCAGTCTTTCGTTAGAACGTTCTGCTCACAATTGTTGAAAACATGCATGCATTGTAAATGATAAATATTCAGATATTTTACTAAACATTCAGATATCTTTTCACACTCCGAAACGGAATACCAGAATAGCAATAAAGAATAACAAAGAATAATCACCATTGTTAAGAATAATCGGATTTGCTGTGAAAACATAGTCAACCTGTAAATTAATTAGTTGGCTGGCTCGCTCTGTCATGTCTCTCAGAGATAATTTATCGTATATTTAACAAAAGATGAGATATACAAACTTAACCTGACTCATGTGGTCATCTTTGTTTTGTATATCAAAACAAGCAATGGTAAATGCCTCGTTATCTTACTCTCTGAGTATGTGACGTTTTGACCAAACGTATGTGACGTTTTGACCAAAACGTATGTGACGTTTTGACCAAAAGTATGTGACGTTTTGACCAGAAAATGTGACGTTTTGGCCATTTTGAAAGGTGGCGTTTGGCCATGTGACGTTTTGACCAGCACCCTCACAAACACATTTGACATTTTCCATCAAGGGTGAAAACAAGTACGCATGCGCTGCTGTTTCTCTGCAATAATTTGCTTTTCTTACTCTTTCAAAACTGTTATTTTGTCACTTGGTTCATTCCATACAAATAACCTTTGATACAATTTTCGAAACAAGTCGAATGCTATCGAAAAATGCCAAACCCTGAGTTTCAAATATACATAGATGATCTACAATGAGTCGTGATTTCATTTGAAATTTCTGTACCGAGTTCACTAAAATCGATCTGAGCCGAGTTTTACCGAGTGTCAGATCGATCATAGTGAAAGAGGTTCAGAAAAATCATGTCAAATCGTGACGAATTTGAGATTCTTTTTTATCACATAATGTGAAATTTAAACTTTTAACGAACGTAAAGACGAAAGCTGATCAGCGCTATTCACAATAAATGTCAACCAAATTTCAGTATTTTTGTTTCAATCTTTGCCTCAAAAACATAGTTTATAACCCCTCATTGGAACGAGCTCGTCGAGCTCGTTCCAATGAGGGGGTCTGAAACTATGTTTTCGTGACAAAAATGAAAATGTTCAGTTATTCAGAAAAAGTTGGGTTTTTTTTAAGATGTCGTCTGCTATTTGTATAAGGTGAACAGTTAATGAATAATATTTGACTTCTGGCGTAATTCCTGTGTCAGACGTGCTGTGAACAATATTTTCTTAAATGAGCTATTCGACAGTGATTAAGTGATAAAATCACATTAGTGATAAGAACAGATAATTTGATATGGGTGATAGGAGATGACAATATGATACAGTCAGGGAGTGGTATCGAGAAGGTCAGATGACAAACTGTAAGTTCCTAGGTGACATCAATGGTTGATCTTCGAATTTGCAGTTTACAAGTCAATCTCGAGCAAACCTCCACAAAAGTATAATAATCCCATGCGAAAAATACACACAATTCAAAGATCAATGTCAGCCTGTATTAATCTGTTCCAACTTTCAGGGATTAAACAAATTCGTTGTCAGGACACCTGAGGCCCCGTAAGGCCTGGGCTGACGTGGGGTTATTTAGTCCCGCTGATGAAATTGCGGGAAAGTTAGACCAACGTGGAGGGTCGGAATCCAAGTGTCGCGAACTCGGCGCTGGGAGCTGAGTTAGACCGACGTCGTGATTTCCTTCTCTGCCAAATTGGCCTGAGATAGGTTCGATTTCCGTTAGGTGTGATTCCTAATCACTTCAGGCTGTGTAATGGAAAGAATGACTTAAAGTAACAACGATTCTTTTATTTACACATAAAAATAAAGCCGTTTCAATATTTCAACAATCAGCAATTCGATTCTTTCATAGAAAATGGGTTTCTAGGGTTAAATAATTCTCAACAATTATATAGTCATTCTATAGCCCTGTACTGGCACTATAGTCTACACACTGGAAATGTTACTACCGTGCTCGGCATAAGAGCTTCACAAATCTGAAATTATATTACGGAGAGCTCGCCATAAGAGCTTCACAAATCTGAAATGTTATTACCGTGAGCTCGCCATAAGAGCTTCACCCGCTTAGGCTCAAATGTCAACGTCTGCGCGTAACTGTACCTCTGGCTGTCGGAGGGTTCCGACCAGCAATGTTTGTCATCTATAAAGCCACCATACTTCTGATTTGGGTCAGATATTGTCTACTCATACCTTATGTGCCCTTTGAAAGTCCTCCGTCAAAGTCCTATTGAAATGTTCACTGTTCCTGGTTGAATTCACGATTCACAAATGCCCCTTTTGTGCTAGGGCGAAATTGTCACTCACACACCGATCTCCAGTCGGTATTACGATGCTTCGACAGCAAAACAAACTACTCTCAACGCAATCAGTCTGACGCTTCAAAGGGTTAATACGCACAATACAATTAACCTACACTTCTGACTATTGCAGGCTGATACCTGCTACTCGACAATCTAAACTTTAACGTTTCACCTTAGGTTTTTCTTCTCAACGAATTTGGCAACCATAAGCTAAATCAATCGTGGAATGCCCTGTCTGGCGATTCCAGCCGTTTCAGGGTCCTGTGATCGAAGGTACCCCTATGCCAGGAAACAGAGTCCGCCTGCCCTGGACTTCACCAACGTGTGTGTGACCCCAAGTGTGTGTCTAATGCTCTGCTCTTCAAGGTATATATACTTTTTACCCTAAACTGTCAGGTGGACAGACGCTCATCTGTCCATCTGCCAAAACGGTGGGAGATGACGTATATCGAGGCAGAATCAATACAAGTCATCTCGCGCGTGACTTAACGGTGATTTCACTTGTCGAGGGAACCGATTCCTTCCTGCCAGTCATTGCAATATTAATGATCAGGTGACGACACGGCATACATTTCTATCTTTTAGAATCTCGTTTCTCAATTGGCCGTGACGATATCCTGCCACCAACCGATTACATCTCGTAAGACTCTCGACTACTGTATAACTTAAATGAGATTAGACCTTATGTAACATACCGTTTCTCCCCTGGGTCCCTGCGCTGAAGCTGGATATACACCACGTGTGTTTTATCCATGTCCAGCTTTACAGGGAAGTGAAATTCACGTAGGGTTTTCGCCTTGATGCGGAATATCTTTTGAACTTACACTATCTTTATATATGAGGCCCCTTGCCCCTATATTTAGGCTGGCTTTGTCCTGACATTCGTCATGAGGGGCATTGACGTTACCGGGCACGCCTATATCATGTGTACGTTGGTTAAGAGGTCAAGGATTAAAGATAGGCACGAACGTGTGGCGGAATATAAACAAGGACGTGGCGATAGGTGGGAGGGGGTGTGTGTGTGTGTGGGTGGGGGGGGGGGGGGGGTCACCCCCAATCCTGGGAAAAATTAACGATAGTTGGAAATTCAGAGGGCGAGTCATGAGGAGTTGGAAATTCCATCTATCTGGATTTTAGAGCTTCTTTGGTGACGCTGATGTCTCCTTTACTTCCCAAAACCCAACTCGGTTTAAAATCCGCAAAAATTCTAACTGTTACTATTTACAACTACAGTGTACGCAATATCGAGCTTCATAAGTATGCATGATGTGAATCGGTACGAGATTTCTATAGTACGTTTACTTATCGTAATCAAAAAAAATCCTCGAAGTGCACTTCAAAAAAATCACATCATGTAAAATCGTTATCCTGAGTTAATTCTATCATTCACAGCTACAAAATGATGAAACATCGAAAACTGATCATTCCTGCATAAGATCTGATTTAATGTTAGGACAGTGTGAATTGCTCAAAGTTCTCAGCTTGAGCATTTGTTTAGTACATATTCACAGGGTATAAACCGTATAAACCTTTAGCCGGAAGTGGAGATATGCGAGGCGAGAGATTTCTATTTTTATCTCAAAGTTTCAGTCGCAGCTTATCCAAGATCACCGAAAACAAGATTTTTTTAATAAAAGGAATGATCGAAGAATGCAAAATCAGTAAGTATGTTATATAAAACAATATTTAACATTGAAACGACACAACTTAATGGAAAAATCGACTCTTGTAGTATGAAAAAACACCTGCTGATCATCTCAGAAAATGAATTTCTCGGGCAAATTTCTCCTTCAAATATCGTTTTTGACATGTTCGCACAAATGTAACATGTTAAAATCATAGATCGACAGATTCGGCGTTCAATTCCACACCAGAAACTATTAACCATAACAACGAAGGAGGTTCGGTGCTACTGAAACTGTTCAAAATATAATGTCACCTTATCGATTTTTTTATACGCCCAGTTGGTAAATCGTTGATCGGGAGTTGGTGATAATTATACGTCCAGTTGAGATTATTCGATTTCCCATATGATCGTTCCAATGCCCATATTTGTGCATGTACGAAGGTCTAATCAGTTAACAAACCATATGAACAGACTCGAATGCACAACGTTGACGTCACACCTTTCAACTGAAACACTACTGACTGAACCACCGAACCTGCAACCACGGGGGAGGGGGCGAGAGCACCGCTCCTCCCCATCCCCGAAGAACTTTCGCCCGCCACCCGAAAGATTTCAGACCTTTCAATCGGCATTCATTTTTTTGATTTACCTATGCATTAGGTAAATTAGTTCAGTTACAACTGTAGCACTTCATTTTGCCTTGGATCTAATTCCTTCACACCTGTAATTAACATATCCATAATCACTTGTCTATGAAGGTAATCCCATTGTTATTTGTGAGCTGTTTATTCATCACACATACATTCACACAGCTTTGTCGGGGAATTATTTTTCCAATTGGGGGTATATGGGGTTTGTTTCATTCTTTTTAATGACCTTTTTAAAAAATTTTTGTTTACCGTTTTTGACCGTGATCGTTTTTACTTCATAACGATCATTTGGTGTCAATTTTTTGCGTTTTTGCCTGGCCTTTTTTTTTTAATTATTTTTTTCTATTTATTTTATTTTATGTTGTTGAAGTATGTGTTTGTGGGGGGGGGGGGGGGGGGGGGAGGGGGGCGACAGTCGAATGGGAAGAAAATGTTTTCACTTCAGATAACGGCGTGTTATAACAATACGCCAATCCTCTGTTAATTGAAACCAGTTTGCCTGACAGCATGCTAAGCTAGCAGTTTATTCGACAATAATCCCTAACCCGACCCCCACCTCACCCTCTCGCGCTCTCCCATTTTCACTCTCATTTTGGCAACAGTCTTTTGTGTCCAATAACTGTCCAACAAACATCAAATTGGCTATCTTTTAGTATTCTCTTCGAAGCAACTGCATCAATAAGTATCTGGCTTTTAACGATTCCATTTTTAGAGAAATTAGCGAAACACTATGGAATCCTACATGAAGTATACCATGCCTATACTTTTGTAAATATTCAGTGTTGTTCTTTGAGAATTTATTTTATCTGAAATAAATACTGTTTAAACTAAAGTATTTTTAGATAAGGCGTGACGTCACATGGGATTCCTCCCCCCCCCCCCGATATCTCGCCAATGTCGTGTTAAAACCAAACAGATCCAGGGGCGAAAACAAGCTTTATACTCACCAAGCGAACCCTACCGTGTGACAAAGGCAAAAAGATGAAATAAATAGAATAATTCGCGCCTTACATAAGTATTTTATAAATTTTCATCTTATTTTCACTTAATTTACATACGACTTCACGGAAACAGTTTCGAAACAAGACTTCGGTTACCAGTTTTCTTTTTGAAACTTGAATGCTAAACAACATTCTACATGATGTAGGATAAGCACAGTTAGGTCAACAGTAGCTGAAATTAAATTACGTTGTTGTCGATAGTAGTTCAGAGCAGGGTCAAGTTGTCAAAAATACAAAGCGATCATTTCTTTCAAATTAATCGATCACATTTATTGTCCGACGATAGCCTTCAATACTATTCACATTCTCATTTCCATTTCACTCCTGCTGAAGAACAAAACACCCCTCGGATCCAAATGCTCCCAGGGACGTTTCTGGGTAGTTCAGACTCGGTGTGTGTCACAGTGAGATCCTCAAATTTCCAAACTTTCATTTCAAATTGATACCATAAAAAAGTTTCCGACATTTGATGATCGGTTTTGAGAAGGAATTTTCTTTATAGCTTTATGTACAAATTACATTATATTCGCTTGATACTTGGCCTTTTCTCCATAATTATGAGTGGACTTTCTAATTGGCCAAAACAAAAGACTTCTTGTGGTACATGATACTGCTATATTGTGTGGGGCCGTCGAGAGGGAGGGGGGTAGTAACCCCCGGGGCCCGGCGTTATTGGGGGCCCGCCGATTCCCGTAATTTCCTGAAGGCGGGATACTCGTGCGTGCGGCCCCTTCACTGCACGTCACATTTAGACGAGCAATGAAGGACTCTCACGTAAGAGTATCCTGCCTTAAGGCAATTAGAGAAAATCGGCGGGCCCCGGTATTCCAAATTGACACTATTTGTGTGCATTTACGAAAGCGCAATCTCGATGTATTGCTAGCTTACGCAGTTACAAACTTGGAACATTATCAACATTTTAGTTCTGCGCGAAAAAGAACTAGTGGGTCAAACTATAAAAAAATAAATGTATTTCAACCAAGAATCACTAGTTCTATATTTGCTTAGAACTAAATGTTTCCAACTTTTGAAATTTGAACCATAAAATTTCCAACTTTCAAAAATCAGGGTCTTCATTGGGGGTGGGTGGGGTGTAACCCCCCCCCCCCCCCCCCCCGTCGGAACGTCCCTAAGTGATCTTCGTCTTTGCTGGCGAAGAGGGTTTCTAGACAACTCGTACCCACGGCAACTCGTACCAGTCAAGTCGTACCCAAAATTGGACAACTCGTACTCATTTTCGGCTGGACAACTCGTACCCACAATTGGACAACTCGTACCCAAGGTTGGACAACTCGTACCCATGGCTGGTCAACTTGTACTTGGTGTTTAATTGTATGGGCGAAGGTCGTTAATGGCCTAAGAACTATAGAAGCTGGGTTTTTATCCGTTTAAGGTGCTATAATAGTAACGGAAATCAGTTTACTTTGAAGTTCCTTCGTCAGATATTCCAAGAATATGAATGAAATATACACAAATCTTACGTCTAAATGACGGCTGTGATACACAGAACAGAAAACATATATTCATTGATCGTACTTTGTTGATAGTAGGCACCAGTGTTTCCTGAAAGTCTGCAATCGTATTCGTACGAGGACTGGCGTGAATGACACCCCCCTCCCCCGGTTTCTGTGCTTCAATATTGGGAAATGGAGTACTGGAAAAAAACTAAAAGGCCTTGCATCTAGGCCTAGGCTCTGCAAATTATCAGGGTGAAAACCATTGCCTTCGTCGCATTAACTCTTGCCTTTCCTAATGGCAAAGTTACACCACTGGTGAGGCGCCACTCCGGTCAGGCGAGAAAGGATTTCATTGTAAATTGAGAGTCCAGCCGGATTTTGTACTTGAAGCGTAGCACATTTACCCGCTCGGAAGAAAAACGGCAAACAATGACCAGTGGGTGGGGGGATGAGCCCCGATCGCATCTGATTTTGCGTTAACCCTGCAACACGTGAACTGCTGGGTATGATTACCAGTACAACAAAATATTACGTTGAAAAGCCCTCAGAAATTTAACGAAGAGCCAAAGATTACCCGATTTTGGGGAGGGGTGGGAGTGGAGGGGGGGGGGGGGGGTCGTCTCCCGTATCTACACCACTGTATTAATATATAATTTAAATATTTCCTGTTTCCTTCGAATTGCTCTCTTGATGAAATGTTCAGACCGACGAAATTGACTTTCGGCGAAATCTGTTCAGACTGTTCTGCTGAGATAAATGCTAAAAATGGAAAGTTTTTGCCTTTATGCACACCCATTGAAAGCAGACACCCATTTTCTCAAGTCATTCAGCCAATATTCGCCTTCGCTCATACAATTAAAGACCAGGTACATGTTGACCAACTGTGGGTACGAGTTGTCCAACCTTGGGTATGAGTTGTCCAACTGTGGGTACGAGTTGTCCAGCCGAAAATGGGTACGAGTCGTCCAATTTTGGGTACGACTTGACTGGTACGAGTTGCCGTGGGTACGAGTTGTCCTGAAACCGCGAAGAGTAGTCTCTTGCACATCCCATTTGCTTTCATCTAGGTGAAAGGTAGTGGGATGCACAGGAGACTAGGCGAAGAGGTCATCCCGCACTTTAATAGCACAGCCGAACGGAACGCACACCTGGCACGCGTCACTAGCCAAATCGGCTTCAGAGTGACAAGAACCGATCTTGCCGGTTTCTGAGAATTTCACCCAAACAGGCCGCCAACAAAGTTATCCAAACTGCTCCCCAGTTTCCTTCTTAACCCTTTTGGAAAAAATAATTTTGTACGCCATGTGTCCTGGTCATATCTTGATACACCCAAACCGGCCTCTCGACACGGCAATTTCATTCAAACCCAGACCGGCCATTACATTATTCTATAAAATACACCTGCAACTAATATATTTTACTGATATATTTTTCCAGTTTGTCATGCCTGTAAACTGAAATTATTTACTCTCATTCAAGACCCCCCCCCCCCCCCCCCCCCCCCCACACACACACACTCTAAGTTCAAATGTGGGTGACAAGTTGAAAAGAGTGGTGGATAAGTTCGCTGGTCTCTCATGCCAGAAATCGCGGATCCCCGGCTGAGAAAAGATATGGAGGTTACTGAACCCTCTCTGGCAACATCAGTTGCAGGGTTGATGATGTCACGGCGTGTCGTCCTATTGGGTGGGGAAGTAAAATGGCTGTCCTCTGTACGGAGAGAGACAGACTCCACACAGGCTAAAGATCCAGTCGTAGAACACAACAAATTGGAATTCTCTGCTCCTTTCGTTATCAGACTCGCTTCTAAATTTATTCGTTTGGTTATTTTCTTCGTTTGCGTTTTGTTTTACACTGACCTCTAACATGCAATTTTAAAAATGTAGTTTACATGTATACCATATTTTTTCTTTGTTTATAGTAATACGATAACACACTGGAAAGGCGTTCATTTGAATCAGTTCCACATATTTATTTTTAAAATAGAGTATAGTTGATTATTCAGGAGCGAAGGAATGTAAAAATATTGGGGGTGAGGTGGGGCTATCAGAGCTAATCCCAAGGGGACCACCATGTATGCTCACCGTGTGCTGTGCAGCAGCATCCGAGCCGCACAGTGGTTAGGTGGTGTGTGTGTGTGTGTGTGGGGGGGGGGGGGGGGGGGTAGGGGGAGGGGGTAGAACAAGAGGCGATATCGCCGTATCCCATTCTCGGTGGTGAGGGTCTGCGGGCTTTCTCTGGGATATTTTAAAAAATGAGGGCCAAAACTCACATGCTCAGTGATTCTGAGGCTGCTGTGACCGACTCCTCAGATGAGGACTGTTGAACGCAGCAAATTCAAATTCTCTGCGCCTTTCATTATTAGATTCGCTTCTAAATTCATTCGATTGGTTTACCCATTCGTTTGTGTGTTGTTTTTTTTTCCTTTCTTTGGGAGCATGTATTCCCTCTAGATCATACTAGCATGCCCAACACTCTGTAAAAGTGCGCACGTGCGCGCGTGTGTCTGGGGGGGGGGGGGGGGTGTTTTAATGCAGAAACCTTAGATACATTGCCCCTCCCCCTTCCCCCACACACTTTCAAATTGCTCCCCGGCGCCGGCAAAAGCTCGGGGTTTTCAAGTTATATACAGTAGGTTTAATATATAGTCCCATATATTTAGTATCATGTTTGTATCTCATTCATAGTTTGGGGGTTTGGGTTTTTTTTTAAATACCTCGAAGCAAATTCTCAGTTCAATACTGAGTCTTATATTCGTCGTTCTGTCATTTATACTCCACGCCGGCATTTACCGGCTCTGGAAGTGTGAAATCTTACCAATATTTCTCCATTAAAAACCTCAAAATATCTACTCAGGTGCAAGGAAACGAGGGTTTGGGGACCCTGAAATTCACAATTTTCCTACCCGGGCCCAACTATGGTCAGCCATTAGTAGCGAAGGCCCTGCTTCACCCCATAATAGATCAATAGCCACCCTCTTTGCGAATTTGTGGGTCTGCTATTTAGCTACATGCCTGCCCCTTCCAGAGCGTATTTATTGCAAAAATGGTGGGGAGGGGGGGGGGGGGGGGGGCTGAAGCTGGGTAACGAAGTTAATCTGGAACTGAGCCACATCATTTTTGTTGAACGAAAAATAGAATTGAATTAGGCCTCATCAGTTACTTATAATTATACTTACTTACTAAACATCTGCGGGAACACAACTAAAAATTGGGTAAGTTAGCTATAGTTGCAGAAAGGTGCCCTTAAACTACAGTAAATAAGTTCAGCATGAATGTTTCTTTGGACCTGCTAGATATTTGGTCTGCCTGTTGCAGACCATTGAAATTTAGGGACCCACAAAAGTTAAGAACTCAACAAATTGTTATCATGTAAAGAAGCAAAGCACAAGAGGCTATTTAAATATAGCCGTGAGTTTATGTTATACCTTTTGTAGTTCACTGAAATTTACAGACCCGATGATTTAAGAACTTAACAAATGGGTGCTTGAGCCTAAAAAATCATAAAATTATAATTACGTGCTACCTATATACTGCCATATGCGTACGGGAATTTTTATTTTCTGGGTGGGGTGGGGGAGGATGTGGAGCTGAGATCCACTTCATCCGAAAGAATCCTGAGTGCCCGAAAAAATCCTGACTGCCCCCCAAAAATTATTTCACCCCCAAAACGTGTTTTGGAACAAATTGTGTCTGAAAGAGTCAACTTACAGTAAATAATGCGGTCCAACTTGATCTGACATTGTTACGCTATGCCATAAAACCAGTCTCATCTTCATACAGTTCACCGCCTATCGTTAGATTCTGTAATGCAGTAAAATGGGCTATTTCTCTGCGTTGAAAAAGGTAACCTGTGGTTCGCTTTTTCAACGCAATGCAATGTTGCATTCAACCCGGCCTGTGCGCGTATAGGCCTATCTTGCTTTCGGAACTTTCAGGCTCCAAATTTACCAGATTCTCACATCGAAAGGGTCACCTGACAAGCATAAAAAATGTATACGACTCATCAACTGAAGATACGAGCGTATACAACTGGGCGTATAAAAAAATCGATAAGGTGACATTATATTTTGAACAGTTTTAGTAGCACCGAACCTCCTTCGTTGTTATGGTTGATAGTTTCTGGTGTGGAATTGAACGCCGAATCTGTCGATCTATGATTTTAACATGTTACATTTGTGCGAACATGTGAAAAACGATATTTGAAGGAGAAATTTGCCCGAGAAATTCATTTTCCGAGATGATCAGCAGATGTTTTTTCATACTACAAGAGTCGATTTTTCCATTAAGTTGTGTCGTTTCATTGTTTTATATAACATACTTACTGATTTTGCTTTTTTTGATCATTCCTTTTATTAAAAAAATCTTGTTTTCGGTGATCTTGGATACGCTGCGACTGAAGCTTTGAGATAAAAATAGAAATCTCTCGCCTCGCTTATCTCCACTTCCGGCTAAAGGTTTATACGGTTTATACCCTGTGATATTCAATTCCCAGAATAATAACAAATAATAATAACCTGATAATTTTATCATAAATATGTTGGCATTTCAGTTACTAGAATCAATGTTATGCCCCCTTTTATGGCTTCATTTTCAAAATGTTTCTCGGTAGTGAATTTCCAACTATGGGGAGGGACATGAAGGGGGCTTCCCCTTCAGGTCCCTCTCCCGAGTTGAAAATTCTCTACCCCACAGCCCCCCCCCCCCCCCCCCCAATCAGAACCTTCTAGACACGTCCCTGAATATAAAACACCCACTAATGTCGCATGTAAATGGTATACTTACCTGAGACATAGTAGTACTTGCCTGAGAGAGTTCCATGGACAATGTATATAGAGTTGTTCGATTTGTCACAGTAATGCGATCCATATATAACCACAACTACCACAAGATGTTATTTTAGACAATTTTCATTGCTGTGTATAGACACATGATCGCATCTGTCGCAGCTGAAAACCACAATGCTAGCCCAGAGCTTGTCCTATTGTTGGTGGTGACCGTATCGCTGCTGCGCAACGACGCGTTGTGATATTAAAATGTGACTGCACGTGGTCGTTGAGCGTGAAGATATCATGTGTGCGTTTGATTCTGTATTGACTGCCACCGTACACTCACAGATGTAACCTTCCGTAGCTGTTCATCGATCCGATTAGCAATTTGACGATGTCTGAGAGCTGTTTATTCTCATAAAATGATCTTTATCCTTCATCGTTATCTGAGTCATTTGAACAACGTCGGGCGTCAACAAACCAAGTTTATCCAAACCGCGTTCATAGTCGGCTGTCAGAATGAGAACCAGCGTGCGAGCTCTCAAGCCACCAGTCACTCAATGTAAGGAATTCGACGCTGTTATAGCCTGGAACAAATCTAGCCCTTCAATAGTCCATCGCCTATGTCAGGCCTGGCATTTTCAGGAGAGCGATTTATTCGCTCGCCTAATACTCGCCTTAAAAAAATTAAGGAGGGCGAAAACTAGCCCTCCTAGCCTTAGAAAAAAATGATTACCATAACAGTCTATTCCTGAAACTCACATCTTTTCAGATCTCTGTTACGTTAGTGGTCTCTGTAAGACGACCACACTGCCCCTCCCACACCCCGGGCCTTGCTGAGGCCCGGAGGCGTGGGAGGGGCAGTGTGGCCGTCTCACAGAGACTATCTTGTTAGCAGTACCAAATAAAATGTACAAAATCTACAAGGCAGAATTCATTAATAGAAAAAACTTCATTTTGACACTTTTAGCTTTTGTAAGGTTGAGTTGAGGAGATCTAATCGCTCCCCTAGGCCATGCGAGGGTAGCGATTTTTAGACCTCCTTTATTTTTAAGAAAGCCAGGCCTGCTATGTGTAGATTCACTCGTGTGGAATAAATCACTTGGTCGAAAAAGCGATCAACTGAAATATTCCAGACGATTAAATTTAAAAAAAATAAACTCTGTTCACTGACACCCCTTCCCCTCCCCACCTCAACCACCTCACAAGATGGCCGCTGTGTCGTTCTCGTGGCGTGACCATACCTCGACCGCCTTACAACAAGCGATTATAATCACAAACAAACTCCAGATCAAATCCGTCTACACACTGTAACAGAAATGAATTCTCTAGAATCATTCATGTCGGGTTATAAAACGTACATTTTCTATAAGGCATTTTGCAATTTTATACAGACCAATAGATGGATTTAAAGTTATATAACAGTACAGTTCCCGATGCTTGGTCATATTTCACGCTTGGGCAGTGATGTCCATGCATGCTTTTACCAGATGATAAAAATCATCACCAGCAAAATATTAATTAATGAAGCAACGGGTATTGCCCCTTGCTGCATTAATTAAATTTTTTATCATTATTCCTATAATTAGTGTTTGGAATCTAATATTATTGCGTCCGTGGAAATATTGCCCACCCGTGGAAAGTGACCAGTCCACGGCGACCATACTGTATGATTATTATTTTTTATTATTATCGTTATTATTTTCTTTGAATTAACACAGGAAACGTTTTTCAATCGAAATCTGATTTGACCGAATGTTTAATGACCTCACCAATACTATTCGAAATGTTATTTACTAAATAATTATGAATGAAGTCTCATCACAGGTCTACTGGTGTGATTACGTCGCGGCGTTTCACAAATTGTGTTAATATCTTGTTGTTCTCGAGACGATTTGAATACTTATTGATTGGAATGGCTATAAATAGAGCACTAAAGAGTATATGTGAAGCTTTATGAGTAAAATGAGGTCACATTAAATCAACGGCATTAAACAAACATAACGTTTTGGATGTCGGATCTTTCATCAATTCCATGTACCTACTTCGAACGTTACGTCAGTCCACTGACATATTTTGTTTACAATTATCTTTAGTTTTGGACGTATGCGACAAAATCAAAAGCAAAATGTCCGATCGTGAAATATAGAGTTATTACTGTTAAACTTGTCTCATAAAATATCACCACATATCTATGATTTTTTAAAAATGTTGCTGTGTGGAGACCAATTCTGGACAAACTGACAGTGATTACCAATCGACGAGAGCGAAAGGTTCAACACGGAAATTAATTAATCCGAATAGCTGAATTATTGCGTAAGCAGAAAGGAAACGATAGGCTACGTCGGTATAACCAAATATAAGGGTGGAGGAATGGAGGTTGGGGCAGGGCTAAATCAAGACGTTCAGGAAATTAAGAGCACGCGATCAGCGAAGTACCAAAGTGGTGTTTAACTGACTTTCCTCCAGTGGCACCGTTTATTTTACACACCATTTGGGATGATCTGCAAAGCATATGATTTTCTATATTTTAATGAACATATCTCCTTTTTCAGAAATGAAAGCAAATGGATTCTGTTCTAGCCGCCTTCAAAAGCTCCAGTTCTGTGGACATAATTTCTGGGCTAGCATTGTGAGAAAACTTTTATTAACTTGTCCCGGTGTTTAAAAGATTAAAAATCGCTATTGAAGGCAAAGAGAATCGAAGTTTCGGAAGGTGAATTAAAAAGACAATCAATTTTTGTTGGCTAGCCCTGTATGCCAATACACTGCAACGAGGGTGAACGAGGCACTCAAACAGCAATACCGTTCAAATTTTCTAACCCAGGTTCTGCAACACAGACCAGTTGCTGTACCCAAACACCCCGGTTTACAAGACGCTTAGTGTCCAGACATGTTGTAAAATTGATCGGACATCAGAATAAAGACTTTTTATAGACCTACCTGAAGTCTTCTGTGTTCGTTCAAATGTCTTTATGTGACAGAATATACAATGAATTTTAAGTTAACGTCGATCTATGAGTTTGAATTAAAAAGCTACTTGTATACACCTATTCACTCCGACTACACATAGTTTATTACCTGATACAGTAACACGCAAATTATGTTACGCTCAGACACGTAACTGTCCTCTGAAGTGAGAGAGTGGAGAAGACCCATGCTTGCCCCACCATTACATGAATTTACCCGATGGTACTTATGTACGTACACACACCTTTCTTTCTCGGCGAGAACCCCTTATTACTTGTGCAAATTAGGTGTCAGCAGTTATGTTTAGGAGTCAAAAGCTGAAAAGTATTACAATTTGAATAGCAAATTTTATGATCATACAGTTAGATAAAGGGTTAAATTTGTATATCGAAACTAAACGCAATCATTTTTTATTTAGTGACAGACTCAACAAGTCAAATTACCAAACAATATGTATTTGCGATTCTCTGTTTACTCAAAAACCTTGCAATGAACAAAGAGTTCTTAGTTGCGCCGATACCGTGATGTTGATGATAACGGCTACTGCTGACGTCAGACTCATTTATATGTAAATGTATCTAGTAGATATGACAATAGTAATCCTTATCCATGTATGATCGATCGATACATACACACAGTCCTTTCCACAAGTATGCAAATGTTTTGGACTGCAGAATTATTTTCTTAAGTTTGTTCATTCCTACGCCCAAGATGGTAGCCACACTCAGGTACGGTCACCGTACAGTGGCGTGCGGGGGAGGGGTGGGAGGATTATTATAAACCTTCACATAACGCACACGATATCACAATTTGTTACTTCAGTTATTTTTGTTTTTAAATTTTTCACAAAATTTCAACGAAAAAATACCATGTGAACTCTCATTGGAACGAGATCGAGGGATCACCTGATATAGTTTCTTTGAATTTTTTTTCTTTCTATAAACTGCTCAATTTTCAAATTAGGGGGCGAATTCGGCCGAATTGTAAGGTAAAGTGTTAAACCTTTGCCCAACACAAGAAGAAGTCAACACTGCAAACAAAAGTTCGTAAAGAACTAAACAGTTTTATTATGTCACCTGAAAAACATAGAGCTTGTTCCAATGAGAGTGTCAAAAGCTATGTTATTGTGCCAAAATTAATAAACTGGAAAAGCGATTTTACTGAAAAGCACTGGTCGGTTGTGAGCGTTATGTTAGATAAAGGGTTAACAGTTAACAAAAGCGGCTTGGTTTTTCAGGAAGTAATCGGCCCGGATCTACCTGCGGAAATAATCGACCCATTTGCAGATATAATGAGGTCGCATTTTGCAAACCAAATCGGCTTGCGGACAAAATCCGCTGTGTGAACTTATTTTGTCAAAACATACGCGTCCCCAGAGACATCGCCAAAGGGTGGGTGGACTAGGGAAAGAGTTATTATTATTTCCGTCGGGGAAGGAGTATTAATTCTCTCTTGCGAGTAATCATGAACTTTCTTAACTGGTAGAGTGCTTAAACTTTTTTGGCCACCAAAATTTGTTCACATGTCTTTGCTTTGTTATAATTTTGCCTGTAGACACTCTCACATAAATTATAACAAGGCAAATCTTTTCAGATGAAATAATTTCACTTCAAAAATAATATGAAGCATATTCCCTGAATATGAAGCCTTCACGCTACAGTACCTGCACTAAATGGCAAAGGCCAACTATGGGCTTCCAGGACTTTACCAGTTAAAAGACTAGATTTGATACTTGGACTCATGTCATACACACAGACGGTCATACAAAAAGGAAGCCTACAGAACCCGATTTGGGCTGTTGGGGTCCAGCATAACCAAATTGTGGTATCGGTACAGTACTTGTTAAATAATTAATCCTGTACACAACGCAGACGATATCAAAATTTATTATTTTAAATATCATTTTTTTCAAATTTTTCAAAAAAATTCAACAAAACCATATCATGTGACCCCTCGATGGAACGAGCTCGATGAGCTCGTTCCAACGAGGGCTCACATGATATGGTTTTGTTGAAATTGTTTGAAAAATAATATTTTTTCAACTGCTGAATTTGTATATTACGCGGGCGGATGCGGCCGATTCGTTGGGTAAAGGGTTAAGAAGTTGTGTCACCACTACTACAGTTATATTTTATGTATTCACCAATAAATTTTTAAGAAATATTCATTATTGTACCATAATTCCGACTAACTAGTGAAAGCATACCTTGATGATGTTGGAATATTATTCAGTCGGGACATGAGCTATCAAAATCGGGACAAATCAGGTTTATCCTGTCTCCACTCACACACTCAGTCGGTCATCTTCGCGACACACCTGTCAGTGGAGTAGCCAGGGGAGGGGGCCTAAAAGTACAGTACCCTCCCCGCCCCCTCAAAATGTGAAATTAAAGCACCAGAGGGTCCCAGATTCACTCTAAGAGTGTTGAATTTTCAAAATATTCTCGGGGAGCTCCCTGAACACCCACCAATGGGAGGGGGACACCGTAGGCCTGAGGTGGGTATGGGTATGGCCCTTCCATTGGTGGGGATAGGAGAGCGCGTCCCCCCCCCCCCGAACCTCACCAATGCGATGGTTATACTTACCCCCACCTCAGGCCTCCGGCCTTCGGATATGCCTGTGGCATATATCGACCTGGCACCCCTAAACAAATTATGCTCCCTCAATAGGAAATCCTAGCAACGCCCCTGCCCCCTGCGGCAACACAAACAAGCTATTCCCACACTGCAGTAATTTCAATGATCACTTGTTCAATAACCACTCATCGAGCACACAGTTCGATAGTTGTGGTGACTGTCCGCCTCTTTTTTTTTTAACCCTTTACCTAACGAACCAACCCGCGTAATATACAAATTGAGCAGATGAAAAAATATCATGTCCCCCCCCCAACACCCCCCCCCACCCCCCAGTGGAACGAGCTCGCCGAGCACGTTCCAATGAGGGGTAACATGGTATGGTTTTGTTGAAATATTTTGAAACATTTGCAAAAATAATATTTAAAATAGTAAATTTTGATATCGTCTGCCTTGGGAAAAGGGTTAAACTTGCTCAACACGAGGATAATAAGTGGAATAATAGTGCTTGTTCCAATGAGAAGTTATGTTTTGGGGACAGAAAAAAATTAAAAGTAACGTGCTCAATATTTTTTGCAAGTGTCGCTTTCTTCCTGTGTTAGGTACAGAATCAAGTCACACTGTGCCTTCTGGTACTGTATATATTCCCTTAAGTAGAACAAGGCGCTGTCTACAATGTTTTAGCACTGCAGATAACGCCTTGTTCCGGGCAAGGGAGATATATAACACTGAAGTTGGATCCATTAATATTTCAACTACTAGCTTGGTGACAGATTGAGCATGCTCAATGACACTCAAAATTCTTTTAGGGGAGGGGGGGGGGGGGGGTGCGTGTGATTGTGGCTCAGATGTTGTTTTCAGGTAGGATATTTTACCAGTGCAGGCCCAGTAAAATCAACAGCTGGCTAACCAATAGGTTCTTTGTACTATCTGATCTACGCGCCTCATCACGCCAAGCTTCGACGTCTATCTCAAACCAACATTAGCCCTTTTAACACCCGAGGTCCCGGGTGGTCTAGGCACTACTGTCGACAGAGAAATGGTCGAGAGTCTTTTTTTGTATCTGAAGTGAGATTCACTAATAATACAATCCAACAGCCCAATAGAGCTGTATTATTAAATTATTACTGAGTAACCTTCCCATGTTGGTATTTACTTGGTTGTTAAAGTCTTAAGCTTATTTGTTTTACAAAGATTTGCGAGCAAGTTAAACAACTTATAATAACGCATTTCCTTGGCCCAATGGCGCCGATTTTGTAGGATGACCTCTAAAGCGGTAGCTTCGTGGCCTCGCTCTTCTCAAATATGACAAAGGGATCTTTAGTTTGTCTATCTGCATACCCCACAATCGATGACAACTTTCCAACCGAGGACCTAGGGCGGATCCGGGGACCTCTGGCTTGAGAAATCAGCGCATTTATCCACTCGCCCACCACTCTCTTTAGAAACCATCGCCAGCGGCGTCGCTAAGGAGTGGGAGTACATAAGCGCAACACCACCTCCCAATAATATATTCCAGTCCGGACATTTTTATCTGGGTTAAAGTCTCTTTCTAGTAATCGTACACTTTTTTCGAGACTAAATTTAATACTTGGACTTCTGTCATACACAGAGTCAGGCATACAAATTGAGGTCTGTAGTATCTGACTCGGGCAACTGGGGGAGCAGCATAAGCAGTTTGGAGAACCAGCAGGGTCCAATAGAATCGTCACGGCATGGCCTCCGACGAAGGCGCACTTAACCACTTTGATAAACACTTTTGTAAGTGACTTTACTCCGAGCCTGATCATGGATGTCTAACCTTTTCTTCACAAAAAGGGTGTGTATTCCGCGTTCAACAGTTGAGACATAAATATGAATTGTAAAACAGACCGTGCGTGATGGGTTACACTTGTCGTTATACACAGTTATGGAGGAACAGAGTTGAAAAGAAACTTTTATAAATGAATTAAACGTATATAAGCAGATTTCTTTATGGAGGCATAAAAGCAATCTTTCGTCTGATTAAACGGTTGGACACAGATTACAGAACGTTCTTTCATTTTATCAATTGGCGTTTTTGTACGTCTGGCAATAGATAAGTGGCGACGCATTGAGCGTCATTTTTTTCCACAAAGATAGATTACTTCTAGATACAAGCATATGCACCGTTAGTCAAAACAATCAATTAATAAATATTTACTTTACAGTGTCATTCGTATTTTTTAAAACTCTTTTAACCCTTTCACCAGCCCTTGTAATATACATATTCAGCAGTTAAAAAAAAATCATGTTTCAGACAATTTCAATAAAACCATATCATGTGACCCCTCCTTGGAACGAGCTCGTTGATCACGTTCCAAGAATGGTTCACGTAATATGGTTATATTGAAATCTTACGCAAAAGTTGAAAAAATAATATTTAAAATATTGAATTTTGATGTCGTCTTCGTTTACAGTTCAAGTTGGTTCCACTTCCGAAATTACATAGATTGCGTTCTGGAACATTAGTAGTAGGCGAGGGGGTTTTCGTCCCTCATCCTATGGACCCCGGCTGGTGGACCACGGAAATGACGTCATACCGCAATGTATTATGGGTATCACGTGGTTGTCATGGTAACCCACGTGGGCGGCCATGTTGTGACGTCATTGTCATGGTGATGGGTGATGTGAGTGCGCATGCGCAGCTTGTGTTGTTAGGGTGATACGTGTTTCCAGCGTCCATTTTGTATGAAGGGCGCGCCATCTTTGTTTCTATGGTGGCACGTGGTTGCTATGTTACCCAAAGGCTTCTTATAGGGCTAAGAGGTCTGTAACAGGTATGTTCGATTGACTGGGAGTTTTTTCTGGAATGACTTCCCTGTATAATTACCCGAGAATGGACGTAAATCACCGGAAACGACTTTATTTGATATGGATTCCCCGCAGAATCCTTTTACGACCCCCCATATCGTAGATTTTAATAGTAGCACGTAGTGCTATAGTTTTTTAAAAGGTCGTGTTCGATTGAATGGGAGTATTTATGGCTCTACATAATTACCCAAATGAGCCCGACAAACACAAATTTCTTTCCCCCAAAAACAAATAACAACACTGAATCTAAATTTCTTTTATTACTAAACATCATAGAACATATATTGTCAAATATTCATAAACAGTCTGTCTACATACTGGACATCTTTTCAGTTGTTTACAACAGCCCTTCCACAGGCACAAATGATGGCATGGTCGCGGTGCGACATTGGCTTCTGCTGTTAAGCACACACAGCATTTCTGTGAATCCGTTTGAACTTTTTCTTGTAACTCGTCTTTGTTTTCCATTTCTTCATCGTCGATTGTATCAGGTGAGTTGTGAATGTAACAACATTCTTGGGAATACATTTTGTGTTGTTGTATGACATTGTCTTCTGCCTGCCAGTAGCGTACAATGACTCCACAGTGAAAACATTCACTTCTGTCTTTAATTCCTAGGTAGAAAAATCCTGCTCTTGCAAGTTCTTTGGGGGTTTTCGCACATTCACGTGGTAACATTGATTCAAAAGTTTTTAGTCTGTTTGCCTCCAAAGCATATTTTATATGTTTGGGTCGACGGATATCAGAGTTTCTCCGAGCAATTATCAGTCGAGGACCAGTTCCTGCGAATACCAACCCCGTTAGGCTCATTCTTTCTTCGAAACCTCTAGGAAAAATGTTTCTGGGAACTCTTTGTCCACGATAGTCGTTTAGAATAGATTGAATCAAACACGGGATTGTAAACATCTGATCAACGGTTGCACCCCTTATTTATATTTTTTTTCTATGACATCATTTGTTTTGATTGTCTTTCTTTTTTTAGATTTAGATTGTTCCATATTTCTTTTTTTCGCCGTTTCAACAGATTGAGTCAATTGAGCCCATTCGTTATATACAAACTTCATTCCAACATCGTTCTTGAAGAGGTAAATTTGTAATTGATCATTGAATTTGAACACAGTCACTTCCGAAGACATCTTCACTTTTCGACGGATGGAACGATAATGCCGAGATGCCACGACTGGTCCTCTTTTTATACTGTCTCTAACTAAGTAAAATGTTATTGTCCAATAAATCCGCAGAAAACATGTTTACAATCGCATGCATTGGGATGTCACGAGAGCGATGTAAAAGATAGAACAAACAATAATGTCCACACATGGGTAACGGTCCTTGAATGCGTTTTGTATTGTACTTCCATCTTTGCTTTTTCAAAAAATTCTTAAATGATCTGTGCTGTGGTGGTATTCCATACGAATCAAAATATTCTATGTCCCGATGACTGAAATAGAAGGCCACCCAATGTGCCCCTTCTCTGTGGTCTGGATGTGTGTTGGCTACAAAAGCCAACGGGTCTGTGCCTGGGTAATCTTCTTGGTAAGCGGTTTCTTGCAAAGACTCCCAGAGTGATATTTCTTAACACGCGACCCGAGCGGAAAATATTCTCCATTTGCAAAGTGTTCATGTCGAATAATGAAAGATGACGCTCCTGTTTTTATCGACTTCTATAATGTTCTGAAATTCGGCATACACCAGTACGTTTTTGGTGGTGGGCAGCGGTTCTTCAAAATGAATTTCTAATCTTAAATTCCCCCGTTTTACCAAACTGAAATGTTGACCATGAGACAGGTCTGGTGTCAGGTCGAAGACGAAGAGCGTGTACCTTTTATGTACTCCTCTCTGTCGATGTAATTCCTTCGTTCTCGTACATTTGACCAGTTCCTTGAAACAAGGTAGCATAACACCTCGCCACTTCTTGTTGATCGAATCGCGGTTGTAAGGGCTTTGCTGGAATCTGTTGTCCATCCACATACAATGCCAGGTAATTGATGCTGTAATTTTTAAAGTTAAAGGGATTCTTTGAAAAGTTCCCATTGAAAGCATCGTTGTCCACACAACCCACGACGATACGTTTAGGAAGTTGGCCTAAAAATAAATTTTCTTGTGTGATGGTCAGCTTTCCCTTCGGTACCGAGAACACTTTGGTTTCTACTCTGTCAATGGGATATTTCGCAGTTGCCTTTTCCAATGCTTTAGTATGAGCCACTCTCACAAAAGGGTTGAGTCTCTCCTTTCTCACAAACAGGGATACGTCTTGGATTTTGATTTTGAATGTTTCTCCATTGGCCATTAAGGCAAATGCATCTTTTGACCTATTCATTTTAATGTGAACGTTAAGAGATAACGTGTTTGAAAGAACATGTCCAAATGTAACCTCCCAGTCATATCCACGACTTTACTTTCAGCCGTAAACTTTTTTCTTGTGGCAAATCCCTTGTTGTCATCCGTCCTATCATCCATGTGTCCCGCCGTGTCCTTGTACCAGAGAGCACCAGTCAGCTGTGACTTTTTGGCATCGGAGCCATAACTCAACAAAGTCTCTATGTATGCTCTGTAGTGGTAAGTATTATTGGACGGTGACACCAGTTTCGCGTTTAGACTGATGTCGACCTGGTTGAAAAGAGAATGCAGCCAGAGATTGACGGGACCCACCTTCGCGACGTCTGCGATAGGTCCACCACTGGAATCGACGATACGTGCTTTCACGTACAGATAAGTTTGAGCCAAGTTCAGATAGTCGTCCCCAGATCCAGAAATGTTAAATTCTATCGATTCACTATTCCCTATGGTGGCCAACGGTCGATGTTCTATCCATTTACCATGTTCTACACTAGTCTGTGTGGGTGGTATCGAAAATAAGTCGAGTTCGCTATTGACACACTCACAGGATTTTTCGTTGATCAAAGATATTATGCACCCAGAGCGTCAAATGTATTAACAGTTCGCCTTCTTTTTATCGATCTGCCAGTTTTGCGTGATTCTGCCCTTTTTATACCTCTGCGGCCGGGAGGATTCGACCCACCCACCACTTCGTTCAGAGCATCGATTCCAGCTTAAGTCTCCCGATAGCTGCCTGTTTCACATTTTTCCCTCTGATGACATCTCCAGCAAATGCGGCTCCTTTTTTCAATAACTGTCTACCCATGGTTTTGGCTGTCGTTTTCAATAAGGGAAGGACTGCATTCTTCAGTCCTCCAAGAAAACTACCCAGACCATAACCCATCTGTATTTGTGATCCCGAAAAAGCTGGCAGACCGTTACCAGCCTGTTTCGTGTAATACTCTTCGTATAATTTAGCATTACAACAATAAGGCATTGTTTTTTCAAAGAAAATTCAAAGATCGGCGCTTTCTGAAATGCAGTGTCACTGTCACTTTCCCAAGTTCAAATGGCTCCCGTGTCGTCCCTTATATACACCTGCACGGTGCTGAAATTCTTCCTTTCAACCGGTACATAGTGCACGTTTTCAAAAGTTTTGGAAATGATGTTTCCATATTTTCCTCTCACGGGTACGATGCGAAGTAACGGCACCCTAGTATCCCCCACTACCTGATCACGAACTAAGTCACAATACGTAGAGTGAATAGAATCCTTGGTTGACATCGGCGACTCGAGAAGATTCAAAAGCTCCCGACCTGAACACACATTCGTTAAAACCCAATATGTTTTGCAGAGTGGGACTCAGTGTGAGTACGACCCCATCTCGTACCTTGATTCGAACTTTACCAGTGACCTCGTCTAATTCAAACTCTATCTTATCGTGACGCGGTAGCAGCAATTCTTTAACACCATTGATGCCTCGTATCACATCGGAAGGTTCCGAATATCGACCTTCTTTCAGAATGATCTGATCATGTCTTTTCGAAGTCCAGTACACTGTGAAAAAAACTTCCAACCCACGAATGTTAAACCAAGTGTTTGAATACTGGATCTCCGCCAAACCCACCCCCCATTCCCCCGTGAGGTTCACTGGTTGTGATAAATGGGTGGTGTACGTTGTCAGTGTGTTTTCTGGAAACACGTCCATGGAACTGTTACTTGGTAGAGTCAGATAAAACATCACGTTTTCTTAATTGTAGGATTTGGCAATAAATATCCCATACGTTTTGAACACAGTCACTTCCGAAGACATCTTCACTTTTCGACGGATGGAACGATAATGCCGAGATGGGTTGGGTTCATGAGACTCATCCACAACTTGCTTTCCGTATTGCCGAGGGTAAGGTTAACTATGCTAGTGATGATGATTATGTATAGTATGATAATTTGGGAAAAGTAAGTAATCTCGCTCATTGGGACTTTCTTTCCAAACAAAGGCCACGATCCGTTCGGAGTTCCCCCCTCTTCCATTTGAGGGGAAATGGAGCTCGTTCACACCCTTTTATAGGCTAGCTGGCTTTGATTGATCCATGAGTTGAACGATGCTGGATACCCCAACCATTTTACAAACAGTTCTCTCTTCTTTCTGCGACCACGTTTTGTGAGTACATGTTCAATTTTATAAATGTTTTTTGGTGTGACACGCTGAAGCTCTTCTGTGTAGAAGGACCCCTTCAGTACTTCCCCACTATCGTCTTTTAGAACATAAGTGATGGGGTGACCTTTCTTGACAGATGTCACTGTCAATAATTCTTCTGTCCAATTGGGCAAGTAACCTTTTTCAAAAGTTTTCTTGACTTTACTAATTCTCACCCTGTCACCCACTTTGAACTTTGGAGACTTGTGTTTTATGTGGTTCCCATAAAGTTTTTGCCACACCTCTTCTTGATTTTCCAAACTCACGCCAACAGGGGGCATACCGATGCTGCGATGATGGGTGTTGTTATACGATTTCACCAAAGTTTGAAGTGGGAAAGTCAGTGTATCGTTCTTTGTAAAATATTTCCACATTTTGGTTTTCAAAGTTCTGTTTAATCTCTCAACTATGGAGCATTTTGTTTCTACGTTATGGGTCGTGAAAAATTCTACTTCTCGTTGTTTAAGAAATTTCTGGAAGTTTGAATTCAATTTGCCTTGATCAGTTTGTAACTTTAAAGGTTTTCGCCCCTGTTTGGAAATTTTAGCAAAAGCTTGCACTATGGAATCACCAAATTTATTTTGTAATGGAATCACCCACGCATATTTACTGAAAACATCGATACAAGTCAGAAGGAATTTTGTGTTTTTATTGTATTTACTGATGCTTGTTAAATCAACTAAATCAGCTTGCCATTGTGCATCGATACCACTAACGATCACTTTCCTTCTTGGAAATGTGCGTGGAACGGGTTTGTGGAGGGTGTACGTGTATTGACCCTGCAACCATTTTACAACTTGCTTAGTTTTTTTCTTGGATGCTCTTCGAAGAGCATCCACACCACCAAAACTCCCGGGAGCTTCGGTATCGTAATAAACGCTTTCCATTGGATTAATATTTCGACCACTTTGACGTACCGGCTACGAGTCTAGCTTTCACCTTTCTTTTAGCAGCGGGGATGGTTTGGGGCTTTTTCTCTACTACAGGCTCACGTCGCATAAAATCCCAACGTTCCCTGTGGCCCACAAGCTCCTGGGGAATATTACTTTCTCTGAGGGCCTGTGCCAACACTTCCCATCCTTTGGGTTGAAAAGTCTTTCGCTTTCTCAAGAGATCGTTCAAGAGATCGGTTATGTTGGAACCTACGACTGTTTCGTCTTTGTGGACCAACTCCCCCTTCTCATTCCAAGACAGATTGGTATCTGCTTTTATACGGTTCAGCAGCAGTTTGGCTTTTCTTTTCATGGTTATTGGAACGGAGTCTATATCTTCGTCTCTAGTATCTTTCTCGAATTCGACTCTAATAGGGCGAGGGGCTATGGCTTTTTCGCGAAATGTTAAAAATCTTTGAAGAATCTGATTATAATGGGTTATCTTATCAGTTTCTGTCAGGTTATTCGAATCTAAAATTTCACGCATTTCCCTGTCAAGAGAACTTGCGGCAATCTCGTTGGGCTGTTTGCTGATAGGGGCCTCCTGCAAACGTTCGAGCAATCTCGGTTCTACTAAGGCCATCTTTTTTGCATATTCCATCACAACTGTCCGAAAATACCTTTAGCCGCACCAAGTAACACAGGCGCTAACAAAGCCCCTAAAAATCCTCCTTTTTGCAAAATTTGCTTCTTTTTTTTCTCGGACGTACCTTTCTTGGCAATTGTTCTCACAAGTTTTTTGTGTCGAACTAATTTAATTTTGTGAGCTTTACTCAGAGGTACAGCACCTTTCACTATGTTTAAGGCACACTCACAAATGCAAATGATCAAGTCTTTGTCGGCGTGTTTCAAGACAGAATTGACCACAGTGGATTTTGATTTACTCAGGAGCTTGAGAATCGCGATGTTGCGGTGAAGACGGTCAGACGTGATTTCAACTCGACAGCAGATTTGCACTCCCCTTTTATACCTTCCGGAGGTACATATATTGGGTTTCTCCAGGAAATATTTGGGTTCTTAGTCTCATGTGTTCGGGTGTGTCCTGTTTAAGATCTATTAAAAGGTAACCGTATGGGAGAGATGTGGCTTCGTCAAATACTTCTCGCAAAAATTTACAATGACCAGGATACATCTGGGCTGCCAAGTGTGTGTAGATTTTGTACGATATAAATCACACTAATTTTACGATGATGACTTCCTTTTGTAAACAACCGAGACACTCGCTCATCCACATCGAGCATCAGATCATCTAAAATTACCAGACTGTCAGATTTTATTTCTTGAGGGAGACCCTCTACGAATCCTACTTGGGGCAAAGCATCATACAATGGTTGCCATTCACTATAACACCATATTATATGATTGGGAGTTGGAGTAAATAATTCTGCAATGTGTTGGATGACTTTTTTCACAAAAGATGATTTACCACTACCAGTTGGCCCACACTACAAACAAGTAAAAGGGTACTTCCAGCGTGGATCCATGTTTACCTAAGAACATGATCTACTCACCCTTTTATACGTTTTGGGGAAGGGGGGGGGGGCATCTAGCGAGTTAAAAAAAATGTGTATGAGTGTATTGTATGCAAGGGAACTAATTTTCATTTTTGTTGAAAGAAAAAGGTTCGTCCTTGCCCAAAAGTAACCTATCAGGCGACTTAAAGACATCCACGACACCTTTATCTGTGGTTGCCAAGACAAAATTCAGAAATAAAATGTTTCGTCCTTGCCCAAGGGAAACTCATCAGGTGGCTTAAGGGCAATCACGACATTTTTTTTTTTTTAAATTTTTTTTTCAATAACTTTTCAGAAACCAGTTGCCAATGGTCTTGTGGCTGTCATTGAACTAACAACCATATCATGTATGCTTGCTTTTTGTTCAGCACTCAACTGTTTGTTAATGAGATGAGAGTGTTCACAAGGTGTTGGTGTTGGGTTCATGAGACTCATATGCGTGTGCCACAATGTATAGACTTTGTCTTTACAGACTCTCTCCAGAGCTGCGTTAAAGCACGCATCAATTCTCTCTTCTAGAGTCATCATTAGACAAACATCGTGTTGTATTTGGCTCGGATGATTCACACTACACCCATAACACTTCTCAACAGCCACAGTGTCAATCAATTCTTCGACAAAATGAGCATATGCAGCATTCATCTCATCCTCAATTCTTTGCATTCTTAACTCTTTATCAACTTCATCAACAATATTTCCATAGTTTGGCTGAGGTGTTACCCTTACAGGGATCTTGTGAGACTTTAACTTATCCCACTTTGTTCTTTTCATTTCTATGTCAAGTGGCAGGTCGCCACTTGGTTCGCCATTTGGTTTTCGTGGTTCAGCACTTATCACAACTCTACTATCTTGTTGTGGAAACAAATCGGCATTGATGGCTGATTCCACTTCTTCAACTTGACTTTTTAACGAATTCCATTCTTCAATAGACAGAGCAATTCCTGTCTTTAGGAATTTTATCGTCAACAAATCTTCGGATGTGAATCTTTACTTCACTCTGATAACGAGTGACATTCATAAACGTTTGCTTTGAACCAAGTCGTAACATTTTCACTAGGTGTTTCTTCAAACGTTCAGCTTATGAGAAAAACACTTTGTTGGTGCAATCCAAACCTCTTCGTTTTTCAAAGACAGATCTGGAAAAAAAATTTTTTTCCCAAATACAGCTTATGAGAAAAACACTTTGTTGGTGCAAACCAATTCTTAGTTCTTCAAAGCAAAACACCAAGTTTTTCAAACACAACTGGTGAATCAGTCAATTGGTGAAAACCATGCTCTTTTCCAAGCTAGCTTAGGTAGTCAACCAGCGATCCAGACCCGAAAATCCGAATACTATTCGAAGTTGCTCGCTGGTATTTATACTTTTCGACAGGATCAAAATGTTAGAGGAAAGGATTTGATTGGCTTTTGAAAATGTAATCTGATTGGTTTAAATTTCTGCAATCTGATTGGTCAGTTTCCTAAACTCAATGCAATCTTGATCCTCAGAGAATTTTCTCAAAATTTCAAAGTGGTATTACAGTCAGATACGGAGACTACCAGATCTGGTGTACACATTTTGTTGGAAATTATGTCACCAACACACTTGTCGGTTAACATCAGTTCACTGCTTCAACTATTCACCAGATCTGGTGTACACATTAACACAACACCTCCAACACACATTTGTTGGAAATTAAGTCACCAGCATACTTGTCGGTTAACATCAGTTCACTGTTTCAACTATTCACCAGATCTGGTGTACACATTAACACAACACCTCCAACACACATTTGCTGGAAATTAAGTCACCAACATACTTGTCGGTTAACATCAGTTCACTGTTTCAACTATTCACCAGATCTGGTGTACACATTAACACAACAACTCCAACACACATTTTGTTGGAAATTAAGTCACCAACATACTTGTCAGTAAATGATTCATCAGTTCACTGTTTCATCTATACACCAGAACTGGTAGATGGTGGATTGTGGTTACAAGACTGGAGAAGGATTCAAAGAGAAACATATTGATGCATTAAACATGCATGCCTGATAGGACTAATGAAACTGTATGATTACATGCTTGGGGAAATTGGAGGAATACTTGGAGGTGTTATATGTCTAGTGGAATTGTGGAAATGCCATCAGCTTGCACTTGTCTCTTTGGGTAAAAGTAGGAGAGGCCGTCTCTGCTCTGCTTATACGTCTACATGTGATTGTCGTTTACAACAAATCCACGATTTATGCCTGTTCCACTCCCTTGCATTTGCAACACTTCCAAGTATTTTCTCTTGTTGAGGTTGTTGTGGCGTTTACTGATCCCCTTGCAACTGAACTTGTCCTTTGGACCGAAACAATAATATGTTTTGCTGCAGAGACCGATTATACCATCGCCTTGCCACTCCACTTTAAACAAACCAGGAGTTCTCTTATCGTTTGCCTGTCGGTCTCTACAGCATGGGTTTTCAGCTGACCAGTTTTCACCTTTCATTGTTGCTGCAACATAATCATTTCTGTGTATATCACACGCTTCGGATGGTAACCAATGATGCAGCTCTTTGAAAAACTGTTTTTTCATGTCGGGTTTTACCACTTCTTCCAGAGATGAAGCACTGAAAGCTATATACAGTGAATCCGTGTCCATTTCACATGCCTCGTAGTCACACCGATCTATGAAGGTATCAATGAAGTCATAATAAAATTGAAGCATTTTCAGCTTTGCATACTGGTATACAAAAACCCCGATGGTCCAAGGCAAGTCCAGATTGATTCTTTTTTTGTTCATTTCCACCTCATAAAGGATATCACTGAGGGGATTAAGTGTTCTGAACGATACATTATTTATTGCCTTGGTGACCTCCTCCTCTGAACAATAACAGACGCTACCAAACTTCTCCTTATTCGTAACTGTCTTGCCATAGCCAGAATTGCCCAGAAGTTTCATTGTATCTGCTACAATGGCCTGATTTGGATCTCGGTCACCCTGGCGTCGAGCCTCGGAAACTTCATTCCCAAACCTTTGAAAACATGCTTTCGGCTGGTATTGCACAATCTGATAAATGTGCGTAACTTCCAGCCCATGCTGTATATACCATTGCATCAAAGGAGTGGTGAGAAATATTCTGTTTCCAAAATAACTGCCGATCAGCGATTTCCGAGGCTGTCTCAAAATGTTGTTTGCTTCAGCAAAAGCTCTCATATGATCGCCGATATCCATTTTGGTGTTGTTGATATTTTTGAATATCGGCGTCATCTCTTCGAAGTGCGACCTCAATTTATCTGGCACCTGGATATTACATAGTACAAGACCAAACAGTTCACCATTTAAGATTTGTTTCACAAGTTCAGTTTCTGTTATTTTTCCTCCAGAGCTGGCTGAATCGGAAAACCCACGCAAGAATGTTTGGAGAGTGGGGTCTTTTCTCTTCATGTCTCTCCATTCACACTCAAAAATTTCAACAAGATTGTAACCGAGCTCTCGAATATATTTTGAGTTGGCTTCGGTTTCTTCGAACAATTCTTGCATGGGCTTTTTCTGATTTCATTATACAAAACGAAAGAACCATATTTCTGCTTATTCAACCGGCACTCGTGACCGTGCCAAAAGCAGCCATGAAACTGATAGCAAGTCTGTGTGGTGGTGCACCATCCATCTACAGGCAAACGTCTTTTGCCGATGCGTTTCTCAATTCCGTTGAACTGGTGACGAAGCTTCACACCGTCTCTTGCCGCAATAAACTCCAGCCATTGCTCCGCCATTCTCCCATACTTGTGGTTATACTCGGGTCAAAAACCATTTTCTTCCCTTCGTCGCACGTACCAAACAGTAGGCATATCCTGTGTCAACGACCACAAGTATAGGGCATTGGCATCGTACCCAACAACACCGGCAAACACTTTTGCTTCGTCACCGAAGTTTGCTTTCCTCACAAAGGTATTATCTTTCTCTTGGTGTCGATTAAAAATGATGGATAGTCCACCAACAATATGATCTTTCACCAGATGATGTACATCTTTATTTTTTTCATCAAACAGTGTGAAAAAGACCTCGCTTTCTACTGTGCTGAAAAGGTATTTCAATGTCAACCCCGGGACGCTTGTACCATCCTTGAACATATCGATTGATCTTTCTCGATAAAAAGCACACTGCTTTTCAACTGCTTCAAGAAAAGGCTTAACATCCCGGTTGTTATACCATGTCAGAAAATCTCTAAACGTGGTCATACCATTCTCTTTCCACACTTGTTTGCAATGGGAATAATCATCTGGTGAAATATTCTCTGCCTTTAGAGAACTGTAAAAAGCCTCGTACTCTGGCAGGTGATCTCATTCCAATTTTTCCAAATTGGTAATCCACTCGTAAGGTAAAAATCCTTTGGTGGCTGAACAATCAAAAGCTTTCAGAAATTTGTCGTAACTGAAGCCAGGTGCCAGATAATTTGTTATGTCAAGAAATTTAAATGAGTCCGTTTTCACACACATGAAGTTGTTTGATTTTTTGACAACAAATTTTAATGGGCTCTTCAATTTCAGGAAAGCCATAAACTCACGTTTTATCACATTTATGTCATACTTCCCCGAATTGAAACCCAGTACAGGTAATTCCATCATGTAGCGATGGAGTTCTTCCTCCAACTTCTCCAGTGGGTGAGGTTTGGAATTTTCCTCCTCCGCAGTAGATTGTTCTAGTACTTTCATGTCTCTAATTTTTTGCTGGAGGGCAGTCATTGTATAAAAATGAAGCTGTTGCATTCTGTGATAGCTCTCTGTCGACATTGCCGTTAAATAGGTAAACATTTCATTTACCGAGGCTTGCGGCTCACCTTTTGACACGAAACACTGTGGTTCATCATAACCTGGGATGTTACTGCACACACTCACACTGAGTGGTTTGTGTTCTGATTCCCAGGTTAACTTTTCACTATTTACAGGCAATGTCGATTTATCAAAATACGACTCAAAGTCGTAAGTTGCCCTGTAGGGGAAAAAACGACCCTCCTGTGGTACCACGATCCCCTCGTGCTCTAATTTTTCAAAAATTGTCTGGGGGACGGGATACACTCCATCAGGATAACGGTAACTAACATCTTCCGTACAGGTTGTTTCATGGTGATTTGCTCTGCCAACAGTGTTCCACAATTTGCCACATTTCCTACATGAAAACGACTTACAATAGTCGTCGATACTTTGTATGTAGGAAAAATGATTTGCATAGACATTCACATACATGGTTTCAGGGTATCGGCGATGTGAGCGCTGAACCACTTCGGCAACAACGCCATCATCATTTTCCACAAGTTGGTACACGTTTATATTCATTTCGAAGTGTTTTTCAACTTGGGATATTTCTTGTAGGTTTACACCGCCGAAATCTGTCTTATCAACATCCGTATATTTACGGAACAGTGCATCAGTGGTTGTATTCAGATTGTGGTACGTACAACCACTCCACAATGCCAGACATCTGAACAAGCACAAATTATCATCATAAATGAAATTGTGTTGCTCGTCTTTTACTAGGCCCACATTGGCTTTGTTGTGCATGATTAAATCTGGCAACTCGACTTCACCAGCACCAATGGGGTGGTCCTTAATCTTGGTAACAAAAAAGCTCACATTTGTTAAACGTTGGACCACCCATTTAGTGTTTGGGCGTTGCTGTCTAGCCCACTCCAGAATATCTTCTTGGTAGATCGTATCCAGAAACTTTTCAAAGTCTTCCTGGTTACACACCAGATGTGGTGAAGGCAACACCCGAGAATTATTCTGTGAGGCATGATAATACCTCAACACTCCAGTCTTATTATTTCGGAGCACAAAACCATAACTCAAATTTATTTTAAATTTCCATCGCTGTGATTCGAAGATGGTGGTTTTGAGCTCCGAATTAAAGTCAGATAAACCCATCAGTCTATAATTGTATAAATCTTGTACCCGTCTGTTCACAGCATGGTGTGTTCTTATAGAACTCCAGGACTCCCGGTACAAGTTTACCAATTCAGTGTCCTCGTCAGTCTCTATAAGACTGGCATCAAAGTTTTCGGGATCAATATCAAACGAGACCGTGTTTTCACTTGGTCTCCTTTTTTTTTATCCCAGCCACAGGTTTGGTCGGTAGTTTCCTTTTAACAGACACAGGACGGTGTGCAAAATTTCTGTGGCTGTTAAAATGTAGGAGTTGGTTAAATTCCTGACCGCAATCCATACATGTCCATGAATCACCACATTTTCTCAATTAATACTGGAGATTCTGCAGTCTTGTAAAAGATTTTGTGCAGTACGGGCAAGAATGATTTTTTCTACCTTGGTGCACCGTACGTACATGCCTATTTCTGTTGCGCTGATCGGTAAATATTCTACCGCATTCTTCACACTCAAACGATCCCATAATTCAATAATCTCAGAATCTCAGCACTCGGATTCACAACTTGATCTTGGGGTACAATTTATCTATTTTTCACTCAGTTAAACAAAACCAAATGTTTTCACAGCTTATGAGAAAAACACTTTGTTGGTGCAATCGAAACCTCTTCGTTTTTCAAAGACAGATCTGGAAAAAACTTTTTTTTTCCAAGTACAGCTTATGAGAAAAACACTTTGTTGGTGCAAACCAATTCTTAGTTCTTCAAAGCAAAACACCAAGTTTTTCAAACACAACTGGTGAATCAGTCAATTGGTGAAAACCAAGCTCTTTTCCAAGCTAGCTTTGGTAGTCAACCAGCGATCGAGACCCCGAGATCCGAATGGCAAATGAAGTTGCTCGCTGGTATTTATACTTTTTGGGGGGACCGAGCTGACACTTCTCGCAATCTGATTGGTTCTTTAAAAGAGCTATCAAAAAGGTAAAATATCCTGCAATCTGATTGGTCAGCTCGCTATTAGAGCTGGAATCTTGATCCCCAAAGCGCTTCAAGTGTGTTTTCGACTGTACATAAAAATGAAAAAAATAAATATTTTTCTGGGTATTTCAACATGGAAAGAGATATAATAAAATAAAATAATGTGCATAAAATATATTTTGTAAAGAAAATTATTGTGAAATTAATTTTTTTAATGTAATTTGATGCTTTAAAGTGAAAATAATGCTGCGTTTTCGGCGTGCCGATTAGGACTGACAGAAGGCAAAAACCTATTTAAATTAGTATTTAGTACAGTGTTCGCCTCGTCATTTTCAAAGCAATGAAAAAAATATATAACCCTTCAATACATTGCTAAAAACTTGAAAACTATGTAAAGGGCGAATAAATAAAGCGAGTAAAATTATTTTATTACGGAGAAAAGATTTAATATTTTTTGGTTGAAAAAATGTTTGGTCAGTCTGTCGGCTTCTTTCTGGTAAATCGAGCGTAACGTCGCTTAGAAAAGCGATTTCAATGAATATGTGGTCCCATTACGTTCTCATTATCAGAAACTGAATTAAAGTTGATAAGAAAATGATCTGTTGACATTTATTTTGTAAAAAATTACACAGAACGTGGTATTTCGGTACACCCAAAAACAAGGTTAGAATTTGCGAACAAAGCGTTTCTCACTGTTGACTGTGTTGTAATGGAGATATACACAAACAGGGAGGGCGATAGCTGAACCAGTTTTACGTTCTCACCAAATTATCAGATGGCGGTGTTCGACCCAACATTGCATACGCAACGAATTCTTTAGAGAGCGCAATCTTATCAAATAATTGGTTAACATTGCCACTGTGGCAGAAGAAAATATAGAGGGCTGCAAAGCATTTCTTGCCTACAGACGTTCGAGATGAAAGAGAAAGATCCTATATATGATAAAACGTGGGTTTGGGATGTAAAATACGTAGTAAGTGAAGGGTGGTGAGTGGGAACTCTTCCTTTAAAATAATAAAAAAATTAACATTATGTATATAGGTTGGAGGGGGGGGGGGGGGGGTGTACGTTAAACAAAAATCCGAGCTTTCATAAAATGCGTGTTATTGGAACATTCTGGTGTACTCCGTACCAGAAAAATACTCCCATTCAATTGAACACGACCTTTTAAAAAATATATAGCACTACGTGCTACTCTAAACAAGTCCGTTTCGGTTAAAAGCAGGATTCTGAGAGGAATCCATATTAAATAAAGTCGTTTCCGGTGCTTTACGCCCATTCTCGGGCTCATTTGGGTAATTATACAGGGAAGTCGTTCCAAAAAATACTCCCAGTCAATCGAACATACCTGTTACAAACCTCTTAGCCCTATAAGAAGCCTTTGGGTCACATAGCAACCACGTGCCACCATAGAAACAAAGATGGCGCCCCCCTTCATACAAAATGGACGACGGAAACACGTATCACCCTAACAACACGAGCTGCGCATGCGCACTCACATCACCCATCACCATGACAATGACATCACAACATGGCCGCCCACATGGGTTACCATAACAACCACGTGATACCCATAATACATTGCGGTATGACGTCACTTCCGGGGTCCACCAGCCGGGGTCCATAAGATGAGGGACGAAACCCCCCTCGCCTACTACTAACATTCCTCCTTTGTGCTTGTTTTGCACGAGTCGTTGTTGCACACAATACTTGAGTGGAGACTAACAGTATTTACGGTTGTAAGAAGATGCAATATCCACAACTTGAAAAGCAGTGAGATTTGATTCGAGATTCAATTGGATTCGAAATCTGGTGTCTGATTCGATTGGATTCGATATTTGATTCGACCCGAAATTTGAGCTTCGCAGGGCGCCAGTCTTCGTTGGGTAAAGGGTAAACCCGTGAGGCACATATGCACAAGTACAGAAAAGTATCAGTTCCTTCAATGACAGCAATTTAACTCATATTCAGTCGGGCATCCCAGACTTGTTTGATATTTATTAAGGTTTAACGATACTTTCAGCAGCTAGGATCACATCGTGCTGGACCGTTTTACGGGTGAATGAATACAGAGAGAACCCCCGTGAAGACAAGTGCAACATCCACAAGCAGTACGCCTAAGTACACAGCGCCACCGTGCCGGAAAGTGAGCAATCGGGCTTAATAATAATTGATTTTTAAATAATAAAATAATAATAATAATAATTGATTTTCTAGAGCGTAAAACCACAAACAGTGCTCTAAAACGCTTGACAGAAAAAATACACTTTTCTGAAATGAAGAGTCACATCTGTTTTGGTTGCCTCTTAGAGAGGTTTAGGAGAATGCTTCAGTAAATAGGAAAGTTTTAAGATTTCTTTTGAAGACATCGAGAGTTTCTGAAGTTCTGACATTAATTGGCAGGGAATTTCACAATCTGGGACCCAGATGTGAACACACGCTCATGAGCCTGATTCGATCTGCTAAAAGGCACAACTAGTTGAATTTTGGTTTTTAGATCGGAGACTGCGCGTTGGTTTATATACAGTGAGGAGCTCTTGCAGGTAAACTGGAGCCAGTTTGTGGATACATTTGAATACTAAGATCAATATTTTGAAATCAATCCTCTGTTTAACAGGAAGCCAATGTAATTGTTTTAAAACAGGTGTTATGTGTTCAGAGCGTTTGGTACCAGTAATTATCCTAGCAGCAGTATTCTGAACTTTTTGAAGCTTCTGAATCAGTCACTGGGACAGCCCCACTAACACTGAATTACAATAGTCTAGTTGTGAGGGGATGAAGGAGTGCACAAGTTTTTCAAGTGCTGACTGGTTAAGATAAGGTCGCAGTCTTCCAACATTACGAAGCTGGCAGTAGCATTTTTGACATATTTTATTGATATGGATGTCTAGTTTTAAATTTGAGTCCATAATCAGTCCAATATTCCTGGCCGATACATTTTTCATAGTGATGTTGTTTCCAACCAGAATTGATGTAACAGAGGGTGTAGGCATGCGAACCCCGGATATCACTAAGAATACAGTTTTAGAGTCATTCATTTTCAGTTTAAAATCTATCATCCATTCCCGCACAAGATTTATGCAAGTTTCCGTGTTATTGACTGCGGTGAAGGAGTCAATTGGAACAGATGGATTGAATGTGATGTACAGTTGGGTGTCGTTTGCATACAGATGATATGATATGCCATGCTTTTTAAGAAGGTGACCGAGAGAAGAAGTGTACAGAGTAAACAAGAGTGGTCCAAGAACTGAGCCCTGAGGAACACCACACTTTAACGTCCTGCTTTCTGAACCGATCTTATTGATGTATATTTGTTGACTGCGACCTTCTAGATATGATGCAAACCACGATAAGACAGTTCCACAAATGCCACGCTGTGTCAATGTCTGCATGAGAATACCATGGTCGACTGTGTTGAATGCTGCTGACAAATCCAAGAGAACAAGCAGTACAGCCTTATCCTCAGACACTGATTTAACAATGTCATTGTTGACTCGTAGTAAGGCTGTTTCTGTACTGTGGTTGGCTTTATATGCAGACTGGAAGGGCTCTAAAAGATAATTTTCATGCAGATGTTTTTGAGTTGTAAAGCAACAACCCTTTCCAACAATTTAGACAGGAAAGAGAGATTCGATACTGGTCGATAAGTCTTCAGGTTGTCAGGATCAAGAGATGGTTTCTTGATGAGTGGAGTAACAAGTTCTTTTTTCAATGCATTTGGAACAAACCCCTCATGTAGGGATGCAGATATAATAGATGTTATGGCTGGCAGAAGATAATCAATTGTCTCTTTTAAAAGGAATGTTGGAATTTGATCTAGATCATTGATTTTATTGGATGATGATAAAATCATTTTTCGAATGTCATTTTCTGAGACAGAGTGAAAATTAGAAAAATCACTTTTTTTGTCAAGATGATCAAACTCTGGTGGTTCATGTGATGGTATACTAACCAGCATTACTTGAATTTTAGTTATGAAATAATCGCTGAATTTTTCCAGAATTTCTTCAGTATTTAGATGATCTGGGAGAATGACTTTTTGTTCTTTACCAAGGAGACTATTGGTTAGCGAGAACAGCACCCATGTATTAGATGACTCCTCTATAAGAAAATTGTAGTACTCCCTCTTCGCCTTTTTAATGATCTTATTAGTTGTATTTCTTTGGTAGCAGAACATTTGCCGGTAAACCTCAAGCTTCGTTTTATTGTAAAGACGCTCAAGTCTGCGGTGCCATTGTTTAGCAGCCCTAACATCTTCTGAAAACCACTCCACTTTTGCCCTATTAGTTATAATTTTTGACTTGGGTGGTGCATGTTCAGCCATGATGCCCTTAAGAGTTTCTTCAAATAAAGATAGCAATTGCTCAGGTGATTTATGACTACAACAAAAATAGTTCGAACACAGAATTGATGAACTGATATCCATTTTCAAGGCATCAATGTTTATAGATTTATATTTTCGATAAGTAATTTTCTTGGGAGGGATTTTTGAAGTTGCTAGTGTCAATTCGGCCAAGACCGCATAGTGATCAGACAATGCTGGATCTGTGACATGGACATTTTGTACTGACGTGCTGTTACTTTGACGAACAAGAATTAGATCCAAGGTGTGTCCTCTCTTGTGGGTAGGTTTTGAGACCAGTTGTGAATAGCCAAATGATTCAAACAAATTTATGAATTGCTTGGCAAAATTGTCATGTAAATTGTCAACATGGATGTTGAAATCACCGGCAATAGCTATATCACATCCACACAAGGCATAGAAGGACAGACATTCAGAAAATTCATTTAGAAACTGTGCTGATGTAAGTTTGTTCCTTTTTGATGGTGGCGGTCGGTAAACTACGAGTAATCGAAATGAACGGTTGCTCGACACGAGGCAGGCAATCATTTTAAAAGATGGCGGAGATTTGTATAAATCCGGATGCTGTTTTATATTTAAGGCACCACTGTGGATGACAGCTACACCGCCACCTCGACTTCCCCGTAAGCTGTTTAAGATGGAGAAACCCATTGGTAATAGTTGTCCAATGGAAAAGGACAAAACGCAGTTACCACTAGTTAGGCTCCAACCCTCCTCTTTGAAGTTCAGTGCTCTAACCACTAAGTCTCCTCACTTCCGATCCCATGCTTGACTGGTCCCCTCACTGATTCCCTGGCATTGAAATTTTTCACTCGAGACGACATCATTGATGAGTTCGAGTCACCAGTTTAATTCTGTAAGGAATTCGATGTTGTTATGGCCTGGCCTAGTCCTTAAATAGTCCATCGTATGTGGTTACTCTCCTGGATTAAAGGTTAGATTCACTCGTCTGGATTAACCCTTTACCTAACATGAAAAGCAGACGACACTTGAAAAAAAAAATTCTAAAAAATGTCTAATTCCTTCCAAAATTAAACTGGCGGCCTGAGAGAGCTTGATTTCGAGTATGACCATGGCTGACAATTTTCGTTATTGGAAGAGATTTACGGGAAAGTTAGAGCTCCTCATTTTTCTAACGTTGTCAGTAAATTTAATACAGAGGGTATTGCAATTTCATTAAAAGATAAGATTTTGATATTTTAGCGAAGTTGAATTATCGATGAGCACATCATTTCATAAACATTAGGCATTTTCATGTATAGTCAGAAGGAGGGGTTGGAAAAAATCTCCAGAAACATATGATGATCTTTAACCCTTTACCTAACATGAAAGCAGACGGCACCTGCAAACAAAATTCTTGAATAACTAATTTTTTTCATTTTTTTGTCTCAAAAACATAGGTTATGACCTCTCATTGGAACGAGCTCGACGAGCTCGTTCCAACGAGGATCATAACCATGTTTTTGAGACAAAAAATGAAAAAAATAATGAAAATTAATTGGCGATTTTTGAGAATAGCGCTGGCCGGTTTTGGCCGTTACGTTGGGTAAAGGGTTAATATGCAAAATACGACAAACATTCATTTTCTTTGAATCAACGCAGGAAATGTTGCTGAATCGAGACTTGATTTGCCCAGGTTTATGATGTCATTACGTTAGGAATGAAGAATTACCGCGGTTGTAATTCGTTTTTATTTTGCAGCATAGTTCCACTAATTGTGATAACATCTTGACGGTTTCAAAGTGAAGTAAATACTTATTGATTGGAATATCTATAACTAGGGCCCGAAAGAATATATGTATATAACTGTGAGAGAAGTCGCACCACATTACATCAACGGTAGTCTGTGCGCAAACTCCACGAAAGGTGAGTAAAGAAACAGCTCTCAACTGGTTGAAGGTTATATTATTTTTGGTGGTTTGATTTATTCATCAAAATTTGTTTCATTATAAATAGCTAAAGAGTGCACACAGGCACTCTCCAATGATATGTAATAAAACAAATGTATATAAACAAAATATTATTTGTGTTTGACTGAATATGAAATGTGAGCAAAGAAAAGGGTTGGCTTTTGCTCTAGTACCCTCATTTTTTGAAAGCCCTGGTAGTGGCTTCTTCCTCTCAACCGGTTTACAGCGTCTAATTCCTTGCAAAATTAAACTGGTCGCCTGAAAGAGTTTGAGTTCGAGTATGACCATGGCTGACAATTTTCGTCATTGGAAGAAGTTTACTGGAAAGTTAGATCCCCTTAATTTTCTAACGTTGTCAGTAAATTTAATACAGATGGTATTGCAATTTCATTAAAAAATTAGATTTTGATTTTTTAGCGAAGTAGTATTATCGATGAGCACATCATTTCATAAACATTAGGCATTTTCATGTATAGTCAGGAGGAGGGGTTGGAGAAAATCTCCAGGAGCATATGATGATCTTTAACCCTTTACCTAACATGAAAACCAGACGACACCTGCAAACAAAATTCTTGAATAACTAAATTTTTTTCATTGTTTGTCTCAAAAACATAGGTTATGACCCCTCATTGGAACGAGCTCGTTCCAAAGGGTGGTCATAACCTATGTTTTTGAGACAAAAAATAATGAGAATTAATTGGCGAGTTTTGTGAATACCGCTGATCGGTTTTAGCCGTTAAGTGGGGTAAAGGGTTAACTTTCGACATGTTAGATCATCTACCCACTCCTTTCCCCAACTTTCGACATGTTAGATCATCTACCCACTCCTTTCCCCATTTTTTTTTCCATTCGACAATTCTTATTCCGACCAATTTCTGACACCCACTCCCTTTGATGAATATTCACAGTCCCTACTTGCTATTCACTATAATTTAAAAATGTTGACGGGGTGGTTACTAATGATATATCATTTTCTCTAGAATTATTTGTCCACGGTATTCGGTTGTTGTTGGAAGTAATTAATGACACCGATGACAATCGAATTGTTGATCTGATGAAGTGCGGATTAACAGGTCAAATACATCTATCTCAACCTGATTCAAATATTCTATAGTCTACATTTTATGGAGATTTATAGACTTTTTAATTTTTTTAATATATACCCTTGCTATGTCTTGATAATAAGTCTCTCCTGTTTTCATCCACCTGTTCTATTGGGAGCTATATATCAGTTGTCGCTACTACTGTTGCGGTTAACATTGTTGAGTGAAAAGCGAAACGAGCTCAAACTGGTTGAATAAAGTGAATATGACTCATTGAATAATTGCTGAAAGTCTATTAAAAAACCCCACAAAATTAACATTTATATGGATGTACCTGCCCTAAAAAGTCTACAAAGTCCCTAAAAGAAAGAAAGAAAAACGTTTAGACAATGGAAAAATCGATTTCTGGTCACGATGACCGCCCCCTCCCCACCCCCAACTCTCCATCATACATTTCTGGGAAAATATTTTTTACCACCCACACCCCCCTGGTATGGAAGTAAAAATACAGAAGCTGACTTTTTACAATTTTCCTCACAATCAGTTTGAACGTTTGAATATTATTCTCTGTTAAAATCCATTCAAAAATAAGAAAACTGAACTTTCGTCATCTTTTGCTTGTTCTGTAACTTTTCCAGTTCATTATATCAACAGTGTGCGTATCGTGACATATCATACAGACGCTATCCTGTCCATTAACTGGTTGAGTGCTGGAAGCCACTATCATGGCTTTAAAGAAAAGTGAGGGTACCATACTAAAGTCTTTATATTCTTTTCTCCAGTTTCATATTCTGTCACCTGCTAATACAGTTTTGTTCATTAAAATTTGCTTTATTATAAATTATTGGAGAGTGCCTATAGGCACTCTCCAATAATTTATAATAAAGCAAGTTTTAATGAACAAATTCTGTCTTCTAAAAATAATCTAGCGCTCAACCAGTTAATAGAATAGTCTAGGAGATAAGACTTTCTCATTTCTTACTTGGACAGAAGAAAAACTTGCAAATTACTGTAAAACATATTCGCTAAACATTGAGCCAAAGTGGACAGTTACTTGCTTCTAATTAACTTGCCATAAAAGGCCAAGTTTCCTTTTGTAACTTTTAATAAACGAAAACAACAGACAGCTCCGAGAGCTTATGAAAAGTAACAAAATGAAACTTCGCTTTATTTTCTACTGATGCTATAGGCGTTTTCACAACAATTACATGCTTCCTAATTGGACCTTCCACGACCTTCTAATAATTTCAGGGGATATTAGTTTATCGATTTTCATGACGCGATAAGTCAGGGATGCGAAGAGTTGTTAATATTTTGGTGTAAAGTCCATATAACAGGGAAAAGTATTAGGTTTTGTTTTGGTTCTGTGTTATAGGCGTGGGAAGTTAAGACAAGCAGCCAGTACCCGAACGCGATGAGCGCATTTCACCGACCAATTTGTAACAGACACCGACCAATTTGTAACGTGGTATATTAGTAAAGTTGTTTACTGAAAAACGCGTTAGTAATCGTGACAGTAGTCTGTTACATTATTACCTGCTAAACTTCAGTTTAGGTTTGACAAAGATGCACAAAAGAAGAGCCAAATTGTTTTTTGGCAACTGACGTCTACGTTATGAGATATCAGATGATACAAGTTGTAGACCTGATTTCGAAGCTCACCAAATGGTTATCAGGGTCGGATGATGCTATTGTATAAAAATCAAGGTATAGATATAAATATAAAAAAAATTGTGGGAAATGGGTAAATTTACAAGGTGAAGAATGCCTCGAAATGTTCATATGCCCAACTGATAAAGAAAAATAATTTTAGTAAGCGATAGATAGAAAACAAGTACCTGTCGTGTGTGAACTGGCACTTTACCTGACAAAGACTGATCGAGACAAGGTTTATGTATTCAATTTAAAAAACGACGAAATAATATGTCAATATGCAATGTAAAAAATACAGGTATATGCAAATGCATCGCCACAGAAAGACACTCGTTGTGATGTAAATAAATCGAGAAACAAACAGGACCGGGGAGGGGGGAGGGTCCAGGGTAGTAACCCCGGGGCCCGGAAGTCCAAGATTCTTGGGTCGGGTCTGGGAATCCCAAAACTCTTACTCTTGTGTCAAGTCTTTGCCCCCTCCCCTCCCATATCCCCAAGCGAGAATCAGCAAGATAAGTTGCCTGTCGTATTGGAAGACTAATTGCCACTCATGTAAAGAAGGAATGGGCGTGCTCAATATGTTAACCCTTTATCCTCGAGTGGTATTTTGCGCCAAGCCAAACGGGTGTTAATTTTAGTGTTAATATTAAATGGGTGTGTAAATAATATATATATAATTTAGTAGATGATATACAGATGAGTGTGTAATCACTTTTATTGTTAAAATATTGCCCATACTAACCAGTGTTCACGCTTGCTCGAAATTGTTTGGTGTCAACTGGAATTTTTGTTTGGTGCTAAATGAATTTTTCTCTTTATTCCAAATGAAAGATTTTAGCGCCAAATGGAATCTGATCGTAAATGAGAACAAATTAACCATGTAATGTCCCTTGAGTGCGACAGGGCGCCATCTGCAATGCTAAAGCATTGCAGATGGCGCCTTGTTTCACTAAAAGTACGATATATTAATTTAGTAGTACCTGGCTCTTTTAAGTATTTTAGTAGCAAAAAACTCATAAATAATAAAAATATAGATAAGAAAATAAAAGGCTATTATTAATGTTTACAAAACCATTTAATGATTATTATTTACTCACTGTTTATTCACTTCAAATAAATTATCTCCCAGAAGTTTTATAAAAAAGATTAAGCAAAATAAATAAAGATTAAGTAGCAAAGGAATGTTTTCATAAAAAGCAGATTAAATGGATTAACTGTTAACAAACAAAGAACAGTGATTATACCCATCTGTTACCAATAGATTAATTGACAGGCGTGGATTCTGTCTCACGTGTGTCGTCAGCGGCTATTTTATCGAAGATGACATACGGAAATAATGAACCACAAAGCCGTTGAGACGTACCAAAAGTATATTACTGGTGCCAAAGTTTGGTGCAAAATGCTGTATTTTTGGTGCCAAACGAAATGCTTGAACACTGCTAGGCCTACCAGCTCTGCCACAACTACTCGCACAACTAACACTACCACTACAACTGCTTTTTTCATCAATGACTATCAACAATATATATATTAGTTGCAGCCACCAGTACACTCAACAATATATATTTTTGTTGCAATTACCAGTACACTAACACAAGAAGTCTCACAACCTACTCCGCGCACGTGCGTCGCCACAACTAGTCTTATGTTTATGGCGTCACTTAGCTGCTCTTACGGGTCATTAACTGATTAGCATGAGATTGCACGTGATCAAATTATTTATGTGGTAGTCTGACAGCGGTGTATCCAGAATTTTACGTTATAACTTGAAGTAATGATTTGACGGCTGACGAAAACAGGTTGATAATAGACGTCAACGCTGTCTGAATAGTTTTATTAAAATTTGCATATCACGTGCACGCACGATATTACGCTTTACTGAACTTGACACATGATTTAGCTCTGAATTTTAGTGTTGGATCTCGCATGAACGTTTTATGATCGTGCTTTATACCCCTCACATGCAGGATGATTTGATACTCGGCTACTACAGGGTTGGACATATTTCCATATTGTTACTTGCCTGTTCAGTAGAAACTTTAGAACCAAACATGCAAATTTCCTGTTCGATTACCATTGGGGGTGGGGGTGGGGGGTCTACCCTTCGGGCCATGGACTACATGTTGAGACCTTATTTTTAAATGGACTGGCAAGTTCATTTTGTGTTAGATTCCGCACGGCGTGTGACGGAGTACCAAATTACCCTGTATGAGCAGTACGTATAGTGGTTATTGAATCTCACCAACCACGTGTCCACGCATTGTTGTGCAGATGCCGAAACTGTGTATATCCTAACTGACTTCACAGTGTAGATTTGATGTTGAAAGCACCTTTGTTCCATCTCTGGCTAGTTTCCCCAAAGGCCGACTGGCATCCTTATATAGGCATGGGAGAATTTAAGGTCGACTGGCCACAGGATGATATAAGTTAACAAAGAGTGTTCCCCACCCCGAAGACACTAAGGGCTTTTATTTTTATTTTTATTTTTTTAAAAATAGGGCAGCAAATCTCGCTTTGTGGTATTATTTATTAGATGTTATTTTCTTTCCCAGTATTGCCCATTATCAAGCTCGGCCGATATGATTTCAAACACGGATGATATGATGCCGGTTTCGGCTGATACGACCCAAGCCAGAGTTATCCCCCTTGATGCGTTACCAATTTGTTTACATCGAAAACATTCACAGCTATTCATAGAATGCAATCGGGGAAATTGGCTTTACCGGGCATGACGGAGTGGTTTGAAGGCGAGTCTTTATATAATAAGGAATTAATGCAACAGGCAAGGGCTTGGTGGATGCAGAGAAGAAAGAAGAGACTTGCACTAAAATTAAACGCAAACTAAGATAAGATAGAGATCCGTAAGCGGAGATTCGTCGAAGTGGTAGAAGAGATGGTTCTGCTATCCGAACGTCGCGGCTTCCCTGCTTGGGGAAGCCGAGACGTTCGGATGGCTGAACTACAATAGTCCGAGAGCCAGATGGGGATTTTTTTATCAGACCTGGTTTTGCCAGTTAAAGTTTTTTCTTTGCAGTTTCCATTAGTCCAGGGTTACCTCTTAGAGATTCAGGGGGTGACCGTTCGGATCCCTTGGGCAACTCGAGATAATGACCGTTTACTTTGATTGTAGTCCGGGAGCCGTGGGGTCGAACCTGGTTTTGCCGGTTAAAGTTTTTTCCTCTCCTGATCTGAGTAGGTGGGTGTCAGACGTTCAAGAATCAGGGGGTGACCGGCCGTATCCCTCGGGCAACTCGAGATATTGGTTCCTTTTTGAGGTCACCCCCTCCTAAAAGTGTAATATTGCATTTTCACCATGAGCAAATGAACGAACGGCACACATGCATTGATATAGACCTTATTCTCGTTGAATTTGGATGACAACCACATTCCCTTGCCTTTTGTACAATGTTTGGATTTATCACCTCGAACTCAAGTGGGGAGGTTGCCTGCCGGATGCCGGGGGTTTCGACAGATTCAGTGTCTGGACTTCCCTCCTCAAATAAAATGGCAGCGTCGTGATATAGATGGAACATTGCTGAGAGCGACGCAAAACTCCAATCAATCAATCAATCAATCAATGTACAATTCTTGGACACGAAACCCTACACCAGCTGATTCTCGTGGTGTTTGCTGATATTAATGATGTAAATAATTGATGTAAATTATACCTTATTGAGGGCGTTTTACTACGACTCTTATCCTCATTTCAGAAAAAAAGGGATTCTCCAGAAGGCACCCCAATTTCGGCACCCCTTTTTGGAAAACATATGGCCTTCGGCACCCATTTTTTCTGAAATGAGGATAAGAGTCGTAGTAAAAATCCCTCAATGAGGTATAATTTACTACGACTCTTATCCTCATTTCAGAAAAAGGGGTGCCGAAGGCCATATGTTTTTCAAAAAAGGGGTGCCGAAATTGGGGTGCCCGGGGATATGGCCATTGGACATAGGCTTTTATTATACACAAGGGAGATAACTCTGCATACAGATTATGGGAAATCAAGCAATCTGATTGCTTAGTTATAATTTATATAAATGATCTAGATAAATGAAACAACAAGAATACTTGGAATAGGGTCAGAACTACTGCTATTACTTACCCCCTTACCAGTAACAGGATGATACGAAGCATTTGGTAGGTTAATACTACCAACGGTTAGGATGGAACCTACAGGGGAATATAGCAACCATATTCTGCTGCCGTTGAGTATTACCAGGCATTGACCCCCACCCCAGAATATCGCCCAATAAAAAGCACCTGGTGGATCAGTAGTACCAAGGGCCAGCAAGAGACCTACAGGGATATGTACAGCTAATGCTATACTACCGTTCTAAACTACCAAGCATTATCCCCCCCCCCCCCCCCCACAAAATGACTAGGTCTACCATAACGTACTACATATACCAGCCATATAATAAAACAAAGCAATCCTATGAGATAAGTATAGCTAGGAAGTAATGGATGAGATATGGGACAGAAGTACACAGATGTAAGGTTTCTACAACAGGTATCCTCCAACAATACCAGGCCATAGGTATCCTCAATTTAGTATCCTCAAAAGGTATCCTCAACTGATACGTAGCCATGTCATAGGTATCCTCAAATACTGAAATGAGTCGAAGAGTCGTTCGAGGAGTCACTCGAACGAGCAATTGCTCGTTGGCTCACTTGCTCGCTGGGATTCGAGTCGTTCGAGCAATATGCCGAGTCACTCGATCGAGCAATTACTCTAAAGCTCATTTGCTCGATGGCATTCGAGTCATTCGAGCAATGGTTTATCAGTAACTGCTCGATTGCTTATTGGGTTTTTGGGAATGCTTTTGTTATACACAAGGGAGATAACCCTGCATACAGATTATGGGAAATCAAGCAATCTAATTGGTTATAAATGATCTAGACAAATGAAACAACACGAGTACTTAGAATAGGGTCAGAACTAACAAAAATAGACCAGAAATTGCTAAGTATAGTAATAATAAGGTAAACTGTTCCAACTAACAGGCTCTTCTACGCTACTGGAGTATACATCAGAGCAAAGGAACATGGCCAGATACACGAAAACTATTGCATATATAGAAAGAAGCAGAGAATTCTGAAAGTATTCGAAATAGTAAAAGTTGGGATAGATTTTGGTGATTTGGAGGGATTGTCGGGTTGTTTGCGGTAATTAGATTTACTCTTCTACAAAGAAACACACCCTCAAAACATACCCCGTCTTGTTGCAGAAAAATTGGGTAACATAGCAATCACGTGCTACCATAGAAACCAAGATGGCGGCCTCCAGTATACAAAATGGACGACGGAAACACGTATCACCCTAACAACACGCGCTGCGCATGCGCACTCACACCACGTATCACTGAAGAGATGACGTCACAAGATGGCTGCTCAGGCGGGTTACCATGACAACACAACATGGCGCCATTACGTCACGTGACATGACGTCACTTCCGGGGTCCGGCACCGGGGTCCGGCCAATGTGGGGTGAAAGGTACGAGACATACTACTAGTGGGCTTTCATCTGGTCGAAATCGTTTTCAATCAAAGGGACGTAACAAGGCAACGGTGGCCTTCACAAATCTCAGTTGTTGTTTTTTTTTAAAATAAATTTCAGAGGGATGGAGAAGTAAGTGTGAGTGTAGGAACGCAATCATGTGTGTTAGAACACAATCATGTGTGTAAGAACACAATCACGTGTGTAAGAACACAATCACGTGTGTAAGAACACAATCATGTGCGTAAGAGCACAAGCATGAGTGTAAGAACGCAAACGTATGTGCAAAGACGAACGTGTCTTTTACTGAGAGAACAGATATAAACCGATTTCTTATTCGACTCTTTTTACCCCTAAATCATAGCTTATGACCTTTCATTGGAACGAGCACGACGAACTAGTTCAAATGAGCGGTCACCTGCTAAGTTTTGAGACCAAAGCACTGAAATAATAATTAGAGTTTATTACATGGTTAGTTTCATATCAGCCGACATATCAGCCAAAGTTAACTTCATATCGGCCTGAGACGGAAGGTCGAAGGCTGATGTGAAGTTACCGATGGCTGGTATCCCGTCCGATATGAAACCAACCAAGTAGTAACCTCTTTATTTAATAAACCAAAACAAATAATTGCCAAATATTCTCAGTTCTGCTACAGTCTTCTGACAGTGTTATTGTTTCTCATTCTTTTCACAAAGCCCCTCTTTGTCCTCTTCTCCCACTCCCAGTTCAGCTATCCGAACGTCGCGGCTTCCTCACTGGGGAAGCCGCGACATTCGGTTAACTAAACTACCTCTTCTGCCTCTTCGACGAATTCCCTCTTATGACTCTGAATTTTCTGTACAACTCTGTTTTTTCACAATCAGTTTAATTATTATTCTCTGTTGAAACTCACCTGTTCACAAGCTCGCCGAGCTCTTTATTTATTAAACCACAACAAATAATTACAAAAAATTCTCAGATCTGTTACAGTTTTTCTGACAGTGTTATTGTTTCTCATTCTCTTCACAAAGACCGAGGTTTCCTCTTCTCTTACTCCTAGTTCAGCTATCCGAACGTCTCGGCTCTCCCGCGTTCGGACAGATAAATTACCTCTTCTCCACTTCGACGAGTTTCCGCTTATGACTCTGGATTTTCTGTACAACTCTCTTTTTTTTATTTTTGTCCACCTAATCATTGCTTGTCGCCATCATTAATTCCTCGTCATACACTTCTCTGCATCAAGCCACTCCACCACGCCTGGTAATGCCAATTTTCATGATTGTCTGATTGTACTTGACGAATAATTGTGAAATTTCGATGTAAACAAATTCGGACAACTCTGGCTTGGTTCATATCGGCCGAGATAGACATCATATCAGACGAGTTTTCAGTCGAGTTTGATAATGAGTAATTCTGGGCAAGAAAATCATATCTAATACATAAAAAATATTTGAATAACAAATAGCGTCAGCAGGTTAATTGTGACTGCTATGTATGGTGGAGGGCCAACACTTCTGTTTGGTTCAGTATTAGTTATAATTGGTTCAGAAATATTTTGCACAAGTGGATTGAGAGATCGGGAATCCCTGAACTGCGTCTCCTTTGTTTTGATTTAGACACTGATAAACATTTCGGCCTGATTTACAGGACATTTTGGCAGAACAGGAGGTTGGAACGTTCAGTTGTATTGCTCAGTCCGTCAATCAATCCCGTTTTGTTGTCATTGTTAAGACAATCAGAAACTGTGATTAAAGAAATAAATTGTGCGCATAAAATTTTATCCATGTTTTTATACATTTTTGCCTATTGTTTCGGCCGTGCGTATCTGGATTACAATTAGCAGATAACATTGAATTTGATGATTATTGTAATCAGATTTCACAACGTGCGTTTATTTGACAAAAGATATTGCATGAAACATATCAAGGGGACTAACTCGATCTCTCAACATAAACTAGTTGACCGGTTTCCTGGAAAATAATAGTTTTTGGCGTTAACGGCGGTATTTCCTCCAAAAATGAGACAGAAACTGCGTGTATTAACTGAATTCATTAGCCTCTGGCTTTAAAGACGGCATTTCCGCCACAAATTGAGATAGAAACTGTGTGGATTAACTGAAGTTTGAAACCCATTAAAATCCTTGGTCGGGTTCCATGAAAGTATATAACGTTCTGAAGCTGTTTGAAACTTCACCAATAAGGTTTTCGTGGGGCAAACCACAGGGGAAATGGTGAGTGTACCAAGTATAACGTATGATACGGAGGTGATACCTCTAAACCAAACGGCTTTAAAGAGCATGGAAACGCTGCAGAACGATGAGGTAGGAATAACCCAGAGTCATGGAGGATTGTAATCTTATTTGGCGCTGGGGAGGGGGGGGGGGGGGTCAAAGCAAAGAGGTTTTTGGATGGCCTGCGTAATAACGAGAACCCAGGTTTTGAAGAGTACCTTGATGACACCTTTGGTCACTGCTGTTCAAGCTGAGGTCGCGGTCGCTGGAGCTTAGGGGGGGAATACGTTGAAAAGGAGTGCTACCAAATGTGTAATTTGGGCATAGCGGAGACACTAGAAGACTTTCTATTAGAATGTTCGAAATACCAGCTCGTTCCAAAGCGGGGTCATAACCTATGTTTTTGAGACAAAAAATGAAAAAATAATGAAAACTGTATGGTGATTTTTGTAAACAGCGCTCGCCGGCTTTGGCCGTTACGTTGGGTAAAGGGTTAAAAGACGAGATCTGATACTTAGACTTGTGTCACACACACAGTCGGTCATAAAAATGGAGGTCTGTAGTACACGATTCGAACTGTTGGGGTGGGGGAGGGGGGGGGAGCGTGATCAATTTGCAGTGCCGATACGGTACGTGTTAAAAATAAGTTGTGTTACGACGAATACATGTGCATTTTATTTATTTACAAATAAATCTCTAAGAAATCTCGGGTTTTTTAGCTAAAATCCTGACTGATTAATATTTCAACTACATCCTCAAAGCATAACTTCGACGAAGGCATGCTTTGATGATGTAGTTGGAATATTGTGTCTGCAGGGACGCCATTCTAGTCGGGACAAATCAGGTTATCCCCTCCCCTCTCCTCAAAGCGACCATTTTCGCGACATCCCTGCCGAACAACACATACAATAGGCGGGCTATTGCTAAGCATTTCTACTTCCGGGGCAATTCATCCAATATTTACCCTAGGATGAAACCCAAGACCGTCTCGTTTCTCCGCCGCCAGAGGAGACCTGAAAAACGTAATTTGAAATCTATTCCGGGGAACCGTTCAAGACAAAAGGGACAACACAGCCGTCAATAACGAAAGGGACCTGACAAAGATATGGCGCACATCATCGAAACGGTAAAGTACGATCTAGACGAAGTATCCCCCCCCCCCTGAAAAATATAAAACTTGGAAAACTCTTATATGGCATACAACCCACCCAGTGATCCACCAGATAAAAAAATTCTGGCGGATGCTTAAAATACATTTACCTAATAAGCGTTTATAACAACAAACATCGGAAAGGAGAACGTTGTGCAATATTAGTTATCCTTTTGTTTTCCAGGGTGTATGGGGATTTACACCGGTTTGGGAACTCATACACCCTGAGGCAAAACCGAAGGGTGTATGAGTTCCCAAACCGGTGTAAATTCCCATACACCCTGGAAAACACAAGGATAACGAATTTATTTCCAAGAATTTTGGTGTGCTTAATCCTTTAACCTACATCGTGGGCAAAAACTAACAGAAAATTTGTACTTCGTAAGTTTCTTAATAAATAAAACCAGACAAATATGGATATGATTGGAACTGGCTCAATGAGCCAGTTCTAATGGCATCCATAATTCCATATCTGTAATATTTTATTGCACTTAAATATTAAATTTCCTGTATTTTTATTTTTGTTCTAACATAACTGAGCAGAAGGTATGAATTAATAACAAAAAAAATTGGTACTTTTTTTTAACCATATAGCCTGCTATTGTATATTCTTGTTTTTACACCGTGGTTAACCATGCGCGGTGTAAAAAAAAACACTGTGGATTGCAAGTTACACCGTACCTCTCAGCCAATCAAAATACAGTATTTTGTTTCATTTGGAAATAATAAATAATACGATGAGGTTTAAAAGACCATAAATAGACTTCATACCAAAAGGTCCACGGTTCGACCATGGCCCACGTGGGGCGTACTGCGCGTCGATGGTGTCTTTGCCTTCAACCAAAGCTAACCCTGCTTGTGTGGTTTTAGTATGTTGGGGAGCCTGGCAGTTGCTCGTCGCTGCTCGGTGGTGCTTTCCGGATGCTCCGGGTTCCTCCCCCCGTAAAACTGTCCGACACGATCTGACCTCGGCTGTTGAAAGTGTCAATAAGCTCCACTAAATAAGTATATAAATAGACCATAAACCTGAGATTCGGGAAGCATCTCGAACGTGTACTTATGTATGCGGGGGTGGGGGCACCCTCATAGACGGAACATCACAGACACACACTGATATACATCATTTGTGGCTCAGGTGCAGAGATGGAAGAAAAAAAATATGAAGCTACGCTTGCTTCTCTAAATCTGAGAAAACTGCACGTTTTGGAGTCTGTATGTAACAAATATGTTTCTGTCAGATGGGAAAATGTGTTGAAAAAACCCCCAAAATGTCCAGTTTCATTGACTGTAGAAACCGAAGAAGAGAAAAATCAAAATAAATCTCTATTTACTTCCCAAGTGCATAAAGCCTTGGCAGAAAATTACACATGGCAGGAACTTATAAGAGAAATAAAGTTTCAGGTGACTACATTTGAGTCGGGTGGGGGAAAGGGGGAGGGCATCTAATTCTCCTGAGGTGCTGATATGACAGTTTATTCGTCAGATACTGTTGTCCTTATCTCTCTGTCTCTCTATGAGTGACGGTCTTGTAAGACTTCAATGTGTCAAAATGATTAATCTAATCATTTGTATGTAGCGTTAAAACGACCATACCATTTTTGTATCTATTGTTAATGTTTCGATATACGAGAAGTATAGTTTGCCATTGATCGCTCAGATGGAAGAAACGGCATTCTTTCAGTTCGAAAAATCAAAATGGTCTCCCATTGGTCCGAACTGTGGTCGTCCGTATGAATCCACCTCCTTGTCCTAACTTTGCCGAATGAGCGACGGAGATGATACAAAAATGCCATCACAATTGTCCTCTCTGTGGACTTGCACTGATCGCTCAGATGCAAGGAAGCATCGTTCATTCAGTTTGAAAAAGTACAATTTTCTCCAGGTCTGTCCCCTCCGGGGAATTTCTCGGTAAAATCTTTTGGCCCCTGTATAGGAAATTATCAAAAAACAATTTTTAACACTGGTATCTTTTAAATCGCTCTATGTATGGTATACTTGTATGGACAAACGTTTGTTCATTTTAATATATATCATTCTCTGAATATATTTCTTCCAACTATTTCTGGAAAGAGAGTTGGAAGGTACGTACGCCTCCACGTTTGTGCCATGAACAATGACTCGTGTGAAACTGGCTCCAACAGAATTGAGCGGCCTTACAACTCCCAACCCACCCCATCAAACGTATTCCGCATAGTTAAGCAATTTCAAGTTTTAACACTCTGTTCACGTTGGGAGATTTGAGCTGTGATGGCATTTTCAGGAGTTATGACTTTACGTCACTGCACCATTGTACACTGCAACAAATACAGGTTCTCTTTAGAACCAAAACTGGTTCTAATCTTGTTCCTGAGAAGGAACCAGTTCTGTTTAAACAGTATTTATTTCAAATCAAATAAATTTATAAAGATTAATATTAAATATTAACAAAATTAAACATGAATTGAAGGGGTTTCAGCCGTAAGTTTAGAGCTTATACGAGGTTGTCTCAAATCATTATTAAGCAAAGGAGATATGAACAGTTGGCATATCGAACCAGTTTTGGTTTTGTATAGAACCAAAACTGGTTCGATATGCCAACAGTTTATATTTCCTTTGTTTCAAAATGTTTGGAGACTGCGTTGAATTAGCACCACGTTTACTGCTGAATCTACTTCAGTTCATGTAATATTCTGTTAAAATTGAACGTAAATCTTGGTAAATTTATTTGATTTGAAATAAATACTGTTTAAACAGAACTGGTTCCATCTCAGGGACAAGATTTAGGCCTCATAATTTTGTTTATTTGTTGTTGCGCGCGCAATCTGACAAATTTACGTCCATTAAGGGCTAGTTCCCATGTTCTGTACCGTACTTTGCCTGTCAAAAACTTACGTGTTCAATCTTTCCGCAGCATTGGCTTTTGAAGAGATAGAACGTCTGAACTTTTCAGCTGCTGCAGCACTTCCCTAAACCAGCAAATCCATTCCGTTGTTTGCAGTTCTAGCTATCCAAACTCAAATTCGTTTACAAGGGAGAAACTCATTGCATATTACATTGTCTTTCGTAAATCGGCAGGCTATATTGTGTTAATAACAACTCTACAAGACAGTTACAATGGGAGGTGCCAGTAACTCGCCCAGAATGATTTAGGGAAGCTTCTACTCACACATCAAAAGTTCTGTTATAAAGTGGTCGAAGACGGAGGATAACTCAAAATAGTTAAAAGGACAATAAGTCGTGAATTTGAAAAATATATAAGTTGATAATTTGACAAAACCCGCAATTTTCGTTATGCAAAAGTACCCTATGTTTCAAATACCATCAGTATGTAAACGTTCGCATTGATTAATCCTTTAAACGCTGGTCGTATTTTCTATGTCAATTCAATGACAGAAATTGAACGAGTCCATGTTCATTATTTGAGGGTAGACCAATTATTATATTGATTGGTTTACCCCCACACATTCATTTAGTAACCACCTTACTAAATGAAATTATGACGTATATTCCTGGACCTGAAAGGCAGTCTGTCTGGTTCAAAGGATTATTATATGAACTTGAAGGCGAAATTTTTATCAAGAAAAGTAGGCAGCATTTTGTCACCCCGATCCAGTTTCTCGATTTCTCACGGAAATTTCGGGACAGCACAAAGTACAAAGTCATTTTCCATATTCGTCAATACTACCCACTTATTGCTAAAATAATGCATATTTGTTGTTCATGGCGACCAATCATTCGGCTTTAGATATAAAAAGGCAAACAGCTTAATGGACGAATGACATATGCACATGGCACCACTGACCAAAATGACGAAGTAGACATCATTACTTCAATTCTGTGGAGAATAATAACAATCAGACTGTTCATAATTGCATATATCTATCCCGAATACAGAGCCCAGTGTTTCGGAAAAACAATGTTCTATCTTAATGTGTCACTTCACTCCCATTACCCACGTGGGGGGCACGATGGCGTTTTGTACTAAGGCGCACTGCACGTCGATGGTGCACATGTCTTCAACCAATGCTAACCTTCATTAGAGTGTTGGGGAGCTGAAAAGTGCGAAATTAGGTTAAACCAACATATTTCTCAGAATTTAATTTAATTTCCTTCCAGTTGTGCTGTGGTGTCACTTGCTGAACGTTAACTATCACTAACAATGATAAACAAACCAGAAATAATAAAAAAAAGTCTTTTGAAAAATGAAATGGTGTATTTACAACTCAATCACAAATAAAAAAACTTCCTGGTTTAAGAATTGACATCGAAAGCAAAATGCTCTTAAGGCTCCGCTCCACTATTGTCCAGGCATTTCCAAACACGACATGCCATACATTCTCTTCAAATGCGAATATTCTTTAACTTAGTTATCTAACCCATAAGATATATTACATTTTCCAAATCTACTAAAATCATATATCACTATCTAATTAAGCAGAAATAAACAGTCTGAATGTGGTTAATAATTTATTGTCAAGTACAAGGCTTCAGCCTAAACATTGCATGAAAAATCCCGAAACCAGTCATTTTCAGCCACCCAGCAGCCTCAAAAGCAGAATTCCCCCTACCCCCACTTACCTATTCCTGGAGCATATTACTCCCTGTTTCTAAAATGTGAAAAAAATTTATATGTTCCTATCTCATTTTTTTAGTTACATGTCTGGTAACAATTCCGTGTGTAAAAGACATTTTAAACAAGACTAATGGTGACCGTCCGGTCGCCCCGCCGTCCGGACACGTATGCGCCCCCAGAACTATGGCCAAATTGCCTATAAAACTGGAACGAAAAGTTTTGCGTTAAATTTGGTGTTCAATATTGTCCATAAGGTTTCAATTTTAATAAAATACATTTCAAGTTGCAGTTTCAGTCGTTTAGGATAAAAAATCCGATTCTATGAGAGAATTAGGTTTTCACATTCTTGTGACCTTGACCTTTATCACTCAAGCATGAGGTTGCTGTGCAACAGACCTTCCATTGGTCTTTACCCTAATGTGAAGTTTCATGGAAATCCACCCGATAATTATAGAATTATGACTCCGGATGGCCAAATACAGTCAGTGAAAGAATTAAGTTTTCACGTTTTTATGCCCGTAGTATTTGTAACTCGAACATGGTGTTGTTTTGCAACATACCTTCTATTGGTCTTTAGCTTGATGTGAATGTTTGTGGAAATCCACCAAAGCATTATAGAATTATGGCTCCGTACGGACAAATACAGTCCGTGTGAGAATTAGGTTCTGCCATTACTGTGACCTTGACTTTTGTCACTTGAGCACGGTGCTGCTGTGTAAAAGACCTTCCACTGGTCTTTACCCTTGTGTAAAGTTTAATGGTAATCCACCAAAGCACTATGGAGTTATGGCGGACGGACGGACGGACGGACGGACGGACGGACGGACGGACGGACGGACGGACGCACGCACGCACGCACGCACGCACGCACGCACGCACGCACGCACGCACGCACGCACGCACGCACGCACGCACGCACGCACGCACGCACGCACGGACTGACGGACGAACGGACGGACGGACGGACGGACGGATAATCCGGATTTCAGATGCCTCCCTACCGGGGGCATAAAAGTAGTCAATTTGTCGAATGCACTGCTTCCCATAGTTCCTCTGGTAATATATCCCAATGCATCAGACTCCAACTCTGAGACCAAAACTTCAAATTCTCTTGTCCAACAAATAGCCTAGCATAATCATATATCTGATGCTAAAAATATATTTATGTTTACAATGACATTAGTTTCAACACAAGCCCTATGTTTAGAATTTTACCCATAAGCAATAGTGCGAAACTGAAGAGCGGAACCATAACATAATATCGCTGATGCTTTCACCTGCGAATGGCAGCAGAAAAATATTTTATCTCTCCAGTTTATTTCACATCGTGCTGGGTTAAGGTAGCGTATTGTCCATATGTTTAAGTCGAGGTTCTTCTCAGGGTAACAAATAAATGCTCATGCCATTCGGTACATCCTGGGTACATTTTGAAGACTTAAGTACCTAGTAAGTGGAGGAATAACAATAGCAAAACGATCCAAGAAATGTCACATCAGAGGGCATGCATCAGTTTAGAGTTTTCATGCATGAATCGATATAAGGTTGAGATTTCTCAGGAAACTCCCTCAGTCCCCGTTGCTTTACCGCTGCGCACCAGGTCTGCCAGGCCGCTTCTGACTACCATATATTAGCGGAGTTAAAACACGTCTCGGCAATATTATACAACTAAATCAATAGTTCTAAAAAAATTAATTTTTTACTTACCGAGTCATTCTTTTAATCATTAATCTACAGTACAGCTGTCGCTAATTACGAAGAGAATGGCATGCACTCGAACAAATATATTTATTCTTTCTCTCCTGTTCAAAACACATAGCTTTTTACCCTTTTCGAGATTTATTAAGGTACATGCAAACCACGGGCTGTAACAAGTGACATGCTCAACTTTTATTTATTATGTCTTCTGTATACAAATAATAGCTTACGATATTTTGTAGCAACAAATCCATTTTGAAATAAATAAAAAGAAAATAAGAGATTTAAACGAATATACTGCAAGTCAAATCTATAAGTCTCGTCTGCGTTCCGAAAAAGGTTAAAGAAGCTGATTTAATCGAACAACGAACAACAAAAAAGGTATTACACACACAGTAACTCATTCTGTTTAAAAAACCGAATGGGTATAGTTTCTACTGCCGTATGTTATAATATGGTTACACAGGCGTCTGTTGGATCCTTTCTTCTGTTAGGAAGATAGATTCTGGTGTCTTCATAGAGTATCCTGCGTGTGGAGTGAATTTGGATATTGCGTACAAAATAAAAAGTATGTAAAAGTTCGTATTTAATTTGATCGTGAATTTTATGTTGCCTATATTCTAATTTTCAGGTGTAGCTTCGGACGTGAGCTTGTGAATTACGTCTCTTTTCCTGGACAGCTGTTCCGAGTTTTACATAATACCAAGTTGGACGCTTTCCTTTCATCGGGTTTACGATTTCCCGACTGTGATGCATTTGTTTTCAGGTGATTTTTACTGTATAAACTCTGCGAAAGTTTGTGTTGTCCACTTATCGGTTGCGAAAGTTTTCATTTGTTAAGTTTTCTCGAACCGTGGTCGTTGACGTTGGCAATAATAAAACGTTGTAATGTAATGCACCGTTAGAAAAGGGCTCAGGGTCCTTTCCAACAGTATATCACATCACAGCATACCACACATGCAGTGTTTGCTTGTTCTATTGAGATGGAGCGACACTTTCGTCAGCCAGGTTACATCGTTTTACGCGTAGAGGAAGCCAGAGAGAACCACCGAGCAACTGTCGTACTCCCCAACTTAATAGCCCTGCATAAGCAGAGTAAGCAGTGTTGAATGCAAGTGCACCTTCGACGTGCAGTGCGCCTCTGTACACAAAACTACCGTGATCCCACGTGGGCAATCGATAAGGAGTGTCTTGCCCAATGACACAATCCAGTTACCGCCGGTCAGGGCCGAACTGTGGACCTTTCGGTTTGAAGTCCGGTGCTCTAACCATTGAGCCACCGCGATCCCACGCATTCAGTAAAAGGGTAAATAATATAACTCGCCTCGGTCACTCGAAATGCTCATTCCGGCCTTTCGCACTAACCCGGTGTGACAGGAATGATAGTCCGTAGGAAAATTAGTCCCTCTGGACTATTATTCCGCGGAATTATAGTCCTAGGTCTAACATTCCTAGGAATAGTAGTCCGGCGGACTACTATTCCTCGGAATGTTAGACCTAGGACTATAATTCCGCGGAATAATAGTCCAGAGGGACTAACGTTCCTACGACTATCATTCCTGTCACACCGGGCTTAATTTTAATTGACCTCATTCGTCCTTTAATTTTTCTAAAAATGGTTATTTGAACAAGTTGCCTCAGTAATATAAGAAGACTTTTTCTAGGTTGAACTTCATTTTCAAACAGTACAGGCACATGTGTTCTACTACAATTTTATAAATGTTTTTCTTTTACACAAAGGGTAGCAGTATTGAGTAGAAAAGTCATTCTTCAAAATGGCTCGATTACTGGGCTCGATTACTGGGCTTAAAGTTCACGCGAGCGAAAATGATTCTAACAATAAGAACCAATTTTGATTCTCAAAAAATGTGCATTTGATTCTCGTCATAGAATTTTAAAAACTTGACAAATTTCAAACTGGATTTTCCGCCAGTTATCTAGAACCTCTAAGTTCGGTTCTGGTGTGCAGAGATAGAGAAAGGCAGATGAGAGAACAAGGGTAAAAGTGGTCTTCTCATGTGAAAACCGCGACGATTCAACGACTGGCTGAAGTGGTAAAAGTTCGTATAATGAGTCAGCTGAGAAATGATGGCTACGATGCGTCAATCTAAGTATACCGTTGTTTCAATTATGATCTCAAGAGTTTGGACACCAAGCGCTTCGGGCATCAAGGCAAAAATAACACTTTTATCAGAAAAATTTCTGTCCTGGTGTTTCATATGGCGATGAACACACGGAAAGAATATATTGTTTGTGGTTGTGGTCCCCTCATTCGGATTGATCTTTATTAGTCGTAAACCGGGGGGGGGGGGGGGGGGGGGGAGGGGGATTAATTTTGCAAAATACTTCAACATTTGATATTTTGATGCGGAAGTTTAAGGGCTAATAATTAACCAAAATACACGAAAATAATTTTCCCATCACATCTCTATTCAAGTTGACCGGCTACATTAACCGCCTAACAACGCGGCACGTTTTAAAGGCGAGTCGTTGAAGATATTTCGTGATGACCTGTGGTATACTTCAAACCATAATTTATTTTGTCTTCAACGATGCCCAATCAATTTTATGAAATAAAGGAATTATAAAAATAAAAAATTCCAGTGTTTAATCATTAAAAAAAAAAACCCTGAAACATATTCTGTTTTCAAATACTGACCTTTACTCCAAAATTCTTTGTTCAATATCCATAAATAAATTAATTAATAAATCAAACAATTTAATCTAAATAAATAATACCATTTTGAAGAAATACCCGGAGCAAAACTATAAATGCAACGGAAAGGAATTATTACAAAAGATGGACAGATTCAGGCGTGTCATTTATCTGAGGGGGAAAGATGAATACTGCACTGCACGTTATCAAAACAGTTATATAGAAGTGTTCAACACCAGAGAAAGAAGCACAAGAGGGGTATCGAGTGTATTTGCTCAGATTATCTCATGTTTAGGCGACTGGTAATGGATGGCGTCTCGAGTCTTGGATGACACAGTCGTCGCTGTTCACGCAGAAATACTACCTCTTTTTTATTACGCCCGCGTCGAATGAGGTTCCAGTATTGCGACAGAATCACCTGCCAATCATTCAAAACACCAATCAGTTAGCCCTTCTGTGGCATCGATACATTTTTGAACGGCCTCAGCCAAATACACAGCGCCACCATTTTTGCGTACCGCTCACACAAAGGTCTAAATTGTTTTAAGCCTTTGGACACCGATGGTATATTCCACATCAGTACAGAATCATCAACTGGTGGAGTCTATATTCGTTACTTATATCGGGAGTTTGTGAGTGAGTGTGTGTGTGTGTGTGTGTGTGTGTGGGAGAGGGGGAAAAATAATTATTTTCAACGTGCAGGTTAAAGTTTTATAAACTATATTTTGGAGACGAAAAATAAGTCTTTTATATTGAAGAAACATTTTTGGAAAATGTATTTTTCTCGTGTTATTTAAATGGTTAAATATACGTATACAAGACTATTTTATATTAGTTATGTTTGCGAGATAAGTTACGTCTCGGTTTGCCGGCTCCCTAACTTTTTATAATTCTCGATCTGCCCACACGCTTATGTATTGTTGTCTCGATCTGTCCGTAGCTAAAAGAAAGTGCAGCTATAGTTTGGTTTATATAAGTGGACATTGTACTGTGAGTGAAGTTAAGAACTGTATGCCCCGACTTGTGGTCCCCTCATTCGGATTGATCTTTATTAGTCGTAAACCGGGGGGGGGGGGGGGGGGGGGGAGGGGGATTAATTTTGCAAAATACTTCAACATTTGATATTTTGATGCGGAAGTTTAAGGGCTAATAATTAACCAAAATACACGAAAATAATTTTCCCATCACATCTCTATTCAAGTTGACCGGCTACATTAACCGCCTAACAACGCGGCACGTTTTAAAGGCGAGTCGTTGAAGATATTTCGTGATGACCTGTGGTATACTTCAAACCATAATTTATTTTGTCTTCAACGATGCCCAATCAATTTTATGAAATAAAGGAATTATAAAAATAAAAAATTCCAGTGTTTAATCATTAAAAAAAAAAACCCTGAAACATATTCTGTTTTCAAATACTGACCTTTACTCCAAAATTCTTTGTTCAATATCCATAAATAAATTAATTAATAAATCAAACAATTTAATCTAAATAAATAATACCATTTTGAAGAAATACCCGGAGCAAAACTATAAATGCAACGGAAAGGAATTATTACAAAAGATGGACAGATTCAGGCGTGTCATTTATCTGAGGGGGAAAGATGAATACTGCACTGCACGTTATCAAAACAGTTATATAGAAGTGTTCAACACCAGAGAAAGAAGCACAAGAGGGGTATCGAGTGTATTTGCTCAGATTATCTCATGTTTAGGCGACTGGTAATGGATGGCGTCTCGAGTCTTGGATGACACAGTCGTCGCTGTTCACGCAGAAATACTACCTCTTTTTTATTACGCCCGCGTCGAATGAGGTTCCAGTATTGCGACAGAATCACCTGCCAATCATTCAAAACACCAATCAGTTAGCCCTTCTGTGGCATCGATACATTTTTGAACGGCCTCAGCCAAATACACAGCGCCACCATTTTTGCGTACCGCTCACACAAAGGTCTAAATTGTTTTAAGCCTTTGGACACCGATGGTATATTCCACATCAGTACAGAATCATCAACTGGTGGAGTCTATATTCGTTACTTATATCGGGAGTTTGTGAGTGAGTGTGTGTGTGTGTGTGTGTGTGTGTGGGAGAGGGGGAAAAATAATTATTTTCAACGTGCAGGTTAAAGTTTTATAAACTATATTTTGGAGACGAAAAATAAGTCTTTTATATTGAAGAAACATTTTTGGAAAATGTATTTTTCTCGTGTTATTTAAATGGTTAAATATACGTATACAAGACTATTTTATATTAGTTATGTTTGCGAGATAAGTTACGTCTCGGTTTGCCGGCTCCCTAACTTTTTATAATTCTCGATCTGCCCACACGCTTATGTATTGTTGTCTCGATCTGTCCGTAGCTAAAAGAAAGTGCAGCTATAGTTTGGTTTATATAAGTGGACATTGTACTGTGAGTGAAGTTAAGAACTGTATGCCCCGACTTCGCCAGCCCCAAAGCAAAGAGAACACAGAATAAGCATACTCTCACTATTAAAACTGATGAATTTTTATTCAGTTCGAGGTGAAAGTAAGGATGAGCCATAGTGAACCCTCACCGTCTGTAATTCGTCGTCCGTCGCCCGAGAACATGGTACTTGCACATGCACCTCCTAAACCGCTGGACTAATTTTAGTTAAATTTAAAGTGACTGCTTATTCTGACATCGCATTTTGTTTTTGTTCAATCAACTTGTCCAGCCCTATAGGGATAGGAAAAGGGTGGGGTAAAATGCTCCATTTTTTAAAACTTTTTTTTCATGTGCCAGTGGATACAGTGATTTGATATTTGGTATGGGGCGGCTTTTGAGGTGTAGAATCAAGTTTGTTCAAACGAAGCTCATTGGGCAATATTTGCCTTTGTAATGGGAGGGGCAAGATTTTTGTCCCCGCCCGAAAATTCTATTTTCTGAACCAATGGTATGGTATGTGGCATCCTTAGGACCAGAAGAATGGAATGGTAAAAAAAAGTAAAAAAAGATTTTCCCTAGAACCACTCATCAGAATAATTTTGATATTTGGTATACAGCATCCATAGGGAGTTAGATACAAGTTTGTTAAAATTAAGCCCCTTGGTTCATATTGGGCTCAATACAGGAGCACGAATTTTAACTTACGGCAATATGGGTAATAATCTTTAAAAATCTTCTTCTTCAGAACCACCAGTCAGAATCTTTCAATGTTTGGTATACATCACTGTTATGAGGGTCAGATTCAAGATTCTTCAAATTAAGTCCCTCGGTTGATATTTGGGCTTCCAGTGGGGCCCGACGTTTAACATAGTGCAATATGGGGGATAATCTTTAAAAAATCTTCTTCAGATCCACCAGTCAGAATCATTTGATATTTGGTATACAGCATCCTTAGGAAGGTAGATCTCATTTTGTTCAAACCAAGTCCATGGGTTAATAATTTTGGGCTCCCTATTGGAGTTCGAAGTCCAATATGAGGAATAATCTTTAAAACTCTTCTTCTCCAGAAACACCCGTCAGAATCATTTAATATATGGCATATAGAATCCTTACAGGGGTTGGATTCAATTCGTTCAACTCACGCCCATCGGTAATAATTGGGCTCTCTAAGGGAGACCGAATTTTAACTTAGTAAAATATTAGGATAATCTTTAAAAACCTGCTTATTGAGAACCTCTGATCAGAATCTTTTGATATTTGATATACAACATCCTTAGAGACTTCAAATTAAAATTCGTTCAAATAAAGTCCCTGGGTTGATATTTGTGTTCCCTGGGGGTGGTGGCAAATTTTAACATAATGCAAAGTTGGAAATATTCTCAAAATCCTCTTCAGAAACACAAGTCAGAATCTTTTGATATTTGGTATACAACATCCTTTAAGTTTGTTCATGTGAAGTCCCTAGATTGATATGTGGACTTTCTAGCTAGTTTTGCATTACTGAAAATCTTGGTATTATTTCTGTGGTATCATCCCAATACTAGAAACAATCATCAAAATAATTAAGTAACTTCCTTCCTCTGTAGTGTTAACTAGCCATAGACGATATTTAAATCCTTCTTTAAACAACTATTGCTATGTGAGCACCCCAGGCCCTATGGAGCCTCTTGTTATTTAAAATTCCACACTATGTCTCAGTCTTGCAAAGAATGAATGAATGATTTTATTTCGTAGTACAATATGCATACAAATACAAAGTATAGACAGCAACATACAATTATCTCAAATACATGGTTGCACTACAGGAAGATGGCACAGCCACTAGGGATGTCGTCCAATCATTCTCAATAAAAAATAAGTTAAATTGAAACAATCCTGACAATAGCGTAGTAGAAAAAGTTGAGATAACAGAAAGTCGAGACCTTCAGTCGGGGCAAACTGGATTATTACAGATGACGCGAAGAGAGTATGAATTCAAGAATTGCTTCGTTAGAGATTTTTTCAATAGTGATCTGGAATAGTTTTGAACCGATGGTACTATTGTAGTAACTAACGAAAGTATGAATTGGAAAGTTTGCGGAGAACTGAGTTCTTGGTTTTAGTGTATGCAATTTTCCGACTGTCGTGTGTCCATTCCTGTTTTTTTTATTTATTCTAAAAGTGTTCTTAAAGCTTTCAGGCAACAGCTTCCTAAATCAATCGTGTATGAACAAAAGAACCGGAATTTGTACAGGTCTGTGCTCTTCAAAATAGGCCGCTTACAAAACAGTGGTTCAGTATGAGCGTTGAAATTTTTCTTAGGATATAATTCGGATGGTTTTCTTTTGTAATTTAATAATCGGTCGAATTGATGACGAGTGACCCCAGATATGGATACCACACAGCATGTGACTGTGGATCATAGAGTAATATAATGTTTTCATGCACTCTTTTGGTAGAATCTTCTTCACAATGTTTATGACATAAGTTGCTCTGGAAGTTTTAGAGAAGACTACAGAGATATGCTTCCAGAAGTTCAAATTTTCATCCACGTGGATTCCAAGAACCTTTGCAGATGTTTAATCTTGATTATTTGCAACGAGTGAGATGGTTGAATTATTAAGCACCAGTCCTCTGCTTTCAATCGAGTATAAGTCACTCTGAGGGTGAAAAATAATTAATTTAGTTTTATTACATCACTAGTGTATGTTATTGAGTTCGTTATTAACGAATACTATAATTGTATCTAAGTTTTTATCAACTGTATAGACAGTAGTATACTTTGCATACGATAAAATTGTTCAAAAATGTCGAGTCTATAATATAGTTAATATAAATTATAAAAAGAGAGGACCAAGAATACATCCGTGGGAGACACCAGCTGGTATGACATGGAAATCGGTACTAACCTTTCGAAGGATACCAACTGAAATCTGTCTGTCAGATAATCCTTGAAGCGAGAGTTTGCCTGATCCTGTATTCCATAGAGTTTTAGCTTTTTCTAATAAGATCGTGTGATTTACAATATCAAATGCTTTGGAGAAATAGAGATACAGAACTAAAGTAGAGTCTTTGTTGGCTTATCGTTCATTTCGGCAACGATGTTTATGAGATGGCGATGCGGTACCGGATGTATTGTTGAGTGTGACTTTCTAAAGCCAAACTGATATTGATGAATTATCGTTTTATCTTCTAGGAAAGATATTAACCCGGAATACATTATTTTTTCTGAAACTTTAGGGATGCTAATGGGCCTATAATTGTTGAATAGTTGTTGATCGCTAGATTTAAATACGGGAATTACTTTTGCTCTTTTCATTTTTCCGGGGGATAATACTGACAGAGAAAGATAGATTAATTACGTTTGTTAATGTGTCAGCGATCTCATGTATTATATCCCTTAATATTTTAGAGAACATGTTGTTAAGTTCTCTGCTAGTTTTTGATTTCAATTTTTTTGTGCACCAAATTACTTCACGTGGGGTAGTGGGCAAAATAAAAATGACACAACGTTAGTTCCCCCAACATAGTCTGTGAAATGACGACAAGAAGACAATTGTGACTCGCTTAATTTTGAACAGATGTTAACAAAGTGGGAGTTAAATTTGTCACCTATCTCCTTGGGATCAGATATTTCCGCATATTTCTGCCATCGACAAATGTGGACGGGAATGTGAAAGTACAATTACATTTGTTGCTTTCTTCAAGATTTTCCAAGGTTTTTTTCAAGTTATGTTTATTTGATATGAAGTATAGTTTTGTAATAATCATATTTACGAGCCCAGGGCGCGGTGGCTCAGTGGTAGCCAATAACGATTACTGCAGACCCAACAATCCCGGAACCCACTACTACTACTACAGACCTAACAAGCAACAACAACTACTACTGAGCCAACTACAACCGACCTAACAGCTGCACAGCATGTGACTGTGGATCATAGAGTAATATAATGTTTTCATGCACTCTTTTGGTAGAATCTTCTTCACAATGTTTATGACATAAGTTGCTCTGGAAGTTTTAGAGAAGACTACAGAGATATGCTTCCAGAAGTTCAAATTTTCATCCACGTGGATTCCAAGAACCTTTGCAGATGTTTAATCTTGATTATTTGCAACGAGTGAGATGGTTGAATTATTAAGCACCAGTCCTCTGCTTTCAATCGAGTATAAGTCACTCTGAGGGTGAAAAATAATTAATTTAGTTTTATTACATCACTAGTGTATGTTATTGAGTTCGTTATTAACGAATACTATAATTGTATCTAAGTTTTTATCAACTGTATAGACAGTAGTATACTTTGCATACGATAAAATTGTTCAAAAATGTCGAGTCTATAATATAGTTAATATAAATTATAAAAAGAGAGGACCAAGAATAGATCCGTGGGAGACACCAGCTGGTATGACATGGAAATCGGTACTAACCTTTCGAAGGATACCAACTGAAATCTGTCTGTCAGATAATCCTTGAAGCGAGTGTTTGCCTGATCCTGTATTCCATAGAGTTTTAGCTTTTTCTAATAAGATCGTGTGATTTACAATATCAAATGCTTTGGAGAAATAGAGATACAGAACTAAAGTAGAGTCCTTTGATGGCTTATCGTTCATTTCGGCAACGATGTTTATGAGATGGCGATGCGGTACCGGATGTATTGTTGAGTGTGACTTTCTAAACCCAAACTGATATTGATGAATTATCGTTTTATCTTCTAGGAAAGATATTAACCCGGAATACATTATTTTTTCTGAAACTTTAGGGATGCTAATGGGCCTATAATTGTTGAATAGTTGTTGATCGCTAGATTTAAATACGGGAATTACTTTTGCTCTTTTCATTTTTCCGGGGGATAATACTGACAGAGAAAGATAGATTAATTACGTTTGTTAATGTGTCAGCGATCTCATGTATTATATCCCTTAATATTTTAGAGAACATGTTGTTAAGTTCTCTGCTAGTTTTTGATTTCAATTTTTTTGTGCACCAAATTACTTCACGTGGGGTAGTGGGCAAAATAAAAATGACATAACGTTAGTTCCCCCAACATAGTCTGTGAAATGACGACAAGAAGACAATTGTGACTCGCTTAGTTTTGAACAGATGTTAACAAAGTGGGAGTTAAATTTGTCACCTATCTCCTTGGGATCAGATATTTCCGCATATTTCTGCCATCGACAAATGTGGACGGCAATGTGAAAGTACAATTACATTTGTTGCTTTTTTCAAGATTTTCCAAGGTTTTTTTCAAGTTATGTTTATTTGATATGAAGTATAGTTTTGTAATAATCATATTTACGAGCCCAGGGCGCGGTGGCTCAGTGGTAGCCAATAACGATTACTGCAGACCCAACAATCCCGGAACCCACTACTACTACTACAGACCCAACAAGCAACAACAACTACTACTGAGCCAACTACAACCGACCTAACAGCTGCACTGATCTCGACACTACCACTGCCGAGCCAACAACAACTACTACTGAACCAACTAATCCAGTGCTAACAGTTACAGTGAACTCCACACAAGCGCTGCAGAGCCCAAGACTACAGTAAACCCTACTAACACTATAGAGCAACATTAACTACACAGAAACATACAAACCACAATGGAGCCAATAATTACAACTACTGAGTCCGCCACCGCCACTACAGAGCAAACAAAACAAACAACAGAACTAAATACTACTCCGAGCATATCTTATTCCTCCCATGTCTGTTCAAAAGTGGCATCTCACCAAAATCAAAGTCCATTCTTAAAAGCACATGTAAATGCAGAATATTTTCGTGCTTTACTCCTAGATTAAAATTTACTCCCCGATTGAAATATACACCTGGGTCATTTCATGTCACGTGATTATCCGTTAACTCTTTGAACCCTGGTGGTATATTCCATGACAGTTCAATGGCAGCAATTAGAAGAATACATATTCATTGTTTGGGGGTACAGCAAATAATATTTTCAACGTGCAGCCTTGTGGCTGCACGTTGCAAATAAATATTGATTGGTTTACTCCACACATCGATTTAGCAGCCATCCTCCTAAATGGAAGTATGATGTTTCTGGATCGGAGAAGCGGTCTTGGGGTTCAAAGGGTAAATGAGGGCAATGACAAAACATAAACCCAGATTATTTTTTAACTGGGGGTAAATTTTAATCCAGGAGGAGTTAAGCATAACGATACTTTGCATTTATATTGTTCATGTACTTTTAAACAATGGAGCTATAATGGTCATCGCAGAAATGGAACGAGTAAGACGTGCTGGTAGTGGTTGTTGGTTCTGTAAAAGGTGTTGTTGGCCCTGCAGTGGTGGTGGCGCGTACAGTATTTTTGATTGTTTTCGGTGGATGTAGTTGTTGTTGGCTCTGTTGTGGTAGTAATAGGTTCCGTACTGTTAATAGTGGGTTCCGTAGTAGTGGTAGTTTGCTCCGTATTAGAGTTGTTGGCTCTGTAGTGGTCGTTGTACAAGTGTTTTTTTAAATCTGTTATGGTTGTTGGATCTGTGGCGGTAGTAGATGGTTCAGTATTTGTCTAAATCGGCTGAATTGTAGTTGGTTGTGTGTTAATTGTTCTCTCTGTTGGGGCTGTTCTTGACTCTGCAGTTGTAGCAGTAGTTGCTGGCTCTGTTGTGGATAAAGTTGGTTTATGCTAGTTTGTGTTGGCTCTGTAGTGGATCTAGTTGTTGGCTCTACAGTAGTTGTAGTGTGGTTTGTAATAGTAGCTGTTGCCTCTGCCGTTGCAATATTTGGTCCTGTAGTAGTTGTTGTTGGCTCGATTATGATTGTAGTTGGTTCCGTAGTAGTTGTTTGGCTCTGTAGTGGATTCTACAGTAGTTATATTTTCTGTTGTAGTAGTTGGTTCTGTCTGTAGGCGTGTGTGTTGGCTCTGCCGTGGTAACTGTTGGTTCTATAGTAGTTGTTGGCACAGTAATAGTGTTTTAGTGTGTACTGTAGTAGTCAGCTCGATTGTATTTGCTGGTTCTGTTATATTTGTTGCGGGTTATAATGTGGTAGTTGTTGGCTTTGATGTTGTCGTAGTGGGTTCTGTAGTAGAAACTGTAGGCTCAATTGTAGTAGTTGGTTCTGTAGTTGTTGTTAGATCTATATTGGTAGTAGTGGGCTTAGCTGTTGTATTTTTTCTCCTGTGGTTGTAGAGGGTTATGTAGTAGTAGCTGTTGGCTCTTTTATTGTTGTAGTGGTTGATCTGTAGTAAAAGATGGCTCTGCTGTGTTGTTGTTGATTCTATAATAGATACTCCATTGTTCTGGATTATGTCATAGTTGAGTTGTTGCTGGCTCTGTCGTTGTAGTATTATGATCCGTAGTAGTTGTTGGCTTAGTGGTGGTAGCTGTTAAAAAACATATCTCGTTCCAACGATGGGACATAACTTTAACAGCTTTAGGTCCTGATACACTGATAAAGACTTAAATAAATTCGATACTTTCTCAATTTGATCGCAGATTATTCAGAGAGAAATCAACATGATTGCAGAAACATAATTTGCTCCTGGATTATGCGAAATTGCAGGTGAAGTATTTCTCCAGCTGAAGTATTTCTGAAAATTTCAATCCCCAATTTTATTAATAAAAATTGATCTGGGATTTTTTTTCAATCTAGAATGCACTGTAATCTAGATTTTTTTCTGTGAATGGGTATAATAAAATACTAATATTAGAGATCGATTCACTCTTGCAAGAAATCACGAACATTCTTACAGGACAAGATTTCATACTTGGACTTATGTCACACACAGTCGGTATTCAAATGGACTGATGTGGTAACAGATTCGGGCAATTGGAAGTACGGTAGGTGGTAACCCTTTACCCAACGGACCGTACAAAATCGGACAGCACTATTCACAAAAGTCACCACTCAATTTTCATAATTTTTTTCACTTTTTGTCGCACAAACATAGTTTATGACTCCTTCATTGGGACGAGCTCATCAAGAGCGTTACAATAAAGGGCCATAAGCTACGTTTTGGACGCAAAACTAATGAAAAAATAGTTATTCAAGAATTTTGTTTGCAATAAGACTTTCAGTTAGGACTACAATATACTTTATTTACCCACAAAAATATTTCCAAGAAGTTTTAAAAAATATAATCCCGACTGACTAATATTCTAAATACATCATCTTGGCGTGCCTTCGACGAAGGCATGCCTTAACCCTTTACCCAACGCAGACGATATCAAAATTTATTATTTTAAATATCATTTTTTAAAATTTCTGAAAAAAGTTCAACAAAACCATATCATGTGACCCCTCGTTGGAACGAGCTCAACTGCTGAATTTGCATATTACGCGGGCGGATGCGGGCGATTCGTTGGGTAAGGGGTTTGATGTAGTTAGAACATTTCATCAGTCAGGTCTTGAGCCATCAAGGTTGGGATAAATCAGGTTTACACTCTACTGTTATCTTCGCAACCACTCCTGACTGTACCGATCGGTTGAGTTTTAAAAGCCCAACTGAAAACCTTATTATATACTCGCCCAAAAAAGAAAGTGTGCATTACAGAAATTGATCAAACTCCAAAAAAATAATTTCGTAGGTGTAAAGAGTGTTAACCTGTTCATGAATAAGTTATATTGAACACAAAAACAGCTTTCCCCGTTAAAATTGCATTAACGTTAAATGACGTGCTGCACGTTTGTGAAAAGGCATTTTTTGCACGTGGAGAGTCTGAAAATTCATGCAGCAATGTGAATCCTTGGGTATTTAAACACTAAAGTAAGGCCTTCCTATCGTTCACATTCAAACTTGCGCTGCTGTTAAAACGGCTCCACATTAGCATGCCAAAATTGACAATAAATCAACGTCTCCTTGCCCTGAATATGATTAGAGCTGGCAGAACACACAGAGAGGTTGCCCAGCATGTGAACTGCCACCGTAACACTGTAGACAGGCTAGTCCATCGACATGTTCAACATGATATTCGAGACCGACCCCGCTCCGGCAGACCCCGAGTTACCACCCTGCACAAGATCGGTATATCCGTGTCGTCCATCTCCGGAACCGGCAACAAACGGCAACGACGACAGCCAGGAACATCCCTAACCTGAGACGGATACATCCTCAAACAGTAATCAACCGGCTGAGAGAATACGGCTTACGTCCTCGAAGACCTGCAATTCGTCCGATTTTGACGTTACGTCATCGTCGTGCTCGACTGCAGTGGTGTTGACAACATCTCAGGCATCCCTTACACTGGTGGCGACGTGTTTTATTCACAGATGAATGTCGTTTCCATCTTTCATCATCAGATGGCCGCCGGAGAGTGTACAGACGTCGAAAGGAACGCTACGCAGATCCATGTGTCGTGGAGCAAAACCGTTATGGGGGAGGGTCTCTCATGGTGTGGGGTGGCATCACTGCCCGTAACAGAACTGAGCTGGTCATTATTGATGGCAATCTCAATGCAGCCAGATATCGTGATGAAGTGCTTACACCTGTTGTTGTCCCATTTCTGCAACGTCACGGCCCCGGCGTCATTCTACAGCAGGACAAAGCCCGACCCCACGCAGCTCGTGTTGTTCAACAGTATCTGCAGCAACAACAAGTGGATGTTCTTCCCTGGCCCGCAAATTCGCCCGATATCTCACCCATTGAGCACGTATGGGACGAAATGAAACGTTAGCTACGCCGGCTTCCCCATGCACCGTCAACGCTTGTGGAACTCCAAAGACAGCTTATCAGAATATGGAACAACATCCCACAACACTTCCATGCTAACTTGTTCGCTTCCATGAGGCGTAGATGCACAGCAGTAGTCGATGCAGACGGAGGTCATACCAGATATTAAGTGTGTGACTTTTGTGTTTGACCCTTAGTGTCTTTGACTCTCCATGGCACCAAGAGTATTCGTCGTAGCGTAATGAAATTTCTCGTGTTGATCACAAGTTGATTCATCTGTGATTGAATAAAATTTCCATGAATGAAAATGATTTGTATCTTTTTTAGTGTTATTTTTTAGCATGCACACTTTCTTTTTTGGGAGAGTATAGTTTCTTGTTTGAAGTATATTTCGTTTAAACATTTGTGCAGTATAATGGCAATTATCCTATTATACACGCTTACACTGTCGGAGCTATAATATTACATATACAAAATCTGCCTGAAGCTTCACGCACAAAACCCCTATTCGTAATATGTTAATGTTTCATTTTTTTCTCAACTACAACTGTTATTAGTGGACGATCTTATTCAACTCGTACCAATATGGTGAAGCACCCAAGCCACCAGTAAATTCTGAATCGAATCAGAGGCTCCTATAACCTAGAGCCAGTCTAGCCCTCAAATAGTCCATCGCCCAATTTAGTCCATCGTTTTTTCAACCAACAGAAATATTCCATCCGATTGGTTCTAAACATACCGCAAGCATTCATCTTCTTTTAATCAACACAAGAAATGTTTCTCAATTGAGATTTGATTTGACCGAATTGTTAAGGACATTATCAATGATATCAGGCATGTTTGTTTACTAAATAATTGTGAATGAAGACTAACCACACCTGTACTTTTATGATTTCTGTATGGTCGCCGTGAACTGGTCACTTTCCACGGGTGGGCAATATTTCCAGGGACGCAATAATATTAGACTTCAAACACTAACTAATCATCAACAATTTAATTAATGAAGCACAGGGTACAATCCGGTGCTTCGTTATTTAAAATTCCACCGATGACGATTTTTATTACCTGGTAAACGCATGCGTGGACATAACTGCCCCGTGTGGATTACGACCAATCCACGGCGACTGTACTGTACGAGGCGTAGTTCCACGTATTGAATTAATATCGCGATATTTTCAGGCAGAATAAGTACTTATTGACTGGAATATATAAAACCGGAAGACGAAAGAATGTCAGTATATCTTTATGAAAAATGGGGTATCACATTATATTAACGGTTGTCTGACCCTCCAAAGAAAGTAAGTGAACAAACAGCCTACAACAGCGTCGGATTCCTGGCAGAATTTGAATAGAAGCCTGAGAACGAACTTTTGATTTGTGTACAAAAATGAAGCAGAATGAAGTGCTATTTAAGAGAAAATAATATCAGTCTCGCCCTGCAATTTGTGTCGGTAACTGGTTAACTATTAACAAGAATATACTTATAATTTGCTCAGAACAATTTTGGAGCGAACCTGAATGCATTTAAAAAATAGAAAAGGGAATTCAAGTAATTATTCAAAACTAAATCACTGAGCTACAGAGATATAAATATGTAAGATATGGAGATATGTTTTTGACAGAAGAACAACATCCAGTGATTTAATTTATGGGAGCTGCCGTGTATATGGTATCACGGAACTAAATATTTTCTCATAGGCGACCATTATAACGTTCAGGGAAAAAAATATGATTGCATCACTTTAATTTGACATTCAAATATCTTTGTCAAGTATAGCCTTTCAGACAACTTTTTCTGACCCCCAAACAGGGGGTCATGCAACAAATAAGAGAGAAAAATTGACAGCAAGGGAAGTACTGGTCACGTGCACATATTTTTCAGGGAGTTCCCTACAAAGTACGCCAAATATAAATTGTATTCTTTAGGTCCAAAAGTAATCAAATCACCCTCTTTTTAATTTGGAATATTCATCAATAACGCAAGATGTCAAGAGAATGCTTCAAACATTTATTGAAACATTTTATTTCACCAAGGCTGTTTATTTTTAGAGATTGCATCACTTCCGAGTGCAAGGCGGGAAACTCTAATTCAAATATTTAGTTCCCTGATACCATATAATGCATTTCACGGCCTGGGAAAATATTCACCCAAATCTGGTCATTATTGAGAACACACATATGATAAGAATGAAATCATGTTAACCTATTGTCTACAATAAATAAAATAATCGTTTGTGTTGAATTTATTAAAAATTTCATTCTAAACTAGAGAATTGTAATTTGTTGGACAAATTACGGGCTTTCGCAACTTTTTAATGTGAAAAGGCAAACTGTATTGTACACAAAACTATCGATCAGTTTTGAAAACAGAAAATTTAGTGGAAATCAAAGTTTTTGTGATGCTGCTAGTTTTTATGCAGCCAAAAAAGATATTTGAGATACATCAGGACACCAAAACATTTAACACAAAATTTGCTCTTCAATAATTACAGAATATTTTCATAGAAAGCAAAACAGGCGATGTCCTTTCTGCTTTGATAAAAAATAAGTACATATGAATTATGGGCGTACGGGCCGGGGTTTCATGGAGAACTGTGCCCCAACCCACTCCTGAGTCAGGAAGGAGCTGATCTTTCAGCCACTATGCCAGAAAATTTTGGACAATTTAGTTGCCAGAAATGACCACAAAACATTTTGGTTTTCCACACGAAATGTTGTTTTCCTATCTCACCACTTTGAAGCTGCAAGTAAACTGACCATTATACTGTACAAGTTGATTCAGTGGAACCCTATCCACGTTAATATTATTCATTTATAATCACACAAGTACATATAAAGAGTTCTATTACTACATATTACGGGAGCGCGGCGGCTCAGAAGGTAGAGATGATTGTTGCAATCCAAGAAGTCCTCTGTTTGAATCCCGCCTGTGGCAACCACATTGTGTCCTTGAACAAGACACTTCATCCCAATTTAATTTCCCACGTGTGTGTGTGGGGGGGGGGGGGGGCGGTGAGGGGGGGGGTATGATGGCGATGTGTACTAAGGGTACTTTGAGGGTGCACTTGTCTTCAAACAATGCTAACCCTCCTTTTGTGGAGTTAGTATGTCGGGGAGTCTGAGTCGCCCCTCTCCCATCCCCGCATTTGGCATTTTCTCCTGAGATTCAACTTTTTCGGGCTAAAAGGTCCCCCCCCCCTGAAAAATAGCCCTGTACGCCTATGCAATGAATACCTGGACTTGAATAAATACCTATATTATGGTCATGATATAGATGAAGATGCTGAAAGTGACCTTAAATATCAATAATTAATTTATTCTCTATCATTCTATCTGTTTGTGAATGTGTGGGATTTGTCAACAAACGAGGTTAAGCTTGCTACTCCATGATTTCCCAATTTTTCCAACATATCTGTTTCAGATACAATGAAATACATGTAATATGAGTTACTGTCACTCACAAATTAGTTGTTTATTTGATATGGTTTAAATCATCTAGAGAGCTAGTATACACAGTGATAGGTACAGTTCAAGTCAAAATGAGTTGATTAAAGGGATGTTGAACAGCTTGTTAATATTTCTTGCATTACATTACTACTTTGCTATTTATTGACAGAAGGATTTCACAGAGGGTTTCCCTGACGGTATTTATTTATTGGTGTTTACGATCACATACTTATCCACAATGGCTAATCGTGACCGTGACAGTTTCACGGGTGGGGGAAGTCGGAGGACCCAGAGAGAACCACCGAGCAAAGACGAGCAACTGTCAGCCCAACATTCTAATTATGTTCAAGCTCCGCTGAAGCAGGGTACCAGCGGTTGAAGACATGTGCACCATGGACACGCAGAACGCCTTAGTACATGGCATCATTGTGCCCCCATGTTGGCAACCGGGATAAAGTGCCTTGCCCAAGGACATTAAGTGGGTCGTCCCAGACAGGGATCAAACTCGGGACCTCTATCATAGAAGTCAAACAGTCTATCACTGAGAAAATGTGCTTTCTTTCCTGGCGGTATTCATATTTGTACGGCCAAACTGGGGTTGGATAACACGGAACACCAAAACATATAACACAAAATTTGTTCCCCATTGATTTTTGAAAGCAGTTATGGAAAGCTCAAAGAGCTCTTTAACTTTTTGTTTTTGGACAAGTGAGTATTCACTCAGTCATTTTTTGCAGACGGTGCTATTTTTAAGTGACCAAAGCACATGTTTCATTAAGTCCCAGAACATAACTAAAGCCGGATTTATTGATTAAACATCTCTGCATATAGCAAAGCAAAGTGTCTCAAATTAACCCATTCCAAAATGATAGTAGAGAGTAACCAAAGTTGGATAATTTAGGTATTTCCAAATGGTACTCTTATTCTCGCTCTCATTGTGCTTGAGGGTTAAATCTGAGATTGAACAGATATACCAATCTTACTCAGGGAAGGTGAGTACAGAAAAGTACGAAATAAATCAGAAAATAAATTTTGTCTGACGGTACTAATATTTGTACGAGAAAAACTGGTACTGGATTTATTTATTTATTTATTTATTTATTTATTTATTTATTTATTTATTTATTTATTTATTTATTTATTAGGGTTTAACGACACATTAACAGCCAAGGTCATATTATGTCGGTGACAGTTGTATGGGTGGCGCAAGCCGGAGTACCACCGAGCAATGACGAGCAGCTGCCAGCTCCCCAACATAGTGCCTCCGCTCTGTAGCACAGGCAGGGTTAGATTGGTTGAAGACATGCGCACCATCGACGTGCAGTATGCCTTAGTACACAGCGTCTAGACCAGTGAAGGCAGATGCACAAAATCTTCAGAAGTTGTTCTACTATCCCTGCTCGACAGAACAGTATCTTTGTCAAGTGGCGTGACCGCGTTGGAACAACGGGGATCGCGTGGAAACTGCGGGGACAATTCGTCCCTACTCTATTCCCAATGAAATGCCGTTTCCATTCACAATTTACCTATCACCGGTCGAGTTTGGCATTATTTCTGTCCATTTGACGAACTGTCCAGCTTTAAATATTTGCACATTCATATGGGACAGAAAGTTTTGAGTTAAACTGCTTATTTTAGACCGTCCCGGCAGAACCTAACAACTCTATCCGGTGGAGAATTTATTTATTTATTTATTGGTGGTTAAGGTCACATATTTATGTACACTGGCTAATCATGACCGTAACAGTTTTACGGGTGGAGGAAGCCGGGGTACCCGGAGAGAACCACCGAGCAACGGCTAGCAACTGTCAGCTCCCCAACATACGAACTCCACACAAGCAGGGTTAGCATTGGTTGAAGACAAGTGCACGATCGACGTGCAGTACGCCTTAGTACACAACACCACCGTGCCCCCACGCGGGCAGTGGAGATAAAGTGTCTTGCCCAAGGACACAACGCGGTTGGCGCAGGTGGGATTATCCGGTGGAGAAAAAGCCGTCATCTGGCTAATTTAACATTCAAATTGAACAGTTACAATGTCGGATATACTCCAATTATGTCCCGACCATGCAAGGCAGCAACTTGAAATTCTCAGAATGTTTTCTACTGTCCCTGCCCGACAGTTTAGTATCTTTGTCAAGTGCCGCGCGTGGAAATACCGTGGATCAGGTGGAAACCGAGGGCACGATTCGTCCCTACTTTATTCTCAATTCAACGACTTTTCCATTCATTATTTACCTGTCACCGGCTGAGTTAGGCATTATATCTGTCTATTTGATGAACTTTTCAACCTTAACTATTTGCGGCTTCATGCAGCACCACCGAAAGGCCACTGCACGGTTACCAATATATTCAGGGATTGATTTTACGAAAATAACAATTATTCCGACTATATCCACATGGGAACTCGTAAATATGCCAAGGGTTAAACTATTGATAATAACGTATAAAACAGAAGTTGTCATGCTATGCTTGCTGCATGCAGGAATAGAAAACATTCAGCACTCAATGAATTAGGAATGGAGTAAATTGTCACTTAACCTACGGAATTCTGAAAAACATGAGAGGTTTTTTTCGACGGCACCATTTTTATTCATTTGAGACAGGGATGGAGTTAAACTTTACAGCAACCTTATAACAGAAAATATGCTTGGAATTGAACTGTGAATCCGAATTTCGAAAGCATTTTCGGATATTCTATTCCAAACTACCACTGCACGCTTATCAATATTCAGTGATTTTATGAAAATATCAATTATTCCGACCGTACCCATATGGGCAGTCTCGAATCTGCCAAAGGTTAAACTTTTAATAATGACATATAAAACAAAAGTTGTCATACTATGACTGCTGCATACAGCCATAGAAAACTTTCAGCACTCAATCAATTAGGAATGGAGTAAATCGTCACTTAAACTTACCAAATTCTGAAAAACAATAGTTTTTTTTGGACTGCACCTATCTTTATGCAAACAGAACGAGCATAGGGTTAAACTTTACAACTAGACTTACAACAGCAAATATACTCGGTAGGCAATTATAAATACGAACATATAAATCATTTTTCGATATTCCTTTCGAAAATGGAAGAAAAGTGAGCTCCAAATTAGCCAATTTTATGAAGAATTTTAGGGCACTCAAATTCAAGGCCAGAAAACTGGGTGAAGGTTAAATCTTTGAACAAAATATATAACAGCAAAATTGTTCTTGGATGAAGGCCCAATCCTCTCATGGAAAAGGTTTTGAGACAATATGGCTCCACTGCTGAGAAAGTGCATGTAAACGTTGGCGAAAATAACAATTATTCCGACAGTACCCTTATGGGAAGTCTCAAATCTGCCAAGGGTTAAACTTTTAATAATAATATATAGAACAAAATTTGTCATACTTTTTACTGCTGAAAGCAGCTATAGAAAAAATTCAGAGCTCAAGCTATTAGGAATGAAGTAAATCGCCACCTAAAGTTACCAAATTCAGAAAAATGGGAGTTTTTTTGGAAGGTCCCTACTTGTTTATGCAACCAGAATGGGATAGGGTTAAACTTTACAACCAAACTTACAACAGCAAATATGCTCGGTAGTCAATTGTGAATACGGACATGAAAAGTTTTTGAAATTAACCCTTTCCAAATTGATAGAAAAAAGCAACCAAAGATGTATAATTTTGGCATTTTCAAAGGGTACTCTTATTCTCGCCCTCATTGTGCTTGAGGGTTAAATCTGAGATTAAGAAGTAAACAGTAACTTTCTTCCACAATCATTGTTGCATCTAGCCATATCAAAATAATTGTTACAACTACTTTGTAATTAGAGAAATTTGCCCTTGAAGTTGGCGAAAATAACAATTATTCCGACAGTACCCTTATGGGAAGTCTCAAATCTGCCAAGGGTTAAACTTTTAATAATAACATATAGAACAAAATTTGTCATACTTTGACTGATGCAAGCAGCTACAGAAAACATTCAGAGCTCAAGCAATTAAAAATGGAGTAAATCGCCACCTAAACTTATCAAATTCTTAAAAAATTGGAGTTTTTTTGGACGGTACCTACTTTTATGCAACCAGAATGGGATAGGGTTAAACTTTACAACCAAACTTACAACAGCAAATATGCTCGGTAGTCAATTGTGAATACGCACATGAAAAGTGTTTGAAATTAACCCTTTCCAAAATGATAGAAAAAGCAACCAAAGTTGGCTAATTTTGGCATTTTCAAACGGTACTCTTATCCTCGTCCTCATTGTGCTTGAGGGTTAAATCTGAGATTAAAAAGTAAACAGTAACTTTATTCCGCAATCATTGTTGCATCTATCCAAACCAAAATAATTGTTACAACAACCTTGTTATTAGAGAAATTTGCCCTTGAAGTTGGTCAATTTTGAAGAAAAAATCTATATTCATGTCATTTTTGGCCAGTGGGGTTAATGTTGAAAGATTTGAGTGGTGATTGTGGTGTATCATATTATGCTGTAAATGTGTGGAAAATTTGAGCGAAATAACTGTAAACAATTTTGAGACATTCGGAAAATGGTGAAATTTTGAAGGTTTTGGCAGAATATTTTGTAAATACGCGTTTTCACAGATATGACGATACCGCATTTCACTAGATTTTATGACATTACATAAGTGTGCAAAATTTGGTCAAAATCGTACAACTTGTTTTCGAGCAGTTCAACAGACAAAATTCAGGGGGGAAAAAAAAAAATAAAAAAAAAAAAAAAAAAAATAGAGAAGAAAAATAGAGAAGAAAAATTTTGAAAAAGAAGAATAACAATAGTCTTTCCCAAACTGGGTTTGGGAAAGCCTAACAATTCAGAATCCTTTCTCAGGTATAATAATTTGTTCTGTGATCACAAGCGTACGTTACGTACAAAAGTTTGATTGAATTATGAGAAATAACGGCACCCATTTTCAGTGTCCACTGCGAAATGACTTCAACCATTGCGGGACAAATGTTTTCGGACGTTTTTCTGATGTTTTTCATGAAGTTGTTTTGCCACTCATTTAGAATTTATAAATCCCTTTTCATACAAATAATCCGTGACTGCAAATAATGTCTGAACCCATTCAACTCTGAGGTGCTGAATTGAATCGTCTTAAAGAACATTATTTGCATCAAAATGGGGGATCTATTTAGTATATGCAGGGGGGTTCCGTAATAATTTGATCCTGCAGACCTATGGCAGTAGGATTAAATTACAACTCAATCTCCTGACTATTTTGTAGTTTATTATACCGTCTTATCACTGAAAGACAAAATGTTCCTTCACACAATAATGTATGCATACCGGATTGAAAGGAATTCACTTATTCACCCGTAATGTACTATTAACAGAGCTGGTCGTCAACGCAATTTGTATTTTGAAAGTGGGGGAACTCATTCGGAAATTCATTCTGGAAAAAATAAATCTGTTATCCTTGTTTTTTCCATGGTGTATGGGCATTTACATCGGTTTGAGAACTCATACACCCTGGCGCGAAGCCGAAAGGTGTAAGAGTTCCCATACCGGTGTAAACTCCCATACACCCCGAAAAACACAAGGATAACAGATTTATTTCCAGGAACTTTGGTGTACTGAATACTTTAACCTACATTGCGGGCAGACACTGACAAAAAATTTGAACTTTGTATGTTTCTTAATAAAACTGGACAGATATGGACGTCATTGGAACAGGCTCAATGAGCCAGTTCCAGTGACATCCATATCTGTAATATTTTATTGCACATACATATTAAATTTCCTGTATTTTTATTTTTGTTCTAACATAACCGAGCAGAACATATGAATCAATAATTAAAAATGTGTACTTTTTTAGCCATATGGCCTGCTATTGTGTATTCTTGTTTTTACACCGTGGTTGACCATCGCTCAGCCAATCAAAACGCAGTACTTCGTTTCATTAGGAAATAAAGTTCATCATCAGAGTATAACCCGAGATGTTTGAAAATGTATGACGTTTTGAGAATCGATACCCCATTCCCACACATTCCCGGTTGCGAATAGGTGCCTATACATTTTAAACGGTGTGAATTTCCGGACTTCACGTAACATACACGGATAGCTGTCGTCACCAAGATGATAACATTCTATTAGTATTGAAGTAATTTCATCTGAAATAACATTTTTGATTTTTTTTTTATGAATAAACCACACTCCATAAAAATCCATTAGAGTACCAAGCCGTATAGCAACTGTAAACATAGAGAAAACAATGAAAAAAAAAACGGTTCCGAACAAAGTAGTACCGTTGGACTCTGCCAGATTTAAAACAGTTTTCATTTAAAAAAGCACCACCTACTATGTAACCGACACGCGAGGTTTGTCCCTGGCATGACATGTTGAATACAGGACAACTAGGGTGAGATACACAAAGACATCACTGTACGACTTGTGTAATGCAAATGGTAAGAACTGAACGAATAAACACGACAATATCCTGTAGAAAACAAATACTGACGTCAACCTTAAGGAACGGGAACAATTTATCAGCTTTAATTGTGGTTCATATTGCCCCATGAAAGCTGCGCATATCCTTTCAACAACATATAGTTACCACAAACAATAATATACCTAAATGGAATGTGTTTTTGTTTGCACAATGTGTTATTGATCAACCCGTGTACATATTGCCACTAATGCATAAAACCTATAGTCCCGTATGGTGATTACAAGTGATGGTTGGGTTCTGTTAGCATGATAGGTCCTGAACTCAATTCAAATCGGTCAGGCAGGTATGTATTCGATTTCGTGTTACGATGTGTTGTACTTTTCATCCGTAACTCTTTCAATCCCGAAGCCCTGAATGGTGCTATCTCATACAGTACGGCCAGCAAGGGAATGGGTGAATCTTTTTTTGTATTTGAAGGGTGGGGGCATTAATGATTGAATCTCACAGCCCTATGGGGATCATTACTGATTCTCCTTTCCATCTGCTGTTTATTTTCTTGCCTGCGCATGGACGTCGATTTTTTGTTACACGAACATTTATGAAAAGGTTAAATCGGTTCGAATGCCGTTTGGGTAACCATAACGTGTTCGTCGATGATTAGTGTGTTTACATTTTGTGGAATACCCTAGATCCACCAAATCGGGATTCAGCATTTTTTTAAAAAAAATGTCCACAAATCACCTCGTTGCGTACATGCATTGGCTATGTGTTTTTTTTTTACATCAGGGAATCTTTTTATAACACTTTTATTACACTGTTTCCAAAATACCGATGTTGTGTTCTGCTTAGGGCAGATTCTTTCGCATTCAAGCCATGGTGAGTATACATTGTACAGTAGTCAAGAACAGATTTTAACCATTTCATCTCATTGAAGAACATCTTTGACAAACTGTTTTTAAAAACCAACACATATAGGTCGAATTATTAACTTTTGGTCATCGTGATTCTACTATGCGTCCTCAGGTAAAAACAGGGATATGCGAACAATGTTACAGGTAAAGCTATTCCATTCGGTTAACATCTTGTAATCGTACCTCCTTGAATAGAAATTCGGATCTCACAGCTATAAAATGTTACAGAAAGCATACTTATTTCAAGGGGTTTTTTTTGGCGGGGGGGGGGGGGGGGGGGGGCTGTGCTGCTTGTGAGGTACCACACATAGTTTTTCACCATTGTCACAGCCCATTGTCACGGTGCTTCTGTGCTCACACCGAGTCGACCACTTCACCTGCCCGGTATTCCTGAGTGGGGTCTGTTTTTCAACTAGCCTTTCGACATAATGCAGGGACGAGAGATAGGTTAGGTTAGTCACATGGAGTACTAACTGGAGTCAAAATCTGAAATCGTACGTGGCACAGTCCTTTTGATAGGTCAGTTCCTCCCCAGAGTAATACGTGGGTAGCCAGTCTTGTCATTGTCGTCTGCGATCATCTTTTTTTCTTTTTGTCCACTTTGACAATGAAAACCGAGAAACAACATCAATAATTTCAGGACATAGCATGAAACTAGAGATTTTAATCTCAGTTTATGTTGAAAAGGTTAACGGTTGGTCCTGGGTATATATTTTTCTTGAGAAGTTCTGCCACTAATTTACAATTCATGGTGAGGCCATTTATAAACCCGTTACTTCACACATTCACAAACACAATACATTTGAAAACAATTCTTCAAATTATATATGTTTGACCTTTCAAATGCCGAGATGGATTATTGTATCTTTTACAGAGCACAAAGAGGCAGTGCACTGCTGCGTGTAGTCTAGTGTGTAATTTGAAATTCGAAAGGCCCCACCCGGTTCCCATTAAGTGTGTACAATTTTTAACCCGTTTTAATTTCTAAACGACATATAATATATTCGGTCAACAAAGAACACTGATGAAAACAACATTTTTGCCTCTTCATTGCCATGGTACTGAAATCATATTCACCGATGTAAATATTTTCAATTTTTGTCACGTAACGCATTGGTTCCTTCCATGTCAGTTCAATGGCATCAGTTTGAAGAATCCATATTCGTTATTTGGGGTAGACCAACTAATATTTTCGGCGTGTAGCCTTGGGGCTGCACGTTGAAAATATTGATTGGTGTACCACATACAATCACTAAGCAACCACCGACTTTCTGTCTACAGGTCGTATAACAATCCTGGGCCGAAGAAGCGGGTTTTCGAGTTAAAAAGCTTAAATACTTTTTTATTTTTTAGTGGTACTGTAAGATTTAAAGCATCTTTCACAAAGCAATCTCATAAACGGTTCTGTAACTAGCGTGTAAAGTTTGTTCCTGTCATGGCTTGTTAAATATAGGGCAACAATGAGGAGACACAAAGACATCATTGTGCAATGCAAATGACAAGAACCGAGTGAAGATATAAGAGAATATCCTATACAGAAAATCTCCTAACCATTGACATCGATGTTAAGAAAAAGGGAAAAATTTAGTAATTTCCCTTTTGTCCATACTGCCTCAAGTATGACGTTTGTTGCTGTCCATCTTCTTTCAAATACAGGGACTTACTAGTACCACAAACAATAGTTTTTAGCATAATAGGGCTGTAGAATTTAATTATCACTGTTCCTCGTTTCTAACTGCTGTTTATTTTATTGCCTTTGTTGCGCAGACATTCATGTATAATGGGCTGGAACTGCTAAATCGGTGCGAGTGTTGTACTGGTTGTCAAAATGTGTTCTTTAATGATTATGTTCACAATGTATTGTAGGGTGCATATGTTCCGGTAAATCGGAATACGGCTAGTTTTCAAAACGTTTTATCGACAAATCACGTCGTTGCGTATATGTTTTGGTTATGTATATTATCATTTATGAAATCAAGGAATCTTTTATAACTTTTTTTATAGGGGGTTAACGACACGTTCGACAGCCAGGGTTACCTCATTTTGGGAGTTTTACGGGTGGAGGGAAGCCGAAGTATCCGGAGAGAACCAGCGGGCAGCTATGCGCAACTGTCAGGCTCCCAACATACTAACTACACACAAGCAGGGTTGCCATTGGTTGAAGACAAGTGACCATCGACGTGTAGTACGCCTTAGTACTCAACGCCACCATGCCCACGCGTGGGCAATAGGGCTGAAGTTTATTGTATAAGGACACAACGCGGTTGTCGTAGATGGGATTTGAACCGAGGACCTTTCGGCTTGCAGCCTGCACCTCTACATTCTGAGCCACCGCATCCCATCTTTTATAACTACGAAACCATATTAGCTACACAGTAGAAATTCTTAGATCATCTGTAGTTGTTTTCAGTCCTAACACCCAGTATGATACCGAGTATACATTTCTGCCAGGAGGGGAATGGATGAACCCTTTTTATTTGAATGTACGTTTAGAGATAATTTAATTTTACAGCCCCGTAGCAACTGGAAAGGAGGGACAGTAATAATCAATTCCTTAAGCTCGTTTCAACGTGGGTTATTAGCTATGTTTTTGAGACACAAAATGAATATTGGAAATTCATAAAATGTTTTTGCAAATGTTTTCTTCTATTCTAGTTGGTAAAGGGTTTAACAGAATCGTGATCCGATGTGAGACCAACAAGTCGTCCCATGAGCGAACATTGCGCCATCTGCAATGCTTTAGACCTGCAGATGGCGCCTGGCTGCATTCAGTCAGGGAGGTTGGGGGAGCGTTTACTGCCGATATTCTCTATTGTTATCCGGCCCTCTAGCGGTTGGCGTCAGAATAGCTCCAAAATAACACTGAGGCTATGGGGAAAATTCGACTTTTTCATAGAAAACAAACGTTTTTACAAAGATTCAGTACAAAAAATAAAAATCACGCCCAGTATTTGATAAATCGCGCAGAATGTAAGTACTAGAGTCGAAAGTACCTTCTTTAGTTCGTATATTTAAGCTAATAAATATTGATGAAAATGATACATATTCCATAAATTCGTGTATATTTCTCGCGCTTTACCACATTGAGCACGATAGTTTTATTTCATAATTCGGTCTTGTTTTTTTTTACAGCCAAACGCATTCGAACATCTAATATATAGCTGCAAGTATGCTGTATAAAAAAAGATTTCTCTTGCTGTTCGCTGTTTGGCCGTACGCTATATAACTCGTTCGCTCTCTCTCAGACACAAACACATTCGTAAAAGTACACATCGCATTCAGAGTAAACACACGCCTGAGCCCGAATAAGCAAGTCTTCCCGTTTTATTGGAAGATACACCAATAAAATAAAAATGGACAGACCCTAACAGTAAAACAAATAATGTTAGTTGTAAAATATACATTTTCTTGTTAACTTTGAAACAGGAAATTCAAAACTGGAAACGGACGTTTCGTCCGCCAGCCGAATCGTCCGCTTGCATTTTTACCCAAATCGTCCGGCCGTGTTTGAAATCGCAAAACATGGGATGGAAAATAACTTTAATAATATTTATGCAGTATGAAATACTGGTTAGCATGGCATTTTTTAAATGTCCAACACAGCACATTTTTCAAAGCATGTTTCTTGGCATAAATTCTTATGTATTTGCACTAATTTTATACTTTGCCAATTATAACAATTTCCCATAATTATTTTGTAATTTGGCAATTACTTGTGGTTAAACAAGGTTGTGTGTTTTGATGAATACTGGCAAAATTATATGATTTTTCATAAAATTTAATTAATATTCTATACGTTTTGGTGCGTTTCTTAACATAACTAATTCCGTTATCTGTTTGCTAATAATTATTAATTGTTATGTGCCGGTGGTGCCGTACAATGAATTATTGCAAAATTATAGGATTTTAATGGAACATAATATATCATAAAATTAGATTCGTTTCTTAATACAATTATTTCTTATAAATTTTGCTTCTTGTAATATGTTTGCTAATATTTTTGCAATTATTCATTGTTAAGTGCCAGTGGCACCTTTCAAATTATCAGAGTTTTTTTGTTTAAACAATATTTATTGAAAAAATGGAAAATGGCTTATAATTTTTAATTCTTGTAATAAATTTGCTAATAATTATTTATATATATATTGATTTCACAAACTATTAGCTGCTCATCCCATGGTGTTCTGCTGGGACAGTTAATGGAAAAAAATCCTCTTTCATCTGAAAAGCTCTGCAGCTGTTTATGAAAAGGGATATGAATCAAATAGGTTCTACTACTCAGAAATTAGTTTCAATCTCATACGACAAACCTGATGTAGAGAAATTAAAATATTGATTCCCTAGAGCTAAACACCACCTAACTTGGGTTAGTACAATCAAAAATAATAAAAACTTTGTTTGCCTTTCCTGAGATTATCTCTTTGAGACTTTGCAATATTTTCAGTATCTCGCACTGTAACATTCCATTAACATGGTGGATAAGTCATGTTCATATGAAATGAACTCAAAAGAGCTATGGTACCCCCCAAAAAGACTTTGAGAAGATTTTTCAGAAAAATAATTATACTGTCATCTTCTGCTCCTATTTGGTAAAATGTGAACATGATAAAGTATACGGGTTTCAACTTTCTCAAACGTCACAGTAGACTCACATTTCTGTTATATATCACTCTCCGGTCCTGAAAAATGATTTTGAAGTTCAAACAAAAAATAATCCAGTCAAAATTAGATAAGAGTTTCTCAAAAAACTAGTAATATCTACAAATCGCCAAGTCACCCAGGAAATGCACAAACAATGAAACAAGAATTCAGTTCAGTAACTGTAACTGTTTCTCCACGAAAACCTTATTGAAACTGTTTCTCCCTATAAGTTTCATTTGGTTAAGGATTCACTTCCTCTTCAGAATCAATTTATTTGTGTGGTTTTGGTAGATGCCTCTTCCTGTGATGCTTATATTTACCCCTAGATACTCGTTGTCACATGTCTCTCCTACATTACTACCTTCCGGAATACAGAACTCCCCACCCCCTCTCCATACTCAAATTGATACACGAGGATGTCATTCAGCCTTAACTTCAAACCAGTAAACATTACTGGAATTTTTATCAGAAATGTTGAGAGACACTTCTCAGAGCTTTGTGTTCCTACCACTGTTTCATGTGCCGTTACCGGAATGTTTTATTCCTGTACTTTACACGACATTTGATTGGAAAATAATAAATAAATTGTAACACAAATTATTATCTTACTAAATATAAATATATAGAGGATATTCACGAAAATTTGATGAATACCGAAAATATCTCGTGAGTGGCTACAAAGAAATATGAGGATCTTCACGAGCGACGCATTCATCAAATTTTCGTGAATTTTCTTTTTATTTAATGCTCTACGACTACAAACTCTCCAATTTGTGGCCTTTATTTGCCATTAAGGCGCAAAATTTATGTGCCGAACCGGCGTCCATACAAAAATTACAACAACCAAACTCCAACCATTGGAATGTGTGAATATCCGCACAAAAAGTAGTCCCGTCTTATTTCTCCCCTAACTTTACGATTTACCAAGGCTGGCGAATTGAAATAATCGCAATGTGTTTCGAAGAAATAGAACAATAACAAAAAACACCACTTTCTTATTTTCAATAACAAGACACGTCATTTTATTTTTTTTGAACTCAATGCACTGAAGACGTGTGAAGTTGAACTGAAGAAATTTGAAAGTGATTTCGGCTTTTCGCTGGAAGGTGAATGAGAAAGTCAAACTTTGAAACCGCTGATTTAATGAATTGATTTAGTCACTGTCACTATCAATTATTCGAATTCGTTTGTATTTGGGACTCTGGAATTCATTACTGATGTGCTGACTCGTTTAAAGTACATGTGATTCGTCATCCGAACCTACGATGAAATATCGATTTCTAAATATCATTTTGATATTTCGTTTTGCCGACCGACAGGGGAATATGACTTAATTTTTCAGCGTGAATTGATGCCTGAGCATTAAATAAAAATTGCAAATGTTAAATAAACATTTTAATCTACTGTTGAAACATTTTTTAAAGATAGATGACTTCAATAATTGTCCTATCATGTTTAGATTTTTTTTGGACTTGTTTTAGGTTTTTGTAGGTCAAAATTTTAGAATTTGACATTTCCGTGTATGCAGATAATGACAAAGAGCTGAATGATATATTTGCTGGCTTGTCTTCCACTGTATCATCACAATAATATATCTGCAGAGCTATTAATTTTGTCTTCATCTCTCCACCGGTAACCCTTCTTGTGTCGTTTTGACATTTTTACCTGAGAAATGAAGAGTGTTTGCAGATTTTCTGGTAGAAACAGAGCCTTGCTTCAAAATTTGATCAATATTATTTTTTACAAATTTACCTTTTAAGACTTTTCAGTGACTTTTTTAACCCTACTGATATTTACTCTTTGATATTGTATAAGAGCTCTCATCTGTTTCCTTCTTGGAGTCTATTGTTACCTTCAATACATTGTGTTTTGAGCTGGAGACCTTCCGTCTGTCTCTTCGATAATTTTCTTTTTCACTCAAGAGTTTAGTAGATGGATTGGGAACATAAAACAGAAATGGGACTGCATTCCCAACCATTTTTTCCCCAATCATCAGGATTCATGAACAGAACATTATGTTCTTAAAATGTTCTGAGCAGATTCTGTAATTTTTCAGGTGGACTTCCAATCACATTTGTTAATTTACAATTTTGCACCCATTTTTTGCACCTGTAATATTGGGAAGAGATCACATGCTACTGTATGTGGCACTCTGTATTATTCTATAAATTATGGTTATTAAACTTCACTGACAACTTTATACTTATTTTATATATTTATTATGGTTGTGAAATAGCCTTACCTACTGAAAGTAACAACTAATAAATAATTATTAGGGCTGAATTGCTGTCATAAGTTTTCAGGAGGGAACCAAATTACAGGGGAAGAAACTGAAAATGCTGTTTTTGCAAACCATCTAGAACTTTGAGTCTGGTAGTTACTCATTGATTTTCAGTGGTTCTCTGCTACTGGTAGCGGTACACCAGTTTCTTCCAGATGTAAAACTGCCAGACACAATATGACTCTGGATGTGGAAAGTGTCATAAAACCCAAATGAATAATTAGATAAATAAATGGGATAATTTGCGATATTTAATTATATACTTCACATATTAGATGCTGCCTTGGGGTAGGAGTGGGAGCAGACATTTTCACCCCTTCCTTTTCAAATACTAAAAATATACCTCCAATGGGAGGTCGAATAGTATACGAAAATTATTGGGCCGGATCGTGCAAGGCCGAAAAACAATGAAGTCTGAATGTCACACATTCATAGTAGACCACAAACAAAGCAACAAACATATACATACATATACACCACACATGTCGTGTTATTTTCGAGTTGTACTGCAAATAATTTGAACTTGAAGGTCAAACGAACCATTTCATTCAAGATTTTCACTCTTCTCTCCAGCCTGCTCCAGTCGTCATTTTTATGCATAAAACTTGATTATCTGGCAAACACGGCGCTATTGTATTAAATTGGGTCGGTAATTATTCTGTCAACTAACTTATCATTATCTTTCGGAATGCAATAAAATGACACCCCACCCACAGTATTTTTTTAAAGTATTATCGCAGTTGTTAGCAGCGCATTTGCAAGACGACATTTTGCTCCAAACTGACGCCAACCGCCAGGTGGACAGAAACTGGGCCAATATCAGGTTTCAACTCCAGTTGATTCTCCGGTAGATTCTATACTCCGTGATTCAGTGGACGAAGTATTCGTGTAAATTTTGTGATGGGACTGCTTGCCTACTTCCTTTGTGTATTGTTGGGCCATGTGAATGACCCAATTTTATTTGGACGCCTAAACGTCTGTACAACAGTTAATATATAAAGGGTGTGAGGTTTTGTACCCCATCGATACGACTTAAAAGGCGGTTTAGGCGAGATAGCACATCTTTATAGAGATATGCGATCCTCACGGTCGACTTGCTGGGATATGAGACCTAATACTATGGTAACAATGTGTTCATTACCTACTTAGTCTGTATTAACAGTTGTGGATTCGCTGGTGGGTGTATGCTGTCTCTGTACCACGTGCATCTTTATTTCTGTCATGGACTATATTTTTTCCTTATCAGTTCGTGCCACAAGTGTTGTTGTCGGAGTTCTTGCAGCGTGCTGAAGCTTGACAATCCGGTTAATGGGGAATAAATATCCGGAATTTGCGATTATTTTATTTATTTATTTATTTATTTATTTATTTATTTATTTATTTATTTATTTATTTATTTATTTATTTAGACTTTAAAATTACAGAAAGGAGTTTTAAAATCAGTGAGAAGCTTGTTTTGTTTAATGCTTGTTTTGCAGCACTGGAGATACCAACATAGTAACTAGTAAAACCCGAAATCATATCGATCACACAATAGAGTATTCAACTCCTGACGAAGTTCCAAAATGAAAGGGTTCTTCAGATAATCGACTTCCTTTCCTGTACATCCTCAATGTATTCAAGCACTATTAAAGCCTTAACTGCATCTGTGAAAATATACACCTGGAACTTAATTAATCACCCTCTGAAATGTTTCATGACAGAGAAGTTGCTGTTACTGATTATTATGTTTTAATGATTGCAATGTCTTGCAGTATATTTCAACTAGTGAAACATGATGTATCTGGTTGATAGCGTACCCTAAATACATCCCCTCGTCCACGTGAAGCATGCTTCCTACGAATGTCACAAAAAACCCACTATCATCCACATGAAATATCTGGGTATAATACAAGAAAATATGTAACTTCTTTTATCAATAAATGTTGACATGGCAAGGAGCAGACTGTCAAAGGCACTAAGATGGCAATTCGTTGGCATGCATACAGCAGGCATGTCATTCAAAGCTATTGGAAGGCAACTTGGCTATAGTCATTCTGTCATCACCAGTCTTGTCCGAAAACATCAACAAACCAACGATGTTAAGGACCGACCAAGGCTTGGACAACCCCAAAAAGACCTCTATTCGGGACGATTGGACTCTGGCAGGCCTTGTTGCTTCAGGTGGAGTTTTGAAACGCCTTTGGCCCCCCAACAGGCGTTTGTGCAACAGAACTGTCCGAAACCGTCTCACAGTACTGGGTATGAGGGTCATCAAACGTCCAGCTCTGTCCGATAAGCATCAAAGTCGACGTTTGGAGTGGTGTATGGCACGATAACATTGGAATCTCAGAACGTGGAGGAGAGTCCATTGGTCAGACGAGAGCAGGTTCCTGTTTCACGTCACAGGTGGTCGCTTGAGAGTATGGAGGCATAGAAATACTGCTTACATGCTGCCCAGGAACATCAAACCTGCTGTTTCTTATTGCGGAGGATCAGTAATGATCTCGGATTGTCTCCCTCGTGATTGTAAACTTTATACGGTGACTGTACGTGGGGAGCTCCATGGTCATCAGTACATCCGGGACATTCACAATTCGGTTCTCGTGCCTCATTTTCACAACCACCCGTTAGCTACTCGCCCTGTATTCATGGACGACAATGGAAAGCCACATCGTCCCCATGCGGTGAGAGCATTTACCCCGCATCCAACAAAATGGGCAAGACCGACCAGCGCTATATACAAAAATCTCCATTCAAATTTTATTATTAGGCTTTTCCCTCTGGAAAAGACTATTGTTTTTGTACGGATTATTATTTTTTATTTTTTTTTTTTTTTCCCACTCATTTTTGTCCGTACGATTCAGAAGCCATTTTCGAACCGATTTTCACACAATTTGGCACACGCATAGAGTGGCAAAAAATCTAAAAATGTACCGAAGCGGAATTTTCGATTTAACCCTTATTTCGCCAGAATTGGCAAAAAAACTGCCAAAATTGGGGTTTATCGGCACTTTCTCGAAACACGTCTTTAGGATTTTTTTTAAATATTCATAATTACTAGACCTGCCTATGACACAACCTTTGATACACACGACATATTAGGCGATGCATATGGTAACCCTCCACAGGCTGCCAAACATCGAAATTTTGATGAAATGGGCCAGTTTCAGACCCCCACAGCACCCAAACGATACCTGAGAGGTAAACATAACTTCCTTTATTGGAAGTGGAATTCACCGAGGATCATTTTTGTAAGTAATAAGGGTGTTCAGAAAACCAAGTGTTAACCCGTTTTGGGCTGGTTAAACAGCAATACCCCCAAAAAGCTCAAAACTTCATGTTTTCCGTGGATTTCTCTAAACGAGTCTTGTAGATTTTCAAGAAAAATTGGTCGCTCTCAGGTCTTGGTGTGACATTACAAGTTGCATGGATAAAATATTCCGGTCAGCATTAGTTAACCCTCCCCGAGCTGCTAAACGTAAAAATTGTGATAAAATGGGCTGTTTTTAGACACCAACAGCACCCAAACGATATACCACAGAGAAAGGGGCCTTCATTTATCGGACGCAAAATTGATCGGAAAATATTTTTGAAAGTGGTAAGGGTATTCAAAATTTGACGTCTTAACCCATTTTGGGCTGGTTAAAGAGAGATACCCATTAAAATCTTAAAATACCCGTTTTCGGTGGATTTCTCTAACAACATCTTGTAGGTTTTCAAGAAAAATCGGCTATTAGCAGGTCTTGGTGTGACATTACAAGTCGCATGAACAAAATATTCCGGTCAGCATTAGTTAACCCTCCCCGGGCTGCTGAAGGTCAAAATTGCGATAAAATGGGCTGTTTTTGCACACCAACAGCACCCAAAGGGTACACCACAAAGAAAAGTGCCTTCTTTTATCGCGCGTACAATTTATACGGAAACATTTTTGTAAGTAGTAAGGGTATTCAAAAGTCGACGTCTTAACCCATTTTGGGCAGGCTAAAGAGAGATATCCCTTGAAAGCTTTAAATTCCCATTTTCTGTGAATTTCCCTAACGGTAACTTGTAGGGTTTCAAGACAAATTGACTATTCGTAGGTCTTTATGTGACATTACAAGTTGCATGGACAAAATACTCCGGTGAGCGTTTTTTAACCATCTACAAGCTGCCAAGCATCGTAATGTTGTTAACATGGGTTCTGTTTTCAGACACGCACAACACCTAATGTATACATGAGAGATAAACATGATCTCCTTTGTTTGAAGTGGAATTCACAGAGGACCATTTTTGTAAGTAATAAAGGTATTCAAAAAGCCAAGCGTTAACCCCTGTTGGGGAGGTTAACAGGGATACCCATCAAAAGCTTAAAAAATCGTTTTCCCTGGATTTCTTTACAAACATTTTGTGGGGTTTTCAAGAGAAAATGGCCGTTGATAGGTCTTGGTGTCATATGACCAGTTGCATGGATCAATTATTCTGGTAGGCATTTGTTAACCCTTCATGGGCTGCTAAATGTAAAAAAAATTGAGGAAATAGTCTGTTTTTGGACACCAACAACATCAAATGGAAATGCCACAGAGAAACGTAACTTCTTTTACCGGACGCAAAACTGATAGGGAAACATTGATATTGATATTAACCCATTCTACCATTAATGATGGGTTTTACCTAAACATTTTTTATCAAACCCAAACCGAGTCATTTGAGACTACTATACTCACCTTTCTCATAACATCAATGAAGGAACTTTAGTGAGACAGTTAAAAACAATTCATCAGACACTGTGGGGTCAAGAAAAATCATGGAATCTAATCGGGAAAAGCCATGATTCTCCAGAATCATAAAGTCTAGTGTTTTCAATATTTTTGTCTCCAAAACATAGCCTATGGTCCCTCATTGGAACGATCTCGTTGAGCTCGTTCCAATGAGCGGTCATAAGCCATGTTTTTGAGACAAACATTGAAAACATTTAGTAATTCAAGAATTTATTTTGCAAATATTGTCTTTTACCCGCATTGGGTAAAGTGTTAAGAATGACCATTTCCAGCTACTGATACAGTATTCTGACCATGCAAGTGAACAAGCATGACAGAACGTAACTTGCTTTACTCTGTCTAAAAAAATTGATATGAGTCGTATGACAATGTTCGCCTGTTTTGGAGCAAGTTTGTTCCTTTGTTTACCCATATAATACAGTAGTTCAAAAGTAACAGTTAATCGATCACTTACTGTTTTGATCAAGATCAAGATTAATCGGTTAGCCGTTTCAGCTCTAGAGAGTTTGTCTCCGATTTTTTGAGGAAACAAAGTCCAAAATAAAAGCAGGTTTCTTCAGATGCCAAAGTGGGATGTGTCGCTCACGGTTATCTTTTATCGAATCTGATTCAAGTGTGGAGCATTCCAGATGAGGTTTAATTCGAATTCCCAAAAGAAGAATATGTTTCTTGTTTCTGTTACAGAACTTCAACATTTTGAGGATCTGAGACACAATTACAAGAGAGTTTGATGGAATAGCCAGCAGGTTAGAAACATATTTGGGTGACAGCTTAGATCTGCGCTTCTCAAGAGAAGACTCCCCCTGCTCCAACACACATTGAATCTACTGGCGATGCTCCCAAAGCTCCCAGGCTAATTCTAACACCACTATTATGAATTGCAGCAAGTTGTTTCAGGTACGACTTTCTAGCAGAACCGCAACGCACACAGTCGTAATCTAATTTTGATCTCACAAGTTATCTATTCAAATGGAGTAGTGTTTGTTTTTCCAGCACTTCAATCAATGCTACAAACTACCTTCAGAATGTTCGGTGTCCATTTACATCTAACTCTTAGCTGAATCAGGGACATTATATTTTTTATATTTATTAGGCTTTCCCAAACCCAGTTTGGGAAAGACTCTTGTTATTCTTCTTTTTCAAAAAATGTTCTTCTCTATTTAGGCTTTCCCAAACCCAGTTTGGGAAAGACTCTTGTTATTCTTCTTTTTCAAATTTTTCTTCTCTATTTTTTTTTAAATTTTTAAATTTTTTTTAATTTTTTTTCCCCCGTCAATTTTGTCTATTGCACTGCTCAAAAATAAGCTGTACGATTTTAACCAAATTTGACATACTTATGTAATGCCATAAAATCTAGTGAGATGAGGTATCGGCATGTCTATGAAAACGCTTATTTTCAAAATATTCTGCCCAAACCTTCAAAATTTCACCATTTTTCAAAAGTCGCAAAATTGTTTACAGTTATTTAGCTCAAATTTCCCACACATTTAGAGCATAACATGATACACAAAAATCGCCACAAAAATATGTCAAATTTAACCCCCATTGGCTAAAAACGACACGAATATAGCTTTTTTCTTCAAAATTGACCAACTTCAAGGGCAAATGTCTCTAACTTCAAGGTTGTTGTAACAATTGTTTTGGTATATGGATAGATGCAACAATGATTGCGGAAGAAAGTTGCTGTTTACGCTTTAATCTCAGATTTAACCCTCAAGCACAACGAGGCCGACAATAAGTGTACCGTTTGAAAATGCCCAAATTAGCCAACTTTGGTTGTTTTTTATATCATTTTGGAAAGGGCTAATTTCAAACACATTGCATGTCCCTATTCATAATTAACTACCAAGCATATTTGCTGTGTAAATTTGGTTGTAAAGTTGAACCCTATGCCCATTCTGGTTGCATAAACGTATGTCCCGTCCAAAAAAAGTCCCATTTTTTTCGAAATTTGGTAATTTCAAGGGACAATTTACTCCATTTCTAATTGATTGTGCGCTGAATGTTTTCTATGGCTGCATGCAGCAGTCAAGGTATGACAACTTCTGTTTTATATGTTATTATCAAAAGTTTAACCCTTGGCAGATTTGAGACTTCCTATAAGGGTAGCGTTTGAATAATTGTTATTTTTGCCAACTTTTACATGCGATTTATCAGCAGGGGAGCCATATTTTCACAAAACACTTCCCAGGAGAAGATAGGACATTATCCCAAGAACAATTTTGCTTTATATGTTTATTCAAAGTTTTAATCCTTACCCAGTTGTCGGGCCTTGATTGAATGGAGTATCCTCAAATTGTGCATGTTAATTCAAATACCAAGATTCAAGTTTCCTCCTTGTCTCTTATCAGAAACTCAAGCTGTGATTGATAACAGGTCTCTGGAAAGTGAAATGAGGTATCGTCATATTCGTGAAAACAGTATTTTCAAAATATTTTGACAAAACCATCAAAATTTCACCATTTTTCAAAAGTCTCAGGTATTTAGCTCCGATTTTCCAAATATTTAGAGCATAATATGATGCAACAAAATTACCACACAAATATTTCAAATTTAACCCCTGCTGGCTAAAAATTACATGAATATACCATTTTTTCTACAAAAGTGACCAACTTTAAGGGCGCATGCCAATGTGAAAGAGTACAGTCGGTACAGTTGCCTGCCTGCCTGCCTGCCTACCTGCACCTCATTAACCATACACCATTCACGTCATTGTTGTATGAAAAATAGTCTCTCTGCCTGCTTGATTTTGTCATTTCTGGCAACTGAATTGCCCGAAATTTTTGGCTCCTTCCCGACTCAGGGGAGGGGGAGGAGGCAGTCCACCCAGACACCCTGGCCCGTATGCCCATGATTCGTCTGTACTTAATTTTTTCAAAGCAAAACGGACATGGCTCGTTTTGCTTTCCAGGAAAATATTCAGTAATTATTGAAGAGCAAATTTTGTGTTAAATGTTTTGATGTCCTGCTTTATCTCAAACATCTGTTTTGGCTGCATAAAACATAGTAGTATCACAAAAAAACTTTGCTTCAACTACATTTTTCTATTTTCGAAACTGATCGATAGTTTCGTGTACAACACAGTTTACCTTTTTAAATTAAAAAGTTGGGAAAGCCCGTAATTTGTCCAGCAAATTACATTTCTCTAGTTTTTTTTTCCTCCGTGAATTTTGTCTGTTGAACTGCTCAAAAACAAGCTGTATGATTTTAACCAAATTTGGCATACTTCTGTAATGTCATAAAATCTAGTGAAATGCGGTATCGTCATGTCTGTGAAAACGCGTATTTTCAAAATATTCTGCCAAAACTTTCAAAATTTTAACATTTTTCGAAAGTCTCAAAATTGTTTACAGTTATTTAGCTCAAATTTTCCAAACATTTAGGGCATAAAATAATATAACACGAACACCACTCAAATATTTCAATATTAACCTCCATTGGCCAAAAATGACATGAGCATAGAATTGTTCTTCAAAATTGACCAACTTCAAGGGCAAATTTCTCCAATTACAAGGTTGTTGTAACAATTATTTTGGTATGGATAGATGTAACAATGTTTACTTTTTAATCTCAGAATTAACCCTCAAGCACAATGAGGGCGAGAATAAGAGTACCGTTTGAAAATGCCAAAATTAGCCAACTTTGGTTGCTTTTTCTATCATTTTGGAAAGGGTTAATTTCAAACACTTTTCATGTACGTATTCACAGTTGACTACCGAGCATATTTGCTGTTGTAAGTTAAGTTGTAAAGTTTAACCCTATCCCATTCTGGTTGCATAAAAGTAGGTACCGTCCAAAAAAAACTCCAATTTTTCAGAATTTGGTAAGTTTAGGTGACGATTTACTCCATTTTTAATTGATTGAGCTCTGAATGTTTTCTATAGCTGCATGCAGCAGTCAAAGTATGACAAATTTTGTTCTATATGTTATTATTAATAGTTTAACCCTTGGCAGATTAGAGACTTCCTATAAGGGTACTGTCGGAATAATTGTTATTTTCGCCAAAATTTACATGCAATTTCTCAGCACTGGAGCCATATTTTCTCAAAACGTTTCCCATGAGAAGATAGGATATTCATCCAAGAACAATTTTGCTGTTATATGTTTTATTCCAAGTTTTAACCCTCACCCAGTTGTCGTGCCTTGACTTGGTGTACCCTCAACTTGTACATGTTCATTCAAATACCAAGATTCAAGATTCCGCCATGTCTGTTATCAGACACTCAGTCTGTGATTGCTGTTCACACATTTAGAGCATAATATGATACACTAAAATCACCACACAAATATTTTAAAATTAACCCTTATTGGCCACAAATGATATGAATATAACATTTATCTTCGAGACTGACTAACTTCAAGCGCTAATTTCTCTAATTGCAATGTTGTTGTAACAATTATTTTTGTATGTATAGCTGCAACAATGCTTGCAGAAGAAAGTTAATGTTTAGTTTTTAATCTCATCTTTAACCCTCAAGCACAATCGGGGTAAGAGTTCCATTCGAAAATGCTAAAATTAGCTAACTTCCGTTACATATTCCTGTCATTTTGGAAAGGGTTAATTTTAAATACTTTGTTTTGCTATAGGTAGAGATGCTTAATGAACAAATCAGCTGCTGTATGTTTTGCTTTGGGGCTTAACCCAAAATATGCTTTGGCCACGTAAAGAATAGTATTATCTGATAAAAATTGATTTTCAGTGAATTTTGCAAACATCTGTACTCATTTCCTCTAATTGCAAGGTTGTTGCAGCAATTATTTTGGTATGGATAGATGTAACAATGATTGCAGAAGAAAGTTACTGTTTACTTTTTAATCTCAAGATTTAACCTCCAAGCACAATGATGGTGAGAATAAGAGTACCATTATAGAATGCCAAAAACAACCAACTTTGGATGTTTTTTGTCTATCAGTTTGGAAATGGATAATTTCAAACACTTTGCTTTGCTATATGTAGTCTGCATTTCTCATTGGAATGTTGGGAAAGCCCGTAATTTGTCCAACAAATTACAATTCTCTATTTTTTTTAATTTTTTAAATGTTTTTTTCAATTTCTTTTCTTTTCGCCATCAATTTTGTCTGTTGCACTGCTCAAAAACAAGCTGTACGATTTTAACCAAATTTGGCATACTTATGTAATGCCATAAAATCTAGTGAAATGAGGTATCACCATGTCTGTGAAAATGCTAATTGTCAAAATATTCTGCCAAAACCTTCAAAATTTCACCATTTTCAACATAGCTCAAAAACAAGCTATATCATTTCAACCAAATTTGGCAAACTTATGTATTGTTACAAAATCTAGAGAAATGAGGTATCGTCATATTCCTGAAAACGCTTATTTTCCAAATGTTCTGCCAAAACAATCAAAATTTCACCATTTTTCAAAAGTCTCAAAATTGTTTACAGTTATCTAGCTCAAATTTTCCAAACACTTAGAGCTTAATATGATATCCCAAAATCACCACACAAGTATTTCAAAATTAACTCGTATTGGCCAAAAATTATATGAATATAGAATTTTTGTCTTCAAAATTGACCAACTTCAAGGGCAAATTTCTCTAATTGTAAGATTGTTGTAACAATTTTTTTGGGATGGATAGTTGCATCAATGATGGCAGAAAAAAGTTACTGTTTATTTTTTTATCTTAGATTTAACACTCAAGCATAATGAGGGTGAGAATAAGAGTACCGTTTGAAAATGTCAAAAATAAACAACTTTGATTGTTTTTTTATCATTTTGGAATGGGTTAAATTCAAACCCATTACATGTCCGTATTCACAATTGACTACCGAGCATATTTGCTGTTGTAAGTTTGGTCATAAAGTTTAACTGTATGCCCATTCTGGTTGCATAAATGAAGGTTCCATCCAAAAAAACTCCCATTTTTCAGAATTTGGTAAGTTTAAGTGACAATTTACTCCGCTTCTAATTGATTGAGCGTTGAATGTTTTCTATGGCTGCATGCAGCAGTCAGAGTATGACAAATTTTGTTTTATATGTTATTATTAAAAGTTTAACGCTTAAATATTTGAAACGTCCCATAAGGGTACTGTCAGAATAATTTTTTTTTTGCCAGCGCTTACACGCGATTTCTCTGCACTAGAGCCATATTTCCCCAAAACATTTCCATTGAGAAGATAGGGCATTCATCCAAGAACAATTTTGCTGTTATATGTTTTATTCAAAATTTTAACCCTCACCCACTTGTCAGGTCTTGAACTGAAGTAACCTCAACTTGTACATGTACATTGAAATACAAAGATTCAAGAGTCCTCCATGTCTCTTATCAGGCAGCCAGTCTGTGATTGATGTCCACACATTTAGTGCATAATATGATACACCAAAATCACCACACAAATATTTCAAAATTAACCCCTGATGGTCAAAACTGATATGAATTTCAAAATTGACTAACTTTGCGGGCAAATTAGTCTAATTTGCAAGGCTGTTGTAACAATTATTTTGGTGAGGATAGATGCAATAATGATTACAGAAGAAAGTTACTGTTTACCTTTAACCTCAGATTTAACCCTCAAGCACAATGATGGTGAGAATGAGAGTAAAAGTAGCCAACTTTGGTTGCTTGTTTCTAACATTTTAGAAAGGGTTAATTTCAAACACTTTGCTTTGCTATATGTAGAGATGCTTGATGAACAAATCCGCTGTGGTAAGTTCTACTCTGGGGCTTAACCAAACATATATTTTGGCCACTTAAAGAATAGTACTGTCAGAAAAAAATGGATTTTTAGTAAATTTTGCAAATTTCTGTACTCATTGTCCAGACACAAGAAAGAAATAGCTCATTGTGCTTTCCATAACTGCATCAAAAATCAGTGTCGAACAAATTTTGCGTTATATGTTTTTGTGTCCCGCTTTATGCAATACCAGTTTGGGCTGTACAAACATGAGTATCGTCAAACAAAATTTATTTTCTGATTAATTTCGTACTTTTCTGTACCCAGTTTCCCTGGGCGGGATTGAAATAGTCTATTTTCCTTTGCATATCTGGATTGTGTCTTATAGGAAAACAAATCTTTTGTAATAAGTTTTGGTGTCACACATAATCCAACACATGTTTTCACAGCATTATCCAGAAATCTTTTGTAATAAGTTTTGGTGTCACACATAATCCAACACATGTTTTCACAGCATTATCCAGAAAAAAACTTTCATTTTCATGAATTTTACTGCATTCTACATGTACACTCATTTCACCTGTCATTAAATCCAAAACCACACAACTTTATTTCCGTTAAAATGACTATTAAAGTAACTAACTGTTTGCCGTAAACTGTTTTGCACATATATATGAACATTGCATTTCATTTGTGGTCTCACATTTAACACTCCAGGACACTGATGGCTATTTTAAAAAAGTATCATTTGAAAATGACAGAATTGGCCAACTTTGGGTGTTTTTTTTTTCTTCTATCAATTTGGAAAGGGTTAATTTCAAACACATTGCTTTGCTATATGCAGTCTGCCTTTTCACACTAAAAAAGGCTGGAAAAGCCCATAATTTGTCCAACAAATTACAATTCTCTAGTCTATTTATTGGTATTTAAGGTCACATATTTCTGCACAATGGCTAATCATGACCACGACAGTTTTACGGGTGGAGGACACCGGAGTACCCGGAGAGAACCACCGAGCAACTGTCAGCTCCCCAACATACTAACTCTACACAAGCAGGGTTAGCATTGGTTGAAGACAAGTGCACCATCGACGTGCAGTACGCCTTAGTACACAACGCCACCGTGTTCCCTTGTGGGCAATGGGGGTGAAGTGTCTTACCCAAGGGCACAACGCGGTTACCGCAAGTGGGATTCGAACCGAGGGCCTTTAGGCTTGCAGCCTACACCTCTACCTACTGAGAAAGATACCATTAACCTGTAACCAGACATCACAGAGGCACAGTGTGATATGATGTTTAACGATGGTTGTACAGTACTGTGATCACAAAAAAATTGTATTTCTGTAGATCAGATCGGGATCGGGTCGCGACAAACTTATACACGAGTGGTTGGAGATTTCATAAATAGAATATTTCAAACTCGAATCTGAATCACTAAAAACAAGAGAAAATCATTCCAGATTCAATATTCCCACATTCTTTTCTGAGTTGTGAGTTTCTACTATTCTGTGGAGAGAACAGCAGGACGATAATTTCGACCGGATCGCGACCTAGTCGCCACCCAATGGAAATTCTATGTCCACCTTTATCATCACAGTTCTGTATGTTACGCATTTCATGCATCTTAACACGTCCATCCCACACATACATACACCGATAAAGCGACATATAATTCATTCCATTTCTTATGTGCAGTTTCAACTGCAACGAGATCTTATATTTACGAACCAGTAATTCGCAAGTGCAAGCTAGTAACTTGTAACCGCCTGTTAATATCTTAGCGGATTTTCTAACGTACTTCTCCGTCGTATTAAAAAACCTTTTAAATCTAGAATTTACAAGTCGGCGAGGCAGTGAGGAAATGTTGCAGTGTTTTAGAATAAAATCGAATGATAAAAGCGACAAGCTTTCTGGCACATTAACGCACTCTAAAGTTAATAGACACGAAAGACAAGGTATTGAAGCAGCTATTATTAAGATGTCGTAAAATCAATAGATTTGACCAGCAGTGTTTTCAGATGACAATAACCAGAATGAATATATATTTCTAGGTTCAATAAAAGGAGATGTGTCTTCAGAGAATTTAGATTACACAGGTTCCTTTAAAAGGATATGACAAAGATGCTCAACACTGGATGCCCACTTACTGCACATAAATTTGAAGTCACAGGGAGGAAGAAACGGCGACGGTCGGATCAAAAGTTGTTTTTCATCTTTGACTAGCAACCAACGATGAGATTTTGTTTGTAAATTTATTGACCCAATAAATGGTTTCGAACCATCACACTTTTGGATTATACTTGTTCCGACTCTGTGACGTAGAGGCGCGCCCCTGATTACGCCTTAATGGTGTGAAAAATATATGTGAACTAAACAGAAGTAGTGACCTGTTCAGATGTCAGATGACAGGTATGTATGTGTTGTGTTTGTTGTTCACGATGGTAGAAGCCGTTCTGGTCCAGAATTGGTGTGACTCAACGAAATAATGGGTACATTTGATATAGAAGAAAACGTGACACTGTCGACAAGAATAATTATAGATGTTGCAAATAAATCCAAACTCATCATTATTCCCTGTGTGATGACTTCAGTTGCAGGACTTTTTGCCCTGGTGAATAATTCGGCCGTACTTCTGATTTGCTTTTTGCGAAGAAACAAAAGACAAGAACTGTCTCCTGCGTTGATTTCTCTTCTAACTGCAGATCTTATGATGTGTATTACGCCATTTAGTGTATTCTCTGGTTTCTACAATGAGACTACTATAAACGTGTGTAACGCTGTGATGTATATCTGCCGGATATCAATCTTTGCAATGGTAGCAAACTGCGTTCTGGTGTCAGTTGAACGTTTCATAGCTGTAAAGTATGCTTCCACATTTAAAATGGTATTCAGCAGGCGAAGAGCTTTGATTTCAATAGCCTTAGTATGGGTCATCGCATTAATTATTGGGGTGGTGCTTCCGAATATACTGTGGGACGGGCGATTGTGCGATCGGAGATACACATTTAATATGAAGGTTGTCATGTTTCAGGTAATACTTCTCATTGCACCGGTAACAACGGCTCTGGTGTTTTATATAGTTGCGTACAGACTAATTAAAAGAAACAAACAAAGAAATAGCAAATGTTTACAGAGTTTCAAAACTGCATGTGTGGTCTCCTTTTTCGATTTTCTGGGCATCTTCGTGCTCAATCTGTATCTTCTGAACGAAGGATGTGGGTTTGGGGAATTTTGTGGTTTGGATGGGGTTGTTTTTAATGTATGTTTGTTTATGGTTGCACCTGTTATCGTAACACTAACCAGTGCACTAAATCCGGTTGTTACGATGGTGAGATGCGAAGGAATTCGCAAAAACATTATATCAGTTCTCCCCAAATGTTTTCGAAAAGTTGAACCAATGCCTGGAAATCAATCTTCACAGATAAATGCCCCCGGCGTGTATAGTCATGATGGGTGTGTCACACAAACACAGTGATCTACAGAAGAACGTGTTCACATACTCAGAGGTTATTACATTGTTAGTGTCTTATCGGTCGAGATATCTCCCCAAGGTAACTTTATATCAACCGGAGACCGAAGGTCGAAGTCTTATGTGAAGTTACCGTGGGCCGATATCTCGGACGATATGAAACTAACCAAGTAATAACCTCTTTATTTACTAACACAAAATTTGAAAAATTCTCAAGACTGTTCAAGTTTTCTGACAGTGTTATTGTTTCTCATTTTTTCACGAAGTCCGACGGTTCGTCTTCTCCTACTCCAAGTTCAGCTTTTCAAGCGTCTCGATTTCCCCACTGTCTCATAGAGTTGCCACGGTTATTTGTTTTAATAATCGATAATCGGTCAACAATAATCGACAGTCAATCGATTAATCATATCATAAACCATATGGGATTTTTCCTACGAAATATTCACTTACCGTTTGTTGGTTAGTTACTAAATATGTAGATATAGACAAATATCATTTCTGAGGAGCCAGACAGCCTTAATTATACAACGCTTATCAAAAGACTCCTTTTAAAAAGTTATCATAAGTTGCCTCCAATGTTGAACAAAAATAATTGAATTTGCGAAATACACACTAAGGTAGGCCTTAGTGTGTATTCCGCAAATTCAGTTATACTAAATCCACTTGACAAATCGCATCTAATACAGCATCTCCGTTTCACCAACACATAGAAATAGATATTTTAGACATGAAAAAAAGGATACAACTCTTACAAATCAAGTACTACGTTCTGGTCGACAAAGCCCTTGGTTATGAAACATAAGATGGGCAATTATTCGAATACACAAAACATTAATCGATTACTCATGTTATGAACGATTAATCGATTAACTGCGGCACCTCTACTACCTCTTCCCCCACTTCAAACAATCTCCGCTTACGACTCTGAATTTTAGTTTGTGGTGAATTTTCTGTACGACTCTCATCCACCTAACTCTTACTTATTGTCAGCATTAATTTCTCATCATACAAAACCTACTCTTTTACCGATTGATTGCTTTCTACGAATAACGGTGAACGATTTCGCTGTAAACAAAATGACTAACTATAGTAATGCATCAAGGGGAAACTCTAGCTTGGTTCATATCGGCCAAGTTTAGCGTCTTATCAACCGACTTTGCAGTTACATCAATCGAGCTCGATAATGGGCAATTCTAGGGATGAAAGTCATATCTAATAAATAAAATGGTTTTTAACGTTTCCTGTACAGCCATCTTGTTTCAACTTTTGTGTGTACAAAAATCGGGAGCAGTATGTTAATTAAAATATAGTACTACATTTCGAAGAGAAACATTCAAAAATGTGCGCCTTGTTTTTATTATATATAGAATAAAAAGGTATCAGGGCGGGTAATCAGATTTAAACCACGTGTAGGATAAGGGTTTTAACCACGATGCTCTGTCTAGTGGTTTAAACCCTTATTCTACGAGTGGTTCAAATCGGATTACCGGCCCTAGTACCTCTTTGTTTTATTTATACCACGCTCTTACTTACTAACTGACTTTGTCACTTGAAACGGAGTAAAAACGATACTTTTTATCGCAAACACATTGGTTTGCTTTGTTTACATCTCGCCGGTGTGCAGTACTTCCAGCTGCCTGTGAATGCTTGATTGGCAGCTGGAACATTGTCACAGTTGATTATTTCACTTTGCTTATTCAGTCCAATTATTATTAACAATTCTTAAATTTTGTTTTAAATATTGAATTGTTGGTATTTTAAACTTAATAAGCCACTGCAAGTAGTAGATAGTACCACAAAACGTAGTATGTCAAAGATCGTGACGTGTGAATGTATCGAAGTCGGCAAATTGGGTCATGGTCAAAGGTCAAGTTGGATGTAGTTCCTACTATAGGTGTAAATTTTTGTAATGGAAGTCCAATTGAAAACATTTTAACCGCAGTTGAAGCTTTACATCGGTAGTGGGCTAAAAACCAAAATTTAACATTCGGGCTTTTCAAAGTTAGTAACACAGGTGAACATTGTATAAATATATATATATTATTGTATCTATTGATAATTAACGGATTCTGTACGACGATACATACAGTTTATTATAACAGTCTGTTTATCTGAGTCGCGATTCCACCGAATGCACGAGACCAGATCGGCTGGATCAAACACGACACCCACGGTGTCGTTTTTGATCCGATCTCCAGCGTTCACTCTGTCGCCCCAATTGCACTAAAAATTTGACTTGGCTCTAAAACATCTCCGTTTGGCTAAATATTTGGCACTCAAAAATCCTTGCATTTGCAATTCGGAAATGTCACCACAACAGTAAAGAGAACTGTTGAATAAACAACATGCTTATATCATTATGTCAGTTATGATTTTCAGATATATCTTTTCGGTCGACGGGGAAGTGCATTATCAATGGTCGCAGAGCCTACCTCGCTGTCTGCCGACTATTACCCCATCCCTGTTAACGTTAAATAATATTGTATAACCATCCCCGATAAAGGTATCTCCCTTAACATTATTAGAAGGGCGAGGAAGGTCCAATTAAGAAACGAATAATTGTTGAGAAAACTACCTTTGATGTCAGTAGAAAATAAATCCAGTTTCCTTTTGTTACTTTTAATAAACGAAACGATGGAGCTGTCTGTTGTTTTCGTTTATTAAAAGTTAGAAATTAGAAGCAACTACTTCACAGATAATCAATCATTAAGAATATCCACCACAGCTGTCACCACGAAGTAAAGTCCACTTTGACTCTTTGTGTATTGATTGTGTGTTTACAGTAAGTTGCACGTTTTTATTCTTCTCGGGAAAATAATTAGCAAATCATAACTCGTATACTTTTATATTAATGTAAAGGACATTGTTGATATAACGAACAAAAATGTAACAAAACATCAAAAGATGGTGAAAAGTACTATTTTCTTATTTTTAACCCTTTACCCAACGTAACGTCCAAAACCGGCCAGCGCTATTCTCAAAAATCGTCAATTAATTTTCATTATTTTTTTCATTTTTTGTCTCAAAAACATAGGTTATGACCCCTCATTGGAACGAGCTCGTTGAGCTCGTTCCAATGAGGGGTCATAACCTATGTTTTTGAGACAAAAAATGAAAAAAATTAGTTATTCGAGAATTTTTTTTTGCATGTGTCGTCTGCTTTTCATGTTAGGTAAAGGGTTAAATGGGTTTCAACAGAGAATAATAGTCAAATGTTCAGACCGTTTGGAAATAAATGTAAAAAGCCATCATGCATTTTTATACTACTCTGCAGGAAAATACCTGAAGATATGGTCAACAGTATTAGCATGCCATGCAGTCACCAAATATTAACTAAAGTTGAACAGTTTGTTCAGAAGTTTCAGAGATATATGTGAACTGGAAAACAAAACTCTTTATTACACGCCTGTTCGATGTAATAATGAATGTGTATAATAAACACAGAACGACAAGCGTGTGTGAATGGGTTAATTGATATGTCACTTGTGCCATCGCGCAAGGATAAAAATCGAGGCTTGTGGCCTCTCGTTCTATCCTTCATCGCTGGAACTCGTGTCATATCGGTTAACCCATCCACACAAGTTTGTCGTTCTGTACATTAGTTTTGTTGAGAACACCAAGATTTCTTTCAACAAAGGGGTCTCGTTAGAATACTCTAGCAGGAGATTTTCACGATTTATTGTTTAAATTGCACATCAGTTTACGATTTGAACTGAGATCGAGTGACCTCGACCTTTATCTGATTTTTTTTATTATTTGTCCAGTGACGTCATGTGGGAAGACGAGAGGTTTATTTCCAAAACTTGTTATCTTTAACAGTTGTCTACCGTCAGTTTCTCATAATAACTTGTTTTCTAAACCTTTATGCATCTTCATCAGGCGGTGCCAGCATTATTTTAGTTTTTGTTATTTTTGTATAATTTATGTAAACAACAGTTAAGGACATTCTCTTACCCCTCATCCCCTTCCCCACCCCAAACATAACTCCATCCATTGAGCGTCTCGGGGTTTTTCAGCTGTTAGGGGTCACGTTATGGAAAAAAATGGCTAAAAATACGAGAGGGAAAAATGTTTCATTTCCTTGAAAACTTGTTTGGCTCCTTTTCACACCCGTCCACCCTCGAATATCTACTTTCCTGAAATTTTCACTGGCGCCCCTCTCTTTTCTTACCTCACAAAATGGCGACGTAAAAACGCAAAGCTGGCAAACTGTTGCTCTATTTAACAATATAACACAGGTAATGCAACGTTATAACTACAAGAGACATGTATAAAAAGTCCCCGTGTCACTAGAAGATTACTAAGGTGCACGCGCTGATATTTTACACTGGTTTCTTGATGGCCAGAGGCGATAAGACTAATAAAGATGTATGACAATATATTTGTTGTTCACTGGTAGTCTGCCCAGTTTGTTATAATATCGGACCTTCCGAATATCAGTTCTTCGTAGTAATGGGCCTTTGGGGTATTGAGTCATCGGAATAAAGAGCCGACACCATTTATATTCACAGGTGTAATAATACAGTTCAGTATCCATTCTGTATCCACCAGTGATAGGTTTATGAGAGATTAAACCAAGAACCGAGCAGTTTCTCAGCATAAAAATACACAAGCATCCTTTGAGTGGAACATTCAGTTTTTGTTTTTTTACATTATAGGTTTTTGTTCCAATAAGACTAAAATCCTCGCACTCTGATTGAACAAGAGCTCGCTTAGTTTTTTTTTATGTTTACGGTTTCAGTGGCATATGTTACCACCTGACGTCACTACCTGCAATGTTGATAACAGTGGGAGTAGATTCAAGTGCAAACGGCCTATAAAATCGTATTTTTCGCGACCAGTGATCATTCTATGAATATTTACTGACAACCCACTTATTATTATAAGTTCATGATCTGAACTGAGATAGAGTAACCTCGACCTTTATGTATGTTATTGTTTGTGTGTTGTCCAATGACGTGTTGGGGTACACAGGAGGTTTATTTACTGGATTCGTTATCATTAAAGTTACCTTGTTCATTCAAGTTGTCTTGTTCATTTCACGATTTCACTTCGCTTCGCGTGTCGGTTGAACATAAGCTCAGAGCCGCAGACCTCAAACCATGTTACCGACAATTTATCACAATAACGTGCATATTCCAATAAGACCCCACCCATAGCTAATGTTAAGAATTAGCAGTTCATCCTCAACATCCTCAAAAATTCTTCTCACAAAAATTGCACGCCAACGCCAGTTTGAGGTCACTTGTGTAACATGCTTTTTAGGCCTGGCACAGAAACATGTCGGTCAAATTCAACTAGAGTCGAGATTAATTCTTAATTCGAGTTTTGATACAGACGCCGCATTTCTGTCGCAAAAAATTCAATTCTCGTTCCCATAAATCTCGTAATGGGCCAGCTTGTATTAAATACTAGCGGTTGGGGACTCAATAGATGATATGGGTGTAGATGTACAGCAAAAAACTCTCCGTGTTCCGACCTGAAAACGTTTTTACCATGTGCGGACATTATTCCGTTCATTGCAAAACTCATATAAAATGGATGATGAATGATGCGCCCCAGTGGGATCCCCAGGAAGTGGAGCATTGCTTCTTTATAGTGGTAAACAAGTTCCGCTTTACTGGTAAAATAGAATTCGAAACCAACGCTTGGAGTGGAAGTCTTCTAAAGTGGGCTGCACAGGTTTCAACGATTGGCTCAACTTGACTTCTAGCCAAAATTGCTAAATGTTACATTAAACATCAGTAGTCAAGGAAGGCACTATGGGGACCTGATTTAACACTGAAAACTCCTAGCCGATGACACTCTGGCGTAACAATGTCTATGGGAATTTTCAGTGTTAAATCAGGTGCCCAATATTCCTCCTAGACGTGAAATTTCAAAAAATTCAAAACCCTATGGGAAGTTTGAGTGTTAAATCAGGTGCCCATATTACGTCTCGACGTGAATTTTCAAGAACTTCAAAACTCTATGGGAGTTTTCAGTGTTAAATCAGGTCCCCATAGTGTCTTCGCCTCTTATCACTGTTTTCCCCATAGACAATCCTGGAGACACTCTAGCGAAATTGCAACATTTTATTACAAACTTGTTTTAGGATATCTTGTTTCTAATTCTCTGCTTTTTTAGAAAAGCTAAGAAGAAAAAAACAGAATGAAAAAAAAATTGATGGCACACGTTGTGGTCGAACTTTCTGTGAGTAAAATATTTAAGATTATATGATTGTCACAACCCAATCGTCAGTTTGTGACTTATCTAATTGGAATTGAGTTTTGATGTTGCAGTTACGTGTTATCGTAAGTTCTGTGATAAGAAAGGGACAGAGAGACCACTAGGCTCGCCCGCAAGCTTCAGTTATAGCATCTGACTGTTGTAAGATAAGAGGGGCAACGGTGGCCCATATCGCTGTGCAGCAACGCGCCTCTGAGGGCGTCTTAAGTAGTGTGGTGAATTAGACCCGCTGTCAGTGGGTTATATAAGTTCGTGGCTGTGCCACGGGCGTGGCTGGGCTACGTACAGGTATGTCCGTTCCCGTGCATGATAGTACGCTCCCCCAATTCTACATAGAAATGGGATGGGGGAGGGGGGTGTGGTCCACAGGTAAATTCCTATGCTTATACATGGGCGGGGTGCCCATGGATACTACTTCATAAGAGACACCGGCGGTGAATATTAGTATGTGATCGCCATAGATGAATCTAAGGTCAGCCCCTGAGGGCCGATGGCCTGGGGCTCAGAATGAGGTTAACGCCGCCCTGCGTTGTGCTGGGGTGTGAGCCTTCATGCGGTGGAGGCTAATGTGATATAAATTTAAGTACCATGCCAAGTACAATTTTCTCATGTGTACTGAGGGCGTAAGTTGACAGATTGGTAATATGTTTGCTAGCCGTGTCAGCCAGTGCGGCGAGGTGTGAATGTCGTTTCATTTATCGCCGTGTTTCTGATCTCCGGATGCGTTTGACATGTATAGTGGCTCGTGAGCTACTTGCTCGACGACGCTGAGGTAAACAGTGGGTTTTGGAGGAATGAGCTCCACTGGTCGGAGCAAATCGGCCTCGTCAAGTTTGTTTATTGTCGAGTATCCTGGTCAGGTTGCGCAGTATGCCCTCTCTCGTGCATTTATGGGCAAACTCGGTAAAGGCAGTAGTAGCGATTGTTGTTTTGCCAGGAGAGTAGGTACTAACACATGGGTGGGCCATTTGTTTGTGTACCTAGGACCGAGCCATCCAGCCGGGAGGCACGTGCAGGTGAAGTGCCTGTGTCTAAAGCGTCAGGTTCAACGGAACTGGACAAAGTTTCCGGGTCGTCATAGGAGAATTCTATGCTCTTCGATGACGTAGTAGTGAGACAACCGTTGGTTCCAGTGGTGGAAACGGGGACAAGCTTTGACAACGAGGCGTCGGAGTCTAACTCCAGGGGAAGATATGGTCCCTACGGCCGACGTGAGTGGACATATCGGTGGGCTCAGTGGTTGGTAGTGGGCCGAGCCAACCTGATTCAGTGTTGGTTGATACCAGTTGTATGTCTGACAGTACCGACGGTATCATTCGAATTATTGTTGGACCCGTGGTCTGTAGTCGGTGGAGGGGCCACAAGCTCTCTGGCATAGTGACCTGTGACCATGGTAGTTGGCTACTATAAGGGGTCATAAGTGTACTAAGTACGGTAGAAGTGGTAATGTCAAGGGGCGCGCAAGGTGTGGAATCTCGCAGGTCTCGGACTTAGAAGTAGGGACAACCCAGGGTAAAACAATCGTCAGAGAAAGAGTCATGGAGGATTCTTACCTTAATTGGTGAGAGGGGGCGGGGGGTCAAATCAAAGAGGTCTTTGGGTGGCCTGCGTAATAACGAGAACTCAGTTTTTGAAGAGTATCTTGATGACACCTTTGGGGGTCACTTCTGTTCGAGCTGAGGTCGTGGTCGCAGGAGCTTAGGGGGAAATTGGGAAATACGGTGAAAAGGAGTGCCAAAGGTGTAATCTGAGCAAACCGAAAATACTAAGCAATTTCTATTAGAATGTCCAAAATACCAGTCTAACAGAATAAGATTTACTGGGAGTATAACGGGGAAGTGTGATGGGAGAATGTGGTTAGTGGGTGACACAAAGGAGAGGGTTAGTGTGCTTATCGAAGAGAATATAGAAGAATGGGGCACGGGATGTCATCAAGCAGTTCATCTCCGAGTGTTGGGAAGAGAGAAGAAGCGTCAGAATAGGGAGGCAGTTGGGAGCACAGGGTAACCAAGGCTTTCTCTCCTGAGAACCTGGACAAATCAGTGGCCGATCAAAGTGCTATCATTACTATATTACCAGTTCAAACATTCCTCTAATAAACGTTTAGTTGCTTACTACTCGCGTAGGTGAAGGAGCTGAAGACAATTTATAACACACTTGTAACTCCATCATCTGATTAATTGTTAGAAAGATCTCTCCGAGATCTTTTCAACAATTAATCAGATGACAATATCAATCTGCGCATGCCAGTACGTGCAGAATATCACAATATCCATAGTGGTAACTTAAAATGTTTAACACCGGGCCTATGAATGGAAGGGCCCTAAGAATATGATTTACAGCGAACTGAGAGCATCTATTCTGTATTTACTGGGAGGTTCAGTAATAACTTAAAGGCTTGAATGGGTTAAGCACATTATTTCGGATGAACTCCAAAATATCCGTCCAAACTTTTACTGTTCCATAAATGTGACCATGTATGCATCAGGTCAGCTTGCCTTCTTTGTTCTAATTTGTGTTTAGCTGTGGTTTTTGTACTTCCAAAGATGAAACTATCAAATTTCTAATGATCCAGTTGATCTGGAATGTCAAAAAGTTTGCTCTTGCCTTGTTGAAAGAATTCTGTTGAATGGAGGGGTGTTTTTTACTAAGGTAACAAAAGTGACATGAAGGGTAAAGGGAGGGGAGGCGTGAATTGTGGTTTCTGTCCTAGCTGAGACATGCAACGAAAAAATGCCGTTCTTCCTCTGCTGTGCGTTCTTTGTACCAGAAAATTGTATTACAGACTTAGCAGAACTTTTAGGGAAAAATCTATGTCATGTCTAGTATGCACCGGTGTGAGAATAGCAAAGTTTGAAAAATAATATTAACCCTTTACTCAACACACACGATATTAAACTTTATTAAAAAAATTATTTGGTTGAATATTATTTTTTCTAATGTTTCAAAAAGTTTCATCAAAACCATATCATGTGAAGCTCATTGGAACGAGCTCTAAGCGTATAAAGGTAAGGTGACATTAGACAGCACTTTCTTTACTAAACTTCAGACTATTGCTTTTCTGTTCACAAATGACAGCAGCACTGTACGCGGTGTATTGGGAGATTATTGACCCCACCACAAAACCAACGGGAAATATATTCTCCGTAGATTGACCTCGTAAACTATCAGAAGGCGTCTTGGTACTTATTCTTCACCAAATATCGGCCACGGTTTAGACAGCAGAGATACTGTGGAGCAGAAATTATTGGCGTGAAGAGTCTCCAGTTTCTCAGTCTTGATTCTTCAGATTTTGGACAGCTGTAGCATTCCTGGGCCTGGGCGATCCATGTTTGGGTGAGGGAATAGGTGAGGTGAAAGTGCCCAGTTAGGTCATGTTTGGATGTCATGGTAGTCCGCGTGATGATCATGTTGTTACGTCATTATCAGTGATACCTGCTGTCAGAGCGCATGCGCAGCGCGTATTGTTAGGGTGACACTTGTTTCCATCGTCCATTTCGCATACTGGAGGCCACCATCTTGATTTCAATGGTGGCACGGGGCTGGTATGTTACCCAAATTCTTCTAATAGGGTGGGGTGTGTTCGGAGGATGTGTTTAATTCAATGGGAGTATATCTAATTACCACAAACAACCCAACAACTTCGAATCACCAAAAACGCCAAAAAATCACATAATCGGACTTGGCGAAGCCCCATTGTGGGCTAATAAGAGCAGTACGAAGTTCTATAAGAGAAGGCGGTAAGAGTTTGGTACCACTGGACTGGAGTAAATCTAATTACCACAAACAATCCAAAATTGTCCCGAATATCACCCAAAATGACCGATATGGACTTGGAGAATCCACAATATACGGCTTATAAGGGTGGCACATAGTGTTACAGGACTGGAGGGGTGTCGATCTATTGTATAACAGTACTTTTGCTGGTTCGGATTCCCCTAGAATCAGTCTTATAATACTAACACGTAGTGTTAGAGAGCTGTGTGGGCGTTGTTTCTTTGTATAAGATTAGTCCATACCAGTTCCCACTAGTCCTCTCAAGTCTCCAGTTTTCCCAAACTCACCACTATCTTCAGTCCCTACATACCGAGTTGAATCGTACAGTCGAATATGGAGTTACTCGTTCGAGCAGTTACTCGATTGCTTATTTACTCGACAAGATTCGACTCGTTCGCGCGATGCCTGTTCAAGTCACTCATCGATAGCTTATTTGTTCCATATGATTCGAGTCGTTCGATGAATACCTGTTCCTGCTTGACTGCCTTTCGAGCTTAAGAATCATTGGGGCCTTTATTATATACGAGGGAGATAACTTTGTATGGTTTGATACAAATCACAGCAAATCAAGTAATCTGACTGGTGATTATTAGATTTGGGCGAAACAAGGGGTAGTCATAGACTTCTAGGGATAAAGTAGCTAGAATAGAGTCTGTAACAGCTAGAAAATGGTATTCTAGGGGAATCCGAACCATTAAAGATACTGTTATACAAAGGAACAACACCCACACAGTCCTGTAACACTACGAGCTACTATTATAAGAGGATTCGGGGGGATTCGAACAAGCAAACGTACTCTTATACAATAGAACAAAACCCCTGCAGCCCTATAGCACTATGTGCTATTAATATATCCCTGGATGGTGGCTTCTCCCGTCCGTTTCGAAGATTTTCTCGTTTTTCCACATGCCACCATAGGAACAACGATGACGGAAACACACGTCACCCTAACACGCGATAGGCTCTGACACCACGTATCCATAAGATAAAGACATCACAACATGACCGCTCACGCGGGCTACCATGACAACCAAACATGGCGTAAATGGGTCACGTGATAGTGACGGCACTCCCACTCAACCATTCCCTCCCTAAGATATGGGTCGTCCAGACCCTCGCATCCTACTGACGGCTCGAGTAATTTATCTTTTCAGACCTTTTAATGAGTTAGAAATCTACAACCAGCTAGCGGGAACAGTTAAACACGCAACATTGTCCACAGTTAATAATTTCCGAAATCAGGGACGTGTACCCCCCCCCCCCCCCCCCCAATCCTCAATGAAGGATTGAAGTCTAATATATCAATTCTCTCTTGCTAGTGATCAGGTACTTTCTTAAAAGAATAGGTCTGATACTTCGACTTGTGTGACACGTGACACACACGCTGTCGGTCATAAAAATTGAGGTTTGTAGTACCCGATTCGGTCTGGGTTTTTTCTTTTTTTTGGGGGGGGGGGGGCAGCTTCGTCAATTTGTAGTGCCGGTAGGGTATGTGTTAAAACTAGGAAGCTGTGCCGACTACTACATGTGTATTTTATTTCTTTATAAATAAATTTCTAAGAAATCTTTTTAGCTGAAATCCCGACTGACTGATATTCCAACTACATCCTCAACACATGACTTCGACGAAGGCATGCCTTGACGATGTGGCCGAAATATTTATCTGTAAAGACATCAGTCCAATCAGGACAAATTAAGTTATCCCCTCCCCTCTCCTAAAAGCGATCATCTTCGCGACGCCCCTGCCGAAAAACACAGACAATAGGCGGGCTAATGCCAAGCATTTCTACTTGCGGGGCAATCCATCCAATATTTACCCTAGGATGAAACCAAAGGCTATCTCGTTTCTCTCCCGCCAGAGGAGACCTGACAAACTTAATTTGAAATCTATTCCGGGAGACCGTTCAAGGCAAAAACGACACCATAGCCATTAATGAAGAGACTAAAAGGAACTGACAAACGCACGACGCACATTTTTTTCCAATTGTTTATTTGGTGATATTTTGCAGAGGCCACGATTTTACAATCCTCCGTACAATCTCACGTGGCTAGGACATGCAAGAGGGTATACAAAATATTACATATTATGTTACCAAATTGGTCACAGCGAGATACACTAACAATTGGAAAAAATGTATATGTATGTATAAATATGTACAATAGGGTGTATGTGTGTGTGTGTGTGTGTGGGGGGGGGGGGGGCAGTCGGTGCGGGTGTGTGGGCATGTGTTTATGTGGGTGTATTTGTGTGTGTTGTGGTGGAGGTGGGGGTGGGCTTAGTGGGTTAGATTGAGACTGCTACTATGAAAAAGACGATAGAACGGGTAATTTGAAATGTCTTGCTGAGACAATTCGTTATTTGTTATTTGTATATGCAGGCATATTTTGTCGATTAGCTCAGTTTTCACTCGTTAGAAGGCAGACATCCTAATGACTGGATTCGGTGTTCCCGGGAACTTTGCGGATGAAGAAGATATGAACGTAACTCTAAGTAAGGTGCAATTTGCAATGGTCTCAGGTCTTTAGTCCCCCCACAAATTTTAGTGCCCCCGAATTGCAGAAAAGAATGCTCAAAATCGCACTTAAAGTAACTTACCACTCATTACAGGCTACAAGTAAATATATATGTCTGAGGAACGGACTTTGCAGGTCGGAGGGATTTACATCCGCGCACTGTGTTTCTATACAGATTACTTGGTACAATCTCACGTGGCTAGGAGATGCCACGATACACATGACCTCTTCTATCGGATTATTACAGAGGTAATGTCGGAAAAGGTAATTATTCGCAAGCAATATTGTCGAGTTTGGTCCATTTTTCAGAATATTCGCTGTCTAGGTTATTTTTAGTATATATGTGTTCCTCTATTTCGTAAAATCTTTTTAGGCGGATTCTAAAGTTGGCGAGGCTATGAGACATTTGTTGATATTTACAACAGTCTTTTGGTCCTGAAGCATGCCCTCCTGAAGAGAATATACCTCGGAAAACTCTTATATGGCATACAACCCACACTGTCATCCACCAGATAAGAAAATTCTGACGGATGATTAAAATGCATTTACACAACAAGCGTATACATCAACAAACATCGGAACGGAGAACGATGTGCAATAAGTCATACGATGAGGTTTGATAGACCACAAATAGACTTTATACCAAAACGTGCAGACGGTTCGATACTGACCAGAGGTAACTGCGAGGTATTTTTGGGAAAGGCACTCCTATCCCGACTGCCCACCTGTGGTACGGTAGCGCTGTGTACTACGGTGTACAGCACGTCGATAGTGCCCTTGACTTCAACCAATGCTAACCCTGCATATGTGGTTTAAGTAACTAATTCTGTACCTGCATGAAACCAGCATTTAGGTCTCTAAATCTTTTCACAATTGTATTTCTTAAAATTGTAATGGCAAGGAACATAAATAACTTATTTTGGAAGGAGCGATAATTTGTCTGATATGAGTCCGATAGGAATCGGAATTGTTCAACTCTCTGTACTCTAAATCGTTCCACAGTCGGCAAAAGCACAGCTCGTATATCAGCATAATATGGGCAGGAAAAGAAGTGGCTTGCATCCTCAATTCCATGACCACAAGAGTATTCTGCAGAATCTGAAATATAATTTACATATTTGTCGGCACTGAGATCACTACATGCGTTTCTACGGAAGCGTTGAGGCGCCAGTTGAGTTTTTTTCCTGTCTTGCACGTGCATGTTAGCTATATGTTGCACCTGCAAGTTACTATCTTGCACGTGCAGGTAAACTTTCTTGCACCTGCAAGTTACTATCTTGCACGTGCTGGTTAGCTATCTTGCACCTGCAAGTTACTATCTTGCACGGTTTGCATCGCTTGCATCGCTGGCTAGGTATAGCTGTTTTTTTGCGAGGTATGTGTGAATGGGAATAGTAAGGCATAAAGAGCGAAAACCGGTTAGAGTAGCAATGACGCCGGTGACGTCATGGTGAACACTCGACTTCATGACGACGTTGACCCCTGTCAATGTCCACAGAGATGAGACTCCTCGAACGACTCATAGAGAAGTGTAATTGGGGAGCTGCTCCAGGAGCAGCTTCTCTAACGACTCCCTGAAATGAGCCTTCAAGGAGCAAATGGGTGATCAAAGAGTGATTCCTAGCGACTCCTCGAACGACTTCTCTACACCTGGATTAGAGTGATCACCGGGGCTCCTGCGATCACTGATCATCTCAATGACCCCACCTATCAGCAATGACTGACCTGTGGGGCGACTCTTCGAGCCTGGTAAGATAGGGGGACTGGAAGAAGGGGAAGAGTGACTGTGCCGCTCTTAATCGGAACGCTGGTGGTAGGGTCCCTGGCTCAGGTTCGTGGAGGCCTTGGCTCCTGGGATAAGGTTGACGGGTACCTGATGTGATGAGGGTGTTGAGTCGAGAAGATAGGGATACGGACTCGTGGCGAGGAGGGCTTCTGTCAGAAGGGGAGGGTCGACTGTGTCCCTCTTGGTCGAGCCGCAGAGTTAAGGTCGCCGTGTAAAATACGGAAATGTAAGCAACTGGGGCAAGTATGGGGAGCTGGGGGCTTCTGAGATAAGGTGGTTGGGGTGGTTGTCGCAAGAAAACCAACTTGCACGTGCAAGATAACTAACCTGCACGTGCGAGATAGTAACCTGCAGGTGCCAGATAGCTAACTTGCCGTACAAGATAGTGACTTGCAGGTGCAAAATAGCTAACCTTCACGTGCGAGATAGTATCTTGCAGGTGCAAGATAGCTAACTTGCACGTGCAAGATAGTAACTTGCAGGTGCAAGATAGCTATCTTGCACGTGCAAGATAGCTAACTTGCCCGTGCAGGATAGTGACTTGCAGGTGCAAAATAGCTAACCTGCACGTGCGAGATAGTATCTTGCAGGTGCAAGTTAGCTAACTTTCACGCGCAAGATAGTAACTTGCAGGTGCAAGATAGTTAACTTGCACGTGCAAGATTGCTAACTTGCACGTGCAAGATGGAAATTAAACTCAACTGGCGCCTCAACGCTTCCGTACTTTTCTGATCATACAGTGTAAGATATTAGTTTTCCTTTTTCCAAGAACATAATAATGTGGTGGCTTATACGTTTTCAGTGCTTGAGATAGAACTTCTGAACAATTGCTGGACTGACGGGCTGTACTTAATGTTGTCGGGATAGTTATTCCAGATAGGTACACAGGCAGTGAAAAACGATCTTTTTAATAACTCGGTCATCAAATTGTATAGCATAAAGTCACTGTCTCTTCTTAGATTGTAGATGAGTAGATTTACCAAATGTCAGCGGCAACAACTCTTGCAAAACACCTAGGTGCATTACCACGAACAATCTTTTAAAAGATGCTCATATTTTTAACCATTCTTCTTTCTTCGAGAGACTGCCACCGAAGTTCAAGAAGAACCTGCTCAGGAGAAACTGATCTCGTTAGACCAGTTACTGTACGGTCAGCGTGATGGTGGATATCGTCCAGTCGCTTAAGCAGATACTGAGGAGCCCCTGATCACACTTCACTGCCATATTCAAGAATTGTCAGGATAAATGAAATATACATTTGTTGCAGAATTTTACGGCTAAGAATAAATTTTAACTTTCTTAGCTACTACAGTCTCGAGTAGGTTTGATTGCAAATCTTATCTATCTGTTTTTCCCAGCCGAGATTTGCCTGAAGAGGTAGAACCAGATGCTTTTGCTCTTCCACAAAGTCAAGTGAAAATCCAAGAAAGGTTATATCAGGATAGATAAAATCATTACACAGAGGAAGTAGCATCACTTTTGTCTTATCGGGATTAAACTTCACAAGCCATGTACCTGACCACTCCATCACTTGTTCAATACGGGCATTCAACATTGTTGCCAAGAGTGTTGTTAACCGTTCGGTTTGGGTCAAACAAGTGTTATCTGCAAGTAATTTGCTAACGCATTCCACTTTATCGGCAATGTCATTTATGTAAATAACAAACAGGAAAGGACATAGAACTGAACCCTGTAGGACGACATATGACACTTTTCGGAACCGAGAAATACTTGAAATGACCCGAACTCTTTGTTTTCTTTTTACCAAGTAACTGTGAAACCATTTCAATAATCCACCAGATATACCATACTGTTTCAGCTTGGAAATTATGCCAGGATGCCAGACTCTATCAAAGGCTTTAGCGATATCACAGAACACACAGCAAGTACGTTGCCTGTTATCAACTGAGAGACGCATAGGCTGTGGTATATTTCAAGCAGCTTGTAGAGGGTACTATTCTGCAGTACACTAAAAAAACTTGCCTGAAGTTTATAAAAGAGCTCATTTATACCAAAATATTCATAAACCTTTTAGAATACCACTCTTTCCAACAGTTTTCCGAGGCAGCTCAAGAAGGAGACGAATTTATAAGTATTGGCATCAGATTTATTACCATATTTAAAGAGCGACATCACATCTGCAAGCTTCTACTCAGTAGGAAAAATATAATATTCCAGAGATTTATTAAATAACATTGTAAGAGTCTTACATATAGTGCATGTTAATTTTAATAATTTATGAATAATATCGTCATGACCACAGCCTTTTTTTATTTGGAGTTGATGTATAATGCCAACGATTTCATTTTCTGTAACATCAATAATAGACAATTCCGACTGACACTTACGATTGAAACCAAGAAGTCGATGATCTGGTGCATCGACATTGCTATTATTCAGAAATGTTCTCTTTAATAAATGCGCCTTTTCAGAGTCACTTACTGCAACTTCCATTTGGCCACTATCGGTACGTCGCTCAAGTGGTGGGATTATCGATTGGGGATCAGAATTATTCAGAAACTGCTTAACTGAATGCCAGACTTGTTTGGGTTCACGATTAATGGATAGGGATTCTTTGATTTTTTCAAAATACTTGCGCTTGGCGTGTTTTTTCTGCCAGGATTCAGTGGCATACAATTTCAATACGTTTCGCCGAAAATGGTCCCTCTTGCGCATTTCACTCCTTATTGCACTGTCAAACCGTGGTTTGTTGTGTGGACATACTGTCACCTCCGAACGAGGAATGCATGATTCAGCTATCTGCAAAAACGTAGGCACAAATTGGCACACATATATGTTCTTCCCATCCCTCCTTTGCAATCAGTGAATTCAGTTTATCGATATCCGCCCTCAAAAAATTTCGCACAACTCTAGTAGTACTGGGTACCCTTAAATGCGAAAAACGTTGCCTTGTGATCAGACATATCAAGTTCCATGGTTCCTGCGCAAACAACATCGATCGTGTCACTAATTTTAATAGTCAATAAAGATTCTGCTTACCTGACTTATCCTAGTCGGTTCATTTATCACATTTTGGAGATTATATTTAGTTATAATTAATTGAAGGGGCCGCTTGCCTGTAGTAAATCGCAATTCAGATCTCCTAGGAGTATTATCGATGGATTTACAATCAGTGTTTTTCTAATGGGACGTCAAGTTTTGTACAATAATCGGCCACACAAAATCTTTCCGATCTGTACGTGACACAAAGAAGAAACTTATTGGTACTTCCAACCTCAAACCATAAAATATCATCTTGAAATTCTAAGTTTTGTTTTCTTACATAACAAAATTGGGTTTAGAAATAAAGGGCAACACCACTCCCATATTAGTCGAGGTTACACCGAATTGGGAGTGAGAATCCTGGTATCTGAATTCTACCAGCATTAATATCATCTTCAACGTGGGTCTCAGTGAAGCATAAAATATCAAGGTCCTCCAGATCGTCTTGGAGGTTTTCTAACTTATACCTAATACTATTAATACTGGAGTGTAATATTGAGAGAGGATCTGAGCTGATACTACCTGACCCAAGATTTGTTTCAGTATCGCCACAAAAGACAAGTCACATAACGAAAACCAGTATCTCCGTACCAATATGACAAGACATGGACATGGCAAAAATGCTCATGCGATATAACTTCCTATCCTTGTGTTTTTATTCATTGTGTGACTACGAATTGCACCGAATAATGTTGTAGCTTCCAACTGCAGCTCGTCGTCTGTATTGCTCCAAGTCAACCTCCATGACTATACATACTAAAAAGGCTTTTAGTGCAAATGGGGCAGTGGGTGGGTTTAGAAAAAAATACGAGGTTGTGGTATTTTGTATCAAATAAAACAATTGAACAATGCTCTCTCAAGTGGTTCTCTCCGGTTCCCCCACCCGCAAACTGTCCGGCACGAGCTGCCCGTGGCTGTCGAAATTTGTCATGAAGCTCCACTAAATAAATATAAAAATAGACCACAAACCTGAGATTCGGGCAAAATCTCGAACGTGTACTTGTGTGCTTATGTGGGGAGGGACATAGTTACAGAAGGAACCTCGCAAACACACACTGGTATATATTGATTGCATTGATGAATGGAAAAAAATAAAAATATGAAGCTACGCTTGGTACTCACGCACCTTTAAATCTAAGAAAACTGCACGTTTTGAGCTCCGTATTTAACAAATATCTTTTGGTCAGATGGAAAATGTTTAATAAAAACCCCAAAATGTCCAATATCATTGAGTGGATAGACCGTAGAAGAGACAAATGAAAATATTTCTCGATAATTTTGCAAGGGTACAAAGCTTTGGCACCCTCTCCTACACATTCCAAATAAAACTACATATGGCAGGAACTCATAAGAGAAATAAAGTTTTAGGTGACTATATTTGAGTCGGGGGGGGGGGGGGGTATCTAATTCGCCTGAGCTGGTGATATAATAACCTTTTGGTCAGATACTGTTGTCCATATCTCTGCCTCTCTATGAGTGACGGTCTGTTGAGACTTCAAAGTGTCGAAATGATTTATCTAATCATTTGTATATGACGTTAAAATGGCCATACCATTTTTGTATCCAATGTTAATATGGATTACAGTTCATTATAGGAAATTATAACAACACCCTTTAACATTGATATCTTTTAAATCGTTCCTCATATGGTATACTTGCATGGACAAGCTTTTGTTCATTCATATATGTAGCATCCTCTGTATCTATTTCTTTCAACTATTTCAAAAAAAGAGTTGGAAGGCGCGTTCTCCTCCACGGTTCCTACGATCGTGCCATAAACAATGACTCATGTGAAACTGGCGCCAACAGAACTGAGCGGTCTCACAACCCTCAATCCCATCCCACCAATCGTAGTTCGCAAATTTAAGAAATTTAAATTTGTTGCTAGATTTGAGTTGTGATGGCATTTTAGGAGTTATGGCTTTAATGTCAATGCCCCCAGCGTGGAGCAAGAAACAAGACATGGTGTGACCCATTTAGGCCTCATACATCTGTCCATTTGTTGATGCGCGCGCAAGCTGATAAATTTACGTGCCTGCCAATGGGCTAGTTCCCATGTTCTGTACCGCCTTTTGTCGGCCAAAAGCTCACGAGTTCCATCTCTTCGAACCATTGGATTTGTATAGATGGAACGTCTAAACTTTTCAGCTGCAGCTGTTCTTAGTATCCAGACTCAAATTCGTTTAGTGAGGAGAAACCCATTGTATATTACTCAACTTTGTCTTTAATAAATCGACAGGCTGTATTTTGTCAAAAACAGCTCTCCTAGACGATTGAAATGGGAGGTGCCGGTAACTCACCAAGAGTGATTTAGAGGGGAGCTTTTACTGACACGCCACACGTTCTACTATAAAGAAGTCTAAAGAAGGAGGATAACTCAAAATAGTTAAAGGGCCAATAAGTCGTGAATTTGAAAAATAAATAAGTCGGTAATTTGACAAAACCGCAATTTTCGTTTTGCAAAAGTACCTCTATGTTTCAAATATCGTTCGTATGATAACGTTGGTACCGATTAACCCTTTGAACCCTGGTGGTATCTCCCACGTCAGTTAAATAATAGCAATTGGACGAATCTATATACATTATTTGAGGGTAGACCAATTATTATTAAGGCTGCATGTTCAAAATATTGATTGGTCTACCCCACACATTCATTTTGTAGCCAACTTACTTAATGCAATTATGACGTTTCATGTTCCCGGATCGGAACGGCAGTCTCTCGGGTTCAAAGGGTTAAATATGCTAACCTGAAGGCGAGGATTTATTGGCTTTATCAGGTGGGCAGCATTTTGTCATCGCGATCTGGTTACTCGATTACTCACGGAAATTTCCGGGACAGTACGAAGTGCAATGTCATTTTCCATATTCGTTAAAATTAGCACTTTCAGAAAGACAAAGGTGAAGTTTGTGTACATGTGTTTCTATTTATATCATACGTGTTCATGCAATCTATTTCCGATTACCACTGCCGCGCTCTGTGGGGTTTATTGGAAGCATAACTGTGACATATTTAGAGCAATATCAAGTTTTTGATCAAATTCTGCCCAATTAGTGCTAAAATAATGCATCTTTGTTGTTCGTGGCGACCAGTAATTCGGAAAGCAGCAAAGATATTAAATTATTTCCAAGTGTATTAGTAATTATAACATGCGGTCGTGTTTACTTCCTCACAGTCCGATTGCAAATTCATTTATCTCTTCACTACGTCGTAACTTCGGAAAATCCGTCTGCGGTAAAGTTTTTCATAAACGATTTTAGTAATTTCGTGTTGCTTTGCATACGGTGGTTTTCTAATATGCTCTTTCACACACAAACCAAATCTGAGAGTCGATATTTTTTCAAATAAGCGGCTTATTGTCCCCTTCACAAGAAGAATCTATAAGCCAACAAGAAAAGTGAAACTTGTGATCCTCATTAATTAGGTGTTCTTATTGTTTATTTTTTGATGATTCTTCAGAAGAAATAGTAGCTACAGATACAAGTCTAGAAGTCTGATGTGATCTAATCAGTAGTACTTGAGCGTTGAGAGCAGATAATGACTGGTTCGACATCGGAATGAGTAGGTATGGGGAACAGCTTCCATTGGGAAAACCAAGAAATCTTTGAAATACAGATTTCCTGTGGCAATAAGGTTTAGATTAGATGTTTTATTTAACGGTATACATGATATGCCGGATTACAAATATAAAATGAAACATACAGTTATAGAATGAAGCATATATACCGTAGGGAGATGGCATAGCCAGATTGGCTGTCTACCTGCAATCACCCAACAAATATTTCTACCAACGCTGCATACGGAAACAGGTGGTTTTTGTGTATGACTAATATTCAATTATGGGCAATTCGTTGGTATTTACAATGATTGGTACCTATCTGGATGGATATGACTTGGTAGATGAGACAGCATAGGAAGCCGACGAGATGATCAGACAAAGTACTGATAGATTTACTGGATGGGCACGCTTGAGTGATTTGTTAATTAGTGGCGTTGGTTTGGCACTCATGACAAAATGGGTTACTACACTGAATATAATCATAGTATGTAGATAAGAATTTCGACGTTAAGGTATTTTTAAAAGATTTCTGTTTTGACTGTTTTTTATTTCCTGTTCCAAACCATTCCATAGCCTGGGAAGCGCAAAAAGGGACAAATTATCTGAGGATGTTTTATGTGTCCTATTAATTGTCATTAATTCTGACAGTTTCGTGATGACGCAAGGAGCTTTTTCACTTTCCAATCATGAATGAACAGACACGCATAGACTTTGTAAAGATAGTTTAGTTTAAGAATTTTATCTTTCTTAAATAGAGGATCAGTATGGGCTTTAAAATGGGCATTATTAATTATTCGCAATGAGCGTGTTTGTAACATGAATAGTTTTTTAATATATTTGGAGTTACCCCAAATTTGAATTCCGTATATTAAGTAACTATGGATAAGTGGGTAGTATAGGGTGTTCATTGCTGTATGTGGTAGAATCTTTTTCACATTGTATAGGGCATAGTTTGGCGAATATTTGTGATATATGAGCTTGATAGGAGAGATTTTCATCGAAAGTGACTGCAAGGATTTTTAACGTTTTTTTTTCAGTTTCACTGGAGCTGATCCTCTGAAGTTTTTTTTATTTTTTATAAAAATGTTTATTTGTCCGAGACTACTTGAGGTACGCGTGGGATTGATTAATAGGTATTTTGTATTATTTACAATTATGGCAAGTTCATTTGCAGAACACCAATTATGTAGTTTATTAAGCTCTTTGTTTACATTTCTAACCAATATTTCTGCCTCCGGCTCGACACGTACACTGTTGTATCATCTACAAAAGAAAGGGTATTAAGTGAAGTTGAACAGCTAATGTCGTTTATTTGCAATAAATATAAAATAGGGCCCAATATGGCACACTGTGGAAAGCCGCGGTTTATTTTATTCAGGTATGATTGAAGCCCTGCATACTTAACGTATCGAATCCTGTTCTGAAGGTAGCTTCTGAACCAATCCAATCGTTACCAGTACCCATGAAGCTATATCTTTTCAGTCTGGATAGTAACATTTCGTGGTTTATACCCCTGAAGCCATATGTTTTCAATTTGGATAGTAATGTTTCGTGGTTTATAGTATCAAATGCCTTGGAGAAATCAATAAACACCGATAGAGTGATATCCTTACTAGTCTCATTGTTTTCTATAGCCATGTCTTTTCCAGAACTGGGAGCGCGATGGCTCAGTGATAGACTGTTAGACTTCTATGCTAGAAGTCCCGAGTTCGATCTCCGTCTGGGACGACCCGCGTTGTGTCCTTGGACAAGGCACTTCATCCCGGTTGCCTATATGGGGGCCCGATGACTCCGTGTACTAAGGCGTACTGCACGCTGATGGTGCACATGTCTTCAACAGCTGTAACCCTGCTTAAGCGGAGATTGAACAAAATTAGAATGTTGAGGAACTGGCAGTTGCTCCTCGCTGCTTGGTGGTTTTCTCCGGGTACTCTGGCTTCCTCAACCCGTAAAACTGTCACGGTCATGATTAGCCATTGTGCAAAAGTATGTGACCTACAACACCAATACATAAATAAATAAATAAATAAATAAATAAATAAATAAATAAATAAATAAATAAATAAATAAATAAATAAATAAATAAATAAATAAACAAATAAATAGATGGACCCGTGTACATTTGAAGTTCAAAGCCGTAACCACTGAGCCATCACGCTCCCAGAAGCCATGAATACCGCCGTGTCATGCACTACTTTCAACAAGTGAATGGGTGTGTAGGTTCAGTAATAATTTAACCCTTTACCTAACATGAAAAGCAGACGGCACATGCAAAAAAAATTCTTGAATAACTAATTTTTTTCATTTTTTGTCTCAAAAACATAGGTTATGACCCCTCATTGGAACGAGCTCGACGAGCTCGTTCCAATGAGGGGTCATAACCTATGTTTTTGAGACAAAAAATGAAAAAAATAATGAAAATTAATTGCCGATTTTTGGGAATAGCGCTGGCCGGTTTTGGCCGTTACGTTAGGTAAAGGGGGAAACCTAATTTAATTATCACTGTTCCTCTTTTCTAACTGCTTTTTATTTTTGTTGCCTGCTCATGGACGGCGTGCATTTGCTGCGCAAACATTCATGTATAACGAAATAGAATTGTTAAATCGGTTCGAGTGCTGTACTGGATGTCACAATATGGTCTTCAATAATTACCCCTACAATGAACTGTTGGATGCATATGTCCGGCAAATCGGGATACAGCAATTTTTCAAAAAGTTATATCGACAAATCACGTTGTTCCGGATATGTTTTTTGGTTGTGTATTTCATCATTTATGAAATCAAGGAACCTTTTATAACTACTGTCACTGTAAAACTGCCACTGTCACGATTAGCCATTGCGTATAAGTATGTGACCTTAAACCCCAATAAATGAATAAATAATTTCAAGAATTGGAATACTGGATGAATCATTCCGTACATGTCTTCAACCGCGGTAACCCTGCCTGAGCGGAGCTTGAACAAAGTTAGAATGTTGAGGAGCTGACAGTTGCTCGTCGCTGCTCGGTGGTTGTCTCCGGGTACTCTGGCTTCCCCAACCCGTAATTCTGTCACGGTCACGATTAACCATTGTGCATAAGTATGTGACCTAAAACACATATAAATAAATAAATAAATAAATAAATAAATAAATAAATGGACCCGTGTACATTTCGATTTGAAGTTCAAAGCCGTCACCACTGAGCCATCACGCTCCCAGAAGCACGAATACCGCCGTGTCATGCCCTACTTTCAACAAGTGAATGGGTGTATAGGTTCAGTAATAATTTAAACCTACAGCCCTATAGGCCTGTAGAATTTAATTATCACTGTTCCTCGTTTCTAACTGCTTTTCATTTTGTTGCCTGCTCATGGACGGCGTGTATTTGCTACGCAAACATTCATGTATAACTAGATGGAACTGTTAAATCGGTTCGAGTGCTGTACTGGATGTCACAATGTGGTCTTCAATAATTACCCCTACAATAAATTGTTGGATGCATATGTCCGGCAAATCGGGATACGGCAATTTTTCAAAAAGCTATATCTACAAATCACGTCGTTCCGTATATCTTTTGGTTGTGTATTTTATCGTTTATGAAATCAAGGAACCTGTTATAACTACTGTCACTGTAAAACTGTCATTTTGCCTAAGTATGTGACCTTAAACCCCTATAAATAATGAAATAATTTCATGAATTGGAATATGGGATGAATCATTCCGTGATTTTTTATGAAGCCGTATTGGTGGAATATAGGGTGTCAAATGTATTTAAAAAAATGCCTGTCCTATTCGACATTAATTTTTCTTATACTTTTGAGAATGATGGTAAAATTCTTATTGGCCTGTAATTGATGAACAGGTTTTTCTCACTTTGTTTTAAACACTGGTACCAGTTTGGCTACTTTCACTACATCAGGGACCTTTGAAAATAACTCGTTTATTATAATATTATGTAACGGTAAAGCTCCATTCCAACTGTTGATAAGAGTAAAATATTTCTAGCCCTACGCCTCAAATTAGTAAAAAGTTTTGAATTATCAAATTTTACATCATACCAGTAGTTTGTCTTCAGTTTACACTATCCATAATGTAGAAACATATATTTCAAACATTATTTTTGTCCAAAAGCATTTGTAATTTAGTAAATGGTTTTTATATTTTAGAAATTGTCTTATTCTTGTATACTTCACCATTGCTGTGTGTTGTAAGGATATTTAGACATAGTCAATCAACACCATTTTGGATGTTTTCTAATTTACGATTGATTCTTACTCCTGACAAAGATAAAACGATCGACTCGATTGATTGTCAGGCAAGTCCTGGAATCAAACTCTTAGTGCTGAATCCCATTCAGTAGAAGATGCCCTGTTCCTGGGATTTGGAGACATTTCTTTCTGAGTATCGTTCCAAACTTGTTTTTATTTTTATAGACCCATTTTGAAATGTTTGGCCATTTTATAAACAGTAATTTAAGTGGAATGGAGCTTTGCCGTAATTTAAAATTGTAAAGTGGAGGTCAAACATGTATTAAATAATGTTCAATTTTTTTGTGTTTGCTTTATCTTTGGGGTACTCAGCTCATTACCCCTTCTGATAACACCAATGTATGGTCCTAAAGTGGAGCCAAAGTATTAGGACCGCTACATTTTGGGGGCTCGTCCACGAAATATATATTTTTTCAACTCTTTTCATTTTTTTTTAAAAAGAGAGAGATCTAACCGATTGGTTTTTCTAAAAATGGACAAGCTTATAGATCTGGATTCACCTCAGTTACAGTACGTGGAGAGTGGATTGTAACTAAATCACCCATGGAGTGGAGTTGCCACCCAAGCTATAATTTTCAAATTTTGTACATATCAACAAAAAACACAAGCAATGTTTTAGCCAATGAACCTCCGGGTTTAACCCGGAGGTCCATTGGCTGAAACTTTGCTGGTGCTGGTTATGCTTTGCAACAAATTTGCAATTATTGCCCAGGTGGAATCTCCACTCTGCGGGTGATTTAGTGATAATACACTCTCCATGTACTGTACCTTTTAGATCAGATAGTATAGACTGTGTCCGTATCCCTCCTGTATTTGGTTCCAGGGGTGATTCAGTTATAGAATCTAATGTAGAGCCTAGCTATGATTTTTTGAAAAATAGGGCACTTGATACACAGTTAAAAACAATATGGACTCCTTTGGGAGATCAGCAATCTACTCAACCAAGGGATGTGTTCAATACCTCAGTGTTAAGTTACAGCAGTCCAGGTTATAACAATAGATTTACATCAAGAGTAGAAGAACCCCCTATTTCAGTTGAATGATACACCCCATGGTGTAGGAAAAAGGGGAATTATCAGTAACAAGTTTGAGTTGCCATCGAAGGAATTTGGTAAACAGGTCTCATTTTTGAATAGTTCTTCTGGTGATAATGACTTGTGTATACCAGAAACTCAACAAAGGCTGCAAGGAGAAGGGTATGAATTTATTCCTATCTGATATAATTTACACCCACATACTAGCACGCCTAATGTGAAGAGAATAATAAATTCACCACAAGTGCTTGCTTCAGATAACAGTTCTTTTCCCAATTGGAGTAACGCATTAGGTCATAAAACAAAGACTAAAATAGAAGCATTAGACATTTTTGATGGTAAGGATAATTGGGAAGAATACATTGCCCAATTTGAAATGATAGCTTCTTATAATGAATGGCCACACGCTGAATGCGCTCAACAGCTATTGATGCACTTGAAGGGTGAGGCAAGAAGAGTAATATTAGAGTTAGGAAATTATGAGAAATATGATTATGCAGTGGTAGTGAGGGCCTTGGAGCATCGTTACAAGGTGAAAGATGGGCTGGTAGCAAACTATCAGTTTCAGAGCAGACATAATTTTCTGGGTGAAAACATGACAGATTATGCATATGAACTTAAAAGATTATGCCGATTAGCATATCCAACCATGCCAGCAGTTCATAGGGATAAGTGTTTACTTCAACAGTTTACTAAAGGTTGTGGGGATGAAGAACTTGAGAAATATCTACTTATGGGCAAAATAGGAACATTCGATGAAGCTCTTTCAATGGCTATTCAAATGGAAAATCTGCTACGAAAATCAAGAAGCCAGACATTGGTCGGCATATTTCTTCTCTCGTTCAACAAAGTGAATATTTGGATAAAAATTTTGCACCAGATATGGAAAATTTGAACACTAAAACAGATAAATCAAAAATAGAGGCAAAATTAGAAAAACTAATTGACCTCTTAGAAAAGAGCTTCATCGAGCAACAGAATATTGCTAAGCAAGAAATTATTTGTCATTATTGTAATGAGAAAGGTCATAAATCTCCGTATTGTCCTAAAAAACAGGAAAACGGGAGAGGGCTGAACTCACGACCAAAAGTTCAGCCCAAGGGAAAGTAACTCGAAAGTCAGAGTTAGGTTCTTGCTTATTTCTGGATGTGGAGTTACATGGTCATTTATGTCGAATGTTGTTGGATACAGGTTCATGATTTAATTTGCTTTCTAGACAGATAGCTAGAAAATTTACCTCTAACATAGTCAAAAATTGTAAAAATTGCCCTGATTTAGTTACTGTTGATGGTAATCAGCTTACGATTGAGGGGAGTTTGACTGTTCCAATTCAAATAAAAGGGCAGTCATTTGTGCAGGAGTTTTTGGTTGCAAATATCAAGTCATTACAGGGTATTCTTGGAGTAGAATTTTTACAGTCTTGTAATGCAAAAATTGATTTTGCTCAGGGTGAGTTGGAGCTGAAAGGGCAAAAAGTTTGAACGAGACGATATTTCGATATATGCCAGAGTTAAGGTTTTGAAAAAGGTGACTCCTCCAGCACAGTCTGAGATGATTGTTACTGGAAAAATTGTTGGTTCAGTTGAGAAGAAAACAGATTCAGATTTCATAAGTGAACCCTTTCAAGTTCTGGGAAATAAGGGAGTTATTTTTGCTAGGGCACTGCTTCATCCCGAGAGTAAAATTGTTAAATTTCCAGTGCTGAATACATCTTCCAAGGTTGTGAAATTGAATAAGAATTTGTTGGTGGCTAGTGTACAACCCGTTCAGGCTGTGCAGGTTGAGAGACTATTACTTAATGATGAATTGCCTCCACATTTACAAGAAATTCTGGATAGATCTGCTCCAAATCTAGAAGACAGACAAATTATTAGATTGAAAGCATTTCTTCTTAATTATGGTGATCTTTTTGTAGGTCAAAGTGGTAAACTTGATCGAACTGGATTGTGTAAACATCATATTGATACAGATGATGCTGACCCAATTAAAATACCCTGCGGTTCCACAATTGAAAAAAAGAAATCATAAGTCAGGAAATTGACAAAATGCTCGATGGAGATATCATTGAACCCAGTGAAAGCCCATGGGCAGCACCAGTGCATGTAGTTCAGAAGGCTGATGGAAGCCCTCGTTTCTGCCTTGATTATCGCCGATTAAACACAGTAACAAAAAAGGATGCTTATCCTTTGCCTCGTATTGATGATTGTTTAGAAGCAGTAGAGAGCTCGAGGTGGTTCTGTACTTTACATCTGGCCTCAGGTTATTGGCAATGCGAATTGGATGAAGAGTCAAAAATCAAAACGGCATTCACTTCTCAGGCTTGTACCATTTCAAAGTTCTCCCATTTGGTCTTTGCAATAGTTCTGCAAGTTTCGAGCGGCTCATGTAGATAGTAATCAAGGGCTTACAGTGGTCAAAATGCTTGTGTTACATTGACGATCTTATTGTATTTGGGTGACTTTTGAGCAAACTATGGACAATTTGATTGAGGTCATGGATCGACTGAAGTCTTCCAGTTTTCGTTTAAAGGCATCAAAGTGTAATCTGTTTCATAGAGAGGTTAATTTTTTAGGTCTCAAAGTTAGTGCCGAGGGTATAAAATGTGACCCAGTCAAAATTGATAAAGTTTCTGAATGGACTACGCCTAAAAATGTTAAAGTGTTACAGACTTTTCTTGGGTTGGCTGGCTATTATCGAAAATTTATTGATCATTTCTCAGGGAGAGCAGAGCCACTCTTTAAACTTTCTAGGAAAAATTGCAAGTTTGAATGGTCCAGGGAGTGTTCTGAAGCTTTTGATTCATTAAAACATGCTTTGACATCAGTACCTATTCTCTCTTATCCCCAGAATGATGGCACTTTCATTCTTGACACCGATGCTAGTGGGACATCTAAATGGGCTGTTTTATACCAAGTACAACAAGGTGTTGAAAAAGTGATAGCTTATGGCAGCAAATCATTGAGTTCAACTCAGCGTAATTATTGTACGCCTAATCGAGAACTCTTAGCAGTTGTAACTTTTGTAAAGCATTTTCATTATTACTTATGGGGACGTAAGTTTAAAGTTAGAACCGATCATTCATCTTTGAGTTGGCTGAAAAATCTCAAAAACCCTAAAGGGATGGTAGCCAGATGGATTAGAGTTTTAGAGACTTACCATTTTGAAATTTGTCACAGGAAAGGCAGCGCTCATGGAAATGCTGATAGTTTTTCTAGAAGGGCTCACGGGCATTGTAAGCGCCCAGTCTATGGTGATTGTGTTCGTAATGTAGTTGCCCTGTCTTGAGTTATGATGACAATTCCCAAAGAACAGTGGTAAGTGATGATGTGAACTGTTTGGAGAATATCCCTAGTCAGCAGGTGAATGCCACTTCAGAAAAGTTGTCAAACTGGATTCAGTCTTGGTCACTTGAACATATTTCTCAATTAAAAAAGTCAGACCATGTAATTTCTGAAATTTATGATTTGGTGAAAAATAGGTCTTCTAAGCCCAACGCCTCTGAAATGGTTTTTACTTTGCCAATGACAAAAAGGTTGTGGAGTAAGTGGGAATTGTTGAGTATTAAAGATGCTGTTCTGTATTATGAGAAAGTTTTTGTAACTGGTAGTTCGTATTTGATGACTGTTCCGCAGGAACTTAAGTTCTCTTCGTTTGTTGAATTACATAAGAAGAGGATAGCTGGTCATTTGGGGCGGAATAATACTAAGATACTCATTCAACAACGGTTTTATTGGCCAGGTATGTCGGGAGATATTGCAAGATGGATTCGCGAATGTGACCAGTGTGCTCAGAACAAACCAGGTCCAGGGAGGGGGGGGGGGAGCTCCATTGCAGAAAATTGAGGTTGGTGCTCCCATGGACATGGTTGGTGTAGATATAATGGGACCTCTACCACGAACTACTGATGGCAATCAGTATATCGTAGTCTTCTGTGATTATTTTAGCAAATGGGTAGAAGTTTTGGGCATTCAGAATCATAATGCGCCGGTGGTTGCTGATAAACTGGTTACAGGGGTAATTTCTAGGTTTGGTGTTCCAAAGCAGCTTCATTCAGAAAGAGGTTCAGAGTTCCGTTCAGACTTAATTGAGTCTGTGTGTCCAAAATTATAGATTTCAAAGTCCTTCACTACGCCATACAGACCACAATGTGATGGTTTAGTTGAGAGATTCAACTGGTCAATTCAACAGCTTTTAGCACCTTTTGTAAATGAAAACAGAGATGATTGGGATGACCATTTACAATTTTTGTTGATGGCATACCGTGCATCAGTACAGGAAAGTTCTGGTTGTTCGCCTAGTTTATTAATGACAGGCCGAGAGATGACCTTTCCGATTGATTTATTTGCTGGAGTCCTTCCCAACCATGATTCCTTTTGTGAAAATGAATATGTCGAGTGGGTGTCATTTGCAAGTAGTTCTGCATTAAACCTCCGAATAGGTAGAGTCCATAAATTAGCTACTGTACTTCATATTCCTGCATGTGTTTCCTTTAATCAGTCTGTAGGGTCCATTGGGTGGGCATTTAACTTGAAAGAGTTATGTCAACTTTGAAGTTGCATAGGTTTTGTGCTTAAGGAATTGGCCATTCCTGGGATAAATACTGGGTGGGAAATCTTCATTAACAGTGGCCGTTATAATAATATACAGTAAGGGCAGGAAAGTAGTCTATAGTCACGATTGGCTAGTTCCTGTTGGGCCATATGCTGCTCAGGTAATTATTAAGGTCAATTTGTATGTGGCTTCAGACTTTTATCAGGTAAAAGCTATGATATATATTGTATATTAGTAAAAGGTTTATGGCACCTGATAGGGAATATAGAAGCGTAGAAATGGTTTGTTATGTTACTGTTGGAGAATATTTCTCACATCTCATTCTTTTTCTTTTCAGAAATGGCTAATGTTCTCGAGTACGATGAGGATGAAATTATAGATTTCTATAACAAGGAGAGACCAGTGTTTATAGAGGGGCAATCGTGCCCAGTTGATGCCTGCAAAGAGAATCCTTTCAGACACTTCATAGACTCATCGCCCATTGGGAAAAAAGGCACATCGCCTTTGTAAATACCTTTGGGTGCCCTATATGTAATTTTTCTCACCCTCACCCTCAGGAATGGAGCTTTGTCGTAATTTAAAATTGTAAAGTAGAGGTCAAACATGTATTAAATAATGTTCAAGTTTTTTAGTGTTTGCTTTATCTTTGGGATACTCAGCTCATTACCCCTTCTGATAACACCAATGTAGGGTCATAAAGTGGTGCCAAAATATTAGGACAGCTACAATTAGAACGTTTCTTTTCATGTTCTATCGATCGATAGTATCTGAGTTGGTGTGATTTATGAAATAAAAATCACACAAACTCAGGTACCATCGACCGACAGAACATGAAAAGGAACGTTCAAATTATTTTATTATGCTGAACAAAGAAATAGCTTTCCTTGTTAAGTGTTAACTACAATATGCCATCAATCTTGTAACAATGTAGTCGAACCCAGAAACATACTTTTAGAGACGTCATTTCGAATGAATGACGTCACTTTAGGAGTTTCCAGATCACCAAATTCGAAAATGACTTGTTATAAGTGCCTCGCTTTGGGAGTTTCTATGTCACCAAATGCCAGCGTGTGCAACTGCATCATGCTGTTCATGGTATAATTCATTATTAATGCTTATGTGATAAGTGGTATAATGGAATATAAATTCATGTTTCTTGGACGACGACTCTTGTTAGGATTAAGCGGAGTAAAACAATTTATTTTGAACTTGAGATGGAGACTCTGTTAGGTCGAGTGGTACTAATGCTAAACGGGTGGAAATATAATTGATTGAAGTCGCTTTCATGATTCACTAAAGTGGTGAACAACACGTGAGTTTTTAATATTTCTGATTCTTTTGAATTCATTGTTTGCAGTTAAAATTGAAAACACGCCCACTGAAGATGGCATATTTGTTGGTAGGTTTGTGTCTATCGGGGACGAAAAAAGTTAAACAGCGTTTGGTGTTGAGAAATGCCTATCAGCGCGTGCGTAATTGACTCTGATCAATGGAAGTGGAGCTTACATTTTCTTTGTTCTCATGTATCCAAGGAAGAACGTTCCGATAGTACCGTGTTTTGTCCAAAAACTCCAGTACTATGACTTTTAGAAGGTGTCAAAATAACCAATCACGGCTGATGTTACAAACATGACGCATAATAAAATACCAGAGAGGGTGTGGGCTATTAGATCTACTGTATTTTTCAGAACACTCGTTGTAATACCATTACAGTCTTCATTTTGTTTGGGTTTCATCAATTTAGTTATATTTATAACTTCAGATCGAGTTGTGGGTGTTATGAAGAAACTGTTTTGTACATTCGAATTTATGAAGTCTTGAAAAGTTTTATTTGGTTTATTTGGTTTAATTATTTTGTCACTAATGCGTTTGCCAATGTCTGCGAAGAAAGTGTTGAACTCTCGTGCAATTTTGGCGGGGTCATTTATTACCTCGCTATACCTTTTGATAAAGGAAGAAGGCCGATTATATGAGCGCAAAGCAATTTTTATCGTTTCATTTAAATTCTGCTAGGTTTTGCGCAAGTTATGCTTATTTTCTGCGAGTATTTTCTTAAAGTGCTTTGTCTTATTTTGTTTTTTCGTTTTTTAATAAAATACTTTACAATAGTTTTGTAATTTGTTTTATTTTGTTCACTTGGTGATTTCAGTTTCTTATTATAAAGTTTAGCTTTTTGATGGACCAGACCAGAAGTCCCTTGGACATCCAGTGTTGTTTTCTCATGAATTTTTTCTTTACTTCAGTCCATGTAAGTGGAAATGATCTTTCAAATGCTATAGACGAGATGTTCATAAATGTTACATATGCATGACTGGGGCAATGTGAATCAACAACTGGCGAAAAGTCACTTTTCAGTTAGGACAGTTGCCAACTAAAGTGGTGAACAACACGTGAATTTTTAATATTTCTGATTATTTTGAATTCGATGTTTGCAGTTAAAATTGAAAACACACCCACTGAAGATGACATATTTGTAGGTAAGTTTGTGTCTATCGGTGACGAAAAAAGTCAAACAGACACGGCGCCAGCGTTTGGTGATGAGAAATGCCAGGTTCATTTAAATTCTGCCAGGTTTTGCGCAGTTATTCTTATTTTCTTTGAGTATTGTCTTGAAGTACATTGTCTTATTTTGTTTCAACGGCGTTGGAAAGAGTTCATGTTGCGTTGACTGGAGCTGCGGGTATAATTAGCTTCATGGTGATTTTTGTTTTTCCTGTTGTTCTCTATGTGGAAGGTACCAAAGTTGTCGGAGACATCGGTAATAATTATTTCATAGAAGGAATCGGATACAATATTATTTGAGTAAATATGATTAATTAATGTTGCTGAGTGTCTTGTTACACGAGTTGGTTTACTTGTGTATGGTAAATACCCCTGACTGGTCACTAAATCTAGGAAGAATTTGGTTTGGCAATGTGAGTACGATTTATTTATTTATTCATTCATTTATTGGGGTTTAAGGACACTTTCGACAGCCAGAGTCACCTCGTGTCGGACAGTTTTACGGGTGGAGGAAGCCGGAATACCAGGAGAGAACCACAGAGCAACGGCGAGCATTGGTCAGACTCCCAGCGTACTAACTCCACACAAGAAGGGTTAGTATTAGTTGAAGACAAGTGCACCATCGACGTGCAGTACGCCTTAGTTCACAACGCCACCGTGCCCCCACTTGGGCAATTGGGATTAAGTGTCTTGCCCCAAAACACAACGCGGTTGCCGCAGGTGGGATTCGAACCGGAAAGAACAATCTAGCCACGGCGAGTAACTGTCAGACTCTCCAACGTACTAACTCCACACAGGCAGGGTTAGCATTGGCTGAAGACAAGTGCATCATCGACGTGCAGTACGCCTTGGTACACAACGCCACCATGCCCCCAGGTGAGCAACTGGGATTAAGTGTCTTGCCCAAGGACACAACGCGGCTGCCGCAGGTGGGATTCGAACCGAGGACCTCTTGGCTTGCATCTCTACCTACCGAGCCACGTTTAAGAAGGTCGATGTTGAAATCACTCATAATGTAACCTTTGTTATTTCCATGGTTAATTTGGTCAGTTATCTCATTCAGTTTGGTTAGAAAACGGTCGGCTTTGGGTGGAGTATTTGGACTCCTTTTATTTTGATTGAATTGATAATTTTTATTTCAATAAATTGGGATTCAGTAACATGTGGGACGTATTTTTAATTAATACCCGCCTTTACATACAGTCCCACCCCATCCCGCGCGTCGTATCCCTCGGCTCTCATATTCTTAATGAGTGGATAATAGCCGTTTAAGGAATAAGAGATGTTGGGTGGTACAGTAAAGATTTCAGTTAGACCAAAAATGTCGAAGATATTTTCTGAGTGCTGCAAACTGGTAAGTAACTTGTTTAACGCTTCCCTATGGGCTCCGAGGCTGGCACTTTAAATGGAATACAGAGAATTGTTCTTGAGGGTTAATATGTTTTGACTGAATCTCGTCAGGTAATATGTATGTACATTCAGGTTTTGCGTTTCTAAAGAATGAATATTCTTCAGAGTTCCCATGTTCTTTGGTTATATAATTCTATGAGGTCATATTCTGGATTTGTCTTAATCTCGTCTAATTTTACACTATCTGCCATTATTTCTATAATTACTGTCAAGTCGCAAGTATTGGAGACAGTACTGGATTATTAGCTGAGAGTTTAGTGACAAGCGATTTCGTCCTGTTTGTCCTATCTTGCTGAAGCACATTATATTAAATTTCTGAAGAATAAAGATAATGATGAATCCATTTACTCGATCGTTGCTGTATGCATTGTTGAAAATGTGAATATAGAGGATATAACAAGTTGAACATATATATATATACACACAAAAGATGTATAAAGTTCCAATTGTTAAACGTGGATTAAATTCTCCGAGATGGACGTTGTGGTGTTGAGGTTGACGGGAATTCAACCGATTTTTTAAATTGTTTGTCAACAATTCACACACATGTGTAAAGTACAAAAGGGGTACAGGAGACTGCTCGACTAACATTCTTCCTTTAGGCATATAAGTTTGGTCAACTTAATCCACCGTCACTTGATCTACTCCGCCAATAGCAGCATCGGCGCCTCAATCATAGCCTATGATCCCTCGTTGGAACGGGCCCGACAAACTCTCTTCAAAGAGTGGTCACAAGCCAAGGCCCGATGGAAGAGAATGAAGAAAATAACCAAATTTGCAAGGCAATGTTTGTAAATATGGTCGATTCGTTAGGTAAAGGGCTAACGCACCCTGATGTGTTTATTCTCGTCAGTAGGATAACATAATCACGGTAGATAGGAATCAGTGCTGCGTGCATTAAACAAGCAACCGAAATATGGCTCAGTCCAGCTATAATTGTTTTTGAACACGGGATGTGTATTCAAACCGTCCGATACACTGTAGTTGTTTCAGTTAAGATTGAGATGTGTATCATGCAGGCCTGTAACTTCGTTGGTGGGGTGTTAGTAATCTTCCACATGCATTGGACTTCAAACCAAAGTGTCCACAGTTTTACTACGTTTTGACATTGGGCAAGGCACTTAATCCCGATTGTCCTCACGAGGCGTAGTGTACTAAGGGTCACTAAGGTGTTATCCACGTCGATGGTGCACTTGCCTTCAACCAATGCAAACACTGCTTATGCGGGGTTAGTATGCTGGGGTGTCTACACACACAGCTGCTCGCCGCTGCTAGGTGGTTCACTCCGAGTACTCCGGATTCCTCACCCGGAAAGCTGCCCGACACGAGTGATCCTGGCTATCGAAAGTGTCATTAAACCCCAATAAATAAATCTTCTACTTCTGTAGTGAATACGTTTTACTAACCACTCCGGTACCTAACAAAACAGTACCTCAATAATAAAATTATTTTAACAAGAGGTGCACGTCGGAGATGTTGGCTTCGAGTTGTGGCTACTTTTTCATGCACTCTCAATTAAAAATCAGAAATGTGATCACGTTCAGCTCAAAATTCGTAAAAATTGACAAGCTGAAAATTCGTAAAAATGAACTAATTAAGGCCCATAATTATGTAACGAGAAGTCGGACCGAGCCAGTTTTTGAACTCGCCTGAGATATTATTGCAAAAGACATGTATAGAAAATATTAGTCAAATCGGAGAACATTTGTTGAAATGCTTAAGCTCAAAATTCGTAAAAAATTACGAATTAAGGCCTATAAATCTGTAACGAAAAATTGGACCGGGCCAGTTTTCGAACTCGCTTGAGATATTATTGCAAAAGATCTGTAAAGCAAATATTAGAAAAATCAGAGAACGAGACCAAAATTTGAAAATATTCACCGATTAAGGGTCACAACTCTGTAACGAAAAATTAGACCGGGCCAGTTTTCGAACGTGTTCCAGATATTATTGCAAAAGACCTGCATGGCAAATATTAGTCAAATCGAAGAACGTTTGTTCACGTTATTGCGCTAACAAACTAAGCTAAAATTTGAAAAAATGACTAATTACGGGCAATAACTCTGTAACGAAAAATCGGGCCTGGCCAGTTTTCGAACTTATTCAGATACTGTTGCAAATATTAGTCAAAATGGAGAATGTTTGTTCAAGTTATTGCGCAAACAGTGCGATGACGGCCGGACACCCGCCCGAACGCACACCGACTGTCGCCAAACCATAGATCTCGGTTGTTAACACAACTCGACCAAAAATCAATAGTAATATATTACCGATACCCCAACCCCAAGGAAGGATTTATAAGCTGAAAGTTTTCTTGTGCATATGTTTTTTTTAGAATTCCATTTATCTGGGTAGAACTCCACAACAGTGTTTTCTCAGCAAATACCTATACCGACACAGAAAGCTAAACTTCTCCCATTTTGCTCTGCAGCCATCCATTAACAGGCCAGGAACAGCAGATAAAAGGTTAAGGTAGCGTATTGTCCATATATGTAGGTTCAATGTCTTCTCCGGAAAACAAATGACTGCTCATGTCATTCGGTACACCTTAGGTACATTTTGAAGACTGAAGTACCCTGAAAGTGGAGGAATATCAACACGGCCTAAGAAATATCACATCAGAGGACATCCACCAGGTTTAGAGATTTCAGGCATGAATATGTATTAGGTTGACATTTCTCAGGAAAATCCTCTCAGTCCCCCGTTGCTTTACCACTGCACTCCGGGTCTGCCAGATCGCTTCTGACTATCATGTATTAGCGGAGTTAAAACAAATCTTTGCAATATTATACAACTAAATCAATACTTCTCAAAAATTCATTTTTTATTTACCGAATCACTCTTTTGAATATTAACAGACAATACAGCGGTCGCTAATTCGAAGAGAATGGCATGCATTCGATCAAATATTTCTATTTATTGTTTCCTTCCTGTTCAATACATGTAGCTTTTACCCTTTTCGAAATTGATTAAAATACACGCTAACCACGAGCTGGACAAGTGATATGCTCAACTTTTATTTATCATTTTTTCTGTATACAAATAATAGCTTACGATATTTAGTAGGAAAAAAGCCGTTTTGAAATAAATAAACAGAAAATAAGAGATTCAAAAAAATATACTGCAAGTCTCATCTGTAAGTCTCGTCTGCGCTAAGAAAAAGGTTAAAGAAGCCGATTTAATCGAACAACGAACAACAATAAGTTATTACACATATATTAACACATTCTGTTTAAAAAACCGAATGTGTGTAGTTGCTACTGCCGTATGTTAGAAAATGGTAATACAAGAGTCTGTTGGATCCTTTCTTCTGTTAGGAAGATGATAGATGCTGGTGTCTTCATAGTACCCTGCGTGTGGAGTGAATTTGGATATTGCGTACAAAATAAGAAGTATGTAAAGGTTCGTATTTAATTTGATTGTGAATATTATATTGTCCATATTCTAATTTTCTGGTGTAGCCTCGGACGTGAGCTTGTGAATTATGTCGATTTTCCCGGACAACTGTTCCAAGTTTTACATAATACCAAGTTCAACGCTTTCTTAATATTGGGTTTATGATTTCCTGGCTATGTTGTTTTCAGGAGATTTTAGTACTGAAAAAAATCCGCAAAAGTTAGTTTCGTTCACTTATCGGTTGCCAAAGTTTTACTTTTAATTTTTCCTGAAACGTGGTCGTTGACGTTGGCAATAATAAAACGATGTGATGTAATACACTGTCGGAAAGGGGCTCAGTGCCATTTTCCAACAGTATATCACATTACAGCATACCACACATGTAGTGTTGGTTTGTTCGATTGAGATAGAGAGGCACTTTCGTCAGCCAGGTTACATCGTTTTACGGGTGGAGGAAACCGAAGAGAACCGCCGAGCAACTGTCGGACTCCCCAACTTAAGCTTAGTAAGCAGCGATTCAATGCAAGTGCACCTTCGACGTGCGGAGCGCCTTAGAACACAAAGCTACCGTAACCCCACACGGGCAATCCAGATGGAGTGTCTTGCCCAATGACACAATATAGTTATCGAAGGTCAGTGTCGAACTGTGAACCTTTCGGTTTGAAGTACAGTGCTCTAACCAATGAGCCACCCAGATCCCACACATTTAGTAAACAGGTAAATAATATAATTAGGCTTGGTCACTCAAGATGGTCATTCCGGCGTTTCAAACTAACCGGGCTTAATTTTAATTGACCGTATTCGTGCTTTAATATGTTTTTCTTTTACACAAAGGAGGGTAGTAGTATTGAGCAGAAAAACCATTCTTCAAAATGGCCCGATTACAGGGCTTAACGTTCACGCAAGAATCGATCCTCGAAAGGAATACAATAGAACCAATTTTGATTCTCGAAACATGTGCATTTGATTCTCGTCATAGAATTATTATGTTTCGTTTCCTCATGAGGTAACACGTTGACTTGGCAGTTAGGTCTAGTAAAGTCTTACAATACAAGACTTCAGTAGACATCAATGGGGGCGTGGTGGCTCAGTAGGTATTGGTGCAGGCTACAAGCTGAGAGGTCCTCGGTTCGAATCCCACCTGCGGCAACCGCGTTGTGTCCTTGGGCAAGACACTTCACCCCCATTGCCCATGTGGGCACAGTGGCATTGTGTACTAAGGCATACTGCACGTGGATGGTGTACCAATGTTAACTCTGCTTGTGTGGAGTTAGTATGTTGGGGAGCTGACAGTTGCTCGCCGTTGTTCGGTGGTTCTCTCCGAGTACTCCGGCTTCCTCCACCCGTAAAACTGTCGTGGTCGTGATTAGCCATTGTGCAGAAATATGTGACCTTAAACACCAATATAACAATAACATGATTTTGGAGGGCATTATGGTTCATTTGCGGCCCTGCAGCAATGATGAACAGCCCGAGGGTTTATTAAAGGCCCGAGACAAAGTCGAGGGCCGTTAATAAGCCCAAGGGCTGTTCATCATTGCTGCAGGGCCGCTAATGAATCATGATGCCTGACAACAATTATGTTATTACTATTATTACCACTCCCTGTTAAAGCTAACCGCACGAGGGAATTGCTGGAAGAAATAATCAGTAAGTCGGTTCGATATTTCTGTTTCGATCGCGCGTTCGACTTCCGTTCGGAAATACAAAGGGACTTCATCCGAATGGGAGTAATTCATTAGACCATGGAATCTAAAAATAGCCGGGCCGCGGGCCGCTAATGGCTATTTATACCATTATCCGCCCGCGGCCAGGCTTCGTTGAATGACGTCCCTGAAATTATGGAGTTTTAACAGCCCTCCAAAATCATGTTAATCTACTAGTAACTTATAGATTTAGTGGTAATAATAAATAATAACAAGTCACTGTCAAAGTAATGTAACTTCCATCAGCAAGTGTACATAAAAGACAAGAAGCTCACAAAAAATGGAACTAGGTCCTTAACCCTTTCAACACTTGCTCCCTAGATGGTATCATTACAGTCAATACTTTCAACGGCGAAATGGTCGAAACCTTCCTGGTTTGTTGGAGGATTCCGTTGTAATATAATCCGACAGCTCTGTCGAGATGTTGGATTAAATTATTACCGAGCCTCCCTTCAGACTTTTTACTCTCTATATCGTCTGCTCGTCCACTACAAATTCTTCTTCACGCAAAAATTTATGCACACTGGATTGAAAGGGTTAAGGGTTAAACTATGGTAAATAAATAAATATCAGGTTTATTTTTTCTTTTGTCAGGGATTATATAAACTGGTTGCACTTATATAAATATCAAGTTTGTTTTTTTGTTAGGGATTATAAACTGGTTGCACTTATATAAATATCAAGTTTGTTTTTTGTTAGGGATTATAAACTGGTTGCACTTACAAGGACAACGGTATAACAGTACTCCCAAATTTTAAATTAAGAACTTAAAATTGATTCTAGTGGCAGAAGTTGGAGAGAATCAAAACTGATTTTCGTGAATCTAGACAAATGTTAAGGCATTGTTCAGTGATAAACTGGTAGGCACCCATGCTATACTGTTTTTTTTTGTTAGGGAAATATCGGGTTTGCTTCCTCTTTTTTTGTTTTTTTTTTTGTAAGGGATTATATATAAACTGGTTGCACTGATATAAATATCAGGTTTGTGTTTTGTTTGGGATTATAAACTGGTTTCACTTACAAGGACAACAGTATAACAGTACTCCCAAATTTTAAATTAAGAACTTAAAATTGATTCTAGTGGCAGAAGTTGGAGAGACTGAAAACTGATTTTCGTGAATCTGCACAAATTTTAAGGCATTGTTTAGTGATAAACTGGAAGGCACCCACGCTATGCTTATACACACGATTATGTAACGAAAATTCAGAGAAATAACACTAAACACATGAAAGTGGAACTTTTCACAGAAGTGAAGGAGTGGGCAGTCTTTTATGCATCGTCGAAAACTATTTTAACCCTCTGCACACTGATGTCAAAATACTCAAAATTCAAGCAGTTTTTTTCCATAATGCCATCAGGAAGTGGATAAATTCAAGATTGAAGTGTTTAAATTTCTAGTTGCATTATGAAAAACATCTTTAAGTTGGAATTTTGATATAGTCATCAGTATGCAGAGGGTTAAATCACAAAATAAGTCCTCACAATAGGTCTTCTGGCAAAACGTATACTCCAATCAATGGAAATTTCATGATTCCATACAGTGGGGCCGCCGCGGATTTGTCACTTTCCACAGGTGGGCAACATTTCCACGGATGCAATGATATACTATTCCAAAAAAGTAGGAGATATCCAAACTTATGTTGATATTTTCGGAAAATGGTATTGGATACGCGTGATTGGACACATCAAAATGTTACCAAGTTTAGTGTGGATTATGAATGTCACCGGCCCACGAAAACTTCGTGCAGGTTTTTCGCACGAGCGCCGCGTTAATGTCTGTTCGGAGACCTCATCGTTCTTTTCTTGGTATAAACTCGTTCATCAATAGTTTCTTGTCGAAACGTAACTTTTGAGGTATGCGAAGACTGATACGCGACGAACGTCTACGTACCCTTAGCATGTTAGAAGCTGGCAACAGACAGACTGCAGCGGCTCAAATTCTCAACGTTACTCAATCGGTGATTAGCAGGTTGTGGTCACGCTACCGTCAGACTGGCAATGTTGATGACAGGCGTCGGTCACGTCGTCCAAGGGCGATAACTGCTAACCAGGATCGTTTCATCCAAACCACAGCATTCCGTAACTGCTATTAAAGTGCCTCAAAAATTGGACAGCAGCTGCACCGAGCGACAGATGTTCGAGTCACTGGTCAGACTATCCGAAATCGCCTACACAGCTGGAATGTGTACGCTCGACGACCTCGAATAATTCCACGTTTGACCGAACGTCACATCGCAGCAAGGCGTAATTGGTGTGAAACACGACAGCGCTGGGGCAATCGTCGGTGGTGCAACGTCATATTCTCGATGAATCGAGATTCACTCTCGACTTCCACGACAGGCGAAACAGAGTGTGGCGGCGGCGGAACGAACGATACCATGACGTAACCGTTGGGCAGCACGATCGTTTTGGTGGTGGATCGGTTATGGTGAGGGGTAGCATAACCATGACAAGCAGAGCAGCATCACACGTCATCCAAGGGCGTGTCACCGGGCAGTACTACTGTGACAACATTTGCGAGACGTCACGGCCGTGCGATTCATTGTCCAAGATGACAATCCAAGAGCACACAGGGCCCGTGTCGCCACAGAGTTCCTCCAGGAGCAGAACATCACTGCACTGCCTTGGTCAGGAACTCGCCACTGCACTGCAGGAAGAATGGAATAACACCAGTCAAGCTGATACTGAACGTTTGGTGTGGAGTTTGCCACGTCGGATCCGCGCTTGTCCCGCGAACCGAGGAGGATTTACAAGGTATTGAGGTCTTTGGATGAATGTCTCTGACTGACCGTTCATGTCTTCCACAGCTCAGCGCGTGGAATGTGTGCTTGTCAGACACCCAACTATCACTGAAATCATTCAGCTGATGCAGTGCCTCAACTGTCTTTTTGATGAAAATATAAATATATTTCTTCATATATCTCACTTTTATCAAATGTCCCCTACTTTTTTGACTAGTATATTAGATTATAAACACTAATTATAGGGATAATCTTCAAAACCTTAATCAATGAAGCACCGGGTACGACCAGTCCGCGGCGACTGTACTGCGATTCAAAAATTTGGCATATCAGTTGAAAAACTGGACAAATGTCTTACTGGTATCCAGAACCTCCAAGTTCGGTTGTGGTTGCAGAGATGGAACAGGACAGATGGGAGAGCAAGGGTAAAAGTAGCCATCTCATTTGAGAACCGTGACGAATCAACGGCTGATCGAAGTGGTAAAAATCGTATCGTGAGTGAGCAGGGACATGATGGCTTCGAGGCCTGAATCTGAGTATACCGTGGTTTTAATGCTAATCTCAAGAGTTCGGACACCAAGTGTTTCTGGCTACAAGGCAAATATAACATTTTTGTCGGAAGAATTTGTGTCGTGGAGTTTCATATGGCGATGAACACACAGAAAGAATATATATTGTTTGTGGTGTCCCACATTTCCGGTTGACCTTTATTAGACGCACACTGGGGGAATTAATTTTGCAAAATACATCAACATTTGACATTTTGATGTTGAAGTTTAACGGCGAATAATTAACCAAATTACACGAAAGACATTTTCCACTCACATCGCTATTCAAGTTGACTGGCCGCCTTAACCGTCTTACAACATTGAACGTTTTAAAGACGAGTCATTGAAGATATTTCGGGATGATCTGTGGTACACGTCAAACCATAGTTTTGTCTCCAACGGTGCCCAATCAATTTTATGAAATAAAGGAATTATAAAACTGAAAATGTCCAGTGTTTGAAAATCATTAAAAAAAACCCAGAACCTTGTTCTGTTTTCAAGTACTAACCTTTAAGGCTTTTACTCCAAAATTCTTTGTTCAATGTCCATAAATAAATTAATTAATAAATTAAACAATTTAATCTAAATAAATAGTACCATTTGTAAGAAACACCGGGAGCAAAACCACAAATGTAGCGGAAAGGGATTATTACAAAAGATGGACAGATACAGGTGTGTCATTTATTAGAGGGGGAAAGATGAACCCTGCACAGCACGTTATCAAAAAGGGTTAAAAAGCTTTGGACACCGATGGTGTATTCCATGCCAGTACAGAATCATCAACCGGTGTAGTCTATATTCGTTACTTGGTGGGGGAGAGAGGGGGGATCATAAATTTTCAACGTGCAGGGTGAAGGTTCATAAGCTATATTTTGGAGACGAAAAATAAGTCTTTGATATTCAAGAAACATTTTTGGCAAATGTATTCTACTCCTGTTATTTGAATGATTAAATATAGGTATACAAGACTATTTTATATTAGTTATGTTTGCGAGATAAATGTAAGCGCTTATATCTCGATTTTCAGGCTCCCTAACATTTTATAATTCTTGATCTGCCCGCACGCTAAATTATTGTTTTCTCGATTTGTCCGAAGCTCAAAGAAAGGGCAGCTATAGTTTGTTTTGAAAAAGTGGACATTCTAATGTGTGTGAAGTTAAAAACTACATGCCCCAACTTTGCCAGCCCAAAAGCAATGAGAACACAGAATGACCATACTCTCACTATTAAAACTGATGAACGTTTATTCATTTCGAGTTGAAATAGGTCAGTCCCCTCCTCTTTTGCAGCTCACCTGACTGAAAGTCAGGACGAGCTATAGTGATCACTCACCGTCCGTCGTTCGTCGCCCGTGAACATGGTGTTTGCACCCGCATCTCCTAAACCGCTGAACCAATTTTAGTTAAATTTGAGGTGATTGCTTGTTTCGACATTTTATTTTTGTTCAGTCAACTTGCCCAGCCGCATAGAGAGTGAGTGGTGTAAAATGCTCCATTTTAAAAAAAAATCTTCTTCTCATGAACCAGTGGGTACAATGATTTGATATTTGATATGGAGGGTCCTTTTGAGGTGTAGAATCAAGTTTGTTCAAACGAAGTTCGTGTAGCAATATTTGCCTCTGTAATGGGAGGGTCAACATTTTGGGCCCCGCCCAAAATTTCTATCTTCTGACCTGATGGTCCAATTTTAACCACATTTGGTATGTGGTATTATTGAGTCATAAGTACTTCATTCATGCCAAAAAAAAAAAAAAAAAAAAATCCGGAGTCCCCGTGGGAAAGCTCGGGAGCTAAAACAGGAATATTTTCAAACTCCCATATTTCCCAAACCACACGGAACAGAGAACTATTATTTGGCATGAAGCATCCTTAGTACCAGAAAAATGGAATGGTAAAAGAAATTGCCATCGGTTGTGTCAGTGAGTTCTGTAAGTGGGCATCTAATAAATGCTGAGTCAGCATATTTGCAAAAAATGAAAAAAAAGATTTTCTCCAGAACCACAGATCAAAATCTTTTAATGTTTGGTATACATCATCCATAGGGAGATCAGTAGAGAGCTCGAACACTTTTTTAGAGGGAAAAAGAGTGTTCGAGCCCAGGAGAAATGCATTTCGAGCTCACCCCAAAATTTAAGCTTGAAAGCAATGGGAATCTATCTTGAAACATTGTCGAGCCCAGATAAAAATCAGACTCAGTCAATTTTCACCTGGGCTCGTCTTTCCACTAAGGTTGAGCTAATGGGGAAAATGAAAAAAAGAAAATAAACTCGAAGTGAGCTCGGAGGAGACGATCTTTTTTCAATGTAAATTTCCATAGGAAATTGCAGAAGTGTCAAGATCGATGGCCTGGGATATTTGCGAAAACAAACTTTTTTGCACATTACTCAGTGCAAGTTTTTCATAGGGATTTGTAAAGCCCTCCTTCGTTCTCACCTCTAGATGTGTGCTCGAACAGATGAAGCCGAGAATGCTCATTTCCTGTGGAAAATTCCTATTGGATTTTGTAATGCGCGACGTTCTGGGCACTGCTAGATTGACGACTTCGCACACATTGGGGTTTTGCTTCATGTTATTCCCAATGGGGATTTTGTTTCATCGCCGAGAGAGTGCCGAAATTAAAAAATGAAATAGGAACTCGACTTTTAAGAGCATTTTCATTATTTTTTTTATCTTATATACAGAAAAAGAAAAAAAAAATAACTTAAATTTTAATTTCTAAAAAAGCAGAACAAGGGAAAAAAATGTATATATCTTTATTTAAAATAAATAAAATAAAAAAAATGGATAGATTCATAGATGAAATGAAAAGACGAAAGGGAGTAGAGCATCGCAGGTTTCTCCAATGAGTGTTTTACAGAACGTTTGCCCATCTCGTGAAAGAAAACTTTCCTAGACCATTGAAGAAAAAATGTTACAGTTACATCTTTGGAGTGGACCGAGATCACGACGGTCGAGACACGAAATTCGAAGCCGCACTCATCATGTGCTTCTAAATATGGTCAACAAGTGTGACTTGATGAGAATTTGGACGGAGATGCTCTCAATGAATTAGAACGTTCGCATTTTCGATTGAGATCGAATCATCTCACAACCGAAGATCAAGGTCGTATTTTACATTATTTACTGGATAGAGAATATTCGATTTTGTGAAGGAGAAAAAAAAATCACTAAATTAAAAAAAAATACTAAAATAAAAAAATGAAAATGGATGATTCAAAATATGATAAATATCACAATATCATGATGGAATTTTATAGAAAATTTACACAATATCCTCCCAAGGGTATAGCAGTATATTTTACTGAGACGTCATCAGAACGTGCTAACAAAAATGAGAGTGGTGATACTCATCATCACAACAACCATTTATTAGTTAATGAAAGAGGGGAGAATGGGAATGACTTTTTATCCAATTTGCGAGAAGAAGACGAAGAAACGAAAAAATTTACAAAAAAATCAAAAAGAAAAGAAAATCAAAATAATAATAAATTAAAGACAAGAAACAAACTTAAAAATTATAAATATTTATTTATGAAAAAGTAACTTTCAATTTTTGTTTTTATCTGTATGTGAGCTGTCACTTTCTCCTCTTCATTTCTGTGCAGATGTGGAATGATTATGTCCACTTTCGTTATTTTTTTCACATTGTTTAGAACTTCTTCTCTGAGTAAATCTACGACACCTTTATCAATTTTCGGATATATTTTGTTTTTGCCGTAGAGCCGACTGAACTGCTTGATATTTTTTCTCCTTTTTTCAAGAGTTTGAGACACGAATTTTCTAAATCGGAAAATAGATCTTTTTGATCATCATTCAGTATTAATCGTATGCTATACGTTTCGTTTTATATATCATAAGAAAAAATACTTTTAAATTTAAAAATTATTTAAAATTTTCATTTTGTTTACTTCCTATATATATATGGAGTCAAAAAAAAAGTATAATAAACTTTGAGGAGCATTTTTTTTTAGTATTATCGACTTTAATCCCAAACAAATTATTCTAAATTCATATTTCGAGTCTAGCTGTATGAATTTGCATAATTTCACGTTCTTACTGTTTCCAGCGTCACGTCAGGACGTCGCAATTCAGACATGGGGTGAAATGAAAAGTTCACACATGCAGTCAATAGCGTGTGTGTCCACCTTTTGCCTCTTGGATGGCAAGACATCGACGGTGCATGGACCTGATAAGTCTCTGGATGTCACTCTGTGGTATTGGATTCCACTCCTGCCTTAGAACATTACGTAAATCGCCTAACGTCTGAAGATCATGAAGTCGTATCCGACGGTCCAATTGATTGGCGACAAATCTGGCGAAAGTGGGGGCCAGGGAAGAAGTTCGATGCCCTGCTCCCCAAGAAAGTCACGATAGATACTCGCAACGTGACATCGGGCATTGTCTTGCTGGAATAACTGCAATCCGACCTTAGCATTGAACAACAGGACAACAACAGCGTAAAGAATTTCGCCCTGTGTCGCTGCACATTCAGATTAAAATCGATGAAGATCAACTTTGTTCGATGGTGCAAGGAAATTCCTGCCCAAATCATTACACTACCCCCACCGACACGGTCGCATTCCCGCATGCAAGCATCAGAAAACCGTTCTCCTCGTCGGCGATACACTCTTGCCCTACCATCAGCGCGCCGTAGACAAAATCGTTATTCATCACTAAAAAGAACTGTGTCCCAGAGCTGCTGAGTCCAGAGAACACGCTGACGTACCCATTCCATTCTGACGGTACGATGACGCTGGGAAAGGATTGGTCCGTGGTATGGACGCCTACCTCGGATGCCGTGTTCAGCGAGTCTGTTGCGGACAGTTTGTGCACTGATTCTATTGTTAGTTCTACCAGGAGTATTTGCTGCTGTCCCGTCGCTGGTTGGAAGCGATCCCGCAAGTGAGTCTTCCTGATGTGTCGGTCTTGTGCAGGGGTCGTAACTCTTGGTCGACCTGAACGTGGTCGGTCGGCAGTAGATCCAGTGGTTCTATATCTTCCAATGAGATGGTAAACAGTGGCCACAGAGACTCCAAACTCAGCATCTAGCTCATCTGGAGGTACCCCAGCCTCGTGCATACCAATGGCACGCAACCTCTGATTTTCGGTTAACCTTGGCATTTTTTAAGACAAAAAACTAGCGTGTTTTCTCAATAACCTAGGCTCTCCAGCACAACATAACACAAAGAAAATCGTCGGTCATCCATTTAATTTGACATTCTCAGGTAGCACGTGCTATTTGAAATCCGTTGTAAAAATGTATACGGTTGGGTGGACAACAAAAACATGTCATTAAACTCTTTGCACGACTTCTTGTCCACAAACATACAACATTAGAACTATTACATTTCATCCTTTATGCTATTTTTTCACATTTGTTTCTATTAGACTTTCTTTGTTGACTCAGTAGATGTATGAAATTTTTTCACCGATCTTAATCTCTTTAATTGAAAATAATTTTTTAACTGAAATCAATTTTTTTTTAACTTAAAGAACAATAAAAAAAAAACAAATTGATAAATAAAATTTTTAACTTGAAGAAAAATAAAAAAAAGGAAGAACTGAAAATCAATTTTTCTTCATGCAAGGAAGCAAGTAGACTTTCTTGATTCGAAAAAATAAATTTTGTTTTGCTTAAACGAAGGTGTTTCTATCAGTTTTGCTTAACACTTTACTGTCAGCTCTGTAATATTTAATATGAGTGAAACTGATTTTTTGTAAGTGAGAGACTCTTTTTTCTTTACTACATGATGTAGTTTTTTCAGATTTTTAGTTGCATCCAATCAGTTTTTCCTCATGCACGGAAGCGAGTAGACTTTCTTCATTCCAAAAAAATCAATTTTATTTGTTTTGTTAAAACGAAGGTGTTTCTATCAGTTTTGCTTAACACTTTACTATGAACTATGTAATATTTAATACGAGTGAAATTGATTTTTTGTAAGGAGAGACTCTTTTTCCATTATGCACATGATGTTGTTTTTTCAGATTTTTAGTTGTTTTCAATCAGGTTTTCTTCATGCACGGAAGTGAGTAGACTTTCTTCATTCGAAAAGAATCAATGTTCTCTGCTTAAATGAAGGTGTTTCTACCAGGTTTGCTTAACACTTTACGATCAGCTATGTAATATTTAATACGAGAAAAACTGATTTTTGTAAGTTAGAGACTCTCTTTGCATTATGCACATGATGAAGGTTTTTCAGATTTTTTGTTGCATTCAATCAGGTTTTCCTCATGCACGGAAGCGAGTAGACTTTCTTCATTCGAAAAACATCAGTTTTGTTTTGCTTAAATGAACGTGTTTCTATCAGTTTTGCGTAACATTTTACTCTGAGGTGTGTAATATTTAATACATGTGACATTGATTTTTTTGTAAGTGAGAGACTCTTTTTTGCATCATTTGTGTGAACTGTCCTAAGGTGGCATGATTATTATCAAAAACATTGCGTGCACGATGTCAAAAATGCTGGAACTAAAACATAAAAAATTGATTTAACAAGTTTGTTTTTTATTTTTTCAAGTTAAAAAGATTTTTAATTTAAAGAAAAATAGAATTTTTTTAACTACAGAAAAAATAACATTACAAAAAACATTTTTTAAATTAAAAATTATTTTAAAAAATTTAGAAAAAATGTTTTATTATTATTAGAAGCGTGCAATGTACCTCCATTGACAAACCATGTGAAGAATCTAGGCATTGCAAATGCGTCGAATTATAGAACTAAACCACAAATGATCAGAGTCATAAAGGCTGAGACTAGTGAGAAAAAGGTGTCAGAATTGAGATCTAAAGTGCGTTGGATGGGGCTGAAAGGTGTACAATTACAAAATAAAAAGAGTTGATAAATTCGATGCTTGGAGGAGGTGATGCGATGAGAAAAATAACAATGGATGGAAAGAGGAAACAAAAACAGAACATCCCGATTCAATCACGGAAATAAAAAAGAGAAAAACAGAAGAAGATCAAACACCAAACATTGTGAAAGCAGCGATGATGGGGAAAAAGTGAATTGAAAGAAATTCTAGCTAAAGTCAAGCATGAACAACTGTTGCCCACTCCCGTAGAAAGAGAGTTGGCTTCAAAGAAGTTTTCAAAATGTTGGATGTTGAAGGTATAAAAAGGTTTCACCCCACTCCCCCAAATTCTTGAATGAGATTAAAAAAAAACTAGTGTGTTTGATTTATTTCATCGAATGCAAGGCATGGTATTAGAACGAAAATGGTATTGAAGTGTCAGATGGAGAAGATCAATGTAAACATGTGGAAGTCATGGAAAAAACTACTTATTTTCAATCTCGCACAAAAACTGTGATCGAAGGCTCTTCTTTATCTGATATCTTTGACAATATGAATGAAAAAATGATACAATCGTTAGTGCAGTGTCAAAACGAAGGTAGCAATTGTAGATTCAGCAAAGTATTGAATCTAGAAATTCATATCGACAAGTTCAATCCATTGCGAACGTCTTCATATATAAAATTGCCCTATTTCATAAGAAAAAAGAAGCTATAATCTACATGGAAAATAAAGAAGACAGTCAATGCTTCAAATGCGCTGTTACATCTGCCTTATATCCCATAGAAAGGTATCCATAGAGAGTATCAAAATATGTAGAAACTTCTAAGAATTTAAATTGGCCAGGAATAAATTTTCTGACTCAACTATGATAGTTTTGAAAATCAAAATCCCACGATCGCCGAAAAAAACAACATGTTTCCTCTTAGGATAAGTTCTCATATCACAGAAAAATTGTGAGAAAACATTAGTTTATTATTAATTTCGAATGATGATAATCAACATTACTGTTGAATCAAGAACATGAGTCAATTATTGTCAGCACAGACTACCAAACACATTGGAGAGAGATTTTTCTGTTTTAATTCCTTCAAACGCCAAGAATCGCTGAAACATCACGAGGAGTATTGCAACTGAAATCAATGCGTTGCCCTTGACATGCCCAAGCCCGACACTTACATAACATTCGTACATCACAACAGAAGACTGGGAGTGCCTTTTGTGGTGTATGCCGATTTCGAATGTTTCACTGCAAAAATGAGTTCGTGTCAACCCGGCGATCGGCAGAGTTACAACGAAAAATATCAGAAGCACATGCCAATGGGCTACTGCTTTTACATAAAATGTTCTTTCAACGATCAATGTTTCTCGGGTCCGTACACCTACATGATACAGTCGGACGATGACGACATGGCTCGAGAATTCGTGGAAGATTTGGAATCTCAAATAAAAAAAAAATATGCGAGCAAATTAAAACTCCGGAGAAGATGATCATCACAGATGAGCTAATGAAAGGCTATAAGAGCGCCACCGAATGTCACATCTGTAAAGAATCGTTCACCAAAACGGCGGCTCCCGAATATAAGAAAGTGACAGATCACGATCACTGCACTGGTAAATTTCGAGGTGCCGCACACAGTAATTGAAATTTACAATATCGAGATGCTAAGTTCTTTCCAGTGATATTTCACAATCTGTCGGGTTATGACAGTCATATGTTCGTCAAAAGTCTCAGTAATGTAAGCAGAGGATATATAAATTGCATCGCCAAGAGCGATGAACAATACATATCTTTCACAAAATGGATAGTCATAGATAAAAAGAAAACAAATAGATGGATAAATGTCAGCAGTCGACATAAGAAGACAATTACGTTTTATAGATTGTTTTAAATTCATCTCGACCAGTCTCGAAAAATTAGTCGATAATTTAGGAAAGGAGAAATTCGAGATCACGACTGAACACTTTAAAAATGAGCGTCAGTTGGAGAGCGTATTGAGGAAAGGAGTCTATCCCTGTGATAACATGAATGCTTCGTATGTATTTATTTATTTATTTATTGGTGTTTAAGGTCATATACTTATGCACAGTGGCTAATCATGACCGTGGATGGTTTTATAGAATCAACGAGTCGAAGCTACTTTTCAAAAATCAGTTTTATTCAAAATTATACGATGCTGACATTTCCTATGTTGACTATGAGATTATCATGATCTCTATCTGAAAACCAACGTCCTTCTCTTGGCAGACGAGTTCGAAAATGTTTGTTTTGAGACGTCAGTTGGAGACATTACGATCTAGGTCCAGCTTGGTATTACCCGGCTCCTGGCTTCGGCTGGGATGCGCTGTTGAAGATGACTGAAACCCACTTGGAATTATTATCCGACGTGGACATGTTGCTCATGTCCGAAAAGGGTATGGGGGTATGAGGGGCGGAGTGTCTCATAGATATGCAAAAGCGAATAATCTCTACATGAAGGACGGATTCGATGCATGTGAACTGAGTAAATACATAACATATTTAGATGCTAATAATTTATGCAGTTGGGCCATGATTCATCCGTTACCGACGGGAAATTTGAAATGGTTTGAGAATCGTGAAGAGATGGAAAATTGGAGACATTATCCCTGTCTTCTGGAGGTGGATCTTGAATATCCCGAAACGTTGCATGATTCACTCAACAATGATTATCCTTTTGCACCTGAACAAATGAAAATGAATAAAGTTGATAAACGCATTCCCAATTTAAATGGCAAACATAAATACGTAATCCATTGCGAAAATCTGAAAAATTCATAGATTATGGCATGAAATTAATCGCCATCCGTCGCATCATCCGATTTGATGAAGAGCCTTGGATGTAGAAGTATATAGATCTTAACACGAATTTGAGAATGCAGGCCATGATCGAATTCGAGAAAATTTTTGTCAAACTGATGAATAATTGTGTGTATGGAAAATCGATGGAAAACATCAGAAAAAGGACTGACATTCGTCCGGTTGATGGAGGATAGTCAGGATAGAAAATACATTTGGAAACCAAACTATAAACATCAAACCATCTTTGATGAAAACCTAGTGGCCGTTCAGATGAAACAAACACGTCTGACATTTGACAAACCGATTTATATGGGAACGTGCATCTTGGACATCTGCAAACAGTTGATGTATTGATTTCATTACGAATACATCAAGAAGAAATATGATTCGAAAGCCAAACTGCTGTTCACTGACACAGATAGTCTGGCCTATGAGATAGAGACTGAGGATTTTTACCCAGATATATCTCCGGATGTCGATGCATGGTTCGATATGAGCAATTATCCCAGGCGAAACTGTATGCTTACCATTGAGATGGGGAGGCAATTAAGAAATGCAAAGGTGTCCAAAGAAACGTTGCAATCACATTCAAAGAGTATAAAAAATGCCTGTTCAAAAATCGAGATGTCTACAAGAGGATGAACACAATCTCTACACAGGAATAATCAATAAAATTGCTTTATCAGCTGACGACAATAAGAGTATCGTGTAATCGGATGGAATAAACATGTGAGCTCATGGTCATTATTTAACAAAGTCGATCATTCCTCAAAATCAAGGAGCATTAGACGATTTCACGACAAGGCAGATAGAGACGTAGATAATTTAGAGGATACGACATTGCACACTTATGATAAAGACATAGAAAATATAAATGAGACAATTAACAGCCAATAAAAGTAAATAAATAAAAAAATTCAAAATACATTAAAGTATAACATAAACTGGAAAATGGAAAATACAAACATATCGATAGAAGGTGTCATCTTACCTAACAAATCCCTGTCTAACGTCTATCTGATGGATGCAGTCAAAACAGTAAAAATAAAACATTTTTGTTGTGTGTTTTTTCCAGAGATACATTATCCAGAAAAGCGTGAGATGGTGATGAATGCGGAATCTTGAACCTGGACGATTTTTTCCAGTGAGGGCACACATTGGGTGGCATGGTTCAAGAACGCAAGAAGAAATTATTATTTCGGCAGTTACAGAATCTCACCACCCAAAGAGTTGACAGATTATTTAAAATCGACGATTCATTAAAATACTGAACGTGTGAAACCTCACGATCAAGTGTTTTGTGGACACTTGTATCTCTGTGTTCGAAAGAGATGGTCTTTGAGACATCATTTTCAAGACACTCTCAATGATTTACATTGAGAGAGAGTGAAACAAATATTTTTGATATAAATAATAGAACATGAAAAAAAAATGAAATAAAATAAAAAAAAATAAATTAGATAGAATATTAATGAAAACGACAGTCGATAAATTTGAAAGAACTGAAGAACTGATGATGATGAAATTGTGAAAAAAAGAAAGACTGAAGGTGATGGCGGAGTGTCTGTTACATATTTGATGATAATTTCGTGAGGAGATACGAACCTCGAAAAGGAACCGCTAAACATGAATAATCACGAGCTTTACAACGTTCCAGGCCCAATAGATCTCAGCGACGCCGACACTAAAAGAGTATGCAGATCAGCAGTTGCAGATTTCGAGCAACATGTTAGAGATAATTACCTGGATAAAAACATGATTGATGATCTAGCCTTAAAATCTAAATGATTGGTGAATGTGGCAAATCCTGTGAATTTCAGTGATGCTACCACCAAACAATACGTATATGTCACGGAACAAAAGATCGTCAATACTTTGAATGAGAAAAATGAAATGACAACAGATCTGAACGCCGAATTTAATTAGATTTTCAATGCTCTCATCCATCTGTGTTTCGAAAACACATCTATGACCGCCATTAGATATTTCACACTTCTGTTGTGTCTAAACAGTAATTGTATGTCCACCAGATCGGCAGTCCACATCTTATCCAATCCTTTGATAAATACGCTCATCTTTCAAAATCTGTGTACTATGGGCTTGTGCAGTTCGTTCGCTAATGCATTAGTGAATTTTTTGTATTTCCCATTCTGAATCGACGTTTCGTTCCGATCAATTTTCCGACTAGAGAACATTCTAATTTCTCTCTCATTGTGGTATTGACTATATTTTTCAAATCTGTCAACATGTTCTTGTCAAACACATCGTTTCTAGACTTCATTTCGGAATGCTTAGCATAACAGAGATCCACTCTATTGATGGGTTTGCGCCACGATTTTAGTGTCAGATATTTATTCAATCTTTTGTTCAATTTCGTGCCTGGGCCTGTAAATTGATGTTCTGGCAGATGCATTTCGAAGGGAAGATTATTGATGAGTCTGTTGACCGTTCCTCCTTCATCTCTTGTGACGAACTGAGTTTTAGTCGAACCACTCAATTTACAAGTGCCGCGAAGCACTTATCAGTTTGAACTTTTTGCAAGTTATTCGTATCCATAGACTTCTTACATTTTACACAATTCATTTTGTTTTGTTAATTTTTCTTTACTTTCGTATATATATGTAATATAATTATATTTTTGTTTTTATTTTAAATCTGTCAGTAGTTGTTTATTTTTTCCCCAAGAGTTTACGAAATGATTCCCTTGCTTCTTCTCGACCTTTTTCTATCAGATTATGTTTCGTCTCCTCTTTGAGAATCTGCTGAGAGGTTTTTTCTCATACCTTCTTTCAACGCCTCGAATTTATCCCTTCCCACGAGAATGAAGTGATATTCCCCATCGGAAATCCTTCCATCTTTCAGAAAAGTGGATATCATGTCGCTTATGGAATTGATTTTCGCGTCGGCCAACACTTTGATACTTTTGTGTTCCTCGGCCTTCAACAATAGTTTTTTTACTCACTAATTTTCCAACCGTGCTCAAGAATCCTGTCGTGAGATCAACACCCTCTATCGCCAACACGGCTGGAATGGTAGCCACGGTCAATAGGAGACCCACTCCAGCAAACGTGTTACCTCTATCTTCCGAAGGATGTGCCTTTGGTAATACAGTCAGTGCCAAGTCGAGATATTGATTGCCACTTCTTAATTCCATTTTGATTTTGTTATTCTATTTATCTATTTATTAATTTATTTTTTATTTCCTATCTTATTTCATATATAAAAAATGTAATATTTTGTTATTTTTTTATCTTATCACAAAGCAATATCTAATAATAACATACTGAGAATGGGCACGTTTTTAAAAGGCGAATTCGGACCCAATAACAGTCCTTGGCCATCGATCAAATATTTTCCTTTCTTTAGATAGAGACTGTCTCTGTGAGCTCGAAATACGCCGCTACCTTTCGCGTGTTTCAGATACAATCCTTTACTGTCCGTTTCGAAACGATACACAACTCCTCCTCACTTCAGAAACAATCCGCTCCCTATTATTTTCTGTGCACCAGAACTGGCAAAGCCTGACAGAGCTCCTATACCCAAAGCCGGCATCACGGTTTTGCTGAGAATGGGTAATGCCTTGGTGTCCAATCCCGCCAACTATCCTAAGAAACCACCTTTCATTTTCAAATTATATCTCAATTGAGCGCGACTCAGTCTCACGGCCAATCCTCTTCAATTACGATGTGCTTTGGCTATTTTAATAATTTGCGTTTTGGTCCAAGCGATTTTGTCACGTCCATTGCTCAAGTCTTGATGACTTAATTTCAATCTCACAGTTTCTGTTCGATTTTCTAATGCTCTGCAAAGTTTGTCTTTCTGACCTTCGAATATGTTTACATCTTGTATTATGTATCTTGTCATTATTTTTTTTTTTAATTTTAATTTTCATTTTGTTAATTTAATTTATTTATTTATTTTTTTACTTCCTATTATATATATAAATTGATTTAATTCTTTTTAAAAAAGAAATTTGTTAATTTAATTCATTTTCCTATTCTGCAAAAAAAAATACATATTTAGTTTTGTTTGTTTAATAAACAATTTAACAGATTTTGTTTTCTTAAATTTCTTTTTTCTTTTATGTAAAATCGCATCGTCACAGGTTTGCCACGAAGATCTAACAGCTCTCCATTTTGATCCGTTAATTCAGTGTTAATATTGTATAAAGTATGCATTATCACAGGCAAATAGACTATATTTCGAGGTTGCTCTATGTTCTTTTAGCCAGGAGAAACGTTCGGAAAAAACGAGTAGATCATGGGCTGTGTGCCACCGTTCACATAACTTCCAGAGATTAAGTCCATGTTCACCAAAATGCTGTTGACAGAGAGAATGTCCACCACATTTTCCGATGTCGCATGTTCTTCATACGTGTTTTGATCGAATCCCAACATCTTTCCAAAGGTGTCATCTCCTCCAAAATCCACTGGATAACCCTCTCATGTTCAATATCGTTTGCAGAGTGTTGACGTTTGCAGTTATGTTAAGGGTGTTCCGTCTTGACCGTTAATATTCATTCTAGTCTAAATGAGTTCGTTCAAATTGACTATGCTGTAACTGCCTTTGGGAATGCGAATCATGAACCAATCCGGTACGTTCGAACATCTGAATATATTATTTTTCTCTGTGATGTTCGAAAACGAATAGTACGTCTCCAGATTTATCAGTGCCATCTCATACTTTTTTTCCCTCTTCGATTCAATCGGTGGACATGACTCGAGTCTTGTCATCGCTCACCACAATTGAAAAAGAATCTTTTGCAGTTGTATTATCAGTCGTTCTTTTCGTGTTCTCAGCTCTCCTTTCTAATAATTGAGTTTCATAGTCTTGCAACATTTTTAAAAATATTTTTTTTAATAATTGAATATTTTATTTTATTTTATTTTTTTACTTTCTACTTAATATGATTTTTTTCTCATTTACTAATTGCAATCGTCCGGAATATAAAAAAAAGTCAAATTCCTTCCTATATTTTCCATAATATTTATCACTCATCAGATCGATCGCCATGAAATTAAAAGGTGTTCAATCCCACACCAACTTACAAAATCTCTTGAATCTTTTTTGCTCATGTCATTGGCCACGTGATCTTCGTAAATGTGATTGAAGTTCTTAAAATCTTGATGAAGCAGACTCAGTAAATTCGCATTTTCTCTTATGGTCTGCCTCAGCCATCTGAAATAATTTTGAGATAGATAGGAACAGTCCACATTGCTGTGACGTCCTCGAATGTAGTAAGATTCACACTGATTCTGTTTCTCCAACATCAAGTCATCGACTATCATGAGATTTTTATGCACCGAATTCAAGTCTCGAGGATCTGACATGTCGTTCGCATTTTCGTAAAATTTGAGATTCCACATTGGACATTTTATCATTTCCGAGTTCCCTCGACATTTCTTGCAAGATCGTTGCAAGCGATGGGTCACATTTTTCGAATTCGTCTCGGTGATCAAGGATTCTCATTATAACGCCCTTCGGCAGATTTGCACTCAGAGCTTTTTGCGATAATTCGTATTCGGGTTGAAAAATACTCTTGCTAAACATGAACAATCTATCGTAATCCGACAACTCTGGTCGCAACAGCAGATTCATCAACATATTCGTCTTTCCACAATTCGATTTTCCCACAATCAATCCTCTTATGCTTAGAGGAAAGCGTTTGTGATTCGACCTCTCAGTCTTTGGTGCATTCCACTATAAATCTTTAAGTTCCATTCTTTTTGCGTATTTTTCCAAGTTATTTTTTATACTTTTATTTTAAAACTAATTTTTGTATTTTTTATTATATAAAAAAAAATAAATTCGTTTTCGTTTTTCAATTTGTATTTCTTTCACTCCAGATCCGATGCTCAACGTCTTAGCAAGTTCCTGTATCGGTACAACACTAGAAACCTTGAAATTTTCAAGTTTAATGTTCGCTAGAATCTCTTCAGATCTCGCCAATAATTTTGCTTGCTTAGCCAGTCTTATCAACTTCTGAATAAAATCAGCACTCTTCTTGTCAGCCTCCGAAGCGATTCTAGTTGCGGCTTTTTTACCCACGTCCATGGCGGTTTTCTTTTCAATCTTTACGGTGATAAAAGTGATCTGTTTCGAAAAATCACCACTGAAGACGCGTGACAGAGCGCCAATCATCGAATCCAGCAAACCTGATCCATCAAAGATGTAAGGTCTCATAACTCCTCTGCTCTTTATTACTAACATATTTGTTTCTCTCTTATTATTTCGCTTTTTAATTGAATAATAATTATTTTGTAATTTATTTTTAATTTTTTACCTTCTATTTTATTTACTATTATTTTTTTTTTTGTTATATTTTTCCCCTTTCAACGCGTTCATGGTCAATTTATAAGTTTCTCTATTCAATATCTTCTGTCGCAACAATTCGTCACATATGCTCACCAACTCGTTTGTCTCTCTGGTATTACCAGCTTCTCTACTCGCCATCAAGAGATCTAATCTCTCCAGGAAGGCATTGGGATCGCAAAGAATGATTGTGGTCGTCACTCTCTGTCTGGTGACCGATTTGCCGAAAGTTTTATTCGCATCCCAGATGGGTTTCACCACGTTCTTCCACTTCGAACGTCTACTCGCTTTCGGTCTCGTCTCTCTGGAATAGCTCATTTTTTGTAATGACATTCGCACGAAGCAGGCGATCGTCGTACGTTTTGTAATCCTCTTCCTCATATTTGCTAGGTTTAGCCAACACGAGCAGATTCCGCAATCCTCTAGCACCTCCGTATTCTCTATCTTCGACGATCAGATTATAATCGTCAGTTATTTCCACTTTTTTGTCGCCTATGTAGAGATTACAATCGTCTCCCTCGAGCAAGCCAAAACGGATTCGTCTTATATAAATAAATGTAATCTTCGGGTTTCATATTGCTGGCATCTACCATCGCATCGCCGATCGTGCTCAATGTAGCCGTCGATAGTTCCCTCTCAGAATCAGTCTCAATTCAATCTATCTCGTAGGGACTCGCTAGAAGATACTGAGCAGAAGAAGAATGTGGGTATGAAGGAGACGATGGCGTATAATGAGGCTGACCAAAGGATGTGTAAGTCGGAATGAAATGTTCATAAGGTCTATAACTAGGTGTCCTGTATTCCTCTCAAGGGTTTCAACTCTTTGACGATTTCTCTTTTCATTTCTTCCTGAGTTTATGTCACAGGTTTGAACAATTTGCTCGTCTCTCGTTTCATCGCGATCTCGCCCGTGTGTTTAGCCGCATTGCTATCTCGAATATTCCTCTTCAGTTCTAGAAATCGACGAACCTTCTCGTCTCTCAACTTAGGATCTAGGTTCTTTAAAAATGACATGCTTCTTTTTTTTTAAATATTCTTCCTTTTTTCCCCCTTTTTTTTTTTTTTAAGAAATTAAATTTAAGTTATTTTTTTCTTTTTCTGTATTTCTAAGATAAAAAATAATGAAAGTGCTCTTAAAAGTCGAGTTCCTATTTCATTGTTTAATTTCTTCTCTCTCTTTCGACGATGAAACATCAATTGCAAATATAACAAAATCCCCACTGGGAATAACATGAAGCAAAACCACAATGTATGCAAAGTCGTCAATCTAGCAGTGCCCAGAACGACACGCATTACAAATTCCAATATGAATTTTCCACTTGACATGAGCATTCTTGGCTTCGTCTGTTCGAGCCCACTTGTGTAAGTGAGAACGAAGAAGGGCATAAAAAATCCCCATGAGAAAATTGCAGTGAGTGATGTGCAGAAAAGTTCGTTTTCGCAAACATCCCAGACCAGCGATCTTGACACTTTTGCAATTTCCTTTGGAAAAATTTACATTGTGAAAAGATCGTCTTCTTCGAGGTCACTTTGAGTTCATTTTCTTTTTTTATTTTCCCCATTAGATTAACCTTAGCCGAAATACGAGCCGAGGTGAAAATTGACTGAGTCCGATTTTAGCTGGGCTCGAAAATGTTTCAAGCTAAACTCCCATTGCTTTTAAGCTTAAATTTTGGGGTGGGCTCGAAATGCATTTTTCCTGGGCTCCAACACTCCTTTTCCCTCTACTGAGGTCAGGTACAGGTTTGTTAAAATTAAACCCATTGGTTCAGATTTGGGCTCAATACAGGGGCCTGAATTTTAACTTACGACAGTATGGTTAATAATGTTTAAAGATGTTTTTTCTTCAGAACCGCCAGTCAGAATCTTTCAATGTTTGGTATACGCCATTTATATGAGGGTCAGATTCACGATTCTTCCAATCAAGTCCCTCGGTTGATATTTGAGCTTCCTATTGGAGCCCGAATTTTAACTTAGTCCAATATAAGGAATAATCTTTAAAACTCTTCTTCTCCAGAAACACCAGTCAAAATCATTTAATATATTGCATACAGATGCTTTCATGGGTTGGATTCACTTTGTTCAACTCAATTCCATCAGTTAATAATTGGGCTCTCTAGAGGGCCCCGATTTTAACATTGTGCAATACCAGAAATAATCTAAATGTAGTGCAAAATTGGTAATATTCTCAAAATCTTCTCCAGAACCACCAGTCGGAATCTTTAGATATTTGGTGCACAACATCCTTCAAGTTTGTTCAAGTTAAATCTATAGCCTGATATGTGGACTTTCTAGCTATTTTTGCATTACTGAAAGTCTTGGCATTATTTCTGTGATAGAATCGAAATATTAGAAAAAAATCATCTGGCATGGACAACAGAGTTATAATAACTAAATAACTTCATTCCTCTGTAGTTTTAACTCGCCATAGATGCTAATTAGATCCTTCTTTAAACAACTATTGTCAGGTGAGCACCTCAGGCACCATGGGGCCGCTTGTTACAGTTTTACACTATTTCCCTCAACAGTGTCTGTGAAATGACACAAGAAAACAGTTGAGACTCGCTTAATGTTGAACAGATTTAACAAAGTAGGAAGTATATTTGTCAGCTATCTGCTTAGGATCAGATATTTCCGCATTGCCATCGACAAATATGGAGGGGAATGTGAAGGTAGAATTACATTTGTTAATTGCTTTCTTCAAGATTTTCCAAGTTTTTTTTTCATGTTATGTTTATTTTCGTGAAGAATAGTTTTGTAATAATCAGATTTACGAGCCCGTTTCAGACTATTAAAAATCGCACAGTACGTTTTGTATCTTAATTTATTTTGCGTGGTTGTGGATTTAAATTTTTTGGCATGCACTTTTGTTTTTTCCAATGATGACTGCAAAAGGCCCGATCTCATCCGCGGTTCGTGCTTCACAAACATATGGGCAACTCTTATGAGTTCTTCAGGAACAACTTAATCGAAATTTAAACGAACAAGAGAAGAATGTTATAGGCTTAGTTTGGACAGAGTGTGTTCATTACATTGGTGAAACTGCTTTCAGACAAGAGAAACTTGGACACCCACTGCTACCACCACATGGCCAACAATAAACACTAAAAACTCATCCTTACCACAAAAGAACAAGCAACTGCAACTGCCAATACCTTCCCAAGAATACCTTTTATGGAACCAATAATCACTATTTCAGAACCAATTACCAACACTACAGAGCGAACGACAACTAAAACAGAGCCAACAACAACGAAACCCACTGCTACCAATGGAGCCAACAACTACTACTGAGTCAACAACAACAACTACTATACAGAGCCAATATCTATAACTAAGGAACCCACAACAAAGCCAACAATTATTACTGAACAACCTACCGCCACAACATAGTCAACAACTACTACAGAACCCATTTCTACCACAACAGAGCCAACAACTGCAACTACTGAACTGCCACAACCACTATAGAGTCAACAACATCTCGTACAGAACCAACAACCACTACTTCAGAACCAACTGCTACCACTATAGAGCCAATAACGATTACTGCAGACCCAACAATCCAGGAACCCACTACTACTACTACAGAACCAACAATTACTACTACCGAGCCAACTACAACCGACCTAACAGCTGCACTGATCTCGACACTACCACTCCCGAGCCAACAACAACTACTACTGAACCAACTACTTCAGCGCTAACAGCTACAATGAACTGGACACAATCACTACAGAGCCAAAAAAAACAACAGCAAAACACTACTAACACTAAAGAGCAACCGTAGCTACACAGAACCATTAAAACCACAACGGAGCCAATAATTACAACGGTTGAGTCTGCCTTCACCACTACAGAGAAAACAAAACACTACAGAACCAACAATTACTACTTAGAACACGTCTTATTCCTTCCATTTCTGTTCTAAAATGACATCTCCTCAAAATCAGAGTCCATTCATAAAAGCACATGCAAATGCAGAATATGTTCGTGCTTTATGCCTAGATTAAAATTTACCCCCCGATTAAAAAATACACCTGGTTTATTTCATGTCAAGTGAATTATTCGTTAACCTTTTGAACCCTGCTGGTAAACTCCACGGCAGTTCAGTGCAGCAATTAGAAGAATTCATATTCATTATTTGGGGTAGAGCAATAAATATTTCCAACTTGCAGTCCTGGCGACTGCACGTTGAAAATATTGATTGGTTTACTCCACACATTAACTTTGCAGCCATTCTACTTAATGATAGCATAGTTGGAATATTTTATCTGTCAGGGCTTGAGCCATCAAGGTTGGGACAAACCTCGTTTACACAATACTGCCATCTTTGTGGCGCCCCTGATTATACCGATCGGTGAAGTTTTAAAAGCCCAACTATATACCTCATTATAGTTTCTTGTTTGAATAATATTTCGATTAAACAGTTGTGCCGTATAATGGAAATTATCCAATTATACATGCTTACACTACTGGAAGTATAATATTACATAGACAAAAATCTGCGTGACGCTTCACACACAAAATCCCTATTTGCAATACGTTAATGTTTCATTTTTTCTCAACTAGAGCTGTTGTTGGTGGACGCTCTTATTCGACTCGTACCTATTAATATGGTGAAGCACTCAAGCCACCATTAAATTCTGAACCGAATCTGACCCTCTAAAAGCCTGGACCCAATCTAGCCATTAAATAGTCCATCGTTTATTTAGTCTATCGCTTTTCCAACCAACTGAAACAGTCCATCCGATTGGATCTAAAAATTCCATAAGCATTATTCTTTTTTCAATCAAAACAAGAAATGGTTATCTATAGAGATTTGATTGTACCAAATGTTAAGCCTTTGAACACCGGAGACCGTTTTTCGGGCTCAGGAACATGATACGTCATAATTTTATTGAGCAGGATGGCTGCTAAGTGAATGTGTGTGGTAGACCAGTTAATATTTTCAATGTGTAGCCATTTGGGTTGCACGTTGAAAATATTAGCTGGTCTGCCTCCAAATATGGACTGACTATGGACTCTTCTAATTGCTGTCGTTGAACTGACATGGAATATACCACCAGGTTTTAACGGATTGAGGACATTATCAATACTATTCGGCATGTTTGTTTACTAAATAATTGTAAATCAAGACTAACTACAGCTGTAGGAGCGCGGTGTCTCAGTGGTAGACTGTTGGACTTCTATGCTAGAGGTCCCGAGTTGGATCCCCGTCCTGGACGACCCGCGTTGTGTTCTTGGGCAAGGCACTTTATCCCGGTTGCCTACATGGGGGCACGATGACGCCGTGTACTAAGGCGTACTGCACGTCGATGGTGCACATGTCTTCAACCGTTGTAACCCTGCTTGAGCGGAGCTTAAACAGAGTTAGAATGTTGAGGAGCTGACAGTTGCTCGTCGATGCTCGGTGGTTCTCTCCGGGTACTCCGGCTTCCTCTACCCGTAAAACTGTCACGGTCACGATTAGCCATTGTGCATAAGTATGTGACCATAAACACCAATAAATAACCACAGCTGTAGTTTTATGATAACGAGGCGTAGTTCCTCGTATTGGGTTAATATCGCGATGTTTTCGGGGCGAATAAATAATTATTGATTGGAATATCTAAACGAGGAAGACGAAAAAATATCAGTATATCTTTGTGAATAAAGGGACATCACATTATATTAATGGTTGTGTGAACCTCCACGTAAAATGAGTAAACAAACATCCCATAACAGAGCCGAATTCCTTACAGAATTTAACTGGAAACCTGAGAGCAAACTATTGATTTGTGTCCGAAAATAAAGTAAAATTAATTGTTATTTAAGAGAAAATAATATCAGTGTCGCCCTGTAATTTGTGTAGGTAAATGGTTAACTATTGACAGGAATATATTTATATTTGCTCAGAACAATTTTGAAATGAACTGGAATGTATTTAAAAAATAGAATGGGAATTCAAGTAATTATTCGAAAACTGAACCTATAAGCCACAGAAATATAAATATGTATATAACAGAAAGATTAAGTGCGTTTTTATTAGAGATATGTTTAATTTTGGACAGAAGAACATCAAGTGATTTGATTGATGGGAGCCGCGGTGTAAATAATGCATTTCACAGTTTAGGAATATATTCACTCAAATCAGGTAATTATTGAAAACACGAATATGCTAAGAATGAGATCATGTTAAACTATTGTCTATAAAGTAAAATAATCCTTTGCGTCGAATTTATTTAAAATATTATTGTAACGAATTCAGAATCATTTCTCTGCTATAATAATTTGTACTGTGATCACAAGCGTACGCATTAAACAGAATTTGGATTGAATTATGAGAAATAACGGCACCGATTTTCAGTGTCCACTGAGGAATGACTTGCAGGACAAGCTTTTTCTGGTTATTTTTATGATGTTTTTTCCCGAAGTTGTTTGCCAGTCATTTACAATTTACTGGATCTCCATTTATAAATCCTTTTTCTTACAAATAATACATGATTGAAAATAATTTCTGACCCTTTCAACTCGGAGTTGCTGAACGGAATCGTCTTGTAGAACATTATTTTCATCAAAATGGGGGAGTATTTAGTATGTGCAGGGAGGATCAGTAATAATTTAACCCTTTGCCCAATGAATCGGCCGCATCTGCCCGCGTAATATGCAAATTTAACAGTTGAAAAATATTATTTTTCAAAAAATGTGACCCCTCGTTGGAACGAGCTCGTCGAGCTCGTTCCAACGAGGGGTCACATGATATGGTTTTGTTGAAATTTTTTGAGAAATTAAAAAAAATGATATTTAAAATAATAAATTTTGTTATCGTCTGCGTTGGGTAAAGGGTTAATCCTACAGCCCTCTAGTTATAGGATTAAATTACGACTCAATCTCCTCACTATTTTGTTCTTTATTATACCGTCTTATCACTGAAAGCCAAAATTTCCTTCACGCAAAAATGTATGCATGCCGGATTGAAAGGAATTCCCTTATCCATCCGAAATGTACTACTATTCACAGAGCTGACGATCGACGAAATTTGAAGTTTTGAAGTGAGGGAAGTCATTCGGAAATTAATTCAGTTCAGAGTATATTCCGAGATGTATGAAAATGCAAGACTTTTTGAGAACTCATATCCCATTCCCCACACCTCCCCGGTTGCGATTAGGTGAGTATATTTTTTAACCGGATAACTGACAGCACTAGGATGAAAACATCCTATTAGTATTGGAATAATTTCTTCAGAAATAACTATTTTCGATTTTTGTCACGAATAACGCCACATTCCATAAAAATCCATTAGAGTACAAAGCTGTAAAGCAACAGAATACTGAAACAAAACAATCACAAACACCGGTTGTACTGAACAAAGTAGTACTGTTGGACTCTGGTAGATTTAAAACATTTTCCACACAACAATAACATCACCTGCTCTGAAACCGACGTGCGTGGTTTATTCCTGGCATGACATGTTGAATATAGGACAGCTGGGGTGAGATTCACAAAGACATCACTGTACGACTTGTCAGTATAATGTATAATGCAAATGGTAAGGTCTGAATGAATAAACACGACAATATCCTGTAGAACCCAAACGCTGACGTCAACCTTACGGAAAGGGAAAAAACTATCAACTTTAATTGTGGTCCATACTGCCCCAGGAAAGCTGTGCATATCCTTTCAATAACAGGTAATAACCACAAACAATAATAAACCTAAAAGGAATGTGGATTTTGCACTAGGTATTATTGATCAACCCGTTTACATATTTTTGCGCTATTAATGCATAAAACCTACAGCCCACATGGTGATTGCGAATGAAGGCTGGGTTCCGTTAGCAAGCGAGGTCCTGAACTCAACTCAAATCGGCCAGGCGGGTATGTATTCGATTTCGTGTTACGATTTGTTGTATTTTTTCATTCGTGACTCTTTCAATTCCCATGCCCTGAATGGTGCCATTTTAAACACTACGGTCAGCAAGGGAATGGACGAGTCCTTTTTGTGGTTGAAGGCGGTCCAATAATGATTGAATCTTACAGCCCTCTGGGACTGTAAGATTCAATTATTACTGATCCTCCTTTCCATCTGCTGTTTATTTTCTTACCTGCGCATGGACGGCTAATTTTTGTTACACAAACATTTTTGCATAACGGGCTTAAATGTTTAAATCGGTCCGAATGCCGTTTTGGTAGCCATACTGTGTTCGTCGATGATTGCTGTGTTTACATTTTGTGGAGTACCTCAGGTCAACCAAATTGGGATTAAGCCACTTTAAAAAAATGTCCACAAATCACCTCGTTACGTACATGCATTAGCTATGTTGTTTTTTTTTATCCTTTATGAAATCAATGAATCTTTTATAACACTGTTTCCAAAATATCGATGTTGTGTTCTCCTTTGGACAGATTGCTTCTCATTCAAGCCATCACAATTATGCATTGTACACCTGACAAACATGTTTTAACCATTTATATACCTTTAAGCTTATAGAGTTATCATAAAAATTACTCTCGAGATAAAAATTTATTTCGGAAGGGTTAAATAACTAAAATAAAAACAATAATGGTTCCTTCGCCTGATGGATGGAGAATTTTGTTGAGAAATTTAGGCAAAAATATTTTTGAAAGACCCCCCCCCCCTCCTCCAACCGGAATCGCCCCACCGCCATAACCCCACTTTCGTTGGCAGCAGGATCTGGTGAGTGTCTCGATTTCTGGGCGATTGGCCTACATGTGCTCACATGTATCGATTTGGAAAGGACTGATACAACAGACTTGCATTTCGACGGAGTTTGGTATGTGTGTGTGTGGCAGGTGTGAGGTGACTGGATGAAGTAGTTTATTGCTAAAATAGATACATGCCAGCAATAGTTGGAATCAGACACGTTTGTTTCGTGCATCAAGTCTGGGCAGAGTCAAGCCAAGTATAGGGCAACATATTCGTGTTATCCCGCCGACGTCGAAAGTGGTTACCTGATTATTTATTATCATTTGGCAAAGCAGAAGAATGAGAAGGACCTTCGTGAAAGAACATGTTACCTTGATAAAATATATTTTTTTATCCTGAAAGCGCTCTGTAATTTGTTGGGGAATGTCTGTGACAGTCCGCAACGAATAGCAGTAAGATATCCAACGTTGAATAAAAACGGTACAGCGCTTTGGAATAGAAGCAGTGAAGAGCCCCCCCCCCCCCCCCCCCCCCCCCCCCAGGGAAGCCTCAACTATTACCTTATTCCACTAACTTGGTGCAATGGCAGAAACATTCCACTCTATGTATTCACTGATCTCGACCATGTGGTAAAGTAATAATCTTGAACTTTCGAATTAGGGGAAGCATGGCCTCTTGTGGAACTCGTGCCGCCATAACTAACAAAAATACCTTGATTGAAAACTGAATAACATTTCGACACCTGTCATAGTTTCGAGCCATACGATGCTAATTGCCACCCAATATATGCATGTACAACCCACCCATTGATTTTCTATTTGTCGCCCAAACAAACACTGTCATTTACGTGTAATACAAAGGAGTTAAACAGAACTAAACCAATGTAGTTGTTCCTAAACTGAAACAGATCAGGTAAGAGGGCTAACTGTTTTGTTGATAGCAAATGTAAAAGCGGAGACTTTCATGTTATATATTTACGTTGAGTTAGAAAGTAGTGGCCCGATGTGGAAAAAAATAAATTAAAAAAAGGACCCAAAATGTGAAAAATACATCTTTGTCGACCTCCAAGACCGCAGAAGAGAGAAATTATGGAGTATGCCAGAAATACAAGTTTCAGATAAGTATAGCAGCTTTCTGATTGCAGCATCATAAATCTGGAAAGTGTTGTCCTCTCTCTCTGTCCCAATCTCTCCCTATCTCTTCTTCTTGCCGCCTTGTACCTTCCAACAATATCCTGACTGAAGCTTGAGGCATGTACCTCCGCCGATCCCTATGCCCTTGTAACTAACGTTGACTTACTAGTATCAAAGTTATCGATTCGGCCTCTATCCGCAGAGGAAAATGCTCCGATTTTTCTACCCATACCTTGTTTAGCTCTAAGGCCAGAGCTATTCATTTGCTTTTCTTATTCGGTAGAGGGGTGTAAAGATCCGACCACACTAAATACGTTAACCCCCTGTTGCTGTAAATTATTGCCCGAATGGAGTCTCCATTCTTTTCTTTTTATATAAACTTCAGTTTGTTACCTCAACTGAAACAAGCTCTTCGAGCTTGTAGATTTAAACTAAAAAAGAAGCTAGGAAGAAATTAATTTAACAGTTCGGGGTAGGCTAAACTGATTTTGTAAGGAATGGGGTACAGCAATGTTTCTGGATCCATCGCTTTTCAAGTTCAAGTTATGTGTCACATCACTATCAAATACATTCTGGAGGTAAAATATATTTAGTTGTAATCTCTTTGTAATTGGAAAGATTACAAGACAATGGCAACAAGGCTACGGGAATTTATTTGTATTTTCATTCTTGTTTTTTAATGTTTTCTTTTGTTTATGGAAGGGAACAGTGCAAACTCTCTCACACTGCAGGTATTATACAATCTTCACAGATTATATTCGTTATTTACTACCCAGTTCGTCTTTACACATCATCAACATGGTATTGTTTAAGACGAAGCCATTATCCCAAAATATTATAATGGCTAATATCAACAAAATAACACAAGACGAGGTCCAGTCAAATGATATATATAATTTTATAACCCTCTACAACAATGACAGTTACACAGATGTTGAAAATCTTGACATGCCATTTTCCATTATCGATCACGACTGGAAGTACTACTCGCCAGAAACATTCAGCCAGTTAATTACTGAGGATGACTACCCTTTGTCTTCGTTTCAAATAAATTGTCAAAGTCTAAATTCACACTGGGACTCACTTAATGATTTGCTGTATAGTATTCAACGTCACGGGGACATCTTTGATGTATTCGGCCTTACGGAAATCTTCAAAATTCCTGATAATCTCCATTTTAGATTAGTTGGATTTCAGCCACTTTTGCATAAAACTCATCCCAGTACGGATGACGGCAAAGGAGGAGTCAGTATTTTCGTTAAAGATAACTAACATTCCACATACTGGACGATTTATCAATTTTCACTCCTCATATTTATAAAAATTAATTATCGCCATAAACGATCAGTTATAATCGGAACTATTTACAGACCTAACACCCTGCCGAAATCTGATTTGAACGCATTTATCTCAATCTTTTCAAGGATTTCAGATTAGATAAATTCCGAACACAAAAAGCATATATTATGGGAGACTTCAATATAGATCTCTTGAAATTCAGAATATATAACAAAACTGATGAATTTGTCGACCTTCTTTTCGTGAATGGCTTTCGGCCCTGTATTACTAAACTGACGAGAATAACGAACCACTCCGCAACCCTGATAGATCATATTCACACAAATAATCCCGTTCTAGGGTCTGAATTAGGTATCATCACTGCAGATGTCGCGGACCACTTTGGTACATTTTACTTTGAACCGAGCAGCATCAAGACCAAATGTGTTCAAGAGGTTTCTAGGCGTATATGTGGTGAGAAATATAGCCACATTTGAACAGTTATTGTCAACCTTCAACTTCTCGTCCGTTTTAATCGTTTACCCAACGAATCGGAACATCCGCCCGCGTAATATGCAAATTCAGCAGTTGAAAAAAATATTATGTTCAAACAATTTCAACAAAACCATATGAAGTGACCCCTCGTTGGAACGAGCTCGTTCCAACGAGGGGTCACATGATATGGTTTTGTTGAAATGTTTTGAAAAATTTAAAAAAATGATATTTAAAATAATAAATTTTGATATCGTCTGCGTTGGGTAAAGGGTTAAACTGCACATGTCCAAACAACGCCTATGAAAACTTTATGAACATTTATCTAACGATATTTGATACCGCGTTTCCACTCAAAACCACGGCTGTGAAACACAAGTACATCAAGCGGCAGCCAAGGATGACTGCTGGTCTGATACAATCATCGGTCAATAAAAATAAATTATATCCTAAAAAGTTAAACTTCCCTACTGAAATAAACAAAAATAATTATCGACAATTTTGTCAAATCTTCAACAGGTTCAAACACTTTAGCAAAACCCTATACTTCGAACGGATTCTGCTAGAAAATAAACATTATATGAAGAGAACACGGGAAATATTAAGGAATTCACACCAGCAGACCAGCAGACCCGTTTCCACCCCATCTTCTTACTTTGATGTCGAAGGTGTACGCATTTCCAACCCCACTGAAATTGCACAGGAATTTAATAAATTATTTTCCAGTATAGGTCAAAAAGTAAGTGACCAGGTCCCTTCCTCAGAAACGAGTTACACAAAACATATGAACATAGTAATTCTTCATACTTTCTTGATGACACCAACTGCACCACAGGAAATGATATCATTTGCAGGTAATATGAAATCAAAAATAAGTAAAAAAAAAAATAAAAAGTAAACTAAAAAATAAAAAAGAAAAAAAGAAAATCAAAGAAAAATATCCAATTGCCCTTTGAAAGCATTTAGATACAAAAGGGAAGGACAACAAGTCATACAAGAGATTGTTATATTATATTTACGAATAGGTTCAATAGGAACAACACAAATAATACTTACAATCCCCAGTCTAAGACAAATACCCCACCTGTACAAATACTCCATTTAGTATGTTCGTTGTTTGAATCCATGCTATTTTTTACCTCAAACTATTTTGCGACCAGAAAACGAATTACCTAAGAACTTGTAAAGTAGTTGCAATGTTCTGTTCCTATATTAACAACTTCTGCAGTGAGGGGGGGGGGGGGTGGGAGGGAGCAGGAAGACGGTCTAACTGGCCATGATGCCTCCCAGCAATGTACCACATGTTAAAATTGTTCTTTGTGTATAATATTGTTTAAACCTAGGTACACTGTTGAATAAAGATTGATTGATTTCATCTTATTGACAAACATCTTTGACAAACTCTTTTTTGAAACCAACAAATGTTGCTCGAATTATAAACGTTTGACCTTCATGATTCTATTGTGCATCAATGAGTAAAAACGGGGATCCCTGAACAATGTAACACCTGAAGATATTCAGTTCGGAAAATATCGTGTACGTACTTCTTTGAATAGAAATTCGGATCTCCCTGCTATAAAATGCTGCTGACAGCATACGTATTTATAGTTTTGAGGGTGACTGTGTTGCCTGTGAAGTATCACACATAGTTTTCCCATCATTGCCATAGCCCATTGTCACTGTGCGTCTGCGCCCACACTAAGAGTCGAACAGTTCAAATGCCCGGTATTCCTGAGTGGGGTATTCTGTTTTTTCAACGAGCCTTTCAACATAATGCAGGGACGAGAGAGGTGAGGTTAGTCTTAGGGAGTAATAACTGGAGTGAATTACCGAAATTGGGCATGGCACACTCCTTATGATGGTCCAGTTCCCCTTCAGAGTAATGCGGAGGTAGCCAATGTTGTCCTTGTCGTCTGCTGTTATCTGACCTCCATTTGTTCCTTTTTGTCTACTTTGCTTCTAATTTCACTGGTTTGTTGCCAACTAAAACCTTGTTGTTTATTAATCAGCTGAACAAAATAATGTTTATATATAACAAAAACTGACATCAGCGTTTTGGATTATAACATCTGTGCAATTGTCAATTTATTTATTGGAGGTCAACGACACCTTCGACAGCCAGGGGCGCCTCCAATGGGACAGTTTTACGGGCGGATGAAGCCAGAGTACCCGGAGAGAGCCATGGCGGCAACGGCGAGCAACTGTCAGAATCCCCAACGTACTAACTGTACACAAACAGGGTTAGCATTGGTTGAAGAGAGGTGCACCATCGACGTACATTACGCCTTAGTACACGGCGCCACCGTGCCCCTACGTGGGCAATCGGGATTAATTGCCTTGCCCAAGGACACAACGTAGCTACCCCTGGCGGGGATTGAACCGTGGACCTCTCTGTTTGAAGTTCAATGCCGTAACCTCTGAGCCCCCGCGCTCCACACAGTTGTCAATACTTTATCTGCAATTCAACTATGAGTGGAAACGTCCATGCATAACCTGCAGTTCATTCGCGTATTTTATGATTGACGTCACACCCGCGTAAACTAAACGATTGTTCGTGGGTTATTTCCAGGCCTGTAATTTGTATCATTCTGCCTGTGGATGGATAACAAATTAGGAGATATGTGTCAATTCACATTTTCGGAAGGGTCAGATATTAGACTTTCCGGCAGGTCCTTGTATGCGAAAAGACGAGTAACATAAGCAATGCAACTGGGCAGTATTGAAAAAAATCGTCTATATGAGAGAATCATTTGACAATAATCATTCAAATGTCATATATTTTCTCTTTTGCCTCAAAACATAGCCTTTAATCCCCCATTGGGACATGCATGCTCCAGTGAAGGGCCATACGCTATGGTTTGTTTGTAACAAATGAAAAGGTTTAGTTGTTCAAAAAAATATTTTGCAAATGTCATCTGCTAGTGGTGGGAAAAGAGTTTATTCCATCGCAATGGTGTGTGTGCACACAGACACCAAAGGCAAACAACTAATCTGGAATCTGTCTAAATCGGCACTGCCTACCCTTTGTTCCTGTTAAGCCTTGCCTCTTCAAACGTTGTAGAGCTTAACTGGTGGATAGCTGCGTCCAGATCACCTATCGCTGAAAAGGCTGACGTTCGTCAATTAGAATAACACCAATCTCGGACCAGGCTCAAGTATTATACTGAAGTTTGATTGCAGTATGAGAAATAAGTGTTCCGCGTTTCAATGAAATCCGAGACACAACCTCAATAATTTCAGACATGTCTTGAAAGTAGTGAAACTAGTAGTTTGTATTGAAAAGATTAACGGTTGCTCCTGGGTATGTATTTTTCTTCAGATGTTCTAGCATCAATTTACAATTCGTGAGGAAACCATTGATAAACCCGTCACCTCACACATTCACAAACACAACAAGTTTGTAAACAATTCTTCAAATTATAGATCTTCGACCTTACATACAGCTGTCGAGGTGGATTTTTGTACCTTTCACAGAATACAAAGAGGCAGCGCGCTGCTACTGGTAGTCTAGCGAGTAATGTATATATATATTTATAATGTTTTTGTTTAAACTTCCAAGCGACATATAATATTTACTGATAACAAAGAAAACTGATGAAAACATCATATTTGCCTCTTCTTTTCCATGGAAACCGATGCGGTATAGCTATAGAGAGTTAACTCTTTGAACCCAATGGTACCTTCCATGTCAGCTCATTGACGTTGATTTGAAGAGTCCATATTCTTTATTTGGGGTAGACCAACTAAAAGTTTCAATGTGAAGCCCTGGGGCTGCACGTTGAAAATATTGATTGGTGTACCACATACATTCGCTGAGCAACCATCCACTTTCTGTCTACAGATAGTATAACAATGCGGGCCGGAAAAGAGGGTTTTCGAGTTTAAAAGGGTTAAACATTTTTTATAAGAAACAACTTTTGTTGAATTATGCACATAAATTATGAACGAAGTGGTACTTTTTACGATTTAAAACATCTTTCATAAAGCAATCTCATAAACTGTTCTGTAACTGGAGTGTGAAGTTTGTTCCTGTTATGACATGTTAAATATAGGGCAACAACGAGGAGACACAAAGACATCATTGTGCAATACAAATGACAAGAACAGAGCGAAGAAACCAGAGAATATTCTGTACAGAAACTTTCCTAACCATTGACATCGATGTTAAGAAAAGGAAACAATTTATCAATTTCCTTTTTATCCATACTGCCTCAAGTATGACGTTTGTTGCTGTCCGTATTCTTTCATATACTGGGACTTACCTGTCCCATAAACAATAGTTTTTAGAATAATCCTAAAGTAGAATTGCATTTTACAGAAAGTATTATTGATCAAACCGTGTGGACATCGCCATTGTCACAAATGAATATAACACTGACAAGGGATACATTGTGATAAAAAATGAGAGTGTGGTTCGAATTGCGTGAGAGATCCTGAAGTGAAGTCCACGAGGCGGGTATGTATTCGACTTCGTGTCACGATTTGTTGTATCATTTCATGTGTAGCTCTCTCAGCCATGACGCCATGAATTTATTTATTTATTTTTCGACAGCCAGGGTCACCTTGTGCCGGGCAGTTTCATGGATGGAGGAAGCCGGAGTACCCGGAAAGAACCACCGATTAGCCGCGAGCAACTGTCAGACTCACCAACGTACTAATTACACGCATGCAGGATTAGCACTGGCTGAAGACAAGTGCACTATCGACGTGCAGTTGGCCTTAGTACACAGCGCCACCGTGCCCCCACGTGGACAATCGGGGTTCCAAACTATGTCGGTTTAATATCTTCATTCGAATACACTTGAAAGCCCCCCCCCCCTCCCCCCGCCCACACACATCCCCCTCAAAAAAGATAAGCTTTTTTGGATGAATCGTCTCGGTACGAAACTCGACTTGGGACAAAATGTCCGTGCCAAGGTGGTTTTGAGAGGAAATGCCCCAGTACACTCTAGAAGTATTGTCAGTAGTGCTTCTCGAAAATTCTTTTTAAAGAATTTCAAGCTTATTGGACAAGGAGGTGGCTACATTTTCATGCGACAAAAAAACTTGGAAAACTACCTCCCACCACTCAACACAAAAACACCATGCAGAATGCTTAAATCTAGGATAGAGATATATCGCGAGTAGGGGGGAAATATTCACGCATACATCTCATCTAATATAATCGATGATCACGCTGGTCATCCTATTACCACCTTTGCAGTGCAGTACCTCGTTTGCGGTTTAAAAAAGACGGAAACGGTTGAAGGTAGGTGTCATAAAATATGGTATAACTGCTATTAACTTGCGTATATCACTAAAAAAATTTAATCTGGCGATCTATTGAATGTTATTGCATTCTTGTACATAGTGTCGGTGTGTTTTATGTGGTAATTGATTTCTGTTATTGAAAATACATTAGCGTTCATCCTCTTTTTTTCGGACATTTTCGACAAAATTTGTTCTCTCCGTGAATATCAAGGACATAGAAGGTCAAACCTTCGCTCCATTGTTGCTTCAGACTTTTGTCTTTGAGTTTAGGTCAGCTTCAGCTTTCATAAAAAGTCCTGCATTCGCCTTATTTGGCAGCTTCGACGAGAGGTGTTGAACTTTTAGAATACCTGATTTGCGGTGTTGTCTAAACCGCAAAAGGTGGTAACTTTACACCTCAAATAAGGTATTCATAAAAATCAATTACCCCCCTCGATAAATTCCGTTTAAACATGTTTTCACAAAAGGCTCACAAACGTAACCTACACATTTGGCTAAAATAAGACAATTCTCAAAACGGATGCTGCTCCAAGGACTCACAATAGCAAATATATAAATATAATTAGCAGTTCAAACCCAACAACTGGAATTTGTATCTCCATATTTCCACTTTAAAATGCTACAAAAAAATTGTTTTTTATTTCTCTCATGAAAACATTTCCAACGTACCAATGCGTACCAATCTGCTGTTTTTTTAAACCGCAAACGAGGTACTGCACCGCAAAGGTGGTAATCGGATGACCAGCGTGAGGATGGATGTATCATAACCAAAATGGTTTTAAAAAGTACCTCTAATGTTGAAATACGTAATTTTAAATCTGAAGTCATTACATTGGGGACGACGGAGGTTACGTCGCAGAACACGCCAAGTTGATTTTTTGGCGGACTGTTCGAGTTATTGCATCAAATAGACTGTTTTCATCTGCAATTCTTCCAAATCCTGCATTTTTACGAGAACTGTGACTTGCTAAAAGAAACCAACCGAAGTGGCGGCGCGTTTCCTTCTAAAAATGTCGATGGGATTTCTGGACGGAATGTATTGCAGACATGTGAGCAAAATACTGAAGTACGCTATAAAAACACAAATGTTTATGCCAGCTTATTATACTGAGTCAAAAAAGAAAGTGTAATAAACTTCGAGGAGCAATTGTTTTAGTATTTCGACTATAATCCCAAACAAATTATTGTAAATTCACATTTCGAGTCTAACTGTATGAATTTGCATAATTTCATGTTCTCACTGTTGACAGCGTCACGACAGGGCGTCGCAATTCAGACATGGGGTGAAATGAAAAGTTCACACTTGCAGCCAATAGCGTGTATGTCCACCGTTTGGCTCTTGGATGGCAAGACATCGACGGCGCATGGACCTGATAAGTCTCTGGATGTCACCCTGTGGTATTGCATGCCACTCCTGCCTTAGAACATTAAGTGAATCGCCTAACGTCTGAAAATCATGTAGTTGTACTCGACGGTCCAATTGATCCCAAAGATGCTCGATTGGCGACAAATCTGGCGAAAGTGGGGGGCCAGGGAAGAAGTTCGATGCTCTGCTCCTCAAGAAAGTCACGACAGATACGTGACATCGGGCATTGTCTTGCTGCAAGAACTGCAATCCGACGTTAGCGTTGAACAACGGGACAACAACAACGTAAAGAATTTCGTCCCTATACCTCTGTCCATTCAGATTATGATCGATGAAGATCAACTGCGTTCGATGGTGCAAGAAAATTCCTTCCCAAACCATTACACTACCCCTACCGAAACGGTCGCATTCCCGCACATAAACATCAGAAACCCATTCCATTCTGACGGTACGATGACGTTGGATAAGGATTGGTCCGTGGTATGTACGCCTACTTCGGATGCCGTGTTCAACGAGTCTGTTGCGGACAGTTTGTGCACTGATTCTATTGTTAGTTCTACCAGGAGTAATTGCTGCTGTCCTCGTCACCGGAAGGAAGCGATCACGCAAGTGAGACGTCCTGATGTGTCGGTCATATGCAGGGGTCGTAACTCTTGGTCGACCTGAACGCGGCCGGTCGTCAGTTGATCCAGTGGTTCTATACCTTCCACTGAGACGGTAAATAGTGGCCACAGTGACTCCGAACTCAGCAGCGAGCACTTCTGGAGGTATCCCAGCCTCATGCATACCAATCGCACGCAACCTTTTAGAATGTCGGAAGACAAAAACTAGCGTGTTGTCACCCATTCAATTTGACATTCTCGGGTAGCACGTGCTATTTTGAAATCCGTATCAAAATTTATACGGTTGGGTGGACAACAACAACATGTCATTAAACTCTTTGCACGACTTCTTGTCCACAAACATGCAACATTAAAACTATTATATTTCATCCTTTATGCTATTTTTCCCATTTGTTTCTATTATATTTTCTTTTTTGGCTCAGTATATGTTTGCGCAACATAGAAACAGTTTATGTAAAAGGAATATAATAGTGAAAATGAAAACGAGAAGTAATAACGAATTCCGCATATTAGTAGATCCAATATATATATATGATTCCATTGTTTGGTTTTCCCAGTCAATTGAATCAACCTGGGAATTCAATACCACATGACCCGGGGAAATTATTTTCCCAATATACGCACGTGCTAAATAAAATCCGTTGCAAAAAGTAAAATTATTGAAGTAAACTGCTTTCGGGGACAAAATTCAGATTTTTCTAACTTCCATACTTTTACGTATCCTTAAAAACTCTTACGAATATCTTGACATTCTTACACCTAGACCGGATTCCACACGGGGTGTACGTAGCATATTCCCAATATCTGTATTGTATCAGGCTTTATGCCGAATACACACAACAATCGTGGTATAAATATACTCTGTGTTGAATCCGGAGCCAATACTATAAAACATTTACAATTGTATTTTCTAGAATTGTATTTCTGCCTGTTAATATAACTGACTAAAGTGAATCATTAGCATTTTAAAAGATATGGCAATTTGCCAACTGGTAAATAACCGTATCTTTGAAAGTACTAATGGTTCTTTTCAACCCATTTAAAGACATAACAAGAAAATACATTTCTAGAAAATACAATTGTAACAGATTTATAGTATTGGTCCCGGATCACATCATACTGAAGTATTGAAATGTCAGACGCCTAGCCAATCTATTTCCAGATTTCTTCCACGCAATATCGAGTTCGAAGTCCTAGCACTCAAGGTTGATGACAAACATTCCCGAGTGACACATATATTTGAGAGCAAAACTGTTTAGCAAACAGAAATTCGTTCAAAATATTTTTTTACAACCAACAGTGCTGAACAGTTAGGGTTATTTCAGATGTTGAAAATTGTGTTGACTGAAGTTACGCCTGACAATGTGACACAATGTGCCCTATCACATAAGCACATATGACAAAAAAGGGGTGCCGAAGGTCATATGTTTTTCAAAAAAGGGGTGCTAAAATTGGGGTGCCATTGGATATAGGCTTTTGTTATACACAAGGGAGATAACTGCATTATGGGAAATCAAGCAATCTGATTGGTTAGTTAGATATGTGAAACAACAAGAGTACTTGGAATAGGGTCAGAACTAACAAGAATAGACTAGAAATTGCTAAATATAGCAATAATAAGGTATACTGTTCCAGTTGATAGGCTCTTCTACGCTACTGGAGTATACTCTAGAACAAAGGAACAGAGTCAGATAGACGATAACTATTGCATATATAGATAGAAGCAGAGAACTCTGGGTAAATTTATCCTATAGCACTACGTGCTATTCTTAATAGGAGAAAACGTCATGGGATAGGGATCCAAAAAGGGGTTCTGGGAGAATTGGCTAGGAATCTCAATTACGGAATGTGTTATATGTATACACTGATTGAACATTTTGAAGGTTTGAGCGAAGGTATAGCTAGGAAGTAGTGATACAAGTCAATATTAATGGATGGTAATTTAGTCAATAGTACTGGTACAAGGCCGCAATGGAACAAGACTGTTGTTGAAGCTAATGATAGGACAGATAGACCATAGACCAGTAGTGGCCTTGGAGCTTTGGTGACAAGATGGAAACGGAATCCCATTTGTGGAATCCCTTTTTTGGAATCCCATTTGTGGAATCCCTTTTTCGAAAACGCCTGTGGCTATGGAATCCCATTTTGGTCGTATGTGCCTATGTGATAGGGTACATTGTGTCACATTGTGCCTTTTCACATAAGCACATATCGGCACATAAAGCTTGTGCCTATGTGATAGGCATATTGTGTCACATTGTGCCTTTTCACATAAGCACATATGACAAAAAGGGGTGCCGAAGGTCATATGTTTTACGGAATCCCATTTGTGGAATCCCTTTTTGGAATCCCATTTGTGGAATCCCTTTTTCGAAAACGCCTGTGGCTATGGAATCCCATTTTGGTCGTATGTGCCTATGTGATAGGGCACATTGTGTCACATTGTGCCTTTTCACATAAGCACATATCGGCACATAAAGCATGTGCCTATGTGATAGGGCATATTGTGTCACATTGTGCCTTTTCACATAAGCACATATGACAAAAAAGGGGTGCCGAAGGTCATATGTTTTTCAAAAAAGGGGTGCTAAAATTGGGGTGCCATTGGATATAGGCTTTTGTTATACACAAGGGAGATAACTGCATTATGGGAAATCAAGCAATCTGATTGGTTAGTTAGATATATGAAACAACAAGAGTACTTGGAATAGGGTCAGAACTAACAAGAATAGACTAGAAATTGCTAAATATAGCAATAATAAGGTATACTGTTCCAGTTGATAGGCTCTTCTACGCTACTGGAGTATACTCTAGAACAAAGGAACAGAGTCAGATAGACGATAACTATTGCATATATATATATAAGAAGCAGAGAATTCTGGGTAAATTTATCCTATAGCACTACGTGCTATTCTTAATAGGGGAAAACGTCATGGGATAGAGATCCAAAAAGGGGTTCTGGGAGAATTCTAATCCAGAACATTACTCCTGTTAATCGAATGCACCCCCTTGTGCCCCTTAGTACCATAGCACTACGTGCTAAACCGATCAATTGGGAAAATAAAGTCAATTTCGGTGATTTTGGGTGGATTTTGGTGATTTGGAGGGATTGTCGGGTTGTTTGTGGTAACTATCCAGGGAAGTCGTTCCAGAAAATACTACGATTCAATCGAACACATCCTCCGAACATACCCCGTCTTATTGCAGAAAAATTGGGTAACATAGCAATCAAGTGCTACCATAGAAACCAAGATGGCGGCCTCCAGTATACAAAATGGACGACGGAAACACGTATCACCCTAACAACACGCGCTGCGCATGCGCACTCACACCACGTATCACTATGGAGATGACGTCACAACATGGCCGCTCACGCGGGTTACCATAACAACACAACATGGCGCCACTAGGTCACGTGACATGACGTCACTTCCGGGGTCCCCCACCGGGGTCCCCCAACCTGTCCCTGAAACGTGCATACACTACTACTGATGAAGGACATTTCTGAGCAACAGATTGCACCAGTGGTGTTGGCATACCCCCACGGGTGTCAAGGTGAGAAAATGGGTTTGTGTCTGAAAATCTGACAATGTTAGCGCCGTAGCTCAGGTAAAGATAGTATAAGCTACCCCATTCAACATGTAGCGGGAGTGGTTCATCACAAGAATATCGAATACCAAATTTAGTTGAAATCCATGCAATCCCCACTGAGATATGGATCTCTTCGTGAATGGGGGTAAAATTAATTGAATATTTCTCAATACCTAGAAACGTTTCACTGAACTGAAATTGATATTATATGCAATACTCAAAGGGGGCCTGCCTTAACTCTTTACCAACATAAATGCAATAACAGGCCCACGATATTCACAAAAACCTTCTCTCAAAGCATATTGTTTTTTATATTTTTTTTCTCGAAAACTTAACTTATGAGCCTCTGTTGGAACGAGTTCCTTAAGCTCATTTCAATGGGATTTATTAACTGTGCTTTTGAGACACAAAAGGAATATTGGGAATTCATAAAATGCTTCAGTAAGTGTTTTCTTCTATTTGAGTTGGTAAAGGGTTTAACTGATTCGTGATCCGATGTGAGACCAACAAGTCGTTCCATGAGCACAACAAAGCGCCATCTGCAATGTTTTAGATGTCGCCGTCTTGCATTCAGTGGACGGAATATTGGTGTAAATCATATGATGGGACTGCTGCCCTTTCCCTCTGTGTATCGTAGGCAAGTGCCCAATTTTATTTGGACGCATAAACGTCTTTACAACAGTTAATATATAATGGAAGTGAGATTTTGTATCCCATCGATATGACTTTGAGGCGGTTTAGGTGAGATAGCACGTCGGTACCGAGACGTGCGATCCTCAAGGTCGACTTGATGGGATATGAGACCTATTGCTATGGTATGTATGTGTTCATTACCTATTCCGTCTATAGAAACAGTTGGGGGAGTCGCTGATGGGTGTATGCTGTCTGTCTACCAGGTACATCTTTATTTCTGGCATGGACTATATTTTATCCGTATCTTTTCATGCCACAAGTGTTGTTGTCGGTGTTCCTGCAGCGTGCTGAAGTTTGACAATCTGGTTAATGGGCAATAAATATCCGGAATTTGCGACTATTGTATTTATTTATTGGTATTTAACGCCATATCAGTAGCGAAGTCTATATCGTGGCGATAAAAGGCCATGTAGGATAAAAAAAATTTCATCAAAAAGTGAAATATATGTTTAGAAATTTAGCGTGACAGTGAAATAAATTGCAAAAACAGTGTGAATAATGTTTAAATCAACCCGATGATAAAATATTTTTTGCATATGAGATGCAGTTAAAAGAATAAAAACAACTAAAACTTATTAAAAAGGTTGATTTAGTGAGAAATGATACTGTAAAATAGTTCAATGAAAGACGATACATTATAATGTCACCATCTAATGTCAGTAAAATCAATAAAATCTAATAAAATGTGCTTAACACACAACGGACATTGACAGGGAAAACATTCTGGTCGCATAGCATCCTCTAACAAAAAGGAATGTGTAAGTCTTGTATGACCAATATGACATCGTAACAGTATTACATGGTCTTTTCTACAAAAGGGCAGCAGACGGGTAATGATAAAAAAAATATCTCGTCGGAAACTATGCAGCTTGTTATTTGTTGCCCCATCTCATTCCGGCTGTCACATAGATTTGATGTACGTATTGATATGTGGTTTAACCCTTTACCTAACATGAAAACCAGACGACACTTGCAAAAACAATTCTTGAATAACCAATTTTTTCATTCATTTTTTTTGTCTCAGAAGCATAGGTTATGACCCCTCATTGGAACGAGCTCAACGAGCTCGTTCCAACAAGGGGTCATAACCTATGTTTTTGAGACAAAAAATGAAAAACTAATGAAAATTAATTTGCGATTTTTGAGAATAGCACTGGTCGGTTTGTCCGTTACTTTGGGTAAAGGGGTAAAATTACTGAAAGGAGTTTTAAAATTAGTGAGAGGGTTGTTTAAATGCTTTAATGCTTGTTTTGCGTCACTGTCTGCTCTGGTGTTACCGGGGATTCCAACATGTCCAGATAACCAGCAAAACCCAATGTCATATCGATCACACATTATAGTATTCAACTTCTCACGAAGTTCCAAAATGAAAGGGTTCTTCAGATAATCGACTTCCTTTTCTGTACATTCTCAATGTATTCAAGCGCTATTTGTAAAGCCTTAACTGCAGCTGTGAAAATAGAACTTTTATTTCGTTTTCGGATTGAGATGATCTGATCATCAGTGACAACAGACGACGACACTTTGTCACCATCTTTAGATCCATCTGTATAAATCATTTTATATGCACCATATTTGGACTTCATTTCGGCATATCTTTGTTTGAACCGCAGAGAGCTTGTCTCAGATTTTTTTGAGGATGCAAGGTCCAAAATAAAAGTAGGTTTCTTCAGATACCAAAGTGGGATGTGTCGCTCACGGTTATCTTTTTACCGAATCTGATTCAAGTGTGGCGGATTCCAGATGAGGTTTAATTCGAATTCCTAAAAGAGGAATATGTTTCTGGTTTCTGTTAAAAAACTTCAACATTTTGAGGATCTGAGACACAATTACAAGATGGTTTGATGGATTAGCTAACAGTTTAGAAACATATTGGGGCGACAGTTTAATTCTGCGCTTCTCAAGAGAAGACTCTCCTGCCCCAACAAGAATTGAATCTATTGGCGATGTTCTGACAGCTCCCAGGTTAATTCTGATACCAATATTATAAACTTCAACAAGTGGTTTCAGGTACGACTTTCTAGTCTAGCAGAGCCATAAACCACAGAACCGTAATCTAATTTTGATCTCACAAGTTATCTGTTCAGATGGAGTACTGGTTTTGGTCAGCACTCCAACTAGTGCTACCAACTACCTTCAGAAGGTACCGTGCTCCCTTAAATCTAACTCTTAGTTGAATTAGGGACATTGTATTCTTCTGAACGCAACCCAAAGAATAGGCACGTGTATTGTACCTAACTGTATGGGTACCTGACTGGAGAAGCACGTGAACTGAACCTGGAATGTTAAGTAGTATGAAATGCGTAGCACAGTACAGCCGCCGTGGATTGGTCGTAATCCACGGATGGGCAGTGATATCCACGCATGCGTTTACCAGGTAATAAAAATCAACATCAGCAAAATTTAAATTAATGAAGCACCGGGTTGTACCCAGAGCTTCATTAATTAGAATTTTAGTGATTATTGATATAATTACTTTTTGAAATCTAATATTATTAGTTACACAGTTTGTTGGTGGCCTAATATGGTATATATAGTGTCAGTTAATTTCATATTGGACGAGAGCGAAGCTCGAGTCCAATATGGAATTAACTGACACCATATCTACCATATTAGGCTACCAACGAACTGTGTAACGAATAATTAATAACAACAGCGATCAAAATTAAATGAGAGAATTCTCACAATGTGTTCACGTGTCTTTGCCTTGTTACAATTTATGGGAGAGTGCCTACAGGCACTCTCCAATAAATTGTAACAAGGCAAATTCATACATACCAAACAGCTTCATTTCGAAGGTAAAATGACACACATCCACAGAATATGAAGCCTTTTAAGTTGCCTAACCTGCACTTCAGACTAAAGTGTTTATCGGCTGCCGCCATTTTGAATAATCAATGAACAAAGGAGACATTATCCATAGCTGTCAGCGTATATTGATTTTGACAAGCAGTTTTTGGTTTTATATGCAGTCTGCATGTGACGTCTTTGAACCAATGAAAATCCCAGATACTTGTAGGAGGTAAGATATTATTGAATCCTTGGAAATATTGCCCACCTGTGGAAAGTTACCAATCCACGGCGGTCGTACTGCACTTTTACAAATATTAACACGTCCATCGCACTTCCATACTCAGTTAATTCATCCAATTGTAGAGACAACATTTTGTGAACAACCCAACATAAATACCAACTAACAGCACATCTTCAGCAATTAGTTTAATCATACCGTTGGACCCGCCTATAATTTTTCTTTTGACAAATGGACGGGACAATGCAAAAACATTTATACTATAGAAAAATTATCCATCGAGTTATGAAAAACTCACCTCGACCAATCATGCGCATGCAAATCGGATATCATAACGAACATTAAATTAGGTATTTATTTCCCAATATGACGACATGAACTGCCAATATATGAAATAAAAACCTGCAAACTTAAATACATTGCTTCCGAACACTCCCAACGGTGGCAGCGAGCGATCGCAGTAGGCGGAATCGAAAGTCAAACTTGAGGATGAAGCGAACATCCAGTATGAGAAACGGTCAATGCCACACGGTCGCCCAATCACTAAACAGAACACACGCGTCGAATAGTAAACATCATTTACCGACTATTTCGCAAATATGACGAAATACGTGATGGGTTAACAAATGCCGGCGTCCACAAACTCGCTGTAAAAAAATCAAGCTTGGACATAACAACAAAGATACCATTAACCTGTAACATGACATCACAGAGACACAGTGTGTTTCTGTGATATGATGTTTAACGGTGGTTGTACAATACTATGATCACAAAAAATGTATTTCTGTTCATCAGATCGCGATCGGGTCACGACACATTTATACACAAGTGGTTTGAGAGAAAATCCTCCCAAATTCAATGTTTCCATATTCTTTTCTGGGCTGTGAGTTTCTACTATTCTGTGGGGAGAACAATGTGACGATAATTTCGACCGGATCGCGGCCTAGTCGCCACCTAATTGAAATTCTATGCCCACCTTTATCATCACAGTGCTGTGTGTTACGCACGTCATTCAACTTAACACATCCACCCCACATTCATACACCGATAAAGCGACAGGAAATTCATTTCATTTCTTATGTGCAGTTTCAACGGCAACGAGATATTATATTTGCGAATCAGGAATTCGCAAGTGCAAGATAATAAATTGTAATTGCCTGTTAGTATCTTAAATGATTGTCTAACGAAATTCTATGTCGTATTAAAAAAAACGTTTGAATCTAAAATTTACAAATCGGTGAGGCAGTGAGGAAATGTTGCAGCAGCTGTGTTCTGGGCAAAATTGAAAAAATAATAGCGACAGGCTTTCTGGCACATTAAAGCACTTTACAATTAATGGAAACGAAAGACAAGGTATTGTAGCAGTTACTATTAAGACGTCGTAAAATCAATAGATTTGACAAGCAGTGTTTTCATATGACAATAACCAAAATATTTTTTTATTTCTAGGTTCAATAAAAGGAGATGAGTCTTCAAAAAATTTAGATTACACCGGTTCCTTTAAAAGGATATGATAAAGATGCTTAACACTGGAAGCTCACTTACAGTGCGTAAAATTTTAAGTCACATTGAGGAAGAGACAGCGACGGTCCGATCAAAAGTTGTTCTTAGTCTAACAACCAACGATGAAATTTAGTTTGTAAATTTATTAACTCAACAAATATTATCAAACCTTCACAACTTTGGATTGTACTTGTGTCACACGGACTCTGTGACGTAGGGCTGCGCTCCTGATTACGCCTTGTTGGTGTGAAATATTTTTGTGAACTAAACAGAAGAAGTGACCTGTTCAGATGCTACATAAACCTGTCTGATGACATTTGTTTATGTGTTGTGTTTGTTTTTCTCGATGGTAGAAGCCGTTTTGGTCCAGAATTGGTGTGATACAACAAAATAATGGATGCATTTAATATGGAAGAAAACGTGACATTGTCGACGAGAATAATTATAGGTATAGCAAGGAAATCCAAACTCATCATTATTCCCTGTGTGATGACTTCAGTTGCAGGACTTTTTGCCCTGGTGAATAATTCGGCCGTACTTCTGATTTGTTTTTTGCGAAGAAACAAAAGACAGGAACTGTCTCCAGCGTTGATGTCTCTTCTAACTGCAGATCTTTTGATGTGTATTACGCCATTTAGTGTATTCTCTGGTTTCTACAATAAGACTACTATAAACGTGTGTAACGTTGTAATGTACATCTGTCGGATAGCAATCTTTGCAATGGTATCAAACTGCGTTCTCGTGTCAGTTGAACGTTTCATAGCTGTGAAGTACGCTTCGACCTTTAAAATGGTATTCAGCAGGCGAAGAGCTTTGATTTCAATAGCTCTGGCATGGATCATCGCATTGATTATTGCGGTGGTGCTTCCGAATATACTGTGGGACGGGCGATTGTGTGATCGGAGATTCACATTTAATATGAAGTTTGTCGTGTTTCAGGTAATAATTCTCATTGCACCGGTAACAACGGCTCTGGTGTTTTATATAGTTGCGTACAGACTAATTAAAAGAAACAAACAAATAAACAGCAAATGTTTACAGAGTTTCAAAACTGCATGTGTCGTCTCATTTCTCGATTTTCTGGGCATCCTCGTGATCAATCTGTATCTTCTGAACGAAGGATGTGGGTTTGGTGAATTCTGTGGTGTGGATGGGGTTGTTTTCAATGTATCTTTGTTTATAGCTTCACCTTTTCTCGTAACACTCACAAGTGCACTAAATCCGATTGTGACGATGGTGAGATGTGAAGGCATTCGGAAGAGCCTTATAGCAATCCTCCCCAAATATCTTCGAAAAGTTGAACCAACGCCTGGGAATCAATCTTCACAGACAACTGCCCCCAGCGTGTATAGTCATGATGGGTGCGTCACGCAAACACAGTAATCCACAAAAGAGCATATTTACATACTAAGAGTTATTACTTTGTTAGTTTCATATCGGTCGAGATATCAGCCCGAGGTAACTTCATATCAACCGGAGAAGACCGAATCGAATGTCGAAGCCTGATGTGAACGATATCTCTGACGATATGAAACTAACCAAGTAATAAATTCTTTATTTATTAAACCAAATTTCGAAATATTCTCAGGTTTGTTTTCTGAGAGTGTTATTGTGTCTCATTATTTTCACAAAGTCCGGAGTTTCCTCATTTTCTACTCCAAGTTCAGCTATTCTAGCCTCTCGTTTCCATGCAGGGGAAGCCGCGATGTTCGGATAGCTATATTAGTTTTCTCCCACTTCGACAAATCTCTTCTTACGACTCTGAATTTTAGTTTGTAATGAATTTTCTGTACGACTCTCTTTTTTCTTCTCTTCATCCGCCTTATCCTTTGTTATTGCCAGCATTAATTCCTCGTCATACAAAAAACTACTATATTTTGTCTGGTAACGCCATTTTACTGACTGACTGCTTTCTACGAATATCAATAACGGTGAACAATTTCGCTGTAAACAAAATGACATCCTATAGTAACGCATCAAGGGCGCAAATCTAGCTTGGTTCATATTGGCCGAGATCAGCGTCATAGGAACCGAGTTTACAGTTATATCAGCCGAGCTCGATAATGGACAATTCTGGGAAAGAAAATCATTCTAATAAATAAATAAATTGTTTTTTAACATTTTTGGTACAGCAGTCTTGTTTTAACTTTGAGAGGACAAAAATCGGGGCAGTGTGTTAATTAAAATGTATGACTACGTGTCGATGAGAAACATCCAAAAAGTGCGCCTTGTTTATTATAAAGCTGGTAATTAACGGATTATGTACGATACATACAGATGATTATAACAGTCGGTTGATCTGGGTCGTCGTTTTCCGTCGAGTGCACACCCACGGCGTAGAGTTTGATCCAGTCTCCAGCGTTCAAACTGTCGGGTGTCAATTTACCCAAATGCGCTAAAAATTTTGATTTGGCATTAAAACATCCCCGTTTGGCTAAAAATGTGGCACCAAAAAATCTTTGCTTTTGAATTTCGGAAATGCCACCACAGCAGAAATGAGAACTGTTGAAGCAACAACATGCTTGTATCATTACGTCAGTTACGGTTTTCAGTGATACCGTTTCGGTCGATGGAGAACTGTATTATCCATGCTCGCATAGCCTGCCTTGTTCTCTGCAAATTATTACTCCCTCCCTTTTAACGTTTAACCATCCTTGATTTATACGGCCTTGGCGATAGACTTTTCGATAAAGTTTTCTCCTTTGAAATCATTAGACGGGCGAGGAATGTCTAATTAAGAAACAAGTAATTGTTGAGAATGCTACCTTTGATATCAGTAGAAAATAAACCCAGTTTCATTTTGTTACTTTTAATAAACGAAAACAACAGACAGCTCTAGGAGCTGCCTGTTGTTTTCATTTATTAAAAGTTACAAAAGGAAACTTGGCCTTTTATTGCTAACTACTTAGTAGCAACTACTTCACAGATAATCTGCCATTAAGAATATCCATCACACCTGTTAACACTTAGTAAAATCCAGTTTGGCTGTTTGTGTAGTGATTGGGGTTTTACAGCAATTTACAAGTTTTTAATTCTTCCCAGGAAAAGGATTATCAAACCTTACCTCCTAGAGGTTTAGTGTCTTATCAGGAGATTCTAGCAGGAGATTTTCACGAATTATTCTCTTCTGTGTTGCTCTTGTATGCATATTAACTGGTGTTGTGAAACAAAATCTTTGCTCAGAAGCATAAAACCCTTTCACTACTATAGTTCCGTATTGAGTACGGATGCAAACTGTAGTGTCCTGTGCTGTAAGTCTGTGGTACGAAGGTACCACATCGATAGAAAGTATACCACGGCACATTGTTATTCTCAATATAAAGCACACGTTGTAACAAATGAAAGCGACAGACGATATGACTTTATTCTTTTGTCCCATTATTATTCGCTTCTGACGGAAAACCCGAAGTAAGACAACTACATTGTCAATGCCACAGGACGGCAAAACAAATATATATATATATATATATATATATATATATATATATATATATATATATATATATATATATATATACATACACTGCATCAAATATTTTATATAACTTCGTCAAATTGCCGTCATGCTCGGATGTTTACTTCCTTCTAAGCGGCTTTCATTTTGACTAATTGTTATTCCGTTACGTTTAGTGCCGTACCAATGTGCATCGCGTCATGGGAACGTAAACTTTAGCGTCACACAGATCCTAATTGTTGAATGGGAATTATAAAATTGATTGAGATACGCGTACGTCTTACAGATCGATTTATTATTTGGAACTGGCCGCCTAGCTCCTAATCACGAACCCGTCTATAAAATCGCCGATACATATCTTCCTTGGGTGGCAACAAGTAAAGATATGTTTCGCATTACACGTTGTTCATTGTTTTTATTTGTAAATTATGGACAGATCTTCCTTAGATGGTAACAAGTGGAGATATATATGCCGCGTTTTTATGCGCAAATTTTGTTTTCAGCCTTAGAATTAGGAGCATTCAATCATTTATCTCAGCCTCGCCCTGGTAACAGAGGCAGAAGCGAGTTCGCATGCAATATTCACACATTCAACCATTCCTTGACCCGAATTGTTCATTAACGGAGTGACTTGCAAACCGCTTCATTTTTCGCACGTGCAGCAGACGGTGTTCCAAATGAAGCATTGTATAAATTACAAATCAGTTTACGATTTGAACTGAGATGTGTGACCTTGACCTTTATCTGATTTATTGATTACTTGTCCAGTGACGTTGTGGGGCACATGAGAGGTTTATTTACTAACCTTTCTATCTTTAAAAGTTGTCTTGTTCATTTCACGATGGAGGTTTAGGCTATGGGTGGGATCTTTTTGGAACATGTACGTTATTGCGAGGAACTGACCGGTACATGGTCTGATGTTTGCGGCTTGGAGCTTATGTTCAACCTCGACGCCTCGCGTCTCGATTGAACATAAGCACCGAATAACAAACCTCAGACCATGTTACCATCAATTCATCACAATAACCTATAATGTTTACTGAACCGTTATGTATCTTCATCGGGTGGTGCCAACATTATTTTAGTTTTTGTTATTTTTGTATAGTTTGTGTTAACAACAGCATTTTATGAGTTTCAACTGTTTTGTCATTCATTCTTGTATATACATTGGGGTTCATGTCTCATGCTTTTACTTGTTGGATGAATTTTTGGGTCACCATTTCGTAGGTGCAACGCCATAAAATCTGAAGATTTTTTTTATTCTGATCAGATTAGCATACTCTCTTTCCCATTCTTTCCCCCGAAACAGAACTCCATCCATTGTGTGTCTCGGTGTTTTAGTAAGGCTCGCCTTGGGCTCACAAGAGTCACGTTATGGAAAAATGGCTAAAAAAATACGAGAGGGGAAAATGTTTTAATTTCCAGGAAGACTTGTTTGGCTACTTTTGACGCCCCTCCATCCTCCAATGTCTACTTTCCTGAAATTTCCACTGACACCCCTTCTCCTACCCCCAAAAATGTCGATGAAATAACGCAAAGCTGACAAACTGTTGTGCGATTTAACAATATAGCACGGGTTATACAGCGTTAGAACTACAATAGACATTGAGAAAGCCCCATGTATAATAAGTCCCTGTGTCACAGCTAACTGCAAGGTGCACGCGCTGACACTTTACACTGGTTTGTTGATGACCAAAGGCGATAAGAGTAAAGAAAAATATATGAAAATATATGTGTGGTCCGTGGGTTGTTTGTCCAGTTTGTTGAAATATCGGACCTTCAGAACATCGGATCTTCGCAGCAGTGCGCCTTCGGAATATCGGTTCTCCAGTGTAATGGACCTTCGGAGTAATGGGTCGTCGGAATAAAGAGCCGACACCATTTATATTCGAAGGTATAAAAATACAGTTCTGTATCCAATCTGTTGATGGACCATTGGTCAGTTGATGAGAGATTAAAACTAGCACCGAGCATAAAAATACACTAGCATTGGTCGGTTTATGTTGCTTTACATTGTAAGTTTATGTTCCGATCGTTGCGGAATTCTCGACGTTTGATTGGTTATGCGCTCGCGTTGTACTTTGCGCTGTACTTTCTATGTTAGCCTTCAGCTGCGATACAACATTTATTTATTTATTGGGGTTTTAAGGTCACATATTTCTGCATAATGGCTAATCATGACCATGACAGTTTTACGGGTGGAGGAAGCCGGAGTACCCGGTGAGAATCACGGAGCAACGGCGAACAACTGTCAGCTCCCCAACATACTAACTCCACACAAGCAGGGTTATCATTGGTTGAAGACAAGTGCACCATCAACGTGCAGTACGCCTTAGTACACGACGTCACCGTGCCCCCACATGGGCAATGGGGGTGAAGTGGCTTGCCCAAGGACACAACGCGGTTGCCGCAGGTGGGGTTCGAACCGAGGACCTCTCGGCTTGCAGCCTGCACCTCTACCTACTGAGCCACCCCCCCCCCCCCCCTGCGATACAACATAAACTTTATGTTAGCGGATGACATCATTACACAAGCGACCCATCTGACAAAGTCGTGGTTGAACGCGCTATCGCATCACATCCATTTCAACTGAGAATCTAGTTTCTCTATAGTCTTTGCTTCAGAAACATCGCACTGTCAAAAGTAATCGCGCTGATGATTAGCTGGCAGTTGCACAATCACCACCTATTGAATTAAAATAACTGGACACAATAAAAAGAAACTGAAATTTATTTCGCGTCTCCAGCTTGCGAATAACCTTGACCTGCATTCATGATCAGTTATCGATTTTTGTGACGTAACAGCGATAAAGAACGCCGTTCATTTTTCTTCGTTGGCAGGAAATTGTGTCTGTGGCCTGTCGTTTTTCTGTTTGTTTTTTTTTGTTTTTTTTTTGGGGGGGGGGGGGTAGGGATTGAGGGTGCGAAAGACATACGCATTGCACTAATTTAAATGCGAGATCTGCAAATAATAAATACCGTTGAACTTGAAGAGGCAAATGAGATAACACTTTGACCCAGTTTGGTTGTTTCGATTTCGATTTTATTTTGAGGCCCACGATAGGTGCGATAAATTATAATTCTTCATAACTCCACTTGCTTTATTTTATTATTCACAAATACCAAACGTGGTTCAACCATGACTTTGTCAGCTGAGTCTCTTGTGTAGTGACGTTATCCGCTAGCATAAAGTTTATGTTGTACCGCAGCTGAAGGCAAACATAGACAGCACCACGCGAGTGCGTAACCAATCAAACGTCGAGAATTCAGCAATGATCGGAACATATATCAATGATGCGACCATTCCTACCAGCTCTTTCCAAAAATCCAGGTTTTCTAACATTTTATTTATTTTTTTTTTGTTTGGGGGCGGGGGGGGGGGGGGGTGTAAAGGAACACTATTATTTTGCTGACGGAACGATGGAACGATCCTTTTTCTGAAAGCAAATCGATCATAGAAAACACCACCACCAATCTCTCGCTATTGTCCGATTCTGAGCCCATTTTTCACACCGAATGTACTGTTTGTGTACTACTTCACGTCTTCTCGGGCCTCCCTCCAAGATTGGCATGGGAAGACGTGGAGGATTACAGAAGCAAGGACCTCGTGTGTTAGTCTCATTCCTCACGTAATTTCTGATATAAAGTTGAAATGGGGTATTACAACTTTTTTGAACAACATTTAAACTTTCTATGAAGGTGATCGTTAAGTGCTATGCCCATGCAGGCAGAAATAAATGTCCTTGCAGAAGGTCGAGTGGAAAAAGAAATCTGCCTTAACGTTACGAGGTACATCACATCATCATTACCTGGCAAATACACCACAAGATGCGCTACTGTCATTGTTGGGATATGGTGGGACAGGTGCAGCAGGACATTTATTGAACGGCGGATTTAGACGCAAACCCGTCTACGCATTGACCACGAAATCCCCGTCCTACTCATTATATTGAATCATTGGCGGATTTGAAAAGGCTGGCGAACCTATCCGGCGCCCCTTTTTCTCTTTAACTCATTTTTTCTCACAAGCACTACGACATGGTGGATGTCCGTGTGTTATCGCGAACGATATCCTCCCCCATATGTGTATATAGCAATAGCTCCTGTGCAGTGTCTACTGTCGAACGAGTCCCTATAAATTGACTTTCGACAACGATAAGAGGTATGACTACCACCCACTCCACCCCACCCCAGTTCGCCGCTACGGTGCTACCAATGATTGAAATTAGTCCCCCCCCCCCCCCCTTCAACAAAACCGGACGGGCCGAACGTTCTCAGACAATATTTTTCATGGAATGTGAGAGACCTGGGCATCCTCGCCCCACCCCTGTATCTATTCCATTGTTCTCCGATCCGATTCCTTTTCGTTTTTACTTTCTTGTTGTATGATCAAGATTGACAGTGTTGGATTTTCTCCTTAGTTCTGTTATTCATGGTAAAAACAGCAAATTATGTCACGAACAGCGTATTTCCCCCCTTGAATGGGTATTTCCTCATTCTGCGTGTCATTATACCGTTCATTTGCATTGCATCAGACGAGCCTGTAGTGCAACGTCTATAACCAACACGTATTTCAGACGTATGATGAATTAAATTTGGCTCAAACGAATAGTTCGTCTGGAGATCGTCTGCTCGCATTTTTGTCATACAGACGCAGCACTTCAGACGCATCGAATTCAATTATTGGCCTGGAATTAAATTTGACTCGACGGTAGTGCGACGTCTGTAGTGGGCCTTAGTTTTGAACTCTCCGTCCACAGCACCGCACAAGCAGAGTGTATTCGTGGTAGATGACAGCCAAACACAAGAACTATGACGTGGCGAGGCAAAGCCGTGAAACATATTTTTTGACTTCCGTTTCATTAATTTTTCTGCTGGGTGCACTTCTCATCCGATTATTCACAACACCCACATCCAAAAAATATGCAGCAATAACATGATGTAATCAACACAACAATTCAATTCAATTTATTCATTTGTCGGTTCTTAACCCCACATCAGCAACCACGCCTATATCGTGGCGATAAAACGTTGTTTAGGGTAAAAAGTGATTATCTTCTCTGGCAAAAAACCAATGCTTTAAATCAGGAAGTAATTACGCAACAATTACATAATAAATATGAAGTAATAACAGTTATGAGTAATGGTACAAGTAATTACTGAATACTATGTAAATCAACCTGATGATTGGAATAGGTTTCAAAAAATTAAGTCTAGTTTAGAAGAATAAAAAGAATTTAAAATTTACTAAAAATATTGCGAAACGATTATTTATTACACTCCTGTTCTATGTAATTCCCATCTGCAGCAACACGAAACCATGCGGAAAATGAAAGTCTGTCCCGCACATATGTGCGCAACATAAATCATTGACGGATTATTTTTAAATAGATGCGAAATTTCACTGGAATTTTCTACAAATTGTGCACCGCAATTACAATTTGAATCTCTAGCGATAGATAAAATAGTCCCCTGAGTTCCAATGTGTTCTATGTGACAGTAGGCACCAAGAACACATTGGAGCTCAGGGTACTAAATAATAACATGGGTTCACCTCACAAATTTGGCTGGCGATAAAATGTGTTGTTTGTGTTGATAGTTGTCAAATGAACTGCTGGGTGTCCTTCAAATAATTGTTTTTACAGACGTGAAGGCGTATAATAAACATAGAACGACACACGCGTGTGAATTGGTTAATCGATATGGCACTTGTGCAATCGTGGAAGGGTAGAACGACAGGCCGCATTCACACACGTGTGTCATTCTGTGTATTTATGCTAGTTGGTGTAATAAAATAATCTGAAAGAAACACTGCATGATAATACTGTGGTCTGAAATAATTGAAATCCGCACTATATAAAAGTCTGTGTTTCACTGTCAACACATGCTAACAAGAAACCACCCGGGTCGCATACTAAGTTACCCTACAACAAAAGGGATATGCAAGTCCTGTGCGAAGATGACATCTCGTCAAAATTACGTGATCTCTTCTACAAAAGTTATTAGACTTAGAACTATCAGTAATATTTGATCGGAAGCGATGGAGGTTGTTGTTTGTAGCCCCACCCTATTCCGCCGACCACATACTACTGCTACTACTACTACTACTACTACTACTACTAATAATAATAATAATAATATATTATTATTATTATTATTATTATTATTATTATTATTATTATTATTATTATTATTATTATTATTATTATTATATTTCTAAGGTGATAATAATACGGCCTCTTTCATACTTGACTTACTAGCTTGATTTCTCTCCATGAAATATCCTAGGTTGCGAACCGAGGTACACGGGAAAACTATACTGCCTTCACAATTAAGATGGAGTTTGGGGGTTCTGATAGTCATTAGAATAGTCCAATGTGAATAATATACGAATTTAGTTTCAGGAAGTTTGCAGTCATCCAGATTTTGATATCAGATACGCATTTCCGAATTTCCGAAATGGATTGATGTTGAATGTGATGTTTAAGGTGTGTATATGGATGGGTGTCATCGGCGGAAGAGTGAAAAATAAGGCCATGCATGCAGATAAGATCACCAAGAGGAAGAGCATAAATAACATAGAGATGGGGTTCAAGGGCAGGGCCCTCTGGTACACCAATCCTGAGAAGCACATCTGAAACTGAACCATCCACAGTTGTACTTTCAGTTCCACCATAAAGATAAGATCGTAGCCATCCAAAAGCAGTACCGGTAATGCCTGTTCTGTTTTCAAGTCGATTAAGAAGTATGACGTGGTCAATGGTGTCGAAAGCCGCACTCAAGCCAAGTAACCCCAAGGATGAGATTTGGAGACAAGGATGTCCTTTTGAACGTAAAGAAGAGGTTTCCGTTCTGCATTGTCGTGTTTATGCGGAGTGGACAAAGCCACATTGAAACAAGTATATATAATAATGCACTTACTGATAGGGACCCGCGAAGATTCGAAATTCGATTCGAAATCGTCCGATCATTCGATTCGAATCGCGATGAAATATTGTCGATATGTTCTCAATATCCCTTCCAGGTGTCTCTTCTTGAACTCTTCTTCTTTTCTCAGGTTCCCTACACATGATACCTGATGATATATAGGAGAGTTCAACTAGGTGTCGCTTCCGTGCCGGAATTTTCCGATTTTTTGATTGCCTTGTCCAAGCAAACGAGTCGCTGGTCAATACAATACTCACATGGGTGGAGACTGACAGCACGGATGGAGAATGACAATATTTGCGGTTGTATGAAGATTCAATATTCAAGATTCGATTCGACGCGACATGTGAGATTCGCTGGGACATACCTACTGATATCCGGCTTGATAGGCTTGTTTAAAATGTGTCCTGATGTTACCGATGACACCATGTCGAGTTAACCAACAAAACATGATTGATCATAGGGGAGTTCATTGAACGTCTCACGGAGTTGCAGTATCGGATGGTTCTTCAATTTGAAGTTGAGTAAAGCCTGCAAACGGGAAGGAGAGTCTGAAAAGATCATGTTTCCAGTACATTCTCGCTCGAAGGCTATAACGCTTTGATTTCAGCAGTGCAAATCAGCAGTGAAAATAAAACTTTTGTTTTGTATTCTCATTGAAGTTATCTGATCACCAATAACAACAGTCAAGAATACTTTACCTGTACAGGTAATTTTATATGCCCTATACTTCGGCATCAGCAAAATTTTGATTAAGAGATTTTTCTTTGCAGCAAGATCCAAAATAACGTTGGGTGTTTCGGATGTTAAGGAGGAATTTGATTCGAATAGAACTGTGGAATCTCTTCGTGACAGATGCACACCAAGGGCGGTAAATCTTGCTCGGGGGAATTATCGGCATGAGGGCCAGATCGTTAACCCTTACCTGCTGCGAAAGGCAGACGACACTTGCAAACAAAATTCTTGAATAACTATTTTTTTCACTTTTTGGGGCACAAACATACCTTGTACCTCCTCACTGGAACTAGCTCGTTCCAACGAGTGGGTCATAAGCTATGTTTTGAGACAAGAAATGAAAAAATAGGGAAAATAGAATGGTGATTTTTTTCCAAACAGCGCTGGTCGGTTTTGGCAGTTACGTTGGGTAAAGAGTTAAATCAAGAAGTCCAGCCGACTCGCGTGAATAATAAACTATACCACAGAAAAAAGTTTTGAACCAGGTCTATGAGCACACTTGTCGACCACAGCGGCCAATAAGTGGACCACGGGTAGTGTTGTGAAAATCACAAATTGACTTGGAACACGTATTGCATAATATCTCTGTGCGTTCCATCGTTAGATCTGTTTGTTAAGCAACTTGAAACATATCTGTATACAATGCCAGCGGTATGTGCGCTGTATGAGCTCTAGAAGAGTGTCTAGAGATTTTAGAGTAACATTCTTGTCCAAGAATGAGATCAAATTGGTCAAGATGGAGTTCGTACTCTCATTAACGAGGTGTCCACTCGTGTTTACAAGTCAAAGGGCGACAAACCCGTTACTGATTAATAAAAATGTGTGTGTGTGGATACCGACCACTCATGAACGTGACGGGTGATACCGGGGACATTCTTCAATGAATTTGTCGAAACGTCAGCTTTCACGTGGTATATTGCTTTTCGTTAAAATTTTGTTTCATTTTTTGGTCATTTTCAATGAAATGTTTCGGGTGGTGTACAACTTTTTTGTGTAGATATTTTCCAGCGCTAGGGGGGGGGGGGGGGGGGGGGGGGAGGGGTGGTTCGCAAAAAATGCCAGGATACAAGATTCGGGTGGGTGGGTGGGTCTGAGCCCCAAAGTGCAGTTTTTGCCGGTGTCATGCAATTTTCTGCTACATATCATTTTACAGACAAGTAATTACAACCAAAGTGAATTCAAGTGCTTAGATTCATAACTTAGAACAGAATAGAGCAATGATAATGTGTTGGGGGCTCCATGTTAGAATTTTTCCCCCATGTTTTACACTTAATTGGGGGTGGGTCCTGTTCTGGGTCTGACAAAAAATTGCAAAACAAAAAAGTGATTCCCAGCTATTTGGTCATGATTTTCACTCCTTCATATTTCTACTAAGCCAGTCTGCCTCTTATTAGTGCTTTGTAGCTCCTATTATTTGATTCTTCTGTAAGCCTCAGAGTGCCTCATGCCATTGGTCTAGTGTGCTTCCATGTATGGAATAACTGGAAAGATTGATGGAATAAAAATCTTGATTGTGGAAAACGAGTATACTTTCAAGGTAAATATGATTCTAGTGATACTAACATAAAAAAATAAATAAGAGGCAATTCATCTCAGACAAGCCACCATGGCATGGGTCAAAGAACTTCAGTATTAGGTCTCTCTCAGACCAGCTGTACAAACTAAACATTTAACCGAAAAGTAATGAAATGAAAAACAACTATTTCTTGTGGACAGTTGAAGATATCCAGGTGGGAACAATATATTTTGGGCAGGGCTTCTTGGTGGTGGGTGTCTGAACAGCATAAACATGTTGTACATCGGGGTAAGGGTTGTGTTGCTTGGAACATGAATGGGTGTATATCTGCAATTCAGTTGGTGGAAGCAGGTTCCAGTGGTTACCTGGGGGTCTGATGCTGCATTTTCGTTGTGGTTTTATATGCAGAGAGATTGTTTTGGGGCCATCTGTGGCTAGGGATGCCTTGGATGCCCAAGAGCGGGCTGGGATATCGGACAAGTTGGTTTGCGGCACCTTTCATGTTTGGGAAAAGTATTTATTTATTTATTTTTTTTTTTTTTGATTTAGGTAATTTGAATAGTTCGTTAAACAGATTGTCTTTGAGGAAAAACTGTGCGGGAGGGGTGGGTGTCCAAGACATGACTGGCAAAAATTTGCATTCCGCGGGTGGTGGGTCCCAAAAATTTAAAATGTAAAAATTTCCACCTTGTATCCGTAATTTTTTGCCTGACCCCCCCCCCCCTCCCTCCCCCTGGCGCTAGGAGCAAATATATTGTAACCTACGGTATGCCAGTCTGCTGATTTACCAATTTACGTTTGATGGAAAACTGCAGTTCGTTTCTGCCATTAATTGTTACTTATGCACAAATTGAACCAAAACAAAATTATCGATAAATATTCCACAGCTTCAGACGCTCAATCATTCCCTAAATAACTTTTCACAATGAGACTATAATATCGTCGAAATACCTATCAATACCCTGCCTTCAAACGATTTTGAACTGACTGATTCATCTTTTGAGTCATTCCGCGACAATGAGAATGAACGATATCCAAATTGAAATGTTCCTACGCCACCTCATTTCGTCTTTTGACAAACAAACGAATGTTTAGTCTGTACAGGGACACAGCCCACACAAACGCTTACGTGGAAACGAGCTCCTGTACTGCTTGAAAAGGAAAAGGGGTATCTCATTTAGCGACACAGCTGTCTCATATTCTTCTTAACCCTTTACCACAATGCACACGATAATCAAAATGTTATTTTAATATATTTTTTTAATTTTTCCAAACATTTCAATAAAACTATATCATGTGACCCGCCCCTCATTGGAACGAGCTTGTTCCAATGAGCGATCACGTGATTTGGCTTTGTTGAATTTTTTTAACCCTTTACCCAACGTAACGGCCAAACTGGCCAGCTCTATTCTCAAAAATCGCCAATTAATTTTCATTATTTTTTTCATTTTTTTTTTGTCCCAAGAAAATAGGTTATGACCCCTCATTGGAACGAGCTCGTTGAGCTCGTTCCAATGAGGGGCCATAGCCTATGTTTTTGAGACAAAAAATGAAAAAAATAGTTATTCAAGAATTGTTTTTGCAAGTGTCGTCTACTTTTCATGTTAGGTGAAAGGTTAAACAATGTTTTTAAACTGCTGAAGTTGTAAATTACTCGACCGGATTCGAGCGGTTTCGTTGGGTCAATGGTAAACTGTTTATCTAACCTAAAAGCAAAATACGACCAGCACTATTCGCAGAAACCATCATTAAGATTTGCTTATTTGTTTCTTTAAGTTTTGTCTCAAAAACAAAGTCCGTCGCCCCTCATTGGAACGAGCTCAACATGGGGTTACGCTACTGTGTACTAAGGCGCACTGCACGTCAATGGTGAGCTTGTCTTCAACCAATGCTGACTCTGCATGTGTAGAGTTAGTGCCTTGGCGACTGGCAGCTGCTCGACGCTGCTCGGTCGTTCTCTACGAGTGTTCCGGCTTCCTTCGCTCGTAAAACTGCCTGACACGAGGTGACCCTGGATGTGGAAAGTGTCGTTAAACTCAATAAATAAAACATAAATAAATTATTCATTTTTGGAAAAGGTTAAAGATAGGTTTGAAATATGTCACCCTTTTAACTCTGCCCAATACGACAGGAAGAATTAATATCGTGACGAGGACGAATTCTGAAACTTAAATATTTTACTAGGCCCCATTTCATTGACATTTCATCTAGCTCACTGAAATCACGTTATGTACTGACCACCCTATTACCACCAAATTGATTTATTTGTACAAATAGCAAATCATCACGATGGAGTTCGCACACATACATCATCGACCAGGCGACACGAACAGGAGTGGTAAATCTGAACGTGACAAGTTGACAAATGCACACCAAGGGCGATAAACTGAATGTGACAAGTTGACATATGCATACCAAGGGCGATAAATCTTGCTTGCCTAGAATATCAAGGGATGAAGTCAAAATCGTTGAGGACTACAAAAACTTTTGGAAAAAATTTCGAAATTTTCACCAGTGCCCAAAATACCGATTAAAGAGGTAAACAAAGAAAATATTATATATCAAAATAATGATTAGAGTACAAGGAAATGGAATATATTCACTTTTTCACGAACAAAATTATTTTTATGATTTTGATGACAGTCAAGCTTCTTAAGGCAAAAGTAACCAAATGCAAAAATCACGAATAGATCGGTAATTCCAAGGACTGGGTTTCAAATAAAAGACGTCCAACTCTAAACTCGGAGAAAGCATATTTTACAATTAAGTCCCTGATGTGGTACAAACGCCCTCGAGAAAATGCACGAAAAAGAAATAAGCTTCCATTTAAACTGACCTTGAGGGAAATCGGTCACATGACGAGTTTGAACCATTTAAGGCAAATCGTGAACTTCGGTAAGATATTGCTATAAAAAATTAACGAACTCCAGAAACGACCATACTCTTCTCACGCAAGGCGGTGGAATTGAAAACGCCCAATACATTCACAGAGAAAAGTTGCACTGATAATGCCATTATTGCGAGATAAAGTCGGCACTGCAGGGCAACTTCTCATTTTCCTTATTCAGAGATGCCATTTCTAGAAATGAGTCACTACTCCTCTGTTTCGTAATATTATAATTTTGTTGTTGTCGATGCGTAAAATATAAAACTAGATAATTTGGTTTGAAAACAAAAATATGTCCATACAACCTTTAATGGTAATCGTTATAATTGTGTTTTTACGAAAATATCAATTGATTGAAAGCCGAACTACATTTATCACAAAACTTCCGATATTCAATTCCCATGTTTCGTCTGCTTTCCAAAAAAGTTTGAAATAAGAGAACTACAACGCTTTAACTGCCCGTCTGCAGTGAAATTTTGGAACATCGTAAAATTAACTTTCCTTGCCACACAATTATATTCAGTGTCAAGTTGAGTTATACCAATCTTATGGCGTTTATCGTCAAAAACCTTGTAATAAGAAATAGATCATACCGAAATCGCATGTCAACATTGTATCAACACCATAAACATTCCCTTATGGTTAAATTACCGAAATGAGGCCCGAATGCTTTTGAAATTACAGATAAATGAACTCATCTACCGAAATAATCGTGTGTTTTTCACTTCGTCCATTGAATGCCTATCAAATTGGATTCACTCAACAAGTAAGCAAATATTATTTTAAAATCGGCTGGTTCTGGTAACAATCAACCTTCCCAGAAACTTACTTCAGGAGGTCGATAGTTTCAAGACAATTATGCAAAGAAAAATATAGAATAAACACACTATAAACCAAATCAGTTGATACAAATTTTCCTAATATGTGAGTGTTAGTTTTGATGGTTTTTCCGATCTTTGTTACCATAGTTCACTTTAGTTGGGCATTCAAATGACAGTTGTCATAACTAAACACCAGAAATGACCCACATGATATCAAATAAATAAATTAGAATCGCTTTTCCCCTAGTTTTTTAATGAAATCATTTTTTGTGAATTTGACAAAAATATTAAACCATCTTCAGCAGAAATGTGAGATATAATAATTATCACCAAATGTTCACATTGCATATTAATGATTTTTCATTGATGAAGTCACTTGTGCCTTCAAACCCGTTGCCCTGAACCGCCAAACCTGTTGCGCTGAACTGTATGGATTTGATCCCTGCTGAACTTTCGTCGTCAAAGTAAAAAGAAGAAAACATGGCAGCATTTGGGAATTGTGGATACCATGGATTGAAATTGGTCTCACTACTCATTCTTCTCATAAATGACAAAAAGATTTCTCCGAGTCTGTACTAAAAGGATTGCAAAATACAACTATTCAGTCATTTTAAGGTATTTTATTGTCAAAATGTGGGTCTCTTACTTATGCCATAGCAGACTTTCGGGCAGAGCTCCCAACCACATGACAGCAGTTCCATGGAAAATTCTAGTTTTTACATGTCTGTGTTTCTTTCCAAACGTCTTGGTGATAACTTACAGGGGTTATTTCTTTCTGTCCATTTTTGGACTTTGGAGAACATTTCCTGCAATTTGGCAAAACCTAGGTTGGACGACCCTTAAATCATTTCACATGAATAAAATATTTTCCAATGTGAGGATAAAATATATTGTAAACTACAATGTGCCCATAAGCAACTCTACCATTTGATGGAAAACTACAGCTCATATCCGCCATAAGCAAACAAATGTGTACTTGCAAACCTCTGGTACAACTCCTTCCATGGAAATTATCTATCCTAATCAGATGCCATTGGCGGATGCAGAGCAGGGAGTCACCCTCTTTGGGCATGAGCTACAGCGAGGGATAAATTTCACTGGAAGTAGTGAAGGAAACCTGCCGTATCTATTTTCTGGTGATGGTGGAACCATAGAAATGTAATTTAAAAATGAGCATTAACTGCAAACCCTCCTCCCCTTCAATTATTTTTTTTTTTTTTGCCAAAAAGAGTTTCTAAAAGATCAGTGAAGCTAATAAGTTTTTTTCGGTGGTAGTTTGAGACTATAAAATTTCCGATCAAAAAATTAGCAAATTTAGCAATGCACCGCATTACCACATGCCATAGTTGGCACGGGATGGCACATCAAATGAGCTAATTTCTGTCCTCACATAATACACTCTAAAATCAGTTGAGTCAAAATTAATCCAAATCAAATTGGTTAAGTGAATATGAACCCCATTGGATTCATATTAACTCAAGCCAGTTGCTTTGGGTTAATTTTTAATCACACAGATTTTAGAGTGAAAGGAAAATTGTTTAGAAAGTGGATGCAGTTTCTGGTAACTGACAGTTATCTCTACCCGTTTGAATTTTATGCATGCATATCTACCAAAACTACACGCCAACAAGATTCTGAAAAATCTTATGATGGCAAGGCCGTCGCCATTCTCCAGCCTCCGGCTTCCAATATCTACGCCCATGTAAAAGGTTTAATCACCTTCGCTCCAATTCACAAATTGTAATATTTTTAGTGGATTATTTCAGTGAAAAACATTTGACGTTATTCCACATTTGAGACAAAATTTTTGTGGTCTGCCCTTTTCCTTTTTGAAAAATGGTTAGGTACGGTGACAATATTGTGAAGCGCAATTTGTTCCAGTTGAGGACAAAAGCAAAACCATTTTTACAGCGGGTCCGGGAGCGTCGTGGCTCAGTGGTTAAGGCATTGGACTTGAAACCGAATGGTCCACGGTTCGATCTTCCCCAGTGGTAATTGCATTGTGTCCTTGGGCAATGTACTTAATCCCGATTGCAAATGAGGGGCACGGTGGCGCTTTTTAAAAAGGCGCACTGCACGTCGATGGTGCCCTTGCCTTCAACCAATGCTAATCCTGCTTGTGCGGAGATGGAATGTTGGAGAGTCTGAAAGTTGCTCGCCGCTGCTCGGTGCTTCTCTTCATGTTTTCTGGGCAGTTGCTCGCCGTTGCTCGGTGCTTCTCTCCAGGTACTCCGGCTTCCTCCACCCTACAACTGTCCGACACGAGGTGGCCCTGGCTGTCGAAAGTATCCGGTTTCAAGACCCAATAAATAATTAAATAGACCTACCTGGTGCAGGTGAACGTTCCAGGTGCGAATAAACTTATTTGTTTGAATTTGTATTTCCAGGCAGAAGTTTTAAAACCTAGATATCTGATTAAAAACTCAAATACTAAAATATATTTTGTGTGCTTTTTCTCGGACGGAGTGCACTTTACGGCAGAGAATGTTCAACAACCAACTAATTGGAGCCTTTAGTTTTCTCAATCATTTGACGTAAAGTCGAATGTTGAGCGGAGATGCTATTTATTTACTGGTGTTTAAGGTCACATACTTATACACAATGGCTAATCATGACCGTGGCAGTTTTACGGGTGGAGGAAGCCGAAGTACCTGGAGAGAACCACTAGCATCGACGAGCAACTGTCAGCTCCTCACCATTCTCCGTTCAAGCTCCGCTCATGCAGGGTTACAGCGGTTGAAAACAATTGCACCATCGACGTGAAGTACGCCTCAGTAAACGGCGTCATTTTGCCTCCATGTAGGCAGCCGGGATAAGGTACCTTGACCAAGGACACAACACGGGTCGTCCCGGTCGGGGATCGAACTCGGGACCTCTAGCATAGAAGTCCAACGGTCTACCTCTGAGCCACCGCGCTCCCAGAGGAGAGGCTAGATCGGCAAGCAATAAAAACTAATTACGCAGTTTACGCTCATAAATCTTTGAAGATGATGAAAACGGTGACGAATGAAGCAGAAAGCCCACATTGAATATAAACCACTTCATTGGACATTTTTATTTCCTTTCAATATTTTCCATTATTAGTACAAACTCAGGGAGACCCGAACCCTTTTACATTTTTTGATTGATGCATATTTATTATGTTGCGTCTCCAATATGTTTGCCTTGTTACAATTTATGGGAGAGTGCCTGTAGGCACTCTCCCATAAATTGTAACCATGCAAATCCCCATAGATTAAATACTTTTACTTCAAAGACAATATGAAGAGCATCGAAAGAATAAGAAGCCTTTCAATTTAAGTACTTACAGTATGTTTTTAGAGGAATGTTTCATTTTTTAAATTAAAAATGAATTTCTTTGTATAAATATGCAGTTTCTATATTTCTGTGTGAAAAAAGACAGCCGAAATTCTCTCTATGTTTGCTCACTTTTTGTAAAGGAAAAAGTAAAATTAAAAATAAAACCATTCCTCCCCAACTCATGTGCTCAGTCGAGGTGAGTATTTCATAACGTGATGAATAATTAATTTTCCTACCGTGTGAATGAGTTTGCTTTGTTCCACCCATTTGTCGAATAATAAATTATGGGCATGTCCACCGGTGTAATTAAACTAGTAATTGCTGTAGGTGGGCTGTTAGTATTCACGTGGATTGTTCACAAGATTTTTTCTCCTCAGAGTGAGCGTATGAGCTTATGTTGAAAATACTAAAACTGCCGTGCGCATAAAAGTTGATATGATTGCAATGATAGAAATGCTGGAGACTGCGTCCATGAGAGAATACGTTATAATGAAAGCAAACATCTGAATTAAATTATAACAATTGAAATTAATTATTTGCCGCTTTGTCGGAGAATGAATGTGGGGTGGTCGTGTTAAGTTGTGTGGGGTACATACAATACTTAACCCTTTACCCCGAATGAAAAGCAGACGACACTTGCAAAAAAATTCTTGAATAACTATTTTTTTCATTATTTGTCTCAAAAACATAGGTTATGACCTCTCATTGGAACGAGCTCACTCGAACGAGGGGTAATAACCTATGTTTTGGAGACAAAAAAATGAAACAATAATGAAAATTAATTGGGTATTTTTTAGAATAGCTGTGGCCGGTTTAGGCCGTTACGTTGGGTAAAGAGTTAACGCGCCATTATCCCACATTCATACTCCGAAAAAGTGACATCTAATTCATTTCAATTCTTATATAAGTTGATGTTGAGATACGTGACAGAGTACAGTTTCTGAAGAATTAAAATGGAATCTTGAAAGAGTGTGTAAATTTGACAACTTCTAGAAAACGGTAGGCCTGTTAGGAACTTGTTTGATAACGATGGGAAACAAATGTACAGGAAGTGATCAGGGAAGGTGACTAACAAGTCGGTAACGATAGTTCCAGAATTGCAAAAGAAGAGTGAGAATGAGCAAGGTAAAGTAACCAGAATTCAACACGAGAATGGGACAGAAGGTAATCGGGGAGGGACTTGTTTACATGTGTAACCCATTTGTTCTTAAATGTGCGAACAAAACACACAAGCAGAAAGAGAGAGGTAGTGAGTAGAAAATACAGGCGGTGGTCAATCGTACATGTAACCTATACTGCTCAACAATACACTTGAGTAGAGGAAGATTGTAAACGAGGAAGGAAGATTTTCATCTGGTTGTTTGCTTTTCCCCAAATTTCCCCCAGAAACAGGTAACTGTCACTTTATGTTTGTTTTTATTCCATTTACCCAAGTGAAAGTACGTTGGCACAATGTGCCGAGACGTATTGCACATCGATGGTACACATGCCCTTTAACCGTGTCTAACACTGCTCGTGCCGGGTTATCAAGTTGAAGAGTCTGAAAGTTACTCGTCGCTGCTCTGTGATTCTCCCTAGTTTCCTCCACCCCTAAAACAGGTTGATCCTGGCCGTTGGAAGAGCCGTTAAACCTCAATAAATTAATACAAAAAACACTGCAGAAATTGAGTTTGCTTAGCACGTCTTCAAAACATAAAAATGACCTAATGTAGAAAATGTAGCACTCACTGGAGGAAGTTAAATCGAGTACCAAATAATACTAATAACCGATATTCGAAAACATTCGATCGTTTGCGGATTGGACTATGAACACGTGCAGTCCAGAGCCTTTCTTCCAGTTAAAGCCTCCGTATTCTAAATGGATTGGCAAGCAAGTTCTGCAACATATTTTAACCTTATTCCTAACATAACGGCTACATCCGACGAGGCTCAGTCACTGAAAGCCCCCAGCTCGTTCCAAGACCCTATGATGTGCTTTGAGGGCAAAAGTTGATTTCTTTTTCAGTTATTCAAGATTTTTTGTGTGGTCTCTTATATCCTCGTCGCAACATGGCCTCATGGAGCAGAATAACCTCCATAGCGGCAACTTTGGGGACTCTGTCTGCGGTGTACTACGTTGGGACCTTTCGCCTATACAGAGTGTGCCTTTTTCCACACACAGGAGATACATGTTCCCACTCAGTCCGATTGGGTGGTATACGCTGTGCTAGTGTCAACCACAAGATTGATGTTACCAGGCAGTGTTCGGACAATTCAACATTTTTTTCTGATTTGGGCACGTTCTTGCGAACACTGGCTTGTCAGAACAGCGCACTTATCCACTTATCCCCCACCCCCATTCTTCCGTGTTGTATAGAAGCAGAGAAAACAGATGCAAAGTGTATGAGTGATGGACCTCATAGAATCATGCACAGGTTCGGTCGCCAAAACCTTGCATGCGATTATACTAATGACATTGCCGTTATTCCAACCCCTCCCGAAAGAGTTTCCTTTAGCCACCGACAGACCAATAAGGGAAGGCAGGCAAAAAGAGGATATACTGGAACACTGTTATGTTCACATATCAAGTCAAAAGGTCAGCAGGAGGGAGGAGTAGGAGCATCTTCTCCACTTTTTTCGGTCATGTTTGTCTTCTCCTAGTCGAAGACAAATTTAAAATATTAAACGTTTTAAAAGTAGAATTTTGTTTTAAAACTTTAGTAGTCATTTGAATCCTTTCCAGTTCCTAATGAATTAAGCATTTATTTATTTAGTGGGGATTAACGACACTTTCGACAGTCAGGGTCACCTCGTGTCGGGCAGTTTTACGGAGGGAGAAGCCGGGGTGCTCAGAGAGAACCACCGAGCAACTCCCAGACTCCCCAGTGGTCTAACTCCACACAAGCAGGGTTCGCATTGATTGAAGGCATGTGCACTATGTGTAGTACGCCTTAGAACACAACCCCACCGTGCCCAAACGCGGGCAATCGGGATTAAGTGCCTTGTCCATGGACACAACGCAGTTACCCCTGCGGGGATCGAACCATGAACCTTTCTGTTTGAGGTCCAATACCGTAACCACCGAGCCACCGCGCTCCCTAATGAATTAAGTAGCTACGGTCGGTTCTTAATGTCCATGATTGTACGCAAGGATGAACTTGTTGTTGACAAGCAGATGTACACTTGAAACTTAATTAAATGTTTCATGACAGTGAGGTTGCTGTTATTGATTATTATGTTTTAATGAATGTTATGTCTTGCAGTACATTTCATCTCGTGAAACATGATGTTTCTGGTTGATAGCGTACCACAGACACATCCCCTCGTCCACGTGAAACATGCTACCCACGATTGTCACAAAAACACTATTCTCCGAACCCAATATCTGGGTATAAAACTCGGGTCGGTCGTTGCAGGGGTGGCGCCAGGGATTTCTCGACAGGGGGGGGGGGGGGGGGGGGAGGGGGGCTGACCTCTGGGACAGGGGGGGGGGGGGTAATATTTGACCTCCCAAACGAAGGAAAATGAGTGAAAATTGGTAAATTAGAGAACCAAAATAGAAGCAAATTGAGTATGTTTGTTGATTATTTAACGTAAACAGATTATAATAAGGTCGTGAAATATTTCATCTATAAAGTCAGTTTGACGAACGACATTAAGGAATTTCGTGCCGCCGGAGGCTCACATTGTTCGCGTGTATCTTCTACTGACCCATATGTCAGAACACTCATACTTGAAGACGATGTATCGGATGTAATTGTAGCAGCAGGCTTACTTTCACTTTCGGTTTCAACGGCAGTTCTGCGTTTTTTCGCCTTCGAATGATAAAAAAAACTGTTCTAATTTGGTTTGCTGTCCGCTACCTTCTGTAAAAATCATTGTAGGGGCGCATCGACCTGCTTCGTGAAGTTCTTTATGTTTTGGTTTTTGATTTAGTGTGCCTAACTGCATAATCGTTTTGAAATATTTCGCTGCAAATAGAACACCGCACATTATAGCGGGGCGCCGTTGTTGTTTAGATTTCGATAGATTCCAAAATTTTGCCATGACGATAACCGATGATTAGGTACGGAAGAAATGGAACGCCAGTTGGATAACAACTGTCATAATGCCGTACAAAGAAGAACCATTTACCTCGTTCTTGATCGACACAAGACGAGATATCTACATTCGATTGTCGGAAATTTCTCGTGAAGTCGGGTTATAGCCCCCCCCCCCCCCCCCCCCCCCCCCCCCCCCCACACCTGGCGCCACCACTGGGTCGTTGATTCATGTCACACGTACTCTAGAAAATGTGCCACTCCTTTTATCAATAAATGTTGACATGGAAAGGACGAGACTGTGAGAGGCACTAAGATGGGAAATCGTCGGCATGCATGCAACAGGCATGTCATTCAAAGCTATTGGAAGGCAACTTGGCTATAGTCATTCTGTCATCAGCAGACTTGTCCGAAAAATGAACAAGCCAACGATGTTAAGGACCAACTAAGGCCTGGACAACCCCGAAAAACCTTTTCACGGGAAGATCGGAGTTTGGCAGACCTCGTTTGACGTGAACCCTTTGCTTCAAGTGGCGTTTTGAAACGCCTTTGGCTCCCAACAGGCGTTTTTTGGTCAGTCAAGAGTAGGTTCCTGCTTCACGTCACAGATGGTCGCATGAGAGTATGGAGGAATAGAAATATTGCTTACGTGCCCAAGAACATCAGACCTACTGTTCCTTATGGTGGAGGATCAGTAATGATCTGGGGATGCCTTTCTCATGATTGTAAACTTAATGTGGTGACTGTACGTGGGAATCTCAGTGGTCATCAGTACATACGGGACATTCTCAATCCAGTTGTCAGGCCTCACTGTGACAACCGCCCGTTGGCTACTCGCCCTGTATTCATGGACGACAATGCAAGGCCACGTCGTTCCCATGCGGTGAGAGCATTCCTTCAGAACAACGCTATTACAACACTACCTTGGCCTGCAAAGAACCCAGATTTGAATCCCTTAGAACACATCCGAGACATTCTTGGACGTCTTGTGCAAACAAGGGATCCGCCGATACACAAATTGGCCGATTTGGAAGCTGCATTGCAGGAGAAGTGGCAGCAGTTGCCTCTGAACCTAATAAGAAGGCTAACTGGTAGAATTAGGAGGAGAGTCCAGGCTGTTATCCGGGGATGAGGTGGATTCACTCGCTACTGACGTCAGACACAGCTATTGTGTTCAGGAGATCACAAGTTACATTTTTTGTCAGTAATTTCTGGCATTGTTTCATCATGGATCGTTCCAGCACCATACTTGTTGAGAAAACATTTTTCTATCAAAAACATTAGTGGCAGATATGTAAGTTCCAGGTGTATATTTATATAAATTTGCAATAATTTGCATCAGCAAGTTTGTAGACTTAAGGCCACGGTGTGTCACGAAATATTAAAAAATGGCGATTAACGGTAAACCATTGATGGGGTTATGGATAAGAAGTAAGAACTATACTATTAACAAATGTAGGAGATATTTGATAAATGTGAGACAAATGAAGAAATATATTTATATTTTCATCAAAAAACAGTTGAGGTATTGCACTGTGACATCTGGTGGATGATTTCTGCGATAGTCGGGTGTCTCACAAGCACACATGCCACGCACTGAGCTGAAGAAGACATGGACGGTCAGTCAGAGAATTCACCATATTCAGTCCAAGACCTCAATACCTCGTAAATCCTCCTCGCATCGCGAGACAAGCGCGGATCCGACGTGGCACACTTCTCACCAAACGTCCAATATCAGCTTGACGGATGTTATTCCATTCTTCCTGCACTGCAGCTGCGAGTTCCTGAACATTGGTGGGGGTTGTTGGCGTTGTCGTACGCGCCTGTCAAGCATATTGCAGGCGTGCTCGGTTGGTGAAAGGTCTGGACTTAGTGCTGGCCAAGGCAGTGTAGTGATGTTCTGCTCCTGGGGGAACTCTGTAGCGACACGGGCCCTGCATTGTCATCTTGAAAAATTAATCGACGGCCGTGACGACGTGCAAACGGCACCAAATGAGCTGCTAACATCTTGTCATGGTTGTACTGTCCTCTGCCACGCCCTTGGATGACATGTAATGCTGATCTGCTTGTCATCGTGCTGTCTAACGGTTACGTCATGGTATAGTTCGTTCCGCCGCCTCCACACCCTGTTTCGGCAGTCGTGGAAGTCGAGAGTAAACCTCGATTCATCAGAAAACATGACGTTGCTCCGCCGACGATTGTCCCAGTGCTGTCGCGCTCCACACCAATTACGCCTTACTGCGATATGACGTTCAGTCAAACGTGGAATTATTCGAGGTCATCGGGAGTACAAATTCCAACTGTGTAGGCGATTTCGGATAGTCTGACCACTGACAGCTGTCGCTCAGTGCAGCTGCTGTCCAATTTATGAGGCACTTTTGATGGCGGTTACGTAATGCTGTGGTTCGGATGAAACGATTTGGTTAGCAGTTGTCGCCCTTGGACGACCTGACCGACGTCTGTCAACAGTATTGCCTGTCTGACGGTAACTTGACCACACCCTTCTAATCAACGATTGAGTAACGTTTGGACTTTGAGCCACTGCAGCCTGTCTGTTGCAGGCTTCCAACATGTCAAAGGCACGTAAACGTTCGTCACATGTCAGTCTTCGCATTCCTCAAAAGTTATGTTTCGACCAGAACCTATTGATGAACAAGATTATACCAAGAAGAGAACGATGAGACCCCGAAAAAAGCCCGGCCAGTACAAATGAAAATTTCAAAGCGTACCCCCACAGACATTAACGCGGTGCTCATGCGAAAACCCTGCACGAAGTTTTCGTGGGCCGGTGACATTCATGATCCACACCAAACTTTGTAACATATTGATGTGTCCAATCACCGTATTCAATATCATTTTCCGAAAATATCATCATCAGTTTGGATATCCCCTACTTTTTTTTAATAGTATAGTTAGTTAAATATTATTACACAATTATTACCACGATTTCTATGTGTATTCAACGTTAGCCGGTCCAATACAGTGATGGAGAAAAGTGCTTGGAACTCCATACGTGGAAGCCGGCGTATGTGTAAAAACGCCATGTAAGAACGCATCTAACGCACGCTGTGTGTGACGTTCTGGCGTGAATGAACTGCTTTGATACAAAAGGGTGTCAAGCGAGAATGTAAACAGACCGCCGAAGGCGATATTGTTTTTGACAAATATCAGCCGTATGCGCTTTAATAAAATTAAATCGTGGTATAAATACAGAAAACAAACTTTGATATAGTACGTGGGATATGGATGAACGACCCGAGTTGTTTTCGGGATTTCAGGATTACAGGAAAAGCTCTGGTCGTTGATTTCGATTATCCGTACTCCACCCTCGTGGTGTTCTGTCTTAATATCTAACTGTTTAGGTCTTGTAAATGGGCCCATAAAGGAAGGGTATTTCGTCAGGTGCAAATACTAAAGCCTGTCAGAGTGATAAAGTAAATCTTCAAGGGCGGGTAATTTTAAACATGCTGCTTTTGCGAACTCCTAAAAATAAAGGGGTGGATTTTCACCCCCAAGGCCATTAAACAACTCCATTGGATTGCACGTTTTGAATTTTTTTCCAGGAGATACCCCCGTCGAGCCTCCCGTGGCATCTACATGCTGGGATAGAACAATGAGAATATTAGTTAATCAGATCTTCTGTGCCACTTTAAACATAAACGTTCCGCCATCCCTGCAAGCGCATTTTAATTGTTACGAATAATTCTCGATGTGTGCTGCACTTCGTTTAATACAAAACATCCATTAAAGAAAACCATCGATTTTTTTCTATAAGAAACTAATAGCTACAAATACATATACGAACGTTCAAGTAACCTTTTTCTGAATACGTTTTATAAAGCCCTGTTCATTCAAAAACCATTTAGAGATCAGAATGCATTAGACCGTTATAATTTCCTGTATTTTAATGTGACATAAATATTGGTTCATTCAAATTGGGAAAAAAACGTTTGAAAGTCAACATAAGGTGTGCACATATTTCGTTTATTAATCAATATGGCAAACCAGAAAATGTTCATATGTTCTCAGGGACGTACTGGTGACATAAAACAGTTCGCAACAGCCATTATGATTCGACCCGCCACGTTCAGAAATGCGGCGTTGGTATCCGAGAATGATAGGTTACTTGCACTTGAGTAATTTTCTGCACTTAGTTGTGCGTTTTCTGGTGGAGTCGATCACGGGCATTCGTGGTATTATCAGCAGTATTCGAAACTGTCTGGTGCCATTTTTGTAACCATTCTGGATATTTTAGTGCATAACAGAGATTTTGGGTGCCAAAACGCTAATAGGGTGGGGTTAGTCTGCGTTTTTTCGCTGTCGAATCCGAATAAATTAATCGAGTTTTGAAAAATAAACCGACAATTATTGCAGGAGTGAACGGACAATTGGTCATCGTCAAAATTCGATAGAACTCAAAGGTCTGGCGAAATCTTTGATAGGCAAAAACGCCTATCACCTAAGTTATACCTTATTTAATTAGATGAATACTTCATACCGTCGCGAGTCATTCCTCGGTATGAATCATCGATTAAACCCTTTACCCAACGCAGACGATATCAAAATTTATTATTTTAAATATCATTTTTTCAAATTTTTCAAAAAATTTCAACAAAACCATATCATGTGACCCCTCGTTGGAACGAGCTCGTTCCAACGAGGGGTCACATGATATGGTTTTGTTAAAATTTTTTGAAAAATAATATTTTTTCAACTGCTGAATTTGCATATTACGCGGGTGGATGCGGCCGATTCGTTGGGTAAAGGGTTAATGTCGACATCAATGGTCTGATTCGGGATCGAAATGGAATCGGCTTTCTGATTCGGATATTTGAGAATCGGGTAACTCACGTTTTTTCACGAAGGGAGGATGGCAAATAAATATTTTTTATCATATGACTTCTTCGTTTTCTCGGCTTATTACCATTTCATATTTTAAATAAAAATTAATTAGTGTTTTTTACAGATAAGTACTGTAATTAAGTAAAATAACATGTGATTTCACGAATATTGTTCCGCGCTGCTTTCAATTCGATTCGAAGTCGATGTCATCATCGACCTCCGATACGATTTGAGGATAGAAATTCCGATTGGGGGAACACATGATCAATATACACGCCCTTGTAATTAGAGGAGCCAACCGATAAACTGTTACAACAATGTTTGTAAGCAATATCGATAGGTTGTCACATTCTTTGTATACAAGGGTACAGGTATGTCGCCAATTTTGTACAAAGCAAATTAAAGGTCTCATTCGAGTTTCTGTCGACAGTGCCTTTGCTATCTTTTTGAGCGGGTTTTCTCCTAAACAGTTTTATTTCGCAAGGCTCATAATTCGCAACACTGCATACATGGTAGCAAGTTACTTCTCCCAATTTTACCGATCCAAACGGACCAGTATTTTTCACTTAAATCGCTATTCACATTTTTTTCAATCTTGTCTAAAAAATGCCATACCCCCCCCCCCCCCCCCAATTGGGACGATCTCGATGAGCTTGTTCCACTCCATTGAGGGTGTCATAAACTATGCTTTAAAGCAAAAACTATTTTTTCATTTATACATAGGTGTAATGATAAATAACTATCCTAGACAGAGTGCAAATTATCTACTTAAAGTTTATAATAAAGGAAAGGCTCACCTTTATCGCTAAAACTACTGACACAAATTTTAGAATTTTGGAACTACAGCCTCTACTACAAAACCAATGGCCTAAGAATATTCCCTTTAGTATGTCTGTTTGTTCGTGAATACAAGCTGATGGTTATGTTGATTGTGAACAAACGTTTAGGAATTTGAGATCTCTCTCTTAGACATGGAGGGGGTTGTGGCTAGGTCGCCCTTGGGATTGAGTTATCACCCAAAATATCGCTTTCAAATTCTGTATATATGGACAGAAACAATGGCGATGTTTCAGCCAACGGACCTCCGGGTTAAACTTGGAGGTCCACTGGCTGGATCTTCGCTTGTGTTTGTCGTGCTTTGCAACATATTTTCAATTATTGCTTGAGTGGAGTTTCCACTCTGTGGTTAGTGGTGGTGGTAACAGCCAGTTTTGAGGCAGTCTTTGATTTGCTTCCAAAAGGTCTTGCCCTGTTTCATTCGGGAAAGCGCCTCAAGGGAGCCGTTGTTGATTACTACCTCGAACTACTCTTGAAAGCGGTAAAAGTTGATTGGGTTTGGTACGAGACTAGGGGGTTACCGAGCGGCTGCGATGTGCCTCCAGCTTGCACGGTGAAAGGGAACAGGTGAATGAAGGGGCGGGTGAATGTGCGTGCGTGCGTGCGTGCGTGCGTGCGTGCGTGCGTGCGTGCGTGCGTGCGTGCGTGCGTGCGTGCGTGCGTGCGTGCGTGCGTGCGTGCGTGCGTGCGTGCGTGCGTGCGTGCGTGCGTGCGTGTGTGTGCGACATATTGGAGTAGGAACGGGAGTGAATGCATTAATGACTGTTGAAAATATGGGTATGAAAGAATGGCAAATGAATGAACGATTGACTCAGAGAATAAAAGTTTAAGAATGAATGGGTGTGTAGATGTAAACGAGGATTCAATTGGAAAGCGTTTTTCTATGAAGAAGTGACATACAGGTCCAAAGGGCCGAGTGCTTTTTAATAAATATATATATGAATGTTATTACTGTATAGCACATGTCAGCGTTATAAAGATTTACTAAATTAAACTTTTTATGAATTGTTTGCCAAGTGTCGTCTGCTAAATGTGTGTTGGGTAAAGAGTTAAAAAGTCTGGCTTTGTCTAGTTACTTAAAACAAAATAGGGTTAAGGTTTTTGGCATGGAAAATGGATTCCCATTTTCATTTAAAAAACAAATTATGATGTAATTTACTAACGTGCAAATTTAAGATGTATTCCTGAAAATTAGTAATCCCATTTTAATCCCAAGTCATTCGTAAATACGATATTTCACTTTCAATGGACTGAATTGGGGGTTCTCGGTACTGTCTTGAAAAATTCAAGCAGGTGGTTGGAAAGACAGAGGGACGAACTTATCTTTACCACCATGCAGATCAAAGGTGCACATTGTAAAACTTTTGAAAATGGTGAACAAAAGAAAACAGCAGGGAGACAAGTTGTTTGTTGTGCATTGTATTCACACCGAATTCCAATGTAATGAGATCCTAGAGGTGCAACACAACTCAAAACATGCAGAACAAAGAGTTGTCGTTTGAAAGATGAAGGCATATTGAACTTTATTACTTTCCAGAGTGTGATTTACTGGGATTTCCGGGTTTGATTATAAACGACAACTTCACAAGTGAATTATGCAATCAACAATTGTGTCATGTATCCGCGCGCGCAAACAAGACGCTTTGCCGTGGGTGTAATGGGGACTTCATTGTTTTGGGGTTTTTTTTGTTGCTTTTTTAACCCTTTACCTGACATGAAAAGCAGACGACACTTGCAAAACAAAATTGTTGAAAAACTATTATTTTCATTTTTTGTCTCAAAAACATAGGTTATGACCCCTCATTGGAGCGAGCTCGGCGAGCTCGTTCCAACAAGAGGTCATAACCTATGTTTTAGAGACAAAAAATGATGAAAATTAATTGGCGATTTTTACGAATAGCGCTGGCCGGTTTTGGCCGTTATGTTAGGTAAAGGGTTAAATAATATAATTATCGTTAATAATGAAAAGTAATAAACAGAGTAATCGCTTGGATGGACTGGTTACGTGAAATAATTCATTCGAGGCGAGGGACTATATTGTAAAACACTCGTGAGCATTCGCGCACTCATGTTTGTACAACGTCCATCACCTCTCATGAATTATTTCACGTAACCAGTCCAATCCAGTCAAGCGATTACTCTCTCTGTGTCTACTCTTGTAGTTAGGGTGAGACTTTCAAGTTATCTCCCGTTATTTTTTTACGTTTCAAACCCTACACGATCATATTTGACATGTAATTGTCACTAGGGAGGAGAGGTATTATCTGTCGCAAGGTCATAAATAGAGAAAAAACATTACTTTTCAAAGTTAAATGGAACCATTCAAACAATAACATTTCCAAAATATGTTAATAGAACAAAGAAAATTAATTTTTGTTTTAATTAAATCTATGTCCGTCCCAATTTAGTACATTTTTAGGACTTTGAAGTCACCCGCCTCAGTTTTTTTGGCAAATTGATAAAGCAATGTACTGGGATAAAAAGTGAAATTTCAAACAAAAATGGAACTATTAAAAACTAGTTTTAACAAAACTTATTTGATACCATTTTAAAAAGTATGTTATAAAATATTTGATCGTATGTACGTCCATTATGTAAAAAATGAAATTTGTTTCAAATGAAAGATTTTCTTTTTTCTCCCATAGATCGTTGTAGTTATTTAGATTGCCATCTTTACTACTGTTTACTCACATTCGCATTCAAGGGAGTAGAAATTGTTCAATATGGTTTGCGTCTATGTTGTTCTATGTAGTTTTGCGTGTAGTCTGTTCTGTGCAGTTCTATCTGGTAATGTAACAAACCCGTCCAAAAGTAACTGACAAACAAAACTAAGGACATTTTGTACATTTCAACATTAAAATGATGAGAATAAAAAGATTGTACTGGAAAGTCTCAGAGAGGATGATAATATATGTGCATACAAAAATCATTGTGTGGGGTGGATTAAACTTGCCTTTGACAGTCACGACCAAATGAAAACACGTTAACGGGTTGTGGTGCATCAGATGGTTTGAGTTTTTTTTTTTTAGGTTTTTTTACCCCCCCCCCCCCCTTACCCCTTGGATTCTATGCCTCTGAACGAACCAGAAGAAACACTCTGTCTCTGTCACTCTCTGTCTCTCCCTCTCTCTGTCTGTCTAACTCTCTCCCATACACCGTCACACACACATACACACACCCTCACAAACACATACATACACAAACGTATGACTTCTCTGAATGCATGCCTTCGCCGAAAACATTCTGAAAGCATGCCGAAGTAATTAATATCCGTCATGCAGGACTCTCGGAATTCTTTAGACCTATCTTCATGTATCGTACTCAAAATCATCATGCTGGGAATCATTGTGTCGCAATGTCAACAACAATGGCGATTGAGTACTTACCCCTGTTGTTTAATAGGAGTGGCTACCCCACCCCCTCCCCCGCCACAAAGTTTGAACAACCAATCCACGAGTGCGATAAATAAATATTTGAAACACACCTCTTTTCATTTCTGTAGCGTGTGTAAAATGTGATCGACATATGACTGGCCGACGATTTTGGTATCTTTGTACAGAAAATGGTCCGGTATAAGGTGCGTGCGGTCAGCGTGGAAAAGTTCATCAAATAGACCGAAAACATGCCAAACTTGACCAGTGACAGGTTAATAATGAATGGAAAAGCCGTTGCATTGAGACTAAGGCGGGGACAAATCGACCTCTCGGTTCCTTCGCTATTCCACGGGCTTCCACGTGGTCCGGGGGCTCGAAACTGCAACGCTAAGCCCATTCCGAATAATAATTGTAGTTCGTCACTACAGCTTTTAGATCAGCCGATTAACCATAAATCCAGGATGAATACTTTAGAGGTTTTTTTTACTTTTGAGTTTTTACGGTAAGCTAAGATTCCAAGGCAAGGACGTTACCTATTCACGTCGGACATAAGGATGCTAGTTCGAGTTTGCCTCATGTATGCTCCGTTAACGATTTATTAAAAGTTAAAAGCGGGATTCTTCCAGATGAGGGAGCACATCGTCGTTAACGTTTCACACATATTGACCTATTTCTTCTCCTCTAGTTAGGGCGATAATTTTGCGTTATCTCCCGTTATGTTTTATGCCTCAAAGCCCAGGCGATCATATTTGACATGTAATTGTCACCAGGGAGGAGAGGTATTATCTGTCGCAAGGTCATAAATAGAGAAAAACACCACTTTTCAAAGTTAAATTGAACCATTAAAACAATAAAATTTCCAAAGTATGTTTATATAACACAGAAATTAATTTTGCTTTAATGAAATCTATGTCCGTACAGATTTTCTCATAAGGATTTAGTACATTTTTTGGACTTTGAAGATACCCGCCTCAGTCTTTTCTAACAAATTAACAAGGCGATGTACTGGGATAAAAAGTGAAATTTTAAACAAAAATGGAACCATTAAATACTAATTTTAACAAAACGTATTTCATACCATTTTAAAAAGTATGTTATAAAATATTTGATCATATGTCCGTCCATAAGGTAAAAAAATGAAATTTGTGGTAAATGAAAGTTTTTCATTTTTCTCCCATAGATTGCAATAGTAATTTAGAATGTCATCTTTACCACTGTTTACACGCATGCGCATTCAGGGGAGGAGAAATTGTTCAATATGAAGCCATCATTCTAAAATGTGCGATTGAATAAATGTAACACTTAACTCATTTGTTTCGTAAATTTGGTTCATCAAGTCGCTAATGTTAAATTGGGTTAGGTTGGGAAAGTGAAGTGACCTATGTTTTTGAGACAAAAAATGAAAATAATAGTTATTCAAGAATTTGTTTTGCAATTGCCGTCTGCTTTTCATGTTAGGTAAAGGGTTAAAAAAAGCAACAAAAAAAATACAATGAAGTCCCCATTACACCCACGGCAAAGCGTCTTCGTTTGCGCGCATGGATACATAACACAATTGTTGTTGCATAATTCACTTGTGAAGTTATAGTTTATAATCAAACCCAGAAATCCCAGTAAATCACACTTTGGAAAGTAATAAAATCTTATATCGGTAAATTTACCATGACTCGCTAAGGTCTCTTGTTTAGATGAATATGCCGCTGTGTGGTCACTGTCCTGTCCGATTCTTCCACTTCAACTATCTTTCAACCCGGAGGCTGACGGAAGATAGTTGAAGAAGAAGAAACGATCCGAAGAGACCGAAAGTGTGATTCTTAGGCTAAATATTGTTTGGATTTGCAAATATCGTTTCAGAAATGCCTGTACATTGACACATTTGCATGCGCCCATTTTAACTCATTGTGCAACTGCGAAACATATCTGTGGAAAAAAAGTGGCGGGACACGTACCCCCCCCCCCCCCCGGCACCACCGTCTCTGTGCCCTACAGTCCCAAAATGGCCGTATAAAAGTGAAACGAAAGGACTAAATCTCCATTTTGTTCTCTAAATGTATTGAAATATCATAGAGAGTAGTGAGAATTGGTAGAAAATTGGGAGGACCGGATATTTGTTTACATAAATTGTAGAGTTTCTTATTCTTCAGCTTCACCAAATTTCTTCGGAGTAATCGCACAAAGTTATGCCACTCCCAGCAGGTAATATATAAGTCTCCGATGAATCATACATACATGTGCTTGTTTTTATTGCTTCTGTTGTCATTTACACCTTTTCAGGTACCAAAATCACTTGAAGAAGTCCAGCTTTTGACTTAACCCTTTACCCAAAGTAACGGCCACAACCGGCCAGCGCTATTCTCAAAAATCGCCAATTAATTTTCAAAATGTTTTCATTTTTTGTCTCAAAAACATAGGTTATGACCCCTCGTTGGAACGTGCTCGTCGAGCTCGTTCCAACGAGGGGTCATAACCTATGTTTTTGAGACAAAAAATGAAAAAAATTAGTTATTCAAGAATTTTTTTTGCAAGTGTCGTCTGCTTTTCATGTTAGGTAAAGGGTTAAATAGCGAACACCATTCTTCCTTTTTTTCGAGGACTGCGAACACATAAACTTTATCAATAATGAAGTGATGCGCTGTCAGTTTCGACTACATAAGTGGAGAAAAAGTAAGTTGTAATATCAGTTGGTCTAAGATGTGACTTCTGTCATCTCAAGAGAGATTCAATATTGTATTGATATCGTGCGGCAGAGATCTTTAAAAACAAACAAACATGACTGTTTGATACTTGACTCTGGTACTACCACATACTTTAAACCGTGTTTCGACTAAGGACAAATACGACAGTCGATAGCCAGACTTTACGCAAAAAACAGATTAGTGACGATGAGTAAAATTTTAATAGGGCTGTAGGGTTAAATTATGAGTCGTCCTCGCCATGAGTTCGAAATCCAGAGTTCTCTTTCATTAGATCGTAATGCACATGGTAAAACTGTTTAGGAAGTCCTGGATAAAATGTTAAGTTAAAGAAACTACTGAAACAAAATCGATCGTAGAAAACCTGATCAAATGTTAGTTGCTGTGTTCAATGTTATATTCAACATTTATTTATTTAGGATTAATGACACTTTCAACAGCCAGGCCATGGCGTGGTGGACAGGTTTACGGGTGAGGGAAGTCTGAGCACCCGGGAGAACTATCGAGCAGGGACAGGTAACTGCCAGACTCTCCAACCTACTTACCTCATTAACTATAGTAATACTTTGACTCACTCTCTGGTTCAAACAGGTACGCTATACGGCTGGTTTTTTTTTAATCTGCCCCCGCCCCCCGGTGGACATCTGACACTAAATGACATTTTATAATTAAACCAAATTGCAGTTCGAGCATCAGAATTTTCCAGAAAGAAGAAATATGTAGAAAAGAATGTTGTTCGTTCAAAAGCAGATTAGTAAGTGCAGTATATGATGGGTCAGAAAGCTTCAGGGATATTGATTTCGAAGATCATATTCATTTCGCTTATTTGTGGACTGTAAAATACACTTTGTGTAGGAACAGAGGCTTTTAATACCAACAAATCGATTAGAAAGTTTAATTTACCAGTGTGTGTCAAACACACAGAAATAATAAATTAAATCGGGGTATCACTTCTAAGAAGCACTGTGTATTATTAATCCACGTCGAAATCTCTCGTCCCTTGAGTGAAACAAGGCCTCATCTGCAATGCTTTAACATTACAGATGGGGCATTGTTCCATTCAATACACGATATTTAGTTTCGCCATCCCCGATCGAAGGCCGCTGGTGTTCAATTGAGTTATTTCTGTTTCGTAATAACTGCATTATCTTAAAACGTGTATGATTTGGTTTTCTTTGTTGTATTCCTGTCGGCAGTAACAATGAGACGAAACCGGGTGCGTCGTTGACGTTTGAGCACAAAGGGAACAGCACATCTGTGTATATTTGCCATTTCTGGTGTAATGATGTTATGCGAGCCACTTTTGAAAAGGGTGAGAAGCGCAGTTAGTAATATACACATGCTGTCTTCCCCAAGATCAGTGCGTTGTGGGGGATTAACACCTGCAAACCGGCCTGCATCTGAAGAGATAGACCGATTATCTCCCCTACAAGGAAGCTTTCATCACATTTATCAGCAGATGGCGGATTATCAGATGACACCGTCACCAATTAACCGGTAGAGTGCTAAATTATTTTTGGTCATCAAATTTTTGTACATATGTCTTTGCCTTGTTACAATTTATGGAAGAGTGCCTATGGGCACTCTCGCATAAATTGCAACAGGGCAAACTCTTACGGACTGACTAATATCACTTTCAAATATACAAAGCAGATGCACAGAAGCAGTCAAGCAGTGGTACCTGCACTTCTGAATACAGCCCAAATATGGGCGCCCAACACTATACCAGTTAAAATGGTATCAACAGTTGTTTTTGTCTGAAGTAACATTGCACAAAAAGTTAACGTGGTAAGAATTGAGTTTGAATCCCCCAGCACAAACTTCACAGTTTAGTACAAATATTTTTTAAAAGAACCCTAAAAAGTTGTCAGTGCCTGAAAATGACAAGTGGATGAGATAAAGGATAAATTGTATTCGCCATTTTGTTAATTCGGCTCAGCTAACCACTAAGTTCAGTTATTGTTAAGGTGATGAAATGTATTCGCCCAAAGGTAGTAGTGTTCTATACCTCTATTTAGAAGAAAGGCTTGTTCCAATCAGGGGTCATAACCTGTGTTTTTGAAGCAAAACCTGAAAAGTAGCAAGATTTGAATGACATTTTTTAATGTTGAGCATATTTGGTCGAATTATAGGGTGAAGGATAAACATGGCTGACAATTTTCGTCACTGGAAGAGATTTACAGGAAAGTTACCTCCACCTAATTTTCAAAATTGTCAGTAAATTTAACACCAAGGTTATGGGAACTTGATATAAATATTGAAGGTTTGAAATGTTAGCGAAGTTATCATGGAATGGATGTGCGCATGATTTCACTAACTTCGGACATTTTCCTGTAGAATAGTATAAAAAATACAGAAGGTGGCTTTTTCACAATTGTTTCCAACTGAGATTGAATGTTTGACTACTATTCTCTATTTGAACCCATTTAAAAATAATAAACCGGCATTTTCACCATCTTTTGATGTTCTGTCACTGTTCTATCCATTATATTAACAGTGCGCGCATCGTGCCATATATTACTGACACTATCCTTTCCATTAATATAAAAATCTAGGACGTAAAATTTGCTATTTTTTTCCTGGGAAGAATAAAAACTTACAAATTACCGCAAAAATACATTCGCTAAACAAAGAGCCAAGTGGACATTGAATTAGTCGCTTCCAATTAGCTTGTCATGTTGTAACGTTTAACCCTTTACCCAACGTAACGGTCAAAACCGGCCAGCGCTATTCTCAAAAATCGCCAATTAATTTTCAAAATATTTTCATTTTTTGTCTCAAAAACATAGGTTATGACCCCTCGTTGGAACGAGCTCGTCGAGCTCGTTCCAACGAGGGGTCATAACCTATGTTTTTGAGACAAAAAATGAAAAAAATTGGTTATTCAAGAATTTTTTTTGCAAGTGTCGTCTGCTTTTCATGTTAGGTAAAGGGTTAATAAAGGAAAACAACAGACAGCTCCGAAAGGTGCCTGTTGTTTTCGTTTATTAAAAGTAACAAAAGGAAACATCGCTTTATTTTCTACTGATGTCATGGGTATTTTTTCAACAATTACATGCTTCGTAACTGGACATTCCTCGTCAGTCTAATAATTTCAGGAGAGATAACTTTATCGAAAATCGATTTTCAAGATGAGATGAGTCAGGGATGAACGTGCATGTAATTTAAGGGACACTGAAATCTAAATAGAAGATAATGTAGTCAGCCGTCTTTCGCCTCTCCTATAGTAAGGAGTTCGTGCGTTCTTGGAAACAAATTGCATAGAAACATATAGAAACATACATCACCTCCAACCTCCACCAGTGTGCATCTCAAATGCATTAACTTGCATATGTGTCTGAAATTACGAGATGTGACGGAAGTACACCGTTTAACGATCTTTGAAGAAATATAAACAAAATAAATGGAAGTACAACATTTATTTATTTATTTATTGGTGTTTAAGGTCACATACTTATTCACAATGGCTAAGCGTGACCGTGACAGTTTTACGGGTGGAGAAAGCCGGAGTACCCGGAGAGAACCACCGAGTATCGACGAGCAACTGTCAGCTTCTCAACATTCTAACTCTGTTCAAGCTCCGCTCAAGCAGAGTTACAGCGGTTGAAGACATGTGCATCATCGACGTGCAGTACGACTTAGTTCACGGCGTCATCGTGCCCCCATGTAATAAACCGGGATAAAGTGCCTTGCCCCAGGACACAATGCGGGTCATCCCGGACGGGGATCGAACTCCGGAAGTACTACATACAAAACAAATAAACCTTCATTGTCAATCTGAAGAGTAACAAAATTAAGAGGCGTGTACATATTCATTGTGGGTTGTTTAGCCCCTCCATTATTACCTCGACAGCCAGTAGTGTCTATTCTGATACAGTAGACGAATGAGTATTTAGGACACGGTTAGAAAGTCTAATCTGCTAGACATATTACTAATCTCTGCACGAGCAGATTGCTAAGCTATCCGGGTAAATTAACCAGACAACACTGTCATAGCATTCTCAACTGTGAAACGAAGTGCAGTCCTGTTTTTATCATGAGAAAAACTGCCTTCAAGTTTTCACATTTCTCCATCGGTACATTTCATTAATTTTTTCCTTAAATTCGGCATTAAAGTATGTAATATCAGTTGGTCGGTCGAATCAAAGCGTCATTGCAAGCGGGTCAGATAACCTAATTTCGTGTAGCCTATCTGATGAAGGTGATCTGGCGAGAGGTTTGGTACATTGGAACATCTAAACCTCACATAAGGACTCGTAATGATAATTAAGGGCCTTTTTCACGGTCCTTCTCCAAGAAAAAATACACTTCACAAGTTACCCTCACTAAGTCATTTGCTCTTTTCACTTTTGAACTCCCGGCATACCGGAACGCTGTTCTGTTTTTCTTCAATGATGTACCAGCCCTTGTCATTAAATCTTGTGAAGCTCTCAAAGAGTCTTTTTCAAGTTTGGATGTCAGAGGCCGATACCATCGATATTATTAATATTCCACTGTTGTTTACGTCACCTTCTGCATCTATGACTATTTATTACACGCCTGTTCTGTGGAACCCCCTTCCACAGCAACACTAAATCACGCGGAAAATGAAAATCTGTTCAGCACATATGTGCGGAACGGAAATCGTTAACGGACTTTTTTTTAAACAGAAGTTGATTTTCACTGGAATTTTCTACAAATTGTCCGCCGCAATTACCATTTGAATCGCTAGTAGTTGAAAATAGTAACAGGGGTTCCCCTCAAACACTTGGTCGTCGATAAAATGTGTGTTCGTTTGTTGATAGTTCGTCCACTGAGTTCCAGTGGGTTCTATTTCCATACTGGCACACAGAACACATTGGAACTCAGTGGGCGAGTTGTCAACTGAATTGCCGAGTGTCCTTCTAATAACGGCTTTTGTAGACGTGAAGGAGCGTAATAAACACAGAACGACACACGCGTTTGAATAGATTAATCGATATGGCACGAGTGCCAGCGTGGAAGGATAAAACGAGAGGCAGCAGGCCTCGAGTTTTATCCTTCCGCGATGACACAAGTTCTGTGTACATACTAATCCCAGCAAAAGTTTTAAGGCACGTCAAATCAATCATTTATATCTATGGTGTCCACTTTAGAGGACGCCTACCACGGGCCTAGGTAACCGGATTCCATTTTATGAATGAAACAAAACTTATTTATATAGTAAACCAGCATGGCTTCAATCCGCTGGGTTCCCACAGAGCGGAACCTTCAATGATGAAGAAAACCTAGTAACTGTACTCCTACAACACAATTACACTATCACTCCAGAAGGACTCCAATCAGTATAAATAAATAATATAATTAACCCTTTGAACATGAGCGGCCGCTTTGTCGTCGAGGAACATTATACGTAATAATTTCTTTAAATATGATGTATGCTAAGTGCATGTGTGTGGTAGACCAATCAACATTTTCAACGAGCAGCCCCAAGGCTGCACGTTAAAAATATTAATTGTTCTACCCTTAAATAATGAATATGGACTCTTCCAGTTGCTGCCATTGAACTGATATATGGAAAATACCACCAGGGTTTAAAGGGTTAAACACAATAGCTAAGGTTCTGTTAAATAAGACATCTAACTGTAATGGTGTAGGAAAAGGCCACACACTACAGTAACCGCAAGCGCACTAGTTAGCACTTTGCACTTGGAATCACTGCGTGTGTCGGAAGTACACCCATTTAACGATCTTTGAATAAATATAACTGAAATAAAGAGAAGAACTAAATACAAAACAAATAAAACTTCTGCATGCAATATCGACCTGAACACCGACGAACTATACAAGTTCTGGGTTTAGTTTCAATCGAGAACAGTGGGACACTGTGGAACATATGGATTTACCTTTACATTGTCCAGTTGTAACAGTAAGATCCTTAAACGGAAAGCAATTATATTACTAACCTATATATGTTGCAGTAATGAACGAGATTTCGTTTTCAAACACAGACTGATAAAGATTTTAATTTTACAAATTATTGTTTGGGATAAAAGAACGTCAACCAATTTAATGAACTGATAAAGCGATGTTGTTCAACCTTGGAACTCCGTATAGTGCTGTTCAAAAGTATAGTTAAGAGGAACAGTAATGGGTGCGTGATTTTTGAAATATGGAGGTTGATGACGGTGGAAAATCAACAAACGTAAGTCTTTTTTTCCAGTTTCATTTAATATTTTATCGGCCCGAAATTCCACAATGGTATTATCTGGTAGCACAGATAGCTTTTTTCTGGTGGCTGCGCGAGACCGTAGATTTCTTGCAAAAGAAGACCATCGCGCGAGACATTGGGGATATAAGGCGACGCATCGCTAACTTTTGTTCGAAATTATGACTTTGGTCGCCGTATTGGGATGTATCCTCACCCCCTCCGACATACAAGTTTTTAAAAAAAATGGACATCATATCATTATTATCCCAGTCAGTTTCAAATCGCCCCTTTGGTTAATCAGGGCGTCATTTGCAGTGTTAACCCTTTACCCAACGTAACGGCCAAAACCGGCCAGCGCTATTCTCAAAAATCGCCAATTAATTTTCAAAATATTTTCATTTTTTGTCTCAAAAACATAGGTTATGACCCCTCGTTGGAACGAGCTCGTCGAGCTCGTTCCAACGAGGGGTCATAACCTATGTTTTTGAGACAAAAAATGAAAAAAATTAGTTATTCAAGAATTTTTTTTGCAAGTGTCGTCTGCTTTTCATGTTAGGTAAAGGGTTAAAGTACTGCAGATATTGCCTTGATACACACATGGGGCGAATCAATGTACAACTACCAAGGCTACACAATTCCTCGAGAATGCTGCTAATATCTACCCTCTCGCTTAAGTCTAAGCCTATACGCACACCATTTGTGTTTGCCCTTTATTCAGGCATTTATAAAGTTTTGTGAAAAAAACTTTACAGCTGTCAACTTGTGGATGACACATTGAATGATGAATCAGACAAAGAATCAGTAATAATTTTTAATACTATTCTGCTGGAACAACTGATGCTCATGAATGTAAAATGGATTGACCATTCGCTATGGACAATGCTGTGTTCGACGATCCCATTCAGAAAAGCAGCGAGGGAAGCTCAGCGGTTCAGTGCGTGCAACACAACCACAACTCTACAACCTGCTGACGTTGAACAAAAGTAGACACAAAACATTTTGTTGGCTTATTTATCCCTTGCAAAAGAGGCAAATACTTATAGATTATTATTGGTTCGTTTCATATCGGTCGAGATACTAGCCCAAGGCAGCTTCACATCAGACTGAGACCGAAGGCCGATGTAAATTTACAGAGGGCTGATATGTCTTAAGTATTTGCCTCTCAGAAAAGGTTTGCACATTGGACTAACGTGGTATTTACTCACTGTTGATCGGTAGTTCTCCACGGGTACTCCGGCTTCATCAACCCCCAAAACTGTTCAACACGATACCGCACTGGATGTCAAAAGTGTCGTTAAACCCCAATAAACAAACCAACTTATCAGCATATGTGCTGTACACGTAATAATTACAAAAATGTTCTCAGATCTGTTACAGTTTTCTGACAGTGTTATTGTTTCTCATTCTTTTCACGAAGTCCGAAGTTTCATCTTCTCTTACTCCTACTGCAGCTATCCAAATGTCCCGAGGAGCCGCGACGTTCGGATAGCTGAAGAATCTCTTCTCCCACTTCGACGAATCTCTTCTTACGACTATGAATCTTGGTTTACGTTGAATTGTTTGTACAACTCTCTTCATTCTTCTTTTCCTCTGCCCATTCCTCACTCAATGTCGTTATTAATTCCTCGTCATTCAAAAACTTAGCTTCAAACCACTCCATTATGACCGATGACATCAATTTCATTGATGGCTTTTAACGAGTAACGGTTATAGGCCCAGCTTGATAATGGGCAATTGTGGAAAGAAAATCAAACCTAATAAATAAATTCAAGTATTCAGTGAAACGTTATTCTTACTTCGCCATCAACTGAGGGAAAAATAATACGATGAAAACTGTATAAAGATGAGATTGTTTGTGGTGATTTGTGAAGTTTGAAACACTTTTAACACTTAACCCGCTGACTATTTTCAAGATATTTTTCATCAAATCTAGTCATGGCTGCGATGAAGCAGCCATGGCTAGATTTGATGAAAAATTAATCTAAATATAACACAAGAAATCATTGATGAAAAAACCTATTCAATTTACAAGGGGAAAATTAAATTAAATGTGCCCAAATGATACTGATTTCATTGACAAGAGAACCCTTGTGTTGGGCAGGAGTATCCACAAGCAACATGCAAAGCATTAAACCTGAATGATTAAGGCATTTGCAAACTAAATACAACCCAGGCTCTCCAAGCGCTGTAATAAAGTGACAAATATGGAATTCCATTCACTTTTGCAGTGTCCACATGATGTGATTCCTCTAATGTCAGCCTCTCTGTACAAACAAACATCACGAAAAAATATGGGATGTTAGTTTTAACGGCATTTGTTTTGACAATCATTCACGGTCTCTGAATTGATTTTTTATGAATGAAGATCATGACGTCATGGTATTGCGTTCTTCCGTTGTTCATGATGTAATCCTCATTCGACGTTTGCGAAACTTTCGTCCGATAGCTTATATTCGAGGTAGCAATTATCACTTCGCAATCTCATTCGTAAGGTGTGGATGTCTCCGAGAACCTGCATATCCAAGCTAATGAAAACAAGAAATATGAAAAGAAAACATGGCAACAGCATAAGAAAAAATCCCATGCAGTATCTAGAGGTAGGATTAGTATTAGTATATGCCTACATTGGTCTTTCGCACAGCCAGAAGTTGAGGGTTTTGCTGGTAAAACACACAAGGCATTTGGAACGATTGAAGAGACAGTGAAATTTCTCACCGCAACAAGTATTCCAGGAGACAACATAATAGTTCATGAAAAAGATGGCTCAAGGACTGAGTTAAGTGAATACATGTTGAGAGAAATGCATGTACCAACACCTATACCGACACCAACAGCAAAGAAAATGCCGATAATAATAATAATAATAATAATAATAATAATAATAATAATAATAATAATAATAATAATAATAATACTGCTTCCAATGATATTATACAAGTTATATCAGGTGCTACTACTTCTTGTAAATGGTCGGTGAATTCTGTCATTGATGAAGAAGTTACTGTAAAAATGAATGAACCCATGACTAAAACTGAATACAAAAAACAACAACGAATATCGCAACACAAACTGACAGTGGTGAACCTAATAGACACGAATTACAACCCGCCTTGGTGTCATCAAAAGTTTTGATGAACCTAGAGTTACAGTTTATTGACACCATAAATTCGTCAAGTGGAGAAACACCGAAGCATGATTGAACACTTTGGTAACCAGCTAAAAAACCTTACAGAAGAAGTGAACAAACTAAAATTAATTAAGTTACGCTCACATACATGTACGAACACTGGTACAAATAAATTCGGAGAGGAGCAGAACGAAGCACTTCTAAAAGAAATTCTGCAATTAAAAAGTAGTGAGGTCTGAAGCTATGACAAAGAAGAAGATCAGTAATAAACATCACACCATGCAATCAAATGAGATAAGCTATTTGGAAAAAAGGATCGAACTGCCAGATAAAGAGAATCATAGAAGGCTATGTGAGACTGGAGAACTCAATGATGTATGTGCTGTGGACATGAAAACAATACTGAACAATCCAATAAATGCTAACGGACCTGTCAACGTCATGTCAAGTGTTGTTTTCTCGTAGAAGCAGCGAGCAAAAAGTTCTGGACAAACAATTAGTTACCTCTGAACAAGAAAAAGAGCTAATTTGGATGACACCTGCAATTAAACCTCTGTAGTAAATGCTATTAATTCACCACCACAAAAGCAGAAGCACGACCTTCTGGTATTGGGCAGCTCACAAATAAAGTTATTGGATGAAAACAGAATTTCAAATGACATTTCTTGTAGGAAGAAAACAACTTACACAATAGCAGATGTTGAAAAAGAAATAAGCAACACGCCATCAAATTCATCACCAAAATGTGTCGCAGTCCATGTTCTGTCTACCGACATTAAGACAAAAGACGAATAAACGTGTGCGAAGGAAATGGTCCGCCTCATTAACGCTGCACAAATGCGATGGCCAGATACAAATATTATAATCTCCCAGCCTGCTGTTCACACAAATAGAAAAATATACCTGGAAATGGCGAATCTGAAAATGGAACAGGAAGGTGGCAATTTTCCCAAAGTATATTTTGTACATAATGGGAGTTTGAAAAGCAATGTTAGTCTATTTGATGGAGACTTGAAGCACCCTAGCTTAAATGGTGCAAAAATTGTTGCTTCAGGAATTAAAACAATAAATCTGAAAATTCGTGGGAAAGAGGGCAATTCATACAGACACGATAATCCCCAACATCAACAGAGTGCGAATCTCAGACAAAATAGATATAGCAGTCAGTCATTTACGAGAAAGAACTTTTATCCAAGAAATGACAAGTTTTGTCATAAAAACCACATGCATACTGGACAGAGTCAAGACAATAAACACCAGGCATATGGTCCTACCTTCCGAAGATGACTCACTAAACCGGATTCATAATTTGATATTTTATAGACATTCATAACAGTCAATAATTGTTTATAAATAGACATCGTACTAGTCATTACATTGGATCATCATATTATAACATATTTTTAAAATGTATTTCATCAAGTTAGGATCTTGGAATATTCAGGGAGCGATTGGAAATGTTTTAGGGGAACAAAGTGCAAAACTTGAACACCAGGAAGTGGCTGATATTATCAATCAACATGATATATTTGCATTAACTGAAACTCATCTAACACCACAATTGTCAAAATTGATCCATTTGAATGGATTCTCTTGTCATCACATTTTAGGCCGAGAAGGTGCACTAAAGGAAGGAACTCGGGTGGAATATGAATTTTTACTCGTAAGGAAGTTAGAGAAGGTATAAAATATTTTCAAAATGACTGTTGTGAATACCAATAGATTAAACTACATAAATTGTTCTTTGGCATTCAAAAGACTTATTTGTATGTTTTTATATGATGGTCCTTCGAACTCTACATATAGCTCAAAAATGACGTTCTGTCATTAATCAAGAATGACGTAACTAAATATTATAATAATGGGGATTGCATGTTACTGGGGGATTTTATCAGTTACACTGCTAGGGAATCTGATTTCAATATGGAAAATGAAAAGGATACTAATTATATTCCACTACCAAACAGTCACGATATTAATAATCTAAAAGATATGTACAGGAATAATCAAGATACTCACTCACCGAATGAGAGAGGGAAAATGTCTTACAACTGTGTATATCTAGTAAACTCAGCATATTGAATTGTCGTAAAATAGGAGACGTGTTTGCTAAGCCAACCTGTTTTCAACCTAACGCCAATCAGGTCTTCAAATTCTTCCAAACTAACGACGGTAAACGCTGCGCCCAAATTAGATAATTGCGCCCAACTTATGCGGAGTTTGAAATCTTTTCCACAGTTTTGCAGTGTTTCGGCAATAAAAAGTTTGGCCAGGCTTCCCTGATGCTTGTAATATAGCTTACCTTCGAATCAAACAATGCAACAGATAAATAAATTTTTAAAAAACCCACAGAGTTCGCCACAGAAAAGCAATCGGCGATTGCTTTTCTGTGGCGAATTCTATATGGCCATGCAAAGGTTTGAGATCTATTATATTCACGTTTGTGATATTTCACAGTAAACGCCATGCGTAATTTAGCCTACATTCAAATAGGCTTTTGGGTAGACACTAGGACACTAAGAAGCCTTCTAGAGTTAGTCGAGTAAACTTACGTCAAAGGGTGGTGGGAACCAGTGATACTGGTGAAGACCTATAACAAGAGGTTGTAAACTATCATTTTAGACGGGGTCCTAAAACCTAAAACAGACGCCAAGACGAAGAAAATATCGGTGCTTTTTCTCCAACCATGCAGGCCACATCCATATTTACCGTTGTGCCCAAATTAGACTGATCTAAAGCTCTGACACCAATACACAAACTACAGTGGATTACTGTATTGCAACACATACTTTGTGTGAGAAAATAACTAAATTTCAAGTTGGCCAATTGACAACTTATTCAGACCATTATCAAATTTCGTGTACAATGAAAATTAACAAATGTATATGTACATATGAGAAACAACATTATGAACTCAAAGAATTACCTGGGAGTTTTGTTTGGGAAAAAGAAAGGGATATTGATTTTAGAAATGCATTGAATCATAAAGAAATAGACAAATTGGAGAGTATAGCCTTCTCGGCAGATCAAGTGGACGTTGATACAGCAGTGAAATATATATGTCTTGTAGAGAGTTGACTAGAACGACTAAGACGTTAGCTAGAGAGGTTTTTAAAAACCCACAAGACTTAAGGATCTGGAAAAATTATAACACTTTCAGAAAAGAATTAAAAAACAAATTAAAAAACAATAAAGAACGAGGAGAGAAGAGATAGTACATAATGGGAGTTTGAAACTGACCCTAAAACATACTGTCCAAAACTGACCCTAAAACATATTGGGATCTTATTGCGAAATTGCAGCAAACAGCTTCCTATGATGAAGCAAATGAAATTGATACAAATGTTTGGGTTCAGTATTTCAAACAACTTCTTAATCCATCAGATAATAATAATTCAACTGATATGGAGAACGGTGTAAAACCTGATAATACAATTAGTTCTGTTATTCCAATTTTCAATGAGCTGTCCTGTGCTATTAAAGATGACGAAATCATAGCTGCAATTATAAAATTATCAAATAATAAAAATAGTGGACCTGACTTGCGTTTCAAATGAAATGAGCAAATGCAATGTGACAAAGATCCTCCCATTATGTAGAAAATTATTTAACCTCATTCTGAACTCAGGAAAATATCCAGAAGAATGGAGTTTAAGTATACGTAAACCTATTTATAAGAAAGGGGATGTTGGAGGCCCTGCTAACTATCGAGGAATGTCGATAATAAGTTGTGTGTTGAAGTTATTTGGCACAATCTTAAACAATAGAATAATGAGCTTCAGACAAAAAAGTAAATCTGAATATCAAATAGGATTTATCAAAGGTAATAGGCCTGCAGACCATGTTTTCACCTTAAAAGCATTAATAGATAGATATGTTATGAAGAATAAAGGCATCAGATCTGAGCCATTATTTTTTTGCTTCATTGACTTACAAAAAGCCTTTGATAGTGTTTGGCGTGATGGCATGTTAACTAAGTTAAAAAAGGAAAAGTTAAGTAGTAACATAACAAATTTAGTTGAAAGTATGTATTCAAAAGCTAAAACCGCTGTGAAACTGAAAAACGACTTAACAGAGTTCATCCCCTGTTCGAATGGACTGGGGCAGGGTTGTAATTTAAGTCATACCCTGTTTAATATGTTTGTGGAAGATATCCCAGAATTATTTACTGACTATTCAAAATTTGATTCTCCATATCTTTTTGAGAAATATGTCAATTGTTTGATGTATGCTGATGGTATGGTTCTAATCAGTAAAAGTGCCAAAGAGTTGCAAAATTGCCTTGATGTGTTTATTATTTATTGTAAGAAATGGTATCTTAAAATAAATTCAAATAAATCCAAAATTATGAAGATCAGTAAAGGTGGACAACTTTGCAATAATCAGTTTCATATTGAGGGAACAGCATTGGAATGTGTTCAGGAATACAACTACATTGGAATAACCATGGCATCATCGGGCAAATTCTCAAAAGCAATTAATAACCTTAAAAACAAAGCTAGCAAGGCTGTCTATGTTCTGAAACAATGCATCCTTAATAATAATCTACCCGTGAACATAGGTCTCGACCTATTTTATAAATTAATAGTACCAATATTAACATATGGGTGTGAAGTATGGGGATCTTACCTTGGCAATTTAAAAGATAGAATGAATCCTAGCTCATTAACAAATCATCATGATGAAGACGCTTATGAGAAAATCTCAATTAAATTTTATAAATGTATTCTGAGCATTAACTCTAAAGCATGTAACTTAGCAGACAGAGGTGAAATTGATAAATTCCCCTTGAGTTTTTTAATTATTAAGCAAACAATTAGATATTTTTTCCCGATTTAGTAACATTCCTAATGACAGTTTATTATACGATGCTTAGAGGTGTAACCACAGAACAGTGTTTTCAAATCAGATAAATTGGCTTAATGGTGCAAAACAAATTATGTTAAATTGCAATCTGAGTGAAGTTTGGTTTCAACAATATAACAAATATCCTCATAAGATTGAAAAACAGATCTTGGAAACTTTACAACAAACATTTATAAAACAATGGCATCTGCAATTAGAAAATTCCAATAAGCGAAAAAGAACATATGAAAAAATCAAAAAAGAATTTGAAAATATCTATTATACATGAAACCAACCTGTAGAAATATACTTGTAAAGTTAAGAACAAATGTTCACTCACTTCATATAGAAACTGGGAGGCATAAAAGGCCAAAACCTACTCCAGAAAATGATAGACTATGCCAGACCGTGTATGTATTGAAGATGGAGCTCATGTTGTCTTATCATGTAAAACATATGCTCAACCAAAGGAATCCAAGTTCAACTCTTTTAAAATTATAAATGACTTTCCAAAAATGTCGAATACAGATATATTTATCATGATTATGACATGCAAGGAACCTAACATTTGTTATATTGTCTCCAAATTTCTAAGAAAAGGTGTTGAACTAAGAGGTGGGATTTAAGACACATATATGTGTAGATCTAGTTAAAATTAGTATTCTTTTTCCTTTTATTATCAGTAGTACATGGTTGTGTGTGTGAGTTCTGATACATGCTGCCTGTTAATGTCACAATAATGCCAGCCAATATCCTTGGGATTCAATAACTTAAAGGCTAATATTTCATCCAGCCAGAAATTAATTTACCTAATTTATATTTAATAATTCTGAATATATTTATTATTACATTTCAGGATACCCGCCAACATATGGGAATCAAAAATTCATACATGCTTATCATGCTTCATTATTCATCACATCAACTCAAGCATCATCATCTTCATCAGCCGAAAAGGTAGTATCACCCTTAATTTTTAACTAATCAAGTTTGCAAGTTACATCTTCCTTTTAAACCTAAATAATTTGTCACAGCTCAGTATACCTCTGTCCACTTTGGTGTTAAAACTACCACCCCTGTTAAATAGCAGTTATGTACTCTTAATTGGCTGAATGCTGGAAGCCGCAAAAGCCACTTAGTGGCTTGCACTGCAAGTATTAGTTTGATGTTTACCTAGCAGTAGAATAAAGAATTTTGGTATTAATTGAGAATAACCATGGCGTCATCGGGCAATTTCTCAAAAGCAACAGCCACTCTCCACCAGACTATAACAAACAAACTATTTATCAAGAAAATCTAGCTACAGCCTAAACAAAGGCTTTCCTTGTTGGTAGCAACTGAAACTGTTTGTTGGCTTTACACTTCAAGCATTAGTTTGATGTTTGCTCAGCAGTAGAACAACGAATATTTGTATGAAATTGTTTTGATATAGTTTGTGGAAGAGTGCCAACAGGCACTCTCCAATAAACTATAACAAATAAATCAATTATTTATCAAGAAAATCTTGGTGAAGCCTAAACTAAAGCCCCCCCCCCCCCCTTGCTAGTAGCAATAGAATTTATGAAAAAAATTCAAATGTTATAAATTGCCTTTGCAAAATAATTTAGCACTCTACCAGTTATAATTTGTTTTTAAGTTGTAATTAGTATATCAACAACTTTTAAAAAACAAATGCAGTTACACTGCTATTTTTTTTTTTTTTTTTTTTTTTGGGGGGGGGGGGGTTGTTTTCATTAAACTTCAATCACTCCTATTACCTCACAATATCTCAAGATCTCAGAACCTTCATCTCATTCTCTTCACTGTATAATTATTTTATACGTATCCGCATTTTTGTTGTTTACTTTTTTATGTTATTTTGCAAAATATGAATTTTTAGTTCGTGTGCAAATAAAAACAATTCAATTCAATTCATTGTTGTAGTTAGATTATTTAAATTATGGAGAATTATGGAGAATAATAATAGCACATAAACATCTCGATACTATAAACCGACAATTTCTTATAGTTACCGTGCACAGGGTTAAGGAACTGTGTAGGCTGATACTGACTTATATAAATGGATTGGTCGACGAAGGGGTCGATAGACTATCAGAGATAGTTAGTAGTCCTCCAGTAGAGCTACAAGTCGGTATTAATGGTACAAGCTGCAAGGGTGGTGCAAAACTATGGTATTGGGTGACTGCAGTGGAAGCCGATCATAGACAAGTTAGCAGTAGTGGCCTAGATGCTGTCAGGGACAAACGGGTACTAAGAGCCACCGTAACTATCGTTGAAATGTGTCCTCTAAAAGATACTTCCCCTAAAGGTATCCTCCAATAGTAGACCATCATGTCGTACGTAATACCCAATACCCAGAAGAGGATAAGATGAATAATAAATTATACCTTGCTGAGGGATTTTCTCATGGCCCTGATGGCCTCCGATAGAAAAGAGGTGCCGAAGGCAAGTCGTTTATTAGTTAGGGGTGCTGGAAGTGGGGTGCCACGGGATGAGGTAGTTGAATACCCACATGAGGATAAGAGGAAGGGTAACTTATACCGTCCGAGGGATTTGTCCGTTGCCTCATACCATAGAAAAGGGGTGCACAAGGCAGTTAGGGGTGCTGGGAATCTGGTGCCACGGGATGTGGCCGCTCAATGCCCAGTTGAGGAAGAAGGATGGTAGATTACACCTCACTGATGGATTTCCTCATGACACTCATACGACAAACATGGGATTCTATAAGCATAGACGGACAACAGGGAGGGCTTCCACAAAACATGGTGATTGAATACCCAGATGAGGATAAAAGGGATTTGAGGCAAGACCTCGTTCAGGTATAATCTACCATCCTTCTTATCCTCACCTGGGCATTGTACGGCCACATCCCCGTGCTATCATAGAAACCAAGATGGTGACCTTCCGTACACAAAATGGACGATGGAAACATGTGTCACCCTCACAATACGCATGTGCACTAAGACCAAGCATCACTATAGGGGTGACGTCAGAAGATGGCAATTCACACAGGCTCCGACGACAACCAAACATGACGTAACTGGGTCACGTGTCTATGACGCCACTTCCCCCTCCGGCTTCCCCCGGCCAATGTTTACCACATCTCGTACTACTGGCGACACCAAATGTTTTACGGACAAGAAAACCACTACATTTGAAAGTCCTTAACTCTGTCAAGAATGAGTGGACGAAACTCGCATTGTTCCAATAGCTTTCCGCCATGGTAGCGTTCCGCCATGGTGATTGAACACATTCAAACTGGATTAGCGACACTTGAGTTATGCCTCAAAGTATTTGAACGGACGTACGGACCGACTTACGTACGGACCGACTTGCGTTCGGAGATCTCGAATATATCACCCGAGACCTCCTAACCGGAGGTTGGAGACATAATGAATAACTGTATTATCAATATCACTCACTCATAATTTCTCTTGTAGTATAATCTGATTCTATTTCCTACCACTAACCCTTTACCTAACACGAAAAGCAGACGACACTTGCAAACAAAATTCTTGAATTCTTGAAAAAAACATAAGTTATGACCCCTCATTGCAACGAGCTCCACGAGCTCGTTCCAAAGAGGGGTCATGACCTATGTTTTTGAGACAAAAAATGAAAAAATAATGAAAATTAATTGGCGATTTTTGAGAATAGTGCTGGCCGGTTTTGGCCGTTACGTTGGGTAAAGGGTTAAACTCATACTTTAAAAACGATAAAGCATGATCAAACAATAACATTCTGGATGCAACACCGTCCGTACGTATGATCCTAAACCCTGATCGCTGGTTGTTTGTTTATATTTTTTGAGTTCCGCTTCGAAAATCAAATTTTATTACTGGTAGCTCCAAAATATCAATATCATTAGGGACTGGATTTTTTAGAGGACGCCTTGCAAAAACATTGTTAAACAACTCAGTTTCTTTGTCATGTAGAAAGCGCGGTTTCTTTATCGATCTACATACAGTACGTGGAGAGTGCATTATCACTAAATCACCCGCAGAGTGAAGATTCCACGCGGGCAATAATTGAAAATTTGTTGCAAAGCATAATCAGCACCAGCAAAGTTTCAGCCAATGGACCTCCGGGTTTAACCCGGAGGTCCATTGGCTGAATCATTGCTTGTGTTTTTTGTCGATATGTACAAAATTTTGAAAGTTATAGCTTGGGTGGTAACTCCACTCCGTGGATGATTTAGTTACAATCCACTGTAGGAGTGGCGAAGGCAAATAAAACGTAGCAGGGCTGGGACTTTGATATTATAAAAATATGCCGAAAAATTAAAAACATAAACGAAAATCAAATTTACCAATATGCACTATATTTATAATACATCTCGTTTTTTTCAAATTTCCCGCCAAAATTCCGGAAACTGTGATAATGATACAATTGCATATATCGGGGTTTTCGACAGAGGGATTGTCCACTGTTCTGGTCACGGTTACATTTTCAGTATTTATCGTATTACTGATAGGTAACAAGGGTACCAACAAACTGTTTTCTTGTCAACAACGCTCTTTTTATGCCAATGTTTTCTTGTATTATCCACGAAATGCATTCAGATTCAACATCGCTCTTTTTGTCTCCTGAGATATCCCGAATTTTGCTTTGCAACATGCAATAATAAGTAAGTCTTCCGTTGGTCACGAGCCCATCGGAGTACCGGATAACAATAAGCTTTATCAAAGCTCCTTTTTCCGAATGAATGAGTTGGGCGTGTGATTATGCTGAAAATACAGCGAGGGTGGAGAAAATTATTCTTGCTTTTGGTGAACTGAACACACAAAAAGAGAAACAAAAAAACTCTATAAATTTTAAAACTGTCTCTTCGTTGGTCACAATTATTCCGGGATATACTTCGGCTTCAAGTACAACGTTTGACGGCGTGCAAACTGTCAAGGATAATAAATTTATGGCGTGGTTGCAACGTTCCGATGTTTAGCTAGTTTTGCTTTCCCAAGCCAAGATCACCAGTTCGTAATTTCTAGGCAATAGTGGTGAAGTTATCAGTGGCGGAACCGAGGTGGGAGGGGCTGTCTCGTGCCTGTAAACTCCAAACCCTTTCCGCGTTCTTGCTAACAGCATGATTACACGGGTATTTAATTGAAAATGCGAAGCATGCAAAAGTGTCAGAAACAGGTATTCCTGTTATTCGTTACTGGAAATGAAAACAAATTTAGTGGCATTTTGCCAATAAATTCCACGTTCAGCTGGTTCTGTGTTTCTTCTACTTTAACCATCTTCCAACCCGAAGGCTAGCTAGCCTTCGGGTTGGAGGGTGGTTGAAGTAGAAGAAATATACTAAGCCACGACCAAATCATAGCGTGCGCGATAAAAGAGTACGGGTCACTTGTACATTTCCTTGTTTAATATTATAATTTGTGGAATGACCCGAAAGGACGTTGTCCGATATCTCGATAGTTTTGTACACTAATTGTCGCCCCCACCCACACGCATAGCCACACACCTTTTAACATCCTTCATCACACAAGCTAAGACCTAAATATCAGGGAGATAGCTTTGGTTTGGGCCCTTTTCAATTTCTTAACCACCGGGACGATCCCTGAAAGGCCATTGCGTTTTGATATTTGCGTCTCCCACCCCACTTTCATTGAGCCTCCATCAACTCTAAAAATTATGTCTAAGTTGTGTTCACTTTCTTGTCTAGTATCGGATGTTGAATGTCCTGATAGCTTTTCCTGTATAACATTTGTGGAGCTTTTTAGTCGAGTTTTAAAAAAAACTCGACTATTGGTATGGCGAGGGTCGGGCGGGCCTTATTGCTTATAACTTAGTTGTTTCTGGACGGATTTTGATAATATTTGGTATGTGACTTGATATGCATGTTCAACACCTGATGATGTGAAATGGGGGCGTGCCCATGCTTTTTCACAAGAGTTATGACCCTTTGCTAAAATCGACTAATTTTGAGCTTGATAGCGCGATAACTTTAACAAACGTCAACTGATTTGACTGATATTTGGCACATGGGTTTTAAGAACAATGTCTTGATCGAGTTCGAAAAAGGGCTCGGTCCGATGTACGGTTTTCACAACAGTTTTGTCCCTTTGTTAAAATCGACTACTTTTGAGCTTGATAGCGCGATAACTTCAACAAACGTCAACCGATTTGACTGATATTCGGCACCTGGGTATCAAGGAACAAAGTCTTGATCGAGGTTGAAAACGGGCTCGGTCGGATATACGGCAGCAGAATTATTGGTCTGACTTGGTCATTTTTGCGAATTTTGTTCTCGATAGTGCGATAACTTGAACAAACTCCAGCCGATCCAATTCATTTTCGTTATGTGGGTTTCCAGGAACATTTCCTTGATCGAGTTCGAAAATGGGCTCGGTCCAATATATACGGCAGCAGAATTATTGGGCTGACTTTGTCATTTTTTGCAAATTTTGTGCTTGATAGCGCCATAACTTGAACAAATGTTAACCGATTGGATTCTTTTTTTATTACATGGGTTTTCAGGAAAATTGTCTCGATCGAGTTCGAAAATGGGGTCGGTCGGATATACGGCAGCAGAATTATTGGGCTTACTTAGTCATTTTTTGCAAACTAGTTATTCAGAAAAGGTACTCTGATGCCTTTTAGTTCATAGCCACCGTTGCGTTAGCCTCGAAAACTCGACCCCGCATCAACGATGCGAACCCTTGTTTAAACATTATCCCCGTCGAATGCACAAACGGATTAAGATAGGTCCCAAGCTTGGGGTGGAGAAGAACTAGTAAAAAATTACTCGGGATGAGTGCATTTTTGAAGGTAACTGGATTTCTAAAGGCGAACAGAAAACTGAAATGAAGTTTAATTCTGTAACAACTTTTACAATCATCAAAAGTTTTGGTAGCTTCTAGTTAATTATTCTACCCACAAAAACACCCATTCCTTGTATTGGGCTTTCAGCTGGCATGGTATTCACCATCAATAACGATGTAACCCGATTTTCAATATAAAAACGGCCGTTGGTCTCGTATAATTTTATTCACCCGAACCCGCCAAACTTGAGGATTTAGGGATCTCTTTGGAGTCTGTGTTTTAACATTTCCTCACACCGGGCCGAACTCGGTGGTTAAAGCCCCCTCCCCACCTCAAATGATGTTCTACTCATGGCGCCTAATTCTCGCCAATGAGATAATGTCTTCAGTTGAAAAGTTTACTTCATCATTGTATTATTTAACCGAGGTCGATGTATATGTGATAGTTCAAACCCATTTTACAAAAAAACATTTTATTTTCTTTCTAAAAGAATATTTTATACTCTCTTATTAGAGCAACGTCCATTCTCTCATTCCAACTAGAATTAGTCGTACTGGAAAAACAACGGAGAGAAACAAAACATTCAGGTCTGGTAGTATTAGGTTTAGATAATATAAGGTGTGGTTGGTTATTTTATTTGATACAAGTTTGTGGGGTTAAGCACAAAGTCACGCATATCTCATAAACTACCCGTTATCATTGCATAATGTCATGCATGCATGTAGTCTTCTCGTTCTGATACAGTCTATTTTAACACAACTCCAATGTCGAACGGTTTTCGAAACATTAAATTTTGACAATTTATTTACTGAGGGAGAGACTAAAACATTCAGAGATTTACCTTATCAGACTTATATCCCATGCAAACATCTTGTTGCGATTTTATCTAATAAAAGGACACTTTATTTTAAAAAAAAACTTGCTTATATCACATTGGAGTCTTTAACGTAATGCGACTGAGTGAGACATTTACATTGCGATTTGAAAATACAGCTATGACCAGACGACCAAATGAACAACAATTAGAACTAATTTCACCCCGTTTATCTAAAAATCAGGACAGCTGTCTAGTCTGTACCCCCAGCTGAAGTGAGATATGAGAAGGCAGAAAATAAAATGGGCCACACATTTCTAGAGCGATATGTGTCGCGAACATTGTAGTCAAATTCTTTACACAGTTTCGACCAAAGGAGCCTGGCTAGTCTGATACCTTAAGATTCGTATCTTAAGCAAAAGACAATGTCGTTGTCTTCTTTTCTGCTGTTTTCTTGTTTGTATTTTGTATGTCCACGAGATACGTCACAAATCGTTAAAACGAGGGTGACCACATGAGTTAGTCATCAGGTGTTCTGTCATTTTTGCCTTTGTATGTCAAAGGGCAAGGTTCCATGCAAGCTCTCACGCCACGATCAACTTTTGTAAGGAATTGGACGGTGTTATGGCCTAGAATCAGTCTAGCCTTTAAATGGTCCATCGCCTTTGTTTAGATTCAATCGTTTGGAATATTTCCGTTCATCGGAAAATCGAACCGTAGGTTCGTTTTTTCCGGCGAACTGAAATATTCCAGACTATTGTATCTGAAATATATCCGAAACATTCACTTTCTGTGAATGAACGCAATGTACAGCGATCGGTGTCGTTTACCTGTTGGAATATATGTGTGTTCTTAAGATATCAAAACAACCTATAGAGCAATAATGATCAAATTTGTCACGGAAGATGGTACGGAAGTAATAGTTACTAACTGAGCTGGAGGTATTCATGAATTCGAACAACCTGCCAACGTGCGGTGTGTGATGCCGAGCCGCGAAGCGGCGAGGTGTTACAGCACGTTGGCAGGTTGTTCAAATTCAACATTGTATCGCCAGGCTAAAACTTGGAGTGTTGAAATAATGGGTCAGTTCGGACTCTTTCATAATAGTAGTTTGGTTGATTTATGAATAAATATATTTCCCATTGGGATATTTTTCACTGCCTCGGTAAATTACAATATCCGTTTTATTAAAGCTTCTTCGCGCCAAAGCCAAATTGTTAATTCATCTCGTTGCTTTGCAATTTTACATATAAAATACTGTTAACTTTAAATCTGAAAATTATTTAATTCGGACAACCGGTTGCAAGAACGTTTGACGAAGATTTTGGCTCTCGACTCTCGTCAATAAATTGTTTTCATATATGTTGCAGTCCGTTGAAGAAATTTGTTGCAAAGTGTAAAGACTATTGTCTTAGTATCTTCTGATGTGAAATCCTTGGAACAAAATTTCTTCGTAACCAGTTCCCCAGTCATAATTATTTAATGTTATGTGTGTTCAATATATGGAAAGTCCGACACTGAATATGTTTAGGATATAATATTTGTAACATTTTTGTGTATTTAATGTGCCAAATATTGTCGTCTGAACAAGAGTTTAGACATTTTTTTCAAAAACGTTTCCAAGTTAAGAGGGTGAATGGAAATACGTGCCCTCTTAATGTGAGGGTCGGTACCATAATGTGCTCCGGTGATCCCGAGAAACACTAATAACAGTAGGAAATATTTTGGCATCATGAGGCACACGGCCAAACAAATCATCTCGTCTTCCAACCAGGACACGTTATCTCCGACATCCTTGTGAGCATAACATCAAAAATACGGTATTACATGAAAAGTATTCGCGTTTGTTTCTTACCATTGCCCGACTCATCGAAAGGGTTAATTATCGTCGGTTAATTGACAGAATAGAGAATTACAGCTAATTAAATCTGCTTTAAACTCAGAGGCATTCCTAAATATTTTTCCGCAAATGTTAATAGTTACAATAAGAGTACAGTGTTGTCTTTATCACTGTATAATCGATAAACCACCGAGGGAGGTAGGAAGTTTGTAATTAATTAAAATTAAGCATTCGGGAGTACTCACGAGAATTCAATCCATAATTTAAAAATATCATTTTTATCAATACCCTTTACCCCAGGACTACTCAATTAAGCACTGACTGCCAGTGGATATACACAGTTACTAATTATATGTACTAACTTCAATTTTCTTTGTACGATCCATACATGCATATATGTACACAGACAAACTGTGGAGTCATATCATAGCGGCTTATCGCGTTTTAACAGACTTGTTCAGGCTACCCTTTCATCGACAAAACCAGGTACAGCATCAAGTTCTCAAGCCGTGAGTCCAACTCAGTAAGTACGGAATTCGATACTGTTATGGCCTGAACCAGTCTAGCCCTTAAATAGTCCTCTCCTATGTTTGATTTCAATCGTATGGAAAATTTCAGTTGGTCGAAAAAGCGAACCAATGGTTCGCTTTTCCCACCAACTGAAATATTCCGGACAACTGAATCTAAAAGTAGCATAACACATTCATTTTCTTAACCCTTTACCCAACGTAACGGCCAAAACCGGCCAGCGCTATTCACAAAAATCGCAATTAATTTTCATTATTTTTTTTAATTTAATTTGTCTCAAAAACATAGGTTATGACCCCACTGATATTTTACCCCTTTTCTGCGGCAGAACATATAATAAAGAAGTATTTTAGTCAGCATGTCTTTGTTGATATTAGGCTAACGTTACATAACGTAACGTTTATATCCAGTCAGCATTATTCACAAAAATCGCCATTTATTTAAAAAAAAATATTTTTCAATATTTTCGTCCAAAACATAGCTTATGATCCTTCATTGGGACGAGCGCGAACGAATCAACTAATTCAACTTCAGGGATCGTCTACTTTGCGTTATATGCAAACATTCATGATCAAATCTGATGCTTGTTTAATTTTTCGGGGCTTCCAAACTTACCTTGTAATCATTTTATGAGTGGGCTTCTTTCCGATGCAATTTGTTTCAGTATCATAGACAAAAATATTTTTTACTTTTGTCGCAATCGGTAGAAGGTTAGGAAAGAACACACAGATGAACTACGTTCTGGATATGTGTCATGATACGATTGACTCCAATGTTATAAGTTATACAGGTTATAATTGAAATTCCCACACTTACAGCGTTAAATTCGTTTAAGGATTCAGCAAATTTAATTGGAGATAACGTGATCGAATGTCATGTTGACCATAAAAGCTAGCTATGTTTAAATTGGAAAACACTGCAATGGGTTAACTGGCGGTGCCTGCCGCAGATGTTCCGCGCAACCAGGCACAGCGTAAATTTCTACCCTCTTTGTTTGGAGATGAACGGCGGTGCACTTGAGTAACGTCTATAAACCACATGGACTCATGTTTTCGAGGCCACGGAGTGGAGCGAATAGCTTAGAGAGCGTTTGTCAGGATAAATATATTCTTATTGGAACAACCAACAAATTTAATAATGACACACCCAGTTTTATTGAACTGCCACTATTAAATGAATTGACCGTCACATTTGCGTTTTGTGTACTTTTTGTGAGTAAATATATATAAAAGGTAACTAACCGCACAGTTTGGATTCGTTTAAGTTTAAAAGGCTTGCATGTGTACAAACAAAAATGCTTGTGTAATCAAGTAATGGATGTAATATGCCCTTTGGAAACCACTCTTTTGTGTTATATTAACCGTCACCGCGCCTGGACGCCAAGGGTTTGCATAGCTGTGCTGTCGCAGTATTACGGGGTTAAATTAATGTTCGATGGGTGAAGGAAAATTTATGTTCTCATCAGTGCTCAGTCGACAGCCAGTGACTGTCGTCTGAACCCCATTTCGAACGTAAACTTTGCCACCGTATCAATGCCCTATCCGCTTGGGACTCTTAGGATTCCTGAAGGTGCCTGTGGCTTACAACGCCAAAAGGGTGATCAACGATAATTCACCGAAAAGATTATTTATTTACATGTACGAAGAAATATAATATGAAACAAATTACTCACAAAATTATCCATAAGAATACCCTAATTACGCGGATAAAAGTTTATTCTTTAGGGCCCTCGACGTCTCCCACAGCTAGCTGTGTCCGCTGGATCGACCTCACATCATCTTCATCTTCTCACGGTTTGTGATGAATACAAAGTGTCTATTCACTTCTCGTTGCTTCCTCCTCGCGGGGTTAACTTCACCGTCAGTCGGGCTTAACACATATAATGTTCTGCATGTGCGAATCTATCAGCGTTCTCACAGTTCAACCACAATTCAATCGTCCACCACAGTTCACGATCACTTTGCGCTTTGTCTGGCTCTTACGGGGTTAAGTTATTCTTCGCCTTCAGATATATACTTAACAAAGCGTACATAAAAATATTCTGCAAAGTGTTTTCAACATCACCAATTCTCGCACCGCCTAAAACTATTTTATATCGCGAGCTATTCAAGTGCTTACTCAAGCTCTTAATACGGTTTCTGGACCTCAGCGTTACAGCTTTTACTTCGTTGGCTACTGTGCTACTACGGTTCGCAACCGTTAACAAACTACAATCGGTTCCTTACAACCCTCACAGGGTTACGACAATTCAATTTCGGTGCCTATGACCCTCGATGGCCAAGGCTAAATTCGGACCTTCTCTGAGTGCCCTCAGGCCAACTGCCCATGTACGTCTTGCCTTCTAAAACAGGTAATACCTAAATGCATCTAGCTCCCTGATCTCGTACTTCCTGTTCCTATTCTCATATATGGCCACCGACTTGGCCCGCGACTGCTCCTATTCTAAATATGAGCTCTGTGGCTCCATATATCACAACGTGCCTTTACTTTCGCACCGATGCGGCACCTTTTCTAATCTATAGCATGGGACCTCCCCATCTATTCGCAACGATCCCCAGCCTTACACACCTTCCTACTGGAATTGGCTGGAAAGAATTTTTCGAGAAATCCCCCGATTTTTATTCAGATAGCCAGAACATTTATTCTCAGTTAATCGCTTCCCTTGAACTTGGCCGCTTAGATCTATCTTAATTTAACACCCGTTTTAAAGTTCCTTTTGAAAGACTCGCATTTTGGTATCTTTTGACATTTCGGAGACAGGACAGATGCGTAATATGGGTGTGTCCAAAACATATGTGATGCACTGGTTCCAACAATTACAATTAAACTGGTCTTAATTACCCAGATAACGATACAGAAGAGAATATTGTCTCTCTTACTATTGATCTGTAACGCCGCGTGGCGTTCAACACGTACGCCACAATGGACATTAAATTTCATGCCTAATTAGCAGAGTTTGAAAAATCTATTTTCAGAGTCCGTCACATACCAATCTTTACGCTTTACATTTAATCCAGGCAGAAATATTATCAAAAATATTTACACTTTTATACAACAAAATCGCAACTTTTATCTATTACCTTGACACATGCACACCCGCCGTCTGGTTTTGAGACACAACTACTTTTGGTTTCAGTCACCCAATACTAAAGTTTGTTGATAGCGTTTTACCTCTTCAACCGGCGTTAGGTAAAAACGAAAATATAAAAGGATCTCTGACGATTTGATTTGAAACTTCTCAACCCTTTACCCAACGCAGACGATTTCAAAATTTATTATTTTAAACATAATTTTTTAAAATGTTTCAAAAGGTTTCAACAAAACTATATATATCACGTGGCCCCTCATTGGAACGAGCTCCATGAGCTCGTTCCAATGAGGGGTCACATGATATGGTTTTGTTGAAATATTTTGAAAAATTTAATTTTTTCAACTGCTCAATTTGCATATTACGCGAGCGGATGCGAGCGATTCGTTAGGTAAAGGGTTAACCAAGTTCACTAAAATCGATCTGTGCTGAGGTTTACCGAGGCTCAGATCCATGGGCGCCGGCTGCACGGGGGTGGGAGCAGCGGGGGCAGCTGTCCACCCTACTCTCAGCCCACTGTAGCGAGCGGGACAGGAAATACCTTTTTTCGCTGAGAAAAAACTTTTCCGGTCCAAATGGATCTTATGTTGAAATGCGTGACATCCTAATCGCATGGCCGTCGGCGTTGCCAAAGGACATGCATATAGCATTACAACATAAAAACGAGATATCGGCATCGAATTGGCCGCTCCTTTTTCTCTGGGGTAATGGTCGTGTCTATGACAGGTGGGTATTACCAAGGGAAGTAACAGGCAAGTATATGGCAGCAAGTCATTCGACGTTACAACTGTATACCGTGCAGGCAATTGAGTTACGTAAATGCCCTTTTGCCAGTCCTGCCCCCCCACCCATCCTCCCTCAGCTATTTCGAATCATATCAGAGCCGAATTTTAGATTTTTTTCATCACATAATGTATAATTTAGGCCTTTGCCTTACAGATAAAATCGACAAGTGCTATTCTCAAAATCGCGAAATGATAATTATTTTTTTCACTGATTGCCTCGTGAACATAGCTTTTCGAATCGAACTTGATTTTTCAGTGTGATTTTCGCCCCCCCCCCCCCCAAAAAAAAACGGGGGGGGGGGAGGGATGTTTTATTTCTCAAAGATGAGCCTAAGGGGGCAGGACATCGAATGAAGAATGAGCACTTTAGTAAACTAGATCGTTATTTCTTTGACATGAGAGAACTCAAATGAAGTTTCCATGTAAAATTATCTTTTTTCATAACACACTGAAAAAAACATAGGAACTTCTAAAAAAAACATACATGTGAAGATTGGGATTGAAGGATATGTATGGTGCAAGCCCATTGAAGAAAGTGGTGGATAAGTGCGCTGGTCTCTCATGCCAGAGGTCCCGGGATCGATCCCCGGTCGGGGAAAGTTCTCGAGATGTCCGAACACTCTCTGTCAGCATCAATTGTGGAGTTGATGCTGTCACAGCGTACCGTCCTATCGGGTGGGGATGTAAAATGGCTGTCCTCTGTGAAGAGAGAGAACACTCCGTGCAGGCTAAAGATCCCTTCATAGTATTCGAGAAGAGCTAGGCCACTAAGTTGCCGCTATGAAGGCCATCCCATACACCTACGCCATTGTGCCAAGGAGAGGCGTTAATATAAGTTCCATAACTTGTTCACCAAAACTTGTAAAACAAATAAGATTAAAAAAAAGCCCGACAGTGTTGATTCGAGTGGATATACGGTTCCGTTCCCTTCTTCACTATCCTTCCACAACCCACCTAACCTTTTCGCAGTGACATCCAGTAGACGGTACATACACAAAGCAATGCAGCTCCATGTCCTCCAGAAAGACAAAGGGAGGCAATAGTGTCCACCTGACAGCTATGTAACACCGAAGCCTGTAAAATGAAACCTATTAATGTCCGTATAAACGGAAATATCCAACGAACAACAAAAAACACTTCGATGAACCCCTCAAAGGAGAAATCGAATGGTGCGAAACTCACTTCGCTTTAATCCTTGGACGTAATTACTCCAGACTGCTAAACTGTAGCCCCGCATCTCAAAAACTATAGTAAAGCACAACGAACGAATGCAGAAAGAGAGAAAAAAGAGGGGCGCATTTGGATCTCCATGAAAGATTAACAGCTTTTCCAGTTCAAGCAGTTGGAAAAACAGTGAATACTTTACTTAATATGGTCACATGGTCGAGTTATGAAATCCCATATTGCAGCACGTCCGAAGCTAGAAGCTCAAACTTTACAGAAATGGTGGGGCGTGAATTAAAATGTTTCGACAGTGTTGACCGCTATTTCGTTTGACGAAAGTAATTCTTTAACCCTTTACCTAACATGAAAAGCAGACGACACTTGCAAAAATAATTCTTGAATAACTATATTTTTTCATTTTTTGTATCAAAAACATAGGTTATGACCCCTCGTTGGAACGAGCTCGACGAGCTCGTTCCAACGAGGGGTCATAACCTATGTTTTTGAGACAAAAAATGAAAAAAATAATGAAAATTAATTGGCGATTTTTGAGAATAGCGCTGGCCGGTTTTGGCCGTTACGTTAGGTAAAGGGTTAAAACAATAATAATACACGACGTTTCTTCGTGTACATGACTTCGCCATTGTCCGATCCTTATCACAAGCGCTTCCATACAAATGATATTTGAAACACAAAAGATTATTTGTGCATAATGAACATTTTGGCTTCGCCAAATGGTCAACTTTTTGTTTTACAAATTAGCGACTTTCTGTGAGAATACTGAGGTGGAGCGACCAACAATTTTCCGACGACGTCAAGCCGCATCCTATTTTCGGGGTTAACTTGCATGCCAGTTCGTAAGGTGCCACTGTTGCAGCTTCAACGCGGACTGAACACATGAAGCGCAAAATAATTTTAAAAGTTTAGCTATCAATGCGTCTCTTGAAACGCACGTAAACACTCAAAGTCGACACTAGATAATTAAAGTGATTTGTAATTTTGTAACTGAGATATTGAAAGGATCAGTGACAGGGTGTGACATGATCTTTCATAACTGTGTCAAGTTCTACATATCGATCTGACAGTGAAATGATTGAATTTATAAGGACGTTCATAAGTGGATGACAACAGTGGAGACGAAGCCCCTTCAGTAGTCAATAAATAGATTAGAATTGCATTCATCTTGTTTGCCTACAATAGCCTGGAATACAAGCTAACTCTCCAGTGTATCAAATGTTTTTTGCTGGGATACAACTTGTTTTCTTCTATGAAGTTTGTGTGAATAAACTTTTTTTCATTTCTAACATGTTCAGCTTTCGCAAATGGCGCGTCAATTCATTTCATTCTTTTAATCACCGGCTGAGGAACAGGAACTTTTTTCGAGTGTGAAATTCGACGGACTGAAAGTCACGGGATTACTTGCGATTATACATGAAAGTGACACAACAGTTGGTTTTTTATCCAGGTTGCTCCTCAACGGCACGGCGGAATTGCCGCCACCATCAAATTCCTGTCCCGACAGTTCTTTCATTGCAGGCTGGATCTATAACGTTGGGGCGTTTGTATCGAAACTTCAATTATTCTGATTGTTGTACGCGGCACGTGGATTATTAGAAATCACCAACAGCCTAAGCCACTTGTAGAGTGGAGTTTCCATTCGAGAGATATTTAAATTTATGAAAGAAAAATTCAGAGGAACACAGTTTCAGCTAATCGATCTTCATGTTAAACCCGGGGCCCATTAGCCGAAATTTTGCTTTCGTTTCTCTTCTTTTTTTTCCTTTCACAGAACTAGAAACTTTTTTTGTGTTGTGAAAACACTACTCCACCTGGTTTTGGTGGGCATTTACTCTTCCCACGTTCTGTATAAATGTGCTAACACAGTGGAATGCATTTCCTAATTCGTGAAGTTGGATTCCAAATGCTGTGTTGAAGGATGGAAAGAAAACTTAAAACTTAGCTTGAAATTATCCTCACAAATGGTTCGGACACTTTTTGTGGTCAGTAAGTGATAAGCGGGTGAAATGTCCAATAAAAGTATGGAAAATGGACCGATTGTGGAAAATATTCATTTAACAGGATATTATATTAAATCGAAACGATTATGAGGACTACAGTGCATTTCTAAGTGCTTTCATTCCTCGCTTAACCCTTTCAAACCGTACACCCGGAATGGTATTGTCTTATATACTATTCTATACAGCGAAATGGGCAAGTCTATCTTGCATTTCGGGAGGGTTAGTAATAATTTAAATCTACAGTCCAAAAGGGCTGTAGGTTTAAATTACTGTCCAGGTAGGTGTTTGTTATTTTGTCTACACAGATACTACCAACTTTTGCATAACGTATTTTTTTCCATACCCAGTTTGAAACTATTAACACTAGAACTCATATTGCACGGAATGGCGAACTACAAAAAAAAAAAACAGTGCAAGGTGAGTCGATTACAACTAAACCACCCATGGAGTGGATTTACCACCAAAGAATGAGTTTTTCAAATTCAGTGAAAAAGTATTCGAAGCACAAGTCAAAACTCACCCAATCGACTTTCGTATTGAACCAGAAGGTGTATTGGTCAAAATGTACTAGCAGGTCTTTCACAAAATGAAAGTTATGTTTGTAGGATTACATCATTGCTGCAAACTTAATTGGAAATTCCACTCCGCGAGTGTTTTGGTGATAAAAACACTTTTACACTTTTACTTTAATACCAACTACTGGAAATCGGACGATCTAAATTTGGGATTTACTGGAAAGGCTTGTGATTTGAGAATTAAAATTTTACGCCCCCCCCCCCACCCACCCCCACCCCCACCCCAAACCAATCAGTTAACATTCTTATACCGACGCATTAATATTTCGTGTTAAAGAACTGCATGGGTGTGCATTATATAATGAACATCGCGCAAAGCCTTTCAACTGTTTTAAAATTAAAAATAGTCTTCATGTTTTAAAGATGTAAATGAATGGACTCGATCAGTTTTTGAAACGCCCCGATAGTTTTGACATATTTACATTATCCGAAATTTATTTTTTCCGAAAGATGTGTGTGTTTGGTTCCGATTTTTGTTGCATAGTTTGTTTGAAAAGGAAAAATTCACATATGTTGGGAGTTTAACTCCTTGGCTAAAATAACGGCCAAAAACGCCATAGCTATTCACAAACTTCACCGTTTAATATTCATTACTTTGCCATTTTGGGTCACAAAAACATACCTTATGACCCCTCAGTGGAACGAGCTCATTGAGCTCGTTCCAATGAGGGGTTATAAGCTATGTTTTTGACGCAAAAAATGAAAAAAAATATTTATTCAAGAATTTTCTTTGCAAGTATCCTCAGCTTTCGTGTTAGGCAAAGGGTTAAAAAAGTAGTTTGCATTTAATGGTAACTGCTCTAAACTCAGTACGGAGACATATTGTGCTGAAACGTCGGATTTGTTATTCCTATTCATACAAGGTCGCATGAGGCCGTACGAGAGGAGCGGCAAAGCATGGAAAAAGAAGGTAGGTTTCCTCTAATAACCTTTTTAACCCATTACACGTTTCTGACGTCGACAGAAAATCTATACTGCAGTAATTTAACCTTATGTATGCATACATTTTTGCAGGCATATGAAGAAAATTCGGTACTCGTTTAGCTTACAAGATTAGTGCGTGCCACCTGAAGTAGTTAATCCCCCTCGAAAAAAAACATAATACAGCAACGAGAGCAGAAATCAGTGAAATTTCTAAGTTACAGGTCACTGTGAACTTGACCTTTGGCGTAATACCCCCCCCCCCCCCCCCCAAAAAAAAGTAGGGTTATTTCACTCACCATACCTAACACACATGTCAAGTTTGGTTTCTATTGGTCCAGCGTAACTTTAATGAGAGCAGAAAGCGGGAAAATTTGCAAGTTAAAGGTCACTGTGACCTTGATCTTTGGCACAATGACCCCACAATAAATAAACTCGCGGTTCAAAATAATAAAAAAAATCTTCATCTGAATAAAAATCATTTTGATGAGAGACCTGGAGGTGAAGAATTATTTGCTGTTAGGTTTGAGTTTCGCCTTGACCACTGTGTGGGAAGCATCATACACCGGACATGCGAGGAGCTCAAGCGGAGAAATTCCTATTTTAAATCCACTCTGAGCAATATGCTTATAATTTTGACACAGTCATTGTGCAGAATGTATCAATAAATTACGTTTATCAATTGCAAAGAAAAAACCTCACTAGAGTCTGAAAAAATATGTGCTGTATTCAATAAAAAATTAAGATTATACCACGAAAAGACATCAGTTCCTCACCCCTCATATTTCATGGTATCTAAACTTCATCGTCATATTCGATTTAAACTGCATGAATTCAAACTCAACTATAGACTTAAATTGGTGGAAATAGTCATACTAACTTTCACCAAAAATGAAATCAATATGTGTTTTTGTGTTTTGGAGAAATCTAAGATTTAGGAAAAATACGCTGTACGGATGTTTACTCTTAGCTGTACTGGTGGTTGCCAAGCTCAGATTAAATCTGTCTTCGCTTGGTTGCTTCGTCATTTCGACATATATTAGGCAATTAGTTCAAGTTAGTCGATGCAAATTCGACAAAACACAATCAGCACTGAGGTACTATATATATAAATGCATCAAGATTGTCAAAATACTCTCTTCTCTACAAATAAATGAAAAATAAATTACCATTTTTGGGATGACAGTGCGCAAACCGACCGCTAGATCTATGTGCCGATGGCTGTATATGTACTTCCAGAAATACACTATACAGTACACTGCGTGATCTGTCACGAAAATTCCCGATCAGTAATGCACATTTGGTGGCAAAATGATGTTGCTACGGAACTGTAAGGCAGTTCTCTTCTTTAGCTAAATGGTTGTTTTTTTACATGTCTTGAGCACTAGTGTATACCTAGAAATAGAGAATAAACATTAAGGTACCCACCAATGTATGAGAATACACGTCTATCTGATGTAATGTGGAAGTAGTTGGTTTTTGTTTTTCAATTGTTTTTAGACGAAAAAATATAGGTCTTCTCGGGGACTCAATGTTCATCTGTATTTCTGAGTACCTTGGTGCTCAAAACGGGATACGCGGATCATTTTAGACGAACTATATGTTGCTTGCAAAATGCAGATTGTGTTTTATTGCTCATGTACATTACCAAATGTCCTGTAATAATATCGTATGAAGAAATATGTGCGTTATAAGCACAAACCTACACAAATTTTTCACCTGGTGTTTCGGTGGAGGACTATATACATAATTAATCTGCGTATGTCAATTTATGGTGTTTCCCATCTTTAAGTATCTACATGCCGCCAGATTAATGCATGTTCACGTTGTTTGTAAAAACAACAACAACACTGCTCCCATCACCCAAAAGGCCAGTATTGGTTACCTCGACGTTCAAGCCATTGACATGTTATTTTAATCTATACTTAATACTATCGTTATTAATAACAATAGTATTAAAAATATTTTAAACCACAGATACAATAATATATGCATCGGCCATATGTAGGTGTTTAGAAGGCTCTCGTGTTGCGTGACACTCTGTGACTTGCCTTTTAACGAAATATAACTGTTGTATTTCCACTTCAAAGGACGTTTTATAGCATATTAACATGTTATAACTGCATTGCAAACAACGGCGTTTTTTGTCTACAAATCCCCTGTCTGTATCTGCATGGATACGTCAAAGAGTCTCTGTTGGGCTAAAAACATGACGGAAAAGATAGCGGGTACATCTTGATGTTCTGCTATGGCATATTTAACCCTTTACCCAACGTAACGACAAAACCGGCCAGCGCTATTCTCAAAAATCGCCAATTAATTTTCATTATTTTTTCAGTTTTTTTCGTCTGAAAAACATAGGTTATGACCCCTCGTTGGAACGTGCTCGTCGACCTCGTTCCAACGAGGGGTCACAACCTATGTTTCTCAAACAAAAAATAAAGCACATAAGTTATTCGAGAATTTGTTTTTGCAAGTGTCGTCTGCTTTTCATGTTAGGTAAAGCGTTAAAGCCCTCTATTGTACTAGCTGCTATAACATTTTCGTCCTCCACATGGTTCCAATCGATTGCTGTACGCACGAAGAACTAATGTTTGTTTTGGTCCGTTTTACACGCTGAGATATTTACAGATCTACTATTGTTCGTTACTGAAGATGACTACTAGATGTTGGTGACAAAACAATTGTGAAATTCTTTAGCCCGGATCTGTCGCTTTTGAGTCTGAAACTTGGTGAATTTATCTGTAGGCTTTGCTAGTATTTATCCCTCAATCACTTTATAGAAGAAAGTAAGGCGCTGTTTCTGCTTTGTGGATTGTAATGAAGGTAATTTTAGTTCATCCAGCATTTTGTAATACACCCTTCTTCTCTTGATTTAAATTTTTCGTGACGAATCTTCCACCCCTTCATGTGCTTTCTGGTTTTGTGATCTTTTGCTTTGTGTATGAGTCCCAAATGATATATTCCATTATCGATCTTACGGGTGCAATGGAGGCTGTTCTTCGGCATTTTCTTGGGCGATGTTGGAGGTTTCTGCAGAGAAATCCACGAATAGAGTTTGCCTTTTTACTTATATCGGTGATGCGTTCTTTTCATGTAAGATCTTCCTGTATTTGTAGGTCGAGATAAGAGTTAGATAGAACGTGTTCTTAGAACGTCTAGTTTTTGACCGTTTAGGGGGTATAATTGATTACCTTTTCCTCTCATGCTTAGAATGTAACATTTTTGTCATTAAAGCATATCTCCCGGTCTGATATCCATTTTTAGGTCATTTTGCAGGGTGATGTGATCCCTCTCGCTGTTTATTTCCCGGTACATTACGCAGTCATCTGCAAATATCCTCACTGATGCTTTTACTGCGCTTGGGAGATAGTTGATGTGGCATAGGAAACGTATTGGACCCAAGCCAGTCCCTAGTGGTTGAAACCGTATCCGAGAGTCTTTCCGACAGAGTGTCCAAGGGGCTTCGGAAGCGGCCCGGCAGGCACGGCGAGGGCTGGACCGATATCCTCAAAATATTATACTGTAGCTGATTTTTACCCGTTAATCTCGATATGTAACTGGGCGGGTGCGGAACTAGTTGTGATTAGTTCAACACTTCCGATGCCAAAAGCGACTGTCGTCGCCAATTTTATGATAATTATCTGTACGTTCTGGTATGCGCAGAGAGAATCACCGAGCAACGGCACTTGATATCAGACTCCCCAACGCACCAACCCCGCACCAGCAGGGTTAGCATTGCTTGAAGGCAAGAGCACCATCAACGTGCAGTAATCCTTAGTACACAGCGCCGCCGTGTCCCTATGTGGGCAATCGGGATGAAGTGTCTTGCCCAAGGACACAATGTAGTTGCCCCTGTCGGGGATCGAACCGTGTGAATACAACACCTGAAATGTAAACAAAAAAGAAATTATGTCAACTCATTATAACTCATGAAATTAAAATATATATTTTGCAAAAATATCTTTTATCGCATAATCACCAAAAATATATTGTATGATACCTCACTGGAATGAGCTCGTTCCAGTGAGGTGTCATAAGCTATGTTTTCGAGGCAAAACTTGAAAAAAAATAAAATATGGCTGGCGGTTTTTATGAACAGTACTGGCCAGTTTCAGTTACTTTAGGTAAAAGGTTAAATTACACATGTGATAAATAGGATATCAAATTCGTCACGATTTGAAATGAAATCGAGACTCATTCTTGATCATCTGTATGTATCTCGTAAAAAAGGCTTATAATGCCGAAAAGACATACCGAATTGCTGTCAAAGAACATCCTGTCTCTTGCTTGTTCGTGAATTAGCTGCCTGAAAATTATTGAGTAAAGCATTTATGCGCAGACCTGGAGTGTAATATTTGTCCAGGGTGTTCAAAGTAACGACACTCGGGTTTTAACTATGTCAATGACCTCACGTGAGCCTCGCTCGAGACTGGCATGATATGGATTTGGTGAGTCTCGTTTTCCGGCGAGCCAGAATTGATGGGGAAACTGCAGCGGCATTCGGAAGCTATTTGTAGTAGTCAGTATAAGAAAACACAATATGAAATGGCTGCATTCTTTTGTAATTGGGATATTCATCGAAGTTTATTTCTTTTAATTTTAGATTTATGATGGGATGAAGGCAATCAGAATACCAGTCGCAAATACATATGGTAAGTTGTAAAATGATTGAGGTTAGTTCTTAGTTATGCTATAATCCACTTTATTACCCCTTTAGGCGGGGCGCGATGGCGTTGCGGTAACCAGTTCTCGTCAGATCACCGAAGTTAAGCAATGTCGAGCTCGGTTGGTCCTTGGATGGGTGACCGTCTGAGCAATCCCGCGTTGTATCATTGGGCAAGGCACTTAACCACTATTGTCCACATGAGGGCACGACGACGCAGTGTACTAGGGCGTACTACACGTCAATGATGTGCATGTCTTCAACCGATCTAACCCTGCCTGTGCTGGAGTGCGGAGTTACGATGTTGGGGAGCTGGCAGCTGCTCGTCGTTGCTCGGTGGTTCTCTCGGGGACTCCGGCTTCCTCCGCCCGTAAAACTGTCACCGACACGATTAAATGGTCAACCCCCACGTAATGAATATGTACTCTTTCAATTTCTGCCATTGAACTGACATGGAAAATACCACCGTGGTTCGAAAGGTTAAGGACTTTCAAAATTGGTTTGGGAGACTGTGAAGTTGACTGCAACAGACTCGAATGTGACGACATAGAAAAAGTGTTTGTCTATCTACTATTACCTGATCACTTGCACATATACAGTTGAAACGACCAGATGACTTATAACTAACCGAATCCCCTCAGCTGATATTCATCTATACAGACTGATTCCACAGAATGCCATATTGTAGAAAATATTTCCAACAAAGTATATCCAATCCATTGTTGAACTCGATAAAATCCAAAAACGAAAGAATCCTTGTCCTAGACATGGAGTTTTCATTCATTAGTTGATACGTCAACTTCCCTGATACCTTACCTTCGACATTTTATGGCATATCATTTCACTGTTCTCGAATAAATTGTTTGATCTAGATGTTTATTTTTTGTTTTATTGAATAAACGCATATCGGGAAAGATCCATTCTTTGCGCAGATTTGTTTTACATGCCTTATCAAAGAAAGTGCAGAATTGATCAAACAAGTTTTCACAAAAACAATATAGAGTCATTGTCATCGATCTGTGCTGATTCGGAATACCGATATCAAACAAAATGTCAATGCAAAAAAAGTTTTCTCAATGAGGCCGATGACTGCCTTCATGTATTGGGAGAGGGATGTGGGAGGATGACAAAGATCCGACCTTAACGTTTGTCTCGGTTCACGGGAATCGATTTTGATTCTCACAAACTCCTGCTGCGAGAATTAATTCTAAGTTCTTAAATAACTTAGAACCCTGGGAGAACTATTATACTCTTGTGACTACAACCAATCTGGGCGTTTTTACAAATATGGTTTTGAAAATTTGACAGTCCAGTTGCGCACATAATAAAGTTGAACTCTTGCGACTTCATGAACGTGGCCAGGTCCAGAGAATGTAACAAAGGTCGAAGAGGGAAATACAAAGGAGAAACATCGAACTGAGCGAAAAACCCATGAAGGGCACATTGTTGCAGCTTGACAGTACATCAAGCCACTTGTGGCTGGTTGGAAGGAGTAGCAGTGAGTTCGCAAGGAAGGAGCTTATCTTTATGGAAAGAAAAAATCGAAACAATAATTCACAGAGGGAGTTCAGAGGGAGTTCCCTCCTGTTTTCGGTGGACATCAAGTAGAATAAGGTAGCTATTCCTATTTCGCGATAATCTTGCGCATCCTTTTTCGAGTGCCGAGGAGTCTTGTTTCAAGCCATGAGATCTGCAACAACTCGTTCAAAGATAAAGCATATAAACTATTACCTCGTTATGGCAGGGGCATTTTCGACCCCTATACTCTCTTTGGTTATCTGCACATGTTGGTATCTCAGGTAATACTAAGGCAGACAATGCAACAAAACAGGTCTAAATCAAGCCTATGACTGAGTTTAAAATTACTTTCAACGATCTTAAACCAAATATCGATAATTACATAGAGAGTGATCGTTTGACTGGACTTGTTACGTGAAATAATTCATGAGAGGTGAGGGACGTTGTACAAACACTTGTGCGCGAATGCACACGAGTGTTTTACAATATAGTCCCTCACCTCGAATGAATTATTTCACGTAACCAGTCCAGTCAAGCGATTACTCTGTTTATTACTTTTCATTATTAACGATAATTATATTATTTAACCATTTACCTAACTTAACGGCCAGCGCTATTCTCAAAAATCGCCAATTAATTTTCATTATTTTTTCATTTTTTGTCTCTAAAACAAAAGTTATGACCCCTCATTGGAACGAGCTTGTCGAGCTCGTTCCAATGAGGGGTCATAACCTATGTTTTTGAGACAAAAAATGAAAATAATAGCTATTCAAGATTTTTTTTTAGCTAGTGTCGTCTGCTTTTCATATTAGGTAAAGGGTTAAAAAAATTTAAAAAAACAATGAAGTCCCCATTACATCCACGGCAAAGGGTCTTCGTTTACATGACACAATTGTTGATTTCATAATTCATTTGTGAAATTATCGTTTATAATCAAACCCAGAAATCCAAGTAAATCACATTTTGGAATGTAATAAATTAAATATATATATCAGATGGAGTGAAATGGAGCGACAAACAACAAGCTCCATAGCTTCCGACCACATATCGATGATAAATATACGTCTTGTAGAAAAGACAATGTAAGTAGTATGTCTCGTATGTTTGAGGGAACATTGGCAGGACCCCGGTGCAGGACCCCGGAAGTGACGTCATGTCACGTGACGTAGTGGCGCCATGTTGTGTTGTCATGGTAACCCGCGTGAGCGGCCATCTTGTAACGTCATCTCCATAGTGATACGTGGTGTGAGTGCGCATGCGCAGCGCGTGCTGTTAGGGTGATACGTGTTTCCGTCGTCCATTTTGGTTTCTATGGTAGCACGTGATTGCTATGTTACCCAATTTTTCTGCAATAAGACGGGGTATGTTCGGAGGGTGTGTTCGATTGTAGAAGAGTAAATCTAATTACCACAAACAACCCGACAATCCTTTCAAATCACCAAAATCCGCCCCAAATTACCGAAATATACTTTATTTGATATGGATTTCCCATTTTATCGGCTTAGCACGTAGTGCTATAGTACCGAGAGGGTACCGGGGGTGTGTTCGATTGAAGTGGAGTAATTTTCTGGATCGGATTTTCCCAGAATCCCTTTTTTGGATCGCGAAACTTTTGGTTTATAATAGTAGCACGCAGTGCTATAGATTTTTAAAAGGTCGTGTGTTCGATTGAAGTGGAGTAATGTTCCCATAATCCCTTTTTTGGATCTCATGACGTTTTATTTCCATATTAAGAGTAGCACGTAGTACTATAAGACCAATTTACCCAGAATCCATTATTTAAATTACAAGTAGGACCCATATGTGTACATGAAGACCATGAAGATAAGTTCCACCATATACTCATATGAGGATCTACCCAACAGATGTGTCGCACGGGGTCTAATTTACTATCTATCATTTCGATTTTTTTGAGGATACCTTTTTGGATTTGTTAAAAAAATAACAACACTGAATTAAATTTAAATTTCTTTTATTCAACAACAAAAATACACCTTTTTATGGTATGTAGATTGTCAGATATTCATAAACAGTCTTTCTGCAGATTGGACATCTTCTCACTTGTTTAGAGCAGTCTTTGCACAGGCACAAATGGGAGCGACATTGGCTTCAGCTAATAAACACACACTACATTTTGTCCTCCGTGAATCTTCTTCTTGAAATGATGTGTCCATTTCTTCTTTGATGGCCATTTCTTCTTCTTCTTTTTCAACGTCCATGAATTCAGGTGGTAAATTATGAATGTAATAACAGTCTGGAGAATATTTTCTGTGTTCTTCTATAACATCATCTTCTGTTTCCCAGAAACGAACAATAATACCACAATGAAAACATTGAGTTCTGTCTCCTGTCCCCAAATAAAAGAATCCAGCTTTTGTCAGTTCATTCGGGGTTTTCACACTTTCACTTTGTAACATGAATTGAAATGTCTTAAGACGATTTGCCTCCAATGCATACTTGATGTGTTTTGGTTGTCTTTGTTCTGTTGTCTTTCTTATTTTTTCTTCTCCACGTAATAACTGCTCCAGTACTGGTGATGGAACATCACGAAAATACGTTTCGAATGAAACGCTCATTCTCTCTACAAAGTCTCTTGGTTTTCTTGTTTCTTGAGTTCTTGATTGATAATCATTCATTGCCATCCTGATCAAACATGGAATAGTGAACATTCTTCAATCCATTTTATCTTCATTCTTCTTTGGTTTTCTTTCTCTTTTTGGTTTGGGTTCTCCTATTTCAAGGCTTCTCTTCTTTGCAATATCCACTGCTTTGGTCACTTGTTCCCAATCTCTTGTGGTAAACTGGAACCCAACGTCGTTCTTGAACAGTTGAATCTGTAAATCGTTGTTAAGTTTGAAGACGGTCACATTAGTAGACACCCTTCTTCTTTGGCTGTCTAAACACAAATGAGCTGAACACCAAGTGTACCAGTTTTTATAGTTTTCCTTCAATACAGCGACATCTAGTGGCTGGTTTCCTCTATGACGTCGTTAACCAACGCATCATTATCCATTAGATCAGTCGTAAACATGTTGGATATGGTTTCCATCGGTACACCGCGACAGCGATGTTTCAAGTAAACAGACAGTACTGTTCACACACTGGTAATTGTCCTTGAAGGCGTTTTGTATTATACTTCCAATATCTGGAATTCTTCTTCAGGAAATTCTCGAATGGTCTGTGTTGTGGTAGTAATCGATAGGAATCAAAGTATTCTGCTTTGTGGTGACTCACAAAGAGAGCCACCCAATGTTCTCCTTTTCTGTGGTCTGGATCCGTGTTGGCTATCAAAGCCACTGGTCTGTGATCTGGTAATCTTCTTGGTAATCTGTTTCTTGAAAATACACCCAAACATATTCTCTTCAAACAACTATCTGATCGAAGTGCATTCTCTAACTGCAACGTGTTCAGGTTGAGTAATCTTGTCTATTCTTATCCACTATCCACTTCTATGATGTTTTGGAATTCTGCATACACCAGTACGTTGATTGTGGTTGGTAATGGGTTTTCGAAATGGAAAGTTTCCTCTCTTCGCCAGATCTAAGTGTTGTCCATGTGATAGATCTGGAGTCAGGTCGAATACGAATAGGGTGTATCCATTTATATACTCTTCTCGGCTGATGTGGTTTCCTTCATTCTCATACATTTATCCAGTTCCTTGGAACAGAGTCGCATAACATCTCGCCACTTCTTGTTGCTCGAATCTAGGTTGTAATGGTTTGGCTGGAATCTGCTGCCCATCCTCGTACAAAGCCAAGTAATTGATTTTGTAGTTCTTGAAATTATACGGATTCTTTGAAAAGTTTCCATTGAAAGCATCGTTGTCTACACATCCCACCACGATGCGTTTAGGTAGTTGGCCTAAAAATAAGTTTTCTTGTGTAATGCTCAGATTTCTTTTCGGCACTGAAAACACCTTGGTTTCCACACGGTCGATAGGATATTTTGCAGTTGCTTTTGTTAGTGCTTTCTCGTGAGCCATTCTCACGAATGATTGGAGTCTCTCTTTGCGTACAAACATGGATACATCTAGAATTTTGATCTTGTATGTATCGGTATCGGCCATCAATGCGAAAGCATCTTTGGCTCTATTCATTTTAACATGAACATTAACTCCATTCAGCAAGTAACGAGTTTGGAAAAACATGTCCAAATGCAATCTTCCAGTCATGTCCAGGATTTTACTTTTCTCTATAAATTTCTTTCGAAGAATAATCCCTTGTTATCATCTGTCAAATCTTCCATGTGTCCGGCCGTATCCTTGTACCATAATGCATTAGTCAGTTGTGACTTCTTGGCAGCTGGTCCATAACTCAACAAAGATTCTATGAAAGCTCTGTAGTGATAAGTGTTGTTGGAAGGAGATACCAGTTTTTCATTCAAGCTGATATCGATTTGATTAAATAAGGGATGCATCCATAAATTGAATGGGCCCACTTTGGCATCGGGTGCAATTGATGCCCCATTGGAATCTACAACCGTTGCTTTAACATACAAGTATGTCTGTGCCAAATTCAAATAATCATCTCCTAATCCAGCACTGTGGAATTCTATTGGACCACTGTTTCCTATAGTCGCCAAAGGCCTGTGTTCTACCCATTGCCCATGTTCCACACTAGTCTGTGTTGGTGGTATGGAAAACAAGTCGAGTTCGCTGTTGACACACTCACAAGATTTTTCATTAATGAGAGACATCATGCACTGAGATGGTCTTGGGTCTGAACAGTTCTCCTTCTTTTTGTCGATTTGCTAGTTTTGCGTGGTGTGGGCCTTTTTATACGTTTCCTGTCGGGTGGTTTTGAACCACCAACCACTTCATTCCAAGCTCCTGCACCAGCCTCTTTGACTCTTTTGGTTGCTGCCTTTTTTTACATTTTTCCCTTCGATGACATCTTCGGCAAAGGCTGCTCCTTTTCTCAATAACTGTTTTCCACGGTCCTGGCTGTAGTTTTCAATAAAGGTAACACCATATTCTTCAGTCCTCCCAATATACTTCCCAAACCATATCCTCTCTGTATTTGAGCTCCAGAAAAAGCCGGTAGACCGTTCCCAGCTTGTTTCGTGTAATATTCTTCGTATAATTTGGACTTACAACAGTAAGTCATGTTTATGTGAAATGAAGAGATCTACGATTTCTGAAATGAAGTGTCACTGTCACTTTCCCGAACTCGAATGGTACTGTGGCTCCTGTGTCACCCCTTATATACACCTGGACGGTACTGAAATTCTTTCGTTCCACAGGTACATAATACACATTCTCAAAAGTTTTAGAGATGATATTCCCATATTTTCCACGTGAATAAAATCCTTGGTTGACATCGGCAACTGTGGAAGAATTGTAAGTTCCTGATTTAAAAACACACTCATTAAATCCCAAAATATTTTGAAGAGTAGGGCTCAATGTGACCACGACTCCATCACGTACCGCGATACGAACTTTACCAGTCACTTCATCCAGTTCAAAAGCTACCTTATCGTGACTAGGCAAGAGAAATTCTTTAACACCATTGATAGCTCGTATCACATCAATGGGATCCGAATAACGACCTTCCTTGAGAGTAAGTCGGTAATTCTTTTTCGAAGACCAGAACACTGTAACGAAAGCTTCTTCTCCGCGAATATTGATCCAAGTATTTGGATACTGAATCTCTGCCAAACCTACTTCCCATTCTCCCGTGAGATTCATTGGTTGTGATAACTGAGTGATGTACGTAGTCAACGTGTTCTCTGGAAACACGTTCATAGAACTATTACTTGGTAGAGTCAAATAAAACATTACTTTTTCTTAATGGTTGGATTTGGTAACAAATATCCTATGCTACTACTCAAGAGAGCAGTCCACAATTTGCTGTCTGTGTTTTCGAGAGTGAGATTAACAACACTGGTAATGATGATGATGTACAAAATGATTATCTGTGAAATTTTTACTAAAAATTTCCAAACAGAGGCCAAGAACCGTTCGATCCTTCTTCCATTTTGAAGAAACCTCAGAGGTTCACTTCCTTTTATAGGCGAGTTGACTCTGCTTGATCCACGACTTGAACGAAGCAGAGTATCCTAACCACTTTATGAACAATTCCTTTTTCTTACCTCGACCACGTTTCTTGAGTATGTGCTCGATTTTGTAAATAGTTTAATGTGAAACTCGCTGAAGCTCTTCAGTGTAGAACGACCCTTTCAATATTTCCCCATTATCATCTTGTAAGACATATGCGACTGGATGACCTTTTTGATGGCTACCACCGTGAATAACTCTTCAGTCCAATTGGGCAAATAACCTTTCTCAAACATTTTCTTAACTTTACTGATTCTCACTCTGTCTCCCACTTTGAATTTTGGAGTCTTGTGTTGTATGGCTTTGCCATACAACCTTTGCCAAACCTCTTCTTGATTTTCAAAGTTCACGGCAATGGGGGCCATACCTATACTGCGATGATGAGAATGATTATATGATTTCACCAAGTTTTGAAGTGGAAAAGTTAGTGTATCATTCTTGGTAAAATATTTCCACGTTTTGGTTTTCAAAGTTCTATTGAATCTTTCTACTATGGAACATTTTGTTTCCACATTTTGTGTAGTGAAAAATTCGACTTTGTGATCTTTGAGAAAATTCTGAAATTTTCTGTTTAGAAATTCTTTGCCTTGATCAGTTTGTAATTTTTCTGGTTTACGACCTTGTTTGAAAATTTTACTAAAAGCTTTAACGAAGGAGTCACCAAGTTTGTTTTGTAATGGCTTTACCCAAGCATATTTATTAAACACATCTATACATGTCAACAAAAAATTATGTTTTTATTGAATTTACTTATGTTTGAAATATCTACCAAGTCAGCTTTCCATTGTGCATCGATACCACTAACTATCACATTCCTTCTAGGAAATGTACGACAAACAGGTTTGTGAAGAGTGTAAGTGTCTTGAGTCTCCAATCATTTCACAACTTGTTTAGTCTTTTTCTTGGACGCTCTACGAAGAGCGTCTATACCATCAAAACTACCAGGAGCTTCAGAATCATAGTATAATGCTTCCATGACTGTCTTGTTCAAGTGTCAACTCTATTTATACCCTTTTTTCGGTCCACTTTGGCGTTTCTGTTTTCTTTGGTTGTTTAGGTTCCGACTTTATCGGTGCCTGTTTCATAAAATCCCAACGTTCTTTATGACCAATTAATTCTTGGGGTATGTTACTATCTCTCAAAGCTTCGGCCAACATTTCCCATCCCTTTGGTTGGAAAGATTTTCGTCTTCTAAGTAAATCGTTTAGAAGATCTGTTACACTCGACCCTACCACTATTTGATCTTTGTAGACTAATTCACCCTTCTCATTCCAAGATATATTTGGGTCACTTCTTATACGATTCAACAACAACTTTCCCTTTCTCTTCATTGTCATAGGTACGGAAACGAGAATGTCTTTGTCTTTATTATTTTTCTCGATTTCGACTTTAATCGGTCGAGGAGTCATTACCTTTTGTTGAAATGTCAAGTATCTTTAAAAAATTTGATTATATTGAGTCATCTTTTCATCAGCCGAAAGAAAAGGGGCATCGAGAATATCTCTCATTTCTCTATCCAGTGATGAAACAGCCAGTTCATTCGGTTGTCTTGGAGACTCTTGTAGACGTTCCAATAACCTTGGTTCTTCCAAAGCCATCTTCTTTGTATATTCCATCATTATCCAAAAATACCTTTAACAGCACCCAATAGTATAGAAGGTAGCAATGCCCCCAAGAATCCCCCTTTCTGCAAGATTTGTCTCCTCTTTTTGTCAGAGGTACCTTTATTTGCCACTGTCCTCACTAGTTGTTTCTGACGAACAAGTTTGGTTCTCTGATCTTTGGTCAGAGGTACTGCCCCTTTCAAGATATTCGAGGCACAGTCACACAAACAAGTAATCAATTCTTTGTCTGCATGTTTTAGTATGGATTTGACGAGTGCGGGTTTCGATTTATTAAGAGTCTTGAGAAGAGCGATGTTGCGCTTGAGACGGTCAGACATACTTCTGACTTGAGACGGACTTGTTGCTCCCCTTTTATACTTTTCGGAGGTACACATATTGGGTTTCCCCTGGGAAAAATTGACTTCTTAATCTCATATGTTCAGGAGTATCTTGAGATTTATTAAAAGGTAACCGTATGGTGTCGAAGTGGCATCTTCGAAAACTTCTCTCAGAAACTTGGAATGACCAGGATACATCTGTGCTGCCAAATGTGAGATCTGAGAACGATCCCTAGGATTTTTAAACAAGATCATGTAATGACTATTGAGAGCTACAGTCCTATGGACTTTATTTTTGTCGAATAAATTTTGAACAATGTACATCACACTTATGTTACGGTGATGACTACCTCTAGTAAATAATCTAGACAGTCGAACATCTGCATCAAGCATCAGATCATCCAATATGACTAAACTATCAGATTCTAATTGTCCCTCGACCCTTCGGGGAACTATTGTAATCAGCAGTGTCCGTCAGTCCGTCTGTCCGTGCGTCCGTGCGTCCGTCCGTGCGTCCGTCCGTCCGTCCGTCCGTCACACCCTTGTCCGGATGATAACTTTAGTTTGGATGATTTTACTGAAACTAAATTTGGTATGTGTCTTACATGGGTGGAAATGCAGGTCAAGTTCGAAAATGGGCACGCTCCACTCATTTCTACTGGATTTATTCCCCTTTTTCGACTTAAAAAATACAGTTTTTGTGTTGTCCGGATGATAACTTTAGTTAGGATCATTTGATTGAAACGAAATTTAGTATGCCACTTATTTGGGTGGAAATGCAGGTCAAGTTCGAAAATGGGATTTATTCTCCCTTTTCGACTTAAAAAATACAGTTTTTGTGTTGTCCGGATGATAACTTTAGTTAGGATCATTTGATTGAAACGAAATTTAGTATGCCACTTATTTGGGTGGAAATGCAGGTCAAGTTCGAAAATGGGCACGCTCCACTGATTTCTACTGGATTTATTCCCCTTTTTCGACTTAAAAAATACAGTTTTTGTGTTGTCCGGATGATAACTTTAGTTAGGATCATTTGTTTGAAACGAAATTTAGTATGCCGCTTATTTGGGTGGAAATGCAGGACAAGTTCGAAAATGGGCACGCTCCACTGATTTTTACTGGATTTATTCCCCTTTTTCGACTTAGAAAATACGGTTTTTGTGTTGTCCGGATGATAACTTTACTTTGGATCATTTGATTGAAACGAAACTAAGTATGTGGTTTAATTGGTTGGAAATACAGGTCAAGTTAAAAATGGCCATGCTCTGCGAACAAATTGCATCCTAACAGCTCCCTTGAATTTGCCATCTTGGTCGGGGGACCGGGGGCGTTGCCCTTGTTCTTGAGGGAGACCCTCTACGAATTCTACTTGGGGTAAAGTATTGTATAATGGTTGCCATTCACTATAACATCAAATGATGTGACTTGGAACAGGTGATATAATATTTTGAATGTTTTGAATAACCCCGATTTACAAAGGATGATTTACCACTACCGGTGGGACCACACAATAAACAAGTGAATGGATGCTTCCAACGAGGATCCATCTTTGTTGTTCTATGTGGGTACTACTTCCTTTTATACCTTTTGGGGAGGTGGCCCCCACTGAACGTGGGTACTACTTCCCTTTTATCCCTTTTGGAGAGGTGGTCAATATGACCGTCATCCAAAAATATTTAAAATTGGTGGCCCTCTGACTTACTGGCTGGGGACAGGTTAAGTTTGTTTGATATTTGTCAAGAAGATAAACATCAAATAACTTAAGCGTCATTACCACCTTTTTTTCTTCATTTTACACTTTTTTCTTCTTTTTTTTCTTTTTTTTTTTATAAAAAAAACATCTATTTACAACATCTATTTGCATCTTCAGACTGAGTGGTTTCTTGACGGTCATGAATTCATTCACCAAATCCATAATACAACGTCTCTGTTCATTTGTGAGAGGTTTCTCGAACATATCTTCATACTCTTTCTGTCCTGGTGGTGGATTCATTCCAGAAGTATTATGGTGCCACAGTAGATGGACATCATTCTTGTTAACTCTTTCAAGTGCTTCACTAAAACATGTTATAATCTTCTCTTCTTCAGACATCATTAGGCATACATTATGCTGAATCTGACTTGGTTGATCGACTGTACATCCATAGCATTTCTCTTTCACTACAGTGTCAATGTTCTCTTCGACATAATGAGCATATGCCAAGCTAAGTTCATGTTGCAAGCGAACTTGCCTGAGTTCACTATCAATTTCATTAACGATCATTGGTCGTGGTTGGGTTATTCTCACTGTGATCTTCTTTTTCTTCTTCAAAGGTGGTTCTTGAATTGGATTTTTGAAGTCTTCATGGTTAGTAGGTTTAGTGTCTTCAGGAACTTCAGTTAAAGTTGTTTGTTGGGTTTTGATGGCTGCATTTACTTCTTCTATTTGAGATTTCAAGGCATTCCATTCTTCTAAAGATAGAGCAATACCAGTTTTCGTAGGATAAGGTTTCTGGTCTTTTCCCTCAAAGTATCTTCTGAGATGAATCTTCAGTTCACCCTGGTGCTGGGTGACGTTAGCATAAGTCTGCTTGGTGCCAATTCGGAACATCTTCTCTGGCCAATGGTTCGATCGTGAGTGATGCCAAGTCCATGCTTTGCCTAATCTTATATATCTTTGACGGACGTGATTGAAAACATCACCCCAGTTCAACAAATTGTGATTGAGGTTTTGATTCTTGGTTGGGGTTTGTGTTTGTTTCCTATAGGATTATAGGTTAAAGTTGGGAAATTTAGAAAATTAGTATAGAAAGTAATGGAAAAGAAACACAATGAGAATACGGAAATTTGATTGGTTGATTAACTTCGATCTGATTGGTCAGTTTGGTGATCAAACTGCAATCTTGATCCTTAAACTGTAGGATATGGCCCTCTGCATTTTATACTGGCTTGGGACAGGTCAAGCTACAAACCTCTGTCCAATGGAGATAAGTCAATAGCTCGAGTGCATTCCCACCCCCTACAGTTCGTATCCTCTTTGAGGGAATTTTTTTTTGTTCATCAAAAAAGAAAACGAAAACAACATGTCCAACTTAGCAATTCCGTTTTTCTATCATAAAAATTTCTCGTTTCTTTTAAATATTCACAACAGAGAATTTCTTAGTAATGATGATGATGATGATTTATTCCTTTGGTTATACAATAGGGGTAGCCTAAAAGACACCAGGAATCAACTTTAAAAAAAAAATGAAATGAAACTAAAAATTTTGGAATAAAGAAGTATCATCTGGTTCCAATAGGTGTAACCTAAAAGATACCATGAATCAACATTTTTTAAAAATAAATGGAACTAAAAAGTTTTGAATAATAGCCTAAAAGACACCAGGAATCAACTTTAAAAAAAAATGAAATGAAACTAAAAATTTTGGAATAAAGAAGTATCATCTGGTTCCAATAGGTGTAACCTAAAAGATACCATGAATCAACATTTTTTAAAAATAAATGGAACTAAAAAGTTTTGAATGAAGCTAGGTTTTGAATGAAACTAAAAAGTAAAGAAGTATCATCTGGTTCCAATAGGTGTAACCTAAAAGATACCATGAATCAACATTTTTTTAAAATAAATGGAACTAAAACATTTTGAATGAAACTAAAAAGTAAAGAAGTATCATCTGGTTCCAATAGGTGTAACCTAAAAGATACCATGAATCAACTTTTTTAAAAATAAATGGAACTAAAAAGTTTTGAATCAAACTAAGTTTTGAATGAAACTAAAAAGTTTGGAATAAAGAAGTATCCTCCACTTCCAATAGGGTTAGCCTAAAGTATACCAGGAACATGATGATGATGATGATGATGAAAAAAACCTCTCTGTATTAGAATAAAAAAAAAAAAATGAAAAATCTTTACGCCGGAAAAATGTATTGCCTTGTAAGACTTGCCATTTAGGGTTTTTTTAAAGACTGCCATAAAGGACTTTATGAGGACTTGCAATATAGGACTTTATGAGGACTGCCATAAAGGACTTTAGAGAATGTCATAAAGGACTTTAGAGAATGCCATATAGGACTTTATGAGGACTGCCATAAAGGACTTTATGAGAACTGCCATAAAAGGCATTGTGAGGACTGCCATAAATGACTTTAGAGAATGCCATATATGACTTTATGAGAACTGCCATAAAGGACTTTAGAGAATGCCATAAAGGACTTTAGAGACTGCCATATAGGACTTTATGAGGACTGGCATAAAGGACTTTTTAATTAGAGAAAAACTGCCATAAAGGACTTTAGAGAAGGCCATATAGGACTTTATGAGGACTGCCATATAGGACTTTATGAGGACTGCCATAAAGGACTTTTTACTTGGAGAAAAAAAAACTGCCATATAGGACTTTAAAAATTTGATGAGCCTAATATGATTGAGTAGACCACCTAAAAACCATTTCGGTTTTTAGGAATTTTTCGGTCAACTAAATAGGACTTTTTGTAGGCAAAAGCTAGACTTTGTTCAGGTTGTAGAAAAATATGACACTCACTCAAATGTTTCTTCTTTAAATCTCTCGTGGTATGGTGCTAATTCCATCTTCTAAAACTCTTCATTTTGGGTAGAAATATGATAGTCCATCTCTGCTCTGCTGGTAGGTATACATAGTGTTGTCATTCATCACAAATCCTCGGTTGATGCCAGATCCACTGTGTTGAGTCTTCAAAACTTGCAAATATCTGTCTTTCGTCAAATCATTGTGGCGTTTGCTGATTCCTTTACAACTGAATTTATTGGTGGCTCCGAAACAATATGTTTTACTACACAGTCCAACAATGCCGGTTCCTTGCCATTCTACCTTAAACAAGCCTGGAGTTCTCCTGTCAAAACGCCTTCTTTCTTGGCAGCATGAGGGTGACAGCCATTCTGTGCCTTCTAATTTGGTTTTCACATAATCATCTCTGTGGAAATCACAACACTCTGATGGAAACCACTTGTGATTCTCTTTGTAAAATTCTACTCTCTTCTCTGGGTTCACTAATTCATCTCTCGATGGTGACGAGGTACATAGATATGCCGAACCTTGTCAATTTCAGCATATTCAAAATCTTGGCGGTTGATAAAAGTATCGATGACATCATAATAGAACTGAAGCATCCAGAGTTTCGCATACTGGTAAACAAAGAATCCGATGTGAAGTGGCAGAACCAACTTGATGGTCTTCTTGTTCTGTTCGACTTCATATAAAGTTTCATCTAATAGATTCAAGGCTCTGGGGGACATGTCATTTACAGCTTTGGTGACTTCTTCGTCGTCGCAATAGCACACACGTCGATGCTTCTCTTTGTTGGTGACGGTTTTGCCATATCCAGAATTTCCCAACAGCTTCATGGTGTCGGCAACGATCGACTTGTCAGGGTCAACATCTCCTTGTCTTCTTGCTTCAGATACTTCATCTCCAATTTTTTCAAAACATCTTCTTGGTTTATATTGGATAACTTGATAGACGTGATCAACTTCAATACCATTTTTTCTGCTCCATAGCTTCCGATCAAACTTCTACGGGGTTTCTTCATGATTCCATTCTTCTCGGCAAAGGACTTCATGTGTTCACCAATATCATCTATGGAAATATCCGTATTCTTGAAGATAGGTGTCATCTCTTCAAAGTACTCTTTCAGGTGATCTGGTACATGTATATCGCATTCGACCAAACCAAACAGTTCATCGGACTTCACTTTGTTGAGTATTTCTTCCTCTGTCATCGTACCATCTATTTTGTCTGAAACGTTCTCTTTCAGGAAGGTTTTGAGTGTGGCATCGGTCTTCTTCATCTCTCTCCACTCACACTCCCATATTTCAATAAGTTTATAGCCCAAATCGGTGATGTACTTTGCATTGGTACGGGTGTCTTGTAGCAGTTCTTTCATGGGTTTATCTCTGACTTCATTATGGATGATAGGAAGGCCATTCTTATCTTTCATGCAGGTATGTCCGTGCCAGAAGCAGCCATGGAATTGGTATATAGTCCGTGTCTCTTTGCACCAACCATCAACAGGCAACTGTCTTCGACCAATCATTTTTTCAGCTCCGTTAAACTGATGTCTGATGTGGATGTCATCTCTCATCGATAAAAACTCTAACCATTGTTCAGCCATTTTACCATACTTCATTGAATGTTCTGGTTTAAACTGGTTTTCATCACGACGTCTAATACTCCAACCCGTTGGCATCTCTTGCATTAGGCACCAAAAATATAATGCATTCGTATCAAAGCCTATAATACTTCCACATGGTTTTGCTTCTTTGCCATATTTTGTTTCTCTGATTTGGGTAACATCTTTCTCGTGGTATCGGTTGAAGATAATTGAAGGTCCACCAACGATATTATCTTTCACCAAGTGATGCAGGTCTTTGTTTTTCTGGTTAAATAATGTGAAGTAAGTGTCATCATTCGTGGTCTGGAACAGGTATTTCAACGTGAGGCCCGGAACACTGATACCATCTTTAAACATGTCGATGTGGCGTTCTTGGTAGAAAGTAAACTGCTTGTCAACTGCTTCAAGGAATGGTTTTACATCTCGGTTATTATACCAGATCAGAAAATCACGGAAAGTTGTCATCTCCAGGTCGTTCCATACATGCTGGCAGTACTGGTATTCTTCATTGGATATGTTTTCTTTCTTTAGAGAACTGTAGAAGGTTTCATGGTCTGGTAGGTGGTCTTGATCCAATTTGTTCAAGCTGTCGATCCATTCATATGGTAAAAATCCCTTCGTCACGGAGCAGCCAAATGCTTTCAAAAACTTGTCACAGCTGAATCCTGGAGCGAGGTAGTTGGAAATATCAACAAACTTGAAACATTCTGTCGAGACGCACATGTAGTCATTTGATTTCTTCACTGCAAACTTGAGTGGATTATGTCTCTTCAGGTACGTCATCAGTTCACGCTTGACTACATTCATATCATATTTTCCAGAGTTGAATCCGATGACGAGAATCTCTTGCAAGTAGTCTTGAAATTCCTTCTCCAAATTTTGTAAAGGGTGTCTTGGATGTATCTTCTCCAGTAGCTCTGGCTTCCGCTTCCAGCGTTTCATCAATTTTCTGTCTGAGTTTAAATAAGGTCCAAGCATGATAGGTCTGCATCAGTTGATGGCAATAAGATGAAATAGCTGTGAGGTAGGTCATCATTTCTTCAACAAGTTCTTGAGAATTTCCATTTGTAATAAAACATTTTGGTTCTTGGTATTCTGGGACATTACTACATACACTCACACTCAATGGTCGGTGTTCTGCTTCCCATATCAGTTTATCACTGTCAGCAGGTAGACTGGATTTGACAAAGTAACTTTCAAAATCAAACGTTGCACGGTATGGATAAAACTTCTTCTCTTCGGGTACTTCTATACCTTCATCTTCTAACAGATCAAATATGGACTGGGATGGATGGTATACACCGCCAACATACTGGTAATTTACTTCATCTGTACATGTTTTCTCGTGACGGTTGAGTAGAAATCCATTTTTCCATAATTTGCCGCATTTGCGGCGTTCAAAGGATTTGCAGTATTGGTCTATATCGATGATGTAGCTAAAATGGTTCTTGTAGACGTTCACATACATGGTATCTTCATACTTTCTGTGAGATCTCTGTACTAATTTGGCAACAATTCGGTAATCATCATTCTTGACAAGCTCATACACTTGGATATTTACTTCAAAACATTTCTCAAAGTCAGGTAATTCGGCTAAAGTTACTCCACGGAATTCATTCTTTGGCTTCTGGGTATATTTGCTGTACATGGCATCTGTTGTATTATTCAAATTGTCTGTTGTGGAACCACTCCATAAAGCTAAACAGCGGAAAATACACAGGTTGTCTTCGCAGGTAAAATGGTGAGCTCTATCTTTCACCAAAGCATTTACTGCTTTGTTCTGGAGAATGTAGTCGGGAAGATCTTCTGACATTCCAATTGGGTGGTCTTTCAGCTTATTCACATAAAATGTGACGTTCGTAACTCTCCACAAGCCATTTGGTGTTGGGTCGTTTTAACTTGGCCCATTCCAGGATATCTTCTTCCATGACATCATCAAGGAATTCTTCAAAGTCTTCTTGGCAGCATACAAGTTGTGGAACATCAAGTACCCAGGCGTTGTTTTGTGATGGATGGTAATACTGCAGTTCATTGGTTTCATTGTGTCGCAGGATAAAACCAAAACTCAGACTAATTTTAAATCTTAGCTGTTTGTGGCAGAAATATGGTAGTCATCAATTCATCAGTCATCATCTTCAGGTTCACATCGTTGATCCGGTAGTTATACTGGTCCTGGACTCTTCTGTTCACCATGTGGCGAGTTCTAATAGAACTCCGGTTATCTTCGTACATGGTCAACATATCATCGGTCTCTTCTTCGGACATCATATTCTTGTCAATATCAGTAGGGTCAACATCATAAAAGGTGGTCGTCGTGGTCCGTGGTTGTTTGGGTGGTCCTCTCTTTGGTTCATCGGTCTTCCTTTTAGATGGTACAGGAACTGGTCGGTGGGCAACGCTCTTGTGTCGGTTAAAATGGAGTAGTTGGTTAAACTTCTGAGCGCATTCCATACATGTGTAGGTCTCCAAACATTTCTTCAGGTGGTTCAGGAGATACTCTTTCCTGGTACAGGTCTTGTTGCAGTTGGTGCAATCATGTGTCTTCTTCTTTCCGGCGTGCTGGGTGCGCACATGGCGATTCCGGTTCCGACGGTCCGTAAAGGTCTTCCCACACACTTCACAGGCGTAAACATCAGTTCTGGTAACGGCAGTAGCAGCATCAGACTCCATCTTCATAAAAGTTTTGCGAAGGCAAAATTGCTATAGAAAACTCTCTAGCGATGTGTTCAGTTCGAAGGATCGAAACAGAATGACGCGACGTTACTCTTCTCCGGAATTTATTTCTACGTGACGGACGTTTTTGAAAACGTCACGACGTCTCAACGTTTTATCATCGATATTTTCATTCTCGATGGGCGTTTGTGTTTGTTTCCTATAGGATTATAGGTTAAAGTTGGAAAATTTAGAAAATTAGTATAGAAAGTAATGGGAAAGAAACACAATGGGAATACAGAAATCTGATTGGTGGATTAACTTCGCTCTGATTGGTCAGTGTAAAAACATCTTGATCCTCATTAATTTTATTATTTAAAATCATGTAGTTAGAGGTGTCATTTAAAGAAATTGCTAAATATAGACTCTAACAATTAGTTAGGGGGATCAGTTAAGGATGTTACTAAAAATAGAGCGTAGGAATTTATAAAAAATATAGTTCCAAGTAGAAGCAGAGGATCCTGGGTAAATTTGTTCTATAGCACTACGTGCTATTCTTATTGGGAAAAACACGTCATGAGATAAAAAAAAGGGATTATGGGAACATTACTCCACTTCAATCGAACACACGACCTTTTAAAAATCTATAGCACTACGTGCTACTATACTATAAACCAAAAGTTTCGCGATCCAAAAAAGGGATTCTGGGAAAATCCGAACAAGAAAATTACTTCACTTCAATCGAACACACCCCAGGGGACCCCTCGTACTATAGCACTACGTGCTAAGCCGGTAAAATGGGACATCCGTATCAAATAAAGTCAATTTCGGTGATTTTGGGTAGATTTTGGTGATTTGGAAGGATTGTCGGGTTGTTTGTGGTAATTAGATTTACTCTTCTACAATCGAACACACCCTCCGAACATACCCCGTCTTATTGCAGAAAAATTGGGTAACATAGCAATCACATGCTACCATAGAAACCAAGATGGCGGCCTCCAGTACACAAAATGGACGACGTAAACACGTATCACCCTAACAACACGCGCCGCGCATGCGCACTCACACCACGCATCACTATGGAGATGACGTCACAAGATGGCCGCTCACGCGGGTTACCATGACAACACAACATGGCGTCACTACGTCACGTGACATGACATCACTTCCGGGGTCCTGCCAATGTTCCCTCAAACATACGAGACATACGAGACATACTACTAATGTAATACTGACACGATGTCGTATTGGTCATACAAGGCATACACACTACTTTTTGTTAAAGGGTATTATGGGACCAGTGTGTTACTTTCCAACATGTGTTGAAAGTGGAGCACATTATTTCACTTGCACGGATTTTAATCATGTCAGAAGGCAGTATCTCACTGCAGGATCTCCAAGAGATCTTATACTTTCTTAAAGTAATCAAGTTTTTAAATAAATTCTAAAATTGTTTTTATTCTTTTAACCCTTTACCTAACATGTAAAGCAGACGACACTTGCAAACAAAATTCTTGAATATCTCATTTTTTTCATTTTCTTTTGTCTCAAAAACATATGTTATGACCCCTAGTTGGAACGAGCTCGTCGAGCTCGTTCCAACTAGGGGTCATAACCTATGTTTTTGAGACAAAAAATGAAAAAGTAATGAAAATTAACTGGCGATTTTTGAGAATAGTGCTGGCCGGTTTTGACCGTTACGTTGGGTAAAAGGTTAAACTAGACTCTTCAAGTCTCAATCATCAGGTTGATTTATAATGTATTCACTATACTGGGTCCATCACTCATTCCCTGTCTTTTACGTTCTGTTATAATCATTTCATATTTTAACCAATCATTTTCCTTCGTAATTGACAATGACATGTTTTACTTTTTACAGCTTTCTAGCTGCGAATTTGCCTTAGCTGCTGATGTGCCAACCACAAACCACTACATACGTTACGTGTTCCGCTGGCTCTGCGTAATGCTTTCAGTTTGGACGAACACGTTTTAATTGTATTTCCCGTTTAAAAACTTTGTGAAAAAAAGTGGATTACGAACATCAATCACCTGTTCCAAGTCCGATGATAAGTTAATCGACCCAGAATATTTCTAGGCCTTTTCCTGAAATTTCTTCCTTCTGTCTGGTGATATGGTCCCGAGAGTCTTCCGTACAGAATGTCCAAGGGACTTAGGAAGCGACCCGGTGAGTGCTGGACCGATATCCTCAAAATATCATACTGTAGCTGATTTTTACCCGTTAATCCCGATCAGTAACTAGTCGGTTGCAAAGCTAGTTGTGATTAGTTTAACACTTACGATGCCGAAAGCGACTGTTGTCACCTATTTGATGATAATTATCTGTACATTCTGGTATGCGCAGATCAAACCTGCGACCTGATTAATTGTTGGAAAGGGCTCAGAGAGTTCTTTTCAACAATTAATCAGATGATAGAATATCAAGTATGTCATAAATCTTATTAAATTTCCTCGCATACAGGCGTACATAAACATCCTCCATATATGTCTAAATTTGGGCGTTGCTGTAAAAGGGTTAAACATTCATCCAAAACGGCAAGAAGACGACACTTGCAAAAAGATTTCTTCAGTAACAAAAAATGTTCATATTTGCCTTAACAACACAGCTTATCACCTTTCATTGGGACGAGTTCCTTCTAATGAGAAGTCAAAAGCTGCGATTGTGACACAAAACATGAAAAACAAAAATAATAATAAAATTTAAATGAAAATTTTCAGTTCCATTAGGTAAAGGGTTGCATACGTTGAAGGCAGGGTCATTTTCTAAGGTACTGTAGATTTATCCAGAAAATTTAAATTCTAAGTAAAATCTTTTAGATTTTAACCCCTCTGGGTTGAATCCGGAGATGCAGCAGAAACTTTGCTTGTAATGTTTAAAAAGCATTTTTTGAATAATCGTTTTTCAAGTACAGTGTTTGAAGTAGTTACAGCTTTTCTTCGGTATTCACTTTAGATATAGAGATTAACAACAATACCCTCTCGTCACTATAGAGATAACTAGTTTTTGGATCTTTTTTCCAAGGGAAACATTCTGCGATCGCGTACCAACGCATTCCAACATGCTACCACTTGACCGACCTCAATTCGTTTTCAACACATGTAAATAGTACTTTATAAACACAAACAGATAAACACAAACTATGTCTGTAGTCCACAAAAGCGTTACGGGAACTGAACAAGTTAACCCTTTACCTAACATGAAAAGCAGACGACACTTGCAAAACAAATTCTTGAATAACTATTTTTTTTCTCATTTTTTGTCTCAAAAACATAGGTTATGACCCCTCGTTGGAACGAGCTCGACGAGCTCGTTCCAACGAGGGGTCATAACCTATGTATTTGAGACAAAAAATGAAACAAATAATGAAAATTAATTGGCGATTTTTGAGAATAGCGCTGGCTGTGTTTTGGCCGTTACGTTGGGTAAAGGGTTAATGCATCTTCTTTCGACCAACTGCTACTTTGTTCGTATACAAGTTCCAACCATTTGCGCTGATTTTACACGGTAGTAGAAAATTCCAAATGATACTCCGAAGGAATAAATGATCATAACGGGGGCGCGGTGGCTCAGTTGGTAGAGGTGCAGGCTGCAAGCCGAGAGGTCCTCGGTTCGAATCCCACCTGCCGCAACCGCGTTGTGTCCTTGGGCAAACCACTTCACCCCGATTGCCTACATGGGGGCACGATGACGCTGTGTACTGAGGCGTACTGCACGTCGATGGTGCGCATGTCTTCAACCAATCTAACCCTGCCTGTGCTGCGATGCAGAGTTCAGAGTTACGATGTTGGAGAGCTGACAGCTGCATGTCGTTGCTCGGTGGTTCTCTCCGGGTACTCCGGCTTCCTCCACCCGTAAAACTGTCACGGTCACGATTAGCCATTGTGCATAAGTATGTGACCTTAAACACCAATAAATAAATATAAATAAATGATCATAACGCCCACAATGTGCGTTTTGTGTGCGAGCCTTTGTCGAAGTTTATGAAAGTGTGGTGTACATCAAGGGAGGCAATCGTGTGCATTCTCGACTTGTCATTTCATCACCCCAAACATTCGCAGGTGAAAAGGAATGATTTTGAAATATTTCAGTTACTGGGAGAAAGGCAACGAGTTCGATGTGGTGTCTTTGCTATATAAATACAGATGTGGTTTGGGAACAATCCTTTTAGAACGCTGAGCTTTCTCAGTCAATCTCTATGAAAAAAAGGCACACCATTTCTTTAGCGGTAAAGGTCTTTTACCAAGCAGCCTGTTTGCACTGGAGCTCAAAGAAAGTTTGTGGTTAGTCGGTCGCTTTCCGTGCTTGGAGTTGCAGGTTCAAGCTTCGGATCCCGTACTTCTCACTCGATCTTTTACATCGGTGCCATGGGTAGTTCTCCACAGTTGGTGACAGTGTGGACGTTGTTTCGTGCGTTCTTATTCGAACTTATTAACTTACTAGGATGGGGGTGGGGGGGGGGGGGGTGGACGTGAGATGTGATTCATGGGTGATTGATCAAAAAAGAATGGGAGAATAGTGTAGCGCTCGAGGCATTAAGTCATTTACCAATATCCTGGTTGGTCCGGATCTCTTACTATCGGGATAAATCGGTCAATTTCTGTGCTGTGGGTCGTAATTTCAGCTCCTGCACTTTTCTCTCGATCTGTCATATTGGTGCCGTGACTGGCCCTGAGCCGTTAGTGACAATCAGGACGCCGTTTCAAGCGTTTGGGGAGAAACTTACTAACTTGGATTAGAAAATTATAAAGTAGTGTATAAAGTAGTGTAGCCATTGAGGTATAGAGGCCATTTTCTCACCAGCCTCGGCCCACACATTTCTCTCGAGAGAGTTTCAAATATATGTTTGTGGGTTAACTTGTAAATCAGCACCTTAGCTCCACAAATATTCCCTGACAGTCTTTAGGTTCCGCCCTACATTCCGCAATGTTACACGGGAGGAAATTCTATTCTTGCGTTTCAGTGTGATTTTTGCATTTTGACGTAACAAACAAACGTAAATTTGGTTGATAAAATTGTAATAGGAGATCAGTTGTTACCTTAAAACTGTCACCCTACAAGTATTATAACTCATCACTAGTAACTAACTTCGAATTGACAAGGTGAAAGGACAAATAATACGGATGCCAACAGGTAAATACGACAGATTGACAGAACTGAAATGAAGTGGTTTTGCTGCTATGATTAACAGTTGCGTAGATAGGATTCTGTAATAGGCAGTGTCTTAGTCATTTCTGATGAAGCCAAACGTGATATTTGGAAAGGCCGTCGAGGGGTGGAGGGGGGGGGGGGGGGTGTATCCGCGGCTTCCATTTGTCCTAACTAGTAACCTCCGGTAGTTATCCAACCCTTCCACTTCCCCACAGGGACGTGGAAGGAGGAGATAACGACCGGAAATCCTAGTTAGGACTAACTCCCATGTGCCCCAGAAAATTTGGAAAAATCCAGTGCTCTAAGAGCGATTTTGAGGCATTCACAGCGTGTGTAGCCCTATATTGGAGACCATTTTAGGGCTTTATATTATGTGAAAGTTACATTGGCCCACTGTTTGTTTGGGAGGGGACCGCAAAAAAAATCTAGAGCACCATGGCCCTAAGCCCCTCACCCCACCCACTGGCTACCCCACTGCTGTACTAAAAAAATAAACTAACAAAACAAAACGTTCCCGCTCGAAAGTATCACGATACACCATGGTAAATCATGGTCCCAAAACACCACGGTAAATCATCATGGTTTACTATAAAAAGTATCGCGGAACTTTTTAGAAGAATTAGTTTAACCCTTTATCTAACGTATCGAAAAAAATGCAATTGGTGTTTATCGCAAAAACCGCTGTTTATGTTTTTTAATTTTTATTCTTACCTCAAAAACACAACTTAGATAAGATAAGATAAGTTTATTCAGCAAAAACACCAAGGACAGGCAGAATGCATGATATGCATAACATTAACAATAAACGTAACGATAATACACAGATACATTTTGATACTAAATGATAGTATTAACTGTTGTTGTAGTATGTCATACACAGAATTAGCCGTTACCGGCAACCACGTCACGATTGGTGATGGAGCTTCAGCTCGCGTCGTTTAAAGAATAGCAGGATCATATTACAGATGATGTTACACAGCCTGGGATCATTATTTTCCATCAAGAATATGATTTTTTCCTCTGTTTTTCAAGCTCTAATCTGTGAAAAACGCTATTTCGGATAAATCCATATTGTGCACATTCCATCACGAAATGCAGTTCAGTTTCTACCGCTCCCGAGACACATGATCTGCAAAATCTTTCGTCTACGGGAGTCGAAGGCTGCACATGTCTGACCTTTTCGATCATTAGACAATGATTACTGATACGTAATCGAGTAAACATAATTTTTGCTTCAGGCGATGCGGTGTTTGTTAAGTACGTTTCTTGGGTGCAAGCGTTCTTGAATTGTCTATACGTTCTCAGAATATTTAATCCCTTTTTCTTATTATCGTCATGACTATTATTATAAAAGGCGTCGCGATGAAGGTTTTGTAGTTTCTCTTTAACTTTATTAAAGTCATGTGGGTGGAGTAGTGGTTTGTTATTTACAAGAACTTCCCGATATTTCAGCCACATGAATCTGGCTGTAAATATTTTTCGGCTTCTAACCGAGCATCCAGTAATAATTTAGACGACGGAGATTGAAATAATTTTGACATAAATTTTACAGGTTACATCTTTGCGTCAGTATATAATGGATATTGTCCAAGTTCAGCTCTAACTGCGTGATTGGATAATTTTCTGTTTACGTCAAGTATAGACTTGTAGAATTGAAGTTGTACACGTTCACATGGGGTGGTATCAAATTTGATTTCATTTATCTCAGAAGCCCAGAGTTCACTTCCATACATAAGGATGGGTTTTATTAGAGAATCGAACAATTTTAACAAGATGCCAATAGAGGGCGACCATTTCTTCTGAAAGGTATTAAATAAGCTATGTAAGATCTTTAACCCCTTCAGTCTAAGCTCCCTTTGGGCGATTTGTAATTTACCATTGGGTGAGAAAACAAGTCCAAGGTACGTATATTCGGGAGTATAGTCGATTGTTTGTGTGCCGATCTGGAATTTAGGAAGATTAGTCTTTTTTGAGAATTGAAAAGGATGACCTTTGTTTTATCAACATTAACTATCAGTTTATTTTCATCGCAATATTCGGTTAATCTGTTTAGTGCGTTTTGGAGTCCATGTGGAGTGTCCGAAAAAAGGGCTAAGTCATCAGCAAACAAACGATGATTTAGTTGTGAATCATTAATGGTGATAGGGGAGCAGTCGTCATTAAAGCATAAGCCCAAGTCATCAATGACAATTTTAAAAAGTGTCGGCGAGACAACACAGCCTTGCCTTACGCCGGTGGTCGATAACCGGAGTGGTCCTATACCCCGGGTGGATTTTACGTGGTAGTAACTTGCCTCTTACATAGATTGCAGAACTTGAAATATATTATTGCACACACCTAATCGTTCCAGTTTTTCGAACAGACGGGGCCTATTTACTGTGTCGAACGCCTTCTTAAAATATAGATACACCTCATACAACGGCTTTTTTAATACCTTGTATTTGTTGATGATTGTTTTAAGAATAAAAGCACTATCTATTGTACTTCCTCCCGCCCTAAATCCGAATTGGTTCTCGCTTATAAGATTGTTGTCTTCTAGGAAGGCATTAATCCTCTCGTTTATCACCTTTTTAATAATTTGCCTGGGGCGCGGTGGCTCAGTTGGTAGAGGTGCAGGCTGCAAGCCGAGAGGTCCTCGGTTCGAATCCCACCTGCAGCAACCGCGTTGTGTCCTTGGACACTTCAGTCTCATTGCCCACGTGGGGCCACGGTGACATTGAGTACGAAGGCGTACTGCACGTCGATGGTGCACCTGTCTTCAACCAATGCTAACCCTGCTTGTGTGGAGTTGGTATGTTGGGGAGATGACAGTAGCTCGCCTTTGCTCGGTGGTTCTCTCCGGGTACTCCGGCTTCCTCCACCCGTAAAACTGTCACGGTCATGGTTAGCCATTGTGCAGAAATATATGCCATTAAACACCAATACATAAATAATAATGTGTTTAACGCGCTATTCACAGCAATAGCTCTATAATTGGCTGGATCGTGACGGTCCCCCTTTCTGTATATTGTTGTCAAAACAGATTTGCTCCAGTCGACAGGGTAGTGATGAGACTGCAATATTTGATTGAATAATTTTGTCAAATGATCTATGATATACGGCGCTAGGCTTTTCAGAAGTTCATTAGAAATGTTGTCATCGCCTACAGCTTTTTTATTTTTAAGTTTCTTTGTGGATTTGAGTATTTCGGTGGCCGTAATTGAATCGTTATTTAGGGAATATTGGGTTTGAACCATCCCCACTGAACTTGTTCTAATGAACGGTGCGTTTTGTGGTTGACACAACCGAGTACTGAAGTAATCAACAGCTCGATCTGGATCTAGGTGGTTTTCCACAACACTATTTGCGCGCAAGGTCCTAATAGCCTGCCAGTATGCTTTCGGATCAGTTGTCTTTAAATTGTCGAGTTTGTCATACAGTTCCGTGAAGTGAAGTTTTGACTTTTTTTGTTGCTTTCTTGTACGCTTTTTTAGCATAGAAGAAATTTTGGATGAGAGAAGTGTCAAACGGATTTTGTTTGAGAAAAGTCAAGGCACGTTTCAATGAAAATTTCAGGTCTTTGCAGTCCTGATCAAACCATTTCCGTTTGGACCTCTTTTTCTTAGGGGAATGGGTAATTCGTTTTGTTGCATATGTGTTTACGTCGGCTATAATCTCGCGAAAGTCCCAAATCGCGTTTTCTGTACCATCTTTGATATTTGGGTATGTCTTCATCATAAATCGCTGTGTTTTAATTTGCAGATCGCGGTTGCAGATTGATTGTCTAGCCTTTCCTGCGCTATCGGGTAGCCATCTTTGCCTGAATGATGGTTTTACATAGACATATTTAGTATTCACAATTTTACTGATAATACTTGTGTATTTTAAGTGCAGACTAAGTTGACAGTGGTCTAAATATTCGGTTGGCGATTTCACACAAAAGTAGTCTACATCTGAAAAATGCTTATCTGATATTATAATGTAGTCTACAACACTGGCACCATTATACTGATAACTTGTAAAGTTCCCCATATAATCCCCAGGAATTCTGCCATTAATTATTCTCATTTTGGTAGCCCGACACATGGCAAGAAGTTGTTGCCCATACGTGTTTGTTCGTTTATCTAGGCTTTGTCGTTTTTCACATTGATCAATTGTATAGGAGTCAGGGAGGGGGAGGTGCTTGTCGCTGTCATCTGTAATATAATCCGGCAGTTCTCCAGTGCGTGAATTACAATCTCCTCCCATAATGATTAGATCGTTTTCCCCACACTGCTTAAGTTTTTGCTCGAGGTTTCCGTACACAGAATCCAGTTTTTCTCGTGATTGCCAAAATGTTGAGTTAGATGGAGGAATATAAACTGAGACAAAAACAACTGTTGCATTCATATTAAATATTTCCCCATCAAATTCTACCCACAACACTAGACCATCGATGGAATCAGATTTTCGAAAGAATGGTTTATATTTATCAATATAGTAAAACGCAACACCGTCCCGGTTAGACTTGGTGCTGTTGCGGCACATATCTAGACCTGTATAACCCGGCAACGTGATGCCAGTTGTTTTACAATGCCAAGATTCGGACAAACATATAAATTCATACTTGTTTAAAAGGGAGATGAATTCAGGGTCATATAGCTTGTGTACGAGACCCTGAACCTTCCAGGCTGTATAGGCTATTTTCTTTTTACTTTCTCTCAAGTTTCCTACACACATACTCTTAACAGAAAAAACAATTTACACAACCGTGCGTTAATTAAAGGCTATAGGAACACTGAGAACCGAACATAATAATTATGAGTGAACACTGGCACCCCCCCCCCCCCCCCCCACACACACACGCACACATACACAGTAGAGGCATACATACGCGCGCACACACAGGCGCGGGAATTTACACTCTTGTGATTGGGACACCAAGTCTACATGACAGATAACTATAACGGTGACAGGGCTTTATTTAAGTCTGTCCTGTGAGTAAAAAAGTAGCGTTGATTGTTAAATGGTCATGGTGGAAATATTGTACAGTGCAATGTTCACTTTACGAAATCAAATTTAGAAGATGGACTACCATCAGACTACCGGAACCCGGAATATAAAAAAGGCGTGTTTACAGTCCAAGTCCCTGTATAGTCGGATGGATAATTGCTTGTTCAAACAAGCACGAATGCACAATTGTCCAGTTGACCATTTCAGTGCTAAAGCTTGAATGAGCAATCGTCCAATTAACCATTTCCGTGCCTAGGCGAACAAACAAAAGCCATAATGCATGAAGGGCGGTATTAAAATGAGAGGAGTTTGAACTAAATTAGAATAATCGCCATGCTCAAGTTTATGTATTTCAGAATATTACATAGTTGTTGGCGAACAAAAGAGATGTCCCAGTCCATACATTCTCTGCTATTCTAATGGCAGTGATAAAAATGAGCCATCGGTGGATCTTTATCTCCTTCCGAGAGAATCTTCTTTTCAACAAACTTCCTACTTTAGATTTTGATGCAACTGTGTTGTATACATCATGTGTCTGTAAGTCTACATATTGGGTTATAACAGGTAGGGACGTAGGAACAGGAGGCAGGGGGGGGGGGGGGGGGCAACGAAAAAAAAACAAAAAAAAACAGGAAACAACTAACTTTTTCTAGAAACGGGCTAAAGTATCTTTACAAATATTTTCACACCACAACACCCCCAGCACTACAGAACAGGGGGCCATTTAGGCTCCACTTGAGTCACCTGTATTTGTTTTGTGTTCCCGTCATTGCAGTCTTATTTGTGAATTATCTGGAAGGGGTGTCCAGACTCTTTTCTCTGAAGATGCAACCGTGGATACCCCTCATATGATTCGTCTCTTCGACGGTCTCTAAGGTCAGGGAAAGCGCGCGTTTGTTTGTTTTGTTTTTTTCAACTGTATTAAAAAAAATTTCCTCCCGAATACACACTCTTGTCTTTCTTTTCGCACTGAATGAGAAACAACCCGGACGAATAGCTGCATACATGACGTTCGATTAGTGAAAGGTGTACTGAACTGGAGACAAATGGACGCTATGGGGTCTTCCTTATCAAATTCTATTTGGGGGGGGGGGGGGGGGGGGGTAATGCGTGCTTCCGGGTCCTCCGCCCTCCATAAATATATTGATAACTTTCCGAATGGCGAAAATGTCGAAACAATTAACACTTTTACCTTACACGTTTAGAAAATGACACTTGCAAAAACATATTGTATAATTAAATATTTCAATTTATTGGCTCCAAAATATAGCTTATGACCCATCAGTGGAACGATCTCACCGAGCTCGTGTTCTAACGATGGGTCATATAAGCTATGTTTTGGACGCAGTACTTAACAAATACGGGGTTATAGGTAATCGCGGCTTCCTAATTTGTTTTGTTTTCATGGTAACAGATTAAATTTCATGACAGTTTCAAAGAATACGGGTAATCAGTATACAACTCTGTCAGTTATTTGCATACCAAATTACCGTAGATTGCTTTGGGTAGGCTGGAGGTTACTCGTACGCTACCACCAATTGTCGCCGTGAAAACTGAATTAATAAAACCGAATCATATTAAGTAATTGTGCGTAGGGTGGATACTTAATTTACTGATTAATAACCCTTCATTCGACCGATACCGCCGATCTCATTTCTTGTGAGTTTTTTTTTCTTCTGCTTTAGTGCAGAGACATGCGCGAAAATCTATTAAATGTTTTATTGAGAAATCGCTGCTCATTGTATTTGAATTCGTTGTCAAATCCATTGAGGGATATATCACAGATACAATGGCCGCAGGGTGGCGGAATCAGAGGGGGGGGGGGGCTGAAGCCCCCACACCCCTACTTTTTGCAGGGCCATGTTTTTTTGTATGAATATATTTTAACACAACTAATGACTGGTGATGGTGAAACAAGGGGCCAGCTATGTTTCTCTCGTACTAGTTCAGTTTCGATGAATTTCGGATCATTTTTTGCAGTAAGTGGCAGCAAACGCTAAAATGTATACAGTCTGTTAAAAAATCGGTTAACTGAAGTAGAGCGTAATCTTACAGACATACAAGTACCAACTCCACCCGCAGACAAGATAATCCACAGACAGTATAATTGCTGTTAACGTCTGGTAAAGCGTACAGGTGAGGTCTTCTTATCAGCTTTGGTCGTTACGACCAAAGTTGATAAATAGACCTCACCTGTATGCTTTACCGACGTTTTTTTTAACGGCTCTCAAAGTGTGAAATCTTTCAAATACATCTGAAAAATCTCAAAATATATCCGCTCAGATGGATGGAAATGGGGGTTTTGGGACCCTGAAATTTAAACTTTTCGTACGACAGCGGCCGAACCATGGTCGGTCCGTCATACCGACGACCATCCATCGCCCGATCCAGCACCACCCCCACCCACCCCCCCCCAACCCCCCACACACACTTTTTTACATGGCCATGATTTTTTGTATGAATATATTTTAACACAACCAATGGCTGGTGAAACAAGGGACCTGCTATGTTTCTCTTGTACTGGTTCAGTTTCGATGGATTTCGGATCATTTTTTGCAGTAAGTGGCAGCAAACTCTAAAATGTATACAGTATGTTAAAAAATCGGTTAACTGAAGTAGATCGTAATCTTACAGACATACAAGTACCAAATCCACACCCAGACCAGATAATCCACAGGCTGTATAATTGCTGTTAACGTCTGGTAAAGCACACAGGTGAGGTATTTTTATCAGCTCTGGTCGTTACGACCAAAGCTGATAAATAGACCTCACCTGTATGCTTTACCGACGCTTTTTAACGGCTCTCAAAGTGTGAAATCTTTCAAATACATCTGAAAAATGTCAAAATATCCGCTCAGATGCATGGAAATGAGGGTTTTGGGACCCTGGAATTTAACATTTTCGTACAATAGGCCGAACCATGGTCGGTCCGTCATACCGACGACCATCCTCGCCCTATCCAGCCCCCCCCCCCCCACACACACACACATTTTGAAAATCGTTCCACCGCCCCTGGTCCCGATTCAATACCAAGACCAAGAATACCAACATTCTCATACAATTTTGATTCAAAAAAGGGCTAATCAACAGACATTCGCCAGTAGTAATAGGATGCTGCATTCGAACTTAAAACAGGAGCGTAGGAACCGGGGGTCACGAGGGACAAGGCCCAACCTTTTTCTACAAACAGTAGAGAGAGGGATGGAAAGTTTGTGCCAACCTTTTCTTCACTAACTCGCTATAGAAATCTTATTGGTGATTAGTATGAACAGGGTGCGCAGACTCTGTACACTCAAGATGTAACCAGAGATTCCCACGTTTGATTTGTCTCAACAACGGACATCATAGTTGAGAATAATGCACATATTTTCGGTTAACAAATTTACCCATCGAAATTTGTTAAATGAGGTGCCAATAGCATGCATTTTTCTCAGAGTAGATGTGTGTGAGACCCAAACATAGCTTCCTGTAATGTATTCCTGCCATACCATTTGGGCACATGGGCTACCAGAGATATATCGTCCTTTGGGTGCAATAAGGTGCCATTTGCAATGCTACAAGCATTGCAGATGGCACCTTATTGCACTCAACGGACGCTATATCAGAGTGTGGGTACCCTTGTTCGACCGTTCCCACCACCAGGGCCACCACCAAGTTCAAAAATGATTCTACGTGTCCGGTCAAGAAAATGGCCCAACTCAAAATCTAATATATAAATGCGAATGTCTGTATCGCTCGCTCTCTCTATCTTTGTTCCGGATGAACTCCTCCGTTTCTCGACCGATCGATCTCAAATTTTGTATACGGGGGTAATTCGTCCCTGCGAGTAACATGGGATGGGTGCCGTGCCCGTGTGGGGTGACTTTGACCTTGAAATGGATGACCTTGACCTTTTATTTCGAAAACGGCTGGGCCGATCGGTCTAAAATTTCATATGTGCGGGTATATTTACCCATCGATCATTTTGACTTTATCGGGGTGCCCGTGCGGGGTGACCTTTTATTTCTAAAACGGCTGGGCCGATCGGGCTAAAATTTCATATGTGCAGGTATATTAACCCATCGATCATTGTGACTTCACCTGGGTGTCCGTGTGGTGTGACCTTGACATTCAAGCTGGTTTTAAAGAACCTTGACCGTTTCTCGACCGATCGATCTCAAATTTTGTACACGGGGGGGGGGGGGGGGGGGGGGGGGGAATTCCTACCTGCCAGTAACATGGGATGGGTGATGTACCCATGCGGGATGACCTTGACCTTGAAATTGATGACTTTGACCATTTATTTCGAAAACGGCCGATCGGGCTAAAATTTCATATGTGCGGGTATATTGACCCATTGATCATTTTGACTTTATCGGAGTGTCAATGACGTCAGGCTTCTGATATAACCATCTTCTCCCGCGCAACGCCGGGTATTCACCCGCTAGTACTAAATAAACGTATTATAGAGCAGCGGGTCATATTGTTTCTAAGTCTCATATAACATCTAATTACTAGTGGAGGATCGTGGTGGTTAAATCATTTTCACCTTGCCAGCTATTTGTATGATTAGAAAAATAAACTTCCAGTAAACTTATGCACAGCGTGTGTATAAAGTAAATAAGTAACACACAAGGTGGTATGCAACATGGCATACAGAAAGCATTTCTATCGGGATATATTATTCGTGTAGTTTTATATTTGACCTTTTAACCCCCCCCCCCCCCCCCCTCCAATTGGCTTTGGAACACGGAAAATACGAAAGGAATTATAGAGAATTTCTCAGTTACAGTCCTCTGAAAGTAAAGTCTTTTCCACTGGTGCACTTCTCGCGAAAATGGGTATGCGTTGTCCCTTCGTCCCCAGCTTCTGGGCATGGTGGCATCTACTCCCCTTCCTCCGCTTCCGGCGCCCTTGTTTGGAAGCAATCAGTAAAAAAGAGTAGTGAACTTTGAGTGGCGATTTTTGTGAACAACGGGGATGGGGGGGGGGGGATGGGGGGGGGGGGTAGGACGTGGCCGTTACATTATGTTATGGGTTTACCGTTTATCCGACCAGGGGCAACTGCGTTGTGTCCTTGGGCAAGACACATAATTCCGACTGCCCACATGGGGACACGGTGGCAGTGTGTACTATGGCGTACTGTGCCTCGACAGTATACTTGCTTTCAACTATAACGGTAACCCTGCCTGTGCATAGTGAGTGCGTTGGGTGGTCTGACAGTTACTCACCGATGCTCGGTGATTCACTCCAGGCACTCTGGCTTCCTCCACCCGTAAAACTGTCTGGCACGAGGTGATCATGGCTGTCGAATGAGACGTTAAACTCAAATAAATAAATAAATAATACAGGACGACATTTGCAAAAAAATGTATTGAATAACTTATGATTTTCATTTTTATCTAAAAAAACCCATAGCTTTTGACACCTCAGTTGAGCTTAATTATTTCATTCCAGTGGAGTGTTATAAGATATGTTTTTGAGATGAAAATATAATAAAATGTTAAGGTCATACAAAATAAATTAATTGATTCTCATGCATTTGTTTTCAAATCAGTGAGAGAGAGAGCGTTTTCATTTTAATTTTTATTTTTCTTTTGCAAAAAGTGAGCAAACATGGAGAGGATTTCGGCTGTCTTTTTACACACAGAAATATAGAAAGTGCATATTTATACAAATAACTTCATTTTTATGCCCCCGACTGAAGTCGGGTGGCATTTAGTGATTGAAGTGTGCGTGTGTCCGTGTGTGTGTCAGTGTGTCCGTGTGTGTGTGTCCGAGCCAATAACTCGAAAACTGTTAGGGCCATAGTCATCAAACTTCACACAATTATAAAGGACCATGGGAGGATGTGTCACCCACCATAGGCGGGTTCGTACCTTCAAGGTCAAGGTCACATTCCAAGGTCACGCTAAAAATCTGTCAATATTCGTGTCTCAGCCATAACTCAGAAACGAATGATAGTACAATTGTTAAACTTTCTACAAATGTTAAGAACAGTCAGAAGGTGTGTCGCGTATAATAGTTTCCGCCGCATCTGCAAGGTGAAGGTCACAATTGACCTTCATATGTTCAGGGTCACAAATCGTGTCTCAAACATAACTCCAAAACTATTAGGGCAACAGTCATCAAACTTCACACAATTATAAAGGATCATGGGAGGATGTGTCACACACCATAGCCAGGTCCGTACCTTCAAGGTCAAGGTCACATTTCAAGGTCACACTAAAAATCTGTCAATATTCGTGTCTCAGCCATAACTCAGAAACGAGTCATAGTACAATTGTTAAACTTTTTACAAATGTTAAGGACAGTCCGAAGGTGTGTTGCGTATAATAGTTCCCGCCGCATCTGCAAGGTGAAGGTCACAAGGGGGTGGGGGGGGGGCATATGTTACCTTAGTAACATTCTTCTTGTTAATTTGAAAAATGATACATTCCTCTAAAAACAAAATACGTACTGCAATTCAAAGGCTTCATATTCTTTCGATGCTCTTCATATCATCTTTGAAGTAAAAGTATTTAATCTATGAGGATTTGCCTCGTTACAATTTATGGGAGAGTGCCTATAGGCACCAGGCCTGCAACCACGGGGGGGGGGGGGGACATTTTCGCCCCCCTAGAAAAATTTCAGACACTGTTTTTCAATTTTCACCATTTTGATCCATTTTACCTACCAGTGAATTAACTCAGAGTTGTGAATTTACACCTGTAATTACATTGAATATAATCCCATAACTGAGTCTCTATTGTTATATTTGAGGTGTTTATTCAACACACAGATTATACACAACTGTGACAATACGAAACATTAACTAATTAACAGTAGAGATTATCTGTCTTCAATAGCAGGTTAAATTTCAAGTGATGAGTGGTTACTGGTAATTGAAAGTAGGAGAAATGCTCTCGCAAACAGAGGCTTTCCATGGGACAAAGACAGGAAATAGATCCTTTTAATGCCAAATTTTAAAAAATTTTACACGCCGGGTGGAACCATGGTCGACCCGGGGCACATGTGCTTAGCAAAGAGTATCCAAATTAGTGGAATTTAGTCACTTTGAGGAGGTCGAGGGGGTGGGGGGGGGGATAAAATGATTCTGAATGGTCCTTCAAAAGTTAGTGGACAGAAATAAAAAATTGCAAATAATGAATCTTGTTATTTGAGCAGTAAAAATCAAACTTTTTGGGGTATGTTGAAGCAGGAATTGATCCTTCAGAAGACAGGAAATTACTCCTTTTAATGCCAAATTTTAAAAAATTTCTTCCATGCCAGGTTGAACCATGGTCGACCCGTCACACATGTGCTTGGCACGGTGTATCCCAATTAGTGGAATTTAGTCACTATTGTGGGGGGGGGGGGGGGGGGGGGGTAAAATGATTCTGGATGGTCCTTCAAAAGTTAGTGGACAGAAATAAAAAAAAAATGCAAATAATGAATAATGGTCGACCCGGGGCACATGTGCTTAGCAAAGAGTATCCAAATTAGTGGAATTTAGTCACTTTGAGGAGGTGGAGGGGGTGGGGGGGGGATGAAATGATTCTGAATGGTCCTTCAAAAGTTAGTGGACAGAAATAAAAAATTGCAAATAATGAATCTTGTTATTTGAGCAGAAAAAATCAAACTTTTTGGGGTATGTTGAAGCAAAAATTGATCCTTCAGAAGACAGGAAATTACTCCTTTTAATGCCAAATTTTAATTTTTTTCCAGGCCGGGTTGAACCATGGTCGACCCGGCACAAATGTGCTTGGCACGGTGTATCCAAATTAGTGGAATTTAGTCACTTATTGTGTGTGTGTGTGTGGGGGGGGGGGGGGGGATTCTGGATGGTCGTTCAAAAGTTAGTGGACAGAAATTAAAAAAAACAAACAAATAATGAATCTTGTTATTTGTGCAGAAAAATAAAACTTTTTGGGGTATGCTGAAGTAGGAATTGATCCTTCGGAAGACAGGCAATTGCTCCTTTTAATGCAAAATTTTAGGGTATGTTAAAGTAGGAATTGATCCTTCAGAAGACAGGAAATTGCTCCTTTTAATGCCAAATTTTAAAATTTTTCCATGCCAGGCCGAACCATGGTCGGCCCGGAGCACATGTGCTTGGCAAGATGTAGCCAAATTAATGAACTTTAGTCACTTGGGTGGGGGGGGGGGGGGGGGGCTAAAATGATTCTGGATGGAAAAATGATGGGATTATGTCCAGGTTGGGGAGGTGTCCTCCCCCCACACCTAAATGGCCCGCAGCCCCCCCCCCCCCCCGATGCCCGACCCTGGTTGTAGGCCTGATAGGCACTCTCCCATAAATTGTAATATGGCAAACATATTGGAGATGCAACTAAATAAATATGCATCAATCAAAAAATATAAAAAAAAATTGGGTCTCACTCAATTTGTACTAAAATTTGAAGACACTGAAACGCAATAAAAATGTCCAATGAGGGGGTTCAAATTCAATGAGGGATTGCCTGAGAATCAAAACACTTGTTAGCCTAATGGCGAGTGTTGCAAATAGCACTGATCGCTTTTTGTATATTGCGAAGGAGAGGGATTAAAGTTGTATTCCTTGCTCACCCAGTTAGACGCCATGTTTGCTATCTGTTGAGGTTTTTTTAATTAATTATTAAGTTGATTGATTTAGAACTGATTGATCAGCGTTTTCTTCAACATGATCTGAAACCGGAGTATGAAAAACCGCTTGGAACAGTCATTGGATCCAACTATATAACAATTCTAGCAGCCATATAAAAATGTGAAATATATTTATGATTACGTCCTATTTTGTGAGTACATTTTATTTCATTATAAAGTTCATTTGAACTGTTTCTTAAAATAATATTTGATTCTCAGCAGCTTGAAGTGGTGCAGATAGCTTTTTTCCGTTGGCTGGGCGATATCATAAAATTTCCTTCATAATTTTGGCTCATGGTGACGCATTGCATCCTGAATTTCTATCTGTTTTGGGACAACTAATATAAGCAACATACTTTGCCATTATCAAATATTTTATTGTGTGTCATCTGTTTGTTATCTTAGTCGAATCAGATCGAGAGACCATATGTTCGATGATAACCCGTGTGATCTGCGTTCTGTCGTTTGGCACAGCACTTGATTCCAGTTGCCCAAGTGGGAGCACGATGGCGCAGTGTACTAAAGCGTACTGCACGTCAAGAGTGTCAGAGCAAAGCCAGCCTAAATATAGGGGCAAGGGGCCTCATATATAAAGATATTGTAAGTTCAAAAGATATTCCGCATCAAGGCAAAAAACCGACGTGAATTGCACTTCTCTGTGAAGCTGGACATGAAAAAACACACGTGGTGTGTACCCATCTTCAGCGCAGGGACCCAGGGGAGAAACGGTATGTTAGATAAGGTCTAATCTCATTTAATTTATACAATAGTCGCGAGTCTTACGAGACGTAATCGGTTGGTGGCAAGATATCGTCACGGCCAATTGAGAAACGAGATTATAAAAAGATAGAAATGTCTGTCGCGTCGTCACCTGATCATTAGTATAGCAATGAGTGGCAGGAACGAATCGGTTCTCTCGACAAGTGAAATCACCGTTAAGTCACGCGCGAGATGACTTGTATTGATTCTGCCTCGATATACGTCATCCCCCACCGTTTTGGCAGATGGACAGATGAGCGTCTGTCCACCTGACAGTTTAGGGTAAAAAGTATATATACCTTGAAGAGCAGAGCATTAGACACACACTTGGGGTCACACACACGTTGGTGAAGTCCAGGGCGGGTGGACTCTGTTTCCTGGCATAGGGGTACCTTCGATCACAGGACCCTGAAACGGCTGGAATCGCTAGACAGGTCATTCCACGACTGATTTAGCTTAAGGTTGATAGGCGGCTACCGTGCCAAATTCGTTGAGAAGGAAAAACCAAGGTGAAACGTTAAAGTTTAGATTGTCGAGTAGCAGGTATCAGCCTGCACTAGTCAGAAGTGTAGGTTAATTGTATTGTGCGTATTAACCCAAGGTTAATCGGTGTGAGTGACAATTTCGCCCTAGCACGAAAAGAGGCATTTGTGAATCGTGAATTCAACCAGGAACAGTGAACATTTCAATAGGACTTTCACGGAGGACTTTCAAAAAGGCCACATAAGGTATGAGTAGACAATATCTGACCCAAATCAGAAGTACGGTGGCTTTATAGATGACAAACATTGCTGGTCGGAACCCTCCGACAGCCAGAGGTACAGTTACGAGCAGACGTTGACATTTGAGCCTAAGCGGGTGAAGCTCTTATGTCGAGCTCACGGTAATAACATTTCAGATTTGTGAAGCTCTTACGGCGAGCTCTCCGTAACATAATTCCAGATTTGTGAAGCTCTTATGGCGAGCTCACGGTAGTAACATTTCCAGTGTGTAGACTATAGTGCCAGTACAGGGCTATAGAATGACTATATAATTGTTGAGAATTATTTAACCCTAGCAACCCATTTTCTGTGAAAAGAATCGAATTGTTGATTGTTGAAATATTGAAACGGCTTTATTTTTATGTGTAAATAAAAGAATCGTTGTTACTTAAAGTCATTCTTTCCATTACACAGCCTGAAGTGATTAGGAATCACACCTAACGGAAATCGAACCTATTTCAGGCCAATTTGGCAGAGAAGGAATCACGGCGTCGGTCTAACTCAGCTCCCAGCGCCGAGTTCGCGACACTTGGATTCCGACCCTCCACGTTGGTCTAATTTTCCCGCAATTTCATCAGCGGGACTAAATAACCCAACGTCAGCCCAGGCCTTACGGGGCCTCAGGTGTTCTGACATGATTGGCGAGCGCTAACCAGGATATGTCTAAAAGGTAAAAAAATGGCTATATGGAAATTTTGTTTTATTTTAACGGCGGTTCTGTGTATTTTTGACGCGTTCGGTCAGCTGATGCCGTCCAAGGGTTTAATATCGCAATACATTAGTCCCCAAGAGGATACTTAGTAGCCACTATAACTGCGGTAGGTTTCAGAATATTTAGGGCGTTTAATTACGTTAAATTACACAGGTAAATTAGGATTAATTGCCATATTTTTTTTCTTTCTTTCTTTTCCTTCTTCATTCTTTCTGACGAGTGTTGAAGATAGAAAGGAAAAATCAAAATGGATGTTGTTACACCCCTCGCCCAACTGGTATCATTAGGCAAGGAAATGGGCCTTGAGGGGGCCGAACTTCATAAGTTCGTTAAAGATGAGCAGAAACGTGAGGCTAAGGAGATTGCCTTACGTAATGACGCAAGGGAGAGAGAAGCCCAATTAGAACGAGAGCGTGAGAAAGGCGCAAGAGAGGCGTGGGAGAGAGAAGCCCAATTAGAACGAGAGCGTGAGAAAGACGCAAGAGAGGCGAGGGAGAGAGAAGCCCAATTAGATAGGGAGGCAAGAGAGAGAGAGAGATTCAATTAGCCAGGGAGGCAAGAGAGAGAGAGATTCAATTAGCAAATGAGGCGAGAGAGAGGGGGGAAGCCCAATTAGCAAGGGAGGCAAGGGAGGCAGAACGAGAGCTCGAACAACAGAGGCACAAGAGAGAATTAGGGCTCCTGAGAGCAAGGGCCGATGTGGAGAATGAAAGTCGGCGCTCAGGGGACGGGAGTGCAGGGGTAGCAATTCATGCCCCATGCCCCCACCTCGCTCATTTTAATGAAAACACGGATGACTTGGACTCGTACTTGGAGAGGTTCGAGCGTTTTGCCTCCAGTCAAATGTGGCCAGAAGACACATGGGCTATGTGCTTGAGCCCTTTGTTGTCAGGTAAAGCCCTCGAGGCTTATACCAGTATGCCTCCTGCACTTCTTAACGACTACAGTGAGCTGAGGAATGCCATCCTTCGGAGATACCAGCTCACTGAAGAAGGATTCCGGACCAAGTTCCGAGAAATTAAGCAGGAGAAGGGAGAAACAGTACCTCAGTATTTTGCCCGAGCTAGGCGGTACTTTGACCGCTGGACTGATCTCGCAGAAGTGAATGAGCCATATGGAGCCCTGCGAGATCTATTTCTCCGGGAGCAGTTTTTAACTACATGCTCCAAGGAGTTGGGCCTGTTCATCAAGGAAAGGGGTCCGCCCACCTATGATGAGATGGCAACTGTGGCAGAACGCTACATCGAGGCCCACGGTGGGAGTGTAAACGCACCCAAATCGGCTAGGGGTGGGGCAAACGGGTTGGCAATGACCCGTAAGGCAACACTACCCCAATCCGCCTGCGTCGCAGACCAGCCGGAATGGGAGCACTCCCAAGGACACCACTTGTTTTATCCGCAACAAGCGGGGTCATATTGCCAGGGACTGCTGGCAGAAGCAGGTTAGGACCACTGGGAACATTAGACCACCTCAGCAGGGGGCCGGGGACGCAGCTCCAAGGCCTTGGAAGCAAGGTGACCGCGTAGATCCAGGGCAAAGTAGACAGACGGCAGCGTTCTGTCAAACTATCGGTCCAGAACACAGTCCCCCCCGGGAATGTATACAACAGGGAGAATTAAGGCTGGAAGGCGGGGAGATTGTCCCGATAATAAGTGGCATGTGTGAGAGGCTCACAACTTCGCAGGAGAAGGTTAATATGCCAGTGTACCAAGGGTACGTGGGACAAAGGGAGATCCGTCTGCTCCGGGATTCTGGGTGCTCCTCTGCAGCGGTTAGAAGGCAACTCGTTGACGACAAGCAATTGTTGGGTCGTGACCATTTGTGTATTTTGATAGATGGGACCGTTAGAAGGTTCCCCATCGCGAGGATAACTGTGGATACCCCATTTTATTGTGGCGAAGTGGAAGCCATGTGCATTGAATCACCTGTGTATGACCTGGTCATAGGTAATATCCCAGGGGTGAGGGCAAGCCCTGATGAGTTATGGTCCAGGGGTAGGGGACCAAGTGAGGGCCCAACGAGGGCAAAGGAAGTTCAAGCCGGTGGGCAAGGACCCCGGCGGTTGCACTCGGTAACGTACCGAATAAGGAAGGGAAGGTTCCTAGGGGGAACCAATCCGATGGTCCAGGGGATGACCCCTACACAACGAAATGTCGGAAAGTTTCAGGAGGGACGACTCCTGTCCAATTAGGGAGAAGGGGCCGCAGGCGGCCCAGGCTAAACGCCAAACCGCGAGGGAACCCAATGGGGTCATTGGGGAAAGACCCTCAAGCAAATTTATGTGGGGGAGTTGAGCGCCCCAAGAAGTCGGTGTCACCCGTGTGGAGAGGGGAGGCCAGACCTACGCAAATGGCTGGGCAAACTTCCCCAGAATTGAGAGGGCACGGGTCAACAGAAGTTGAGGGTGTTAAAGTGGATGGGACCGTGGACGCCCAGGGGGCCGAGGAAAGGGTCCACAAATCAAAGGAGAAGCATCCTAGGTGGCGGCGACCACGCAGTGAGAGCCGGGGGCGCACAGCGCCCAAGTTACGCAAGACGTCGTCGCAATGGACCGGGGGTCGACAGCACAAGGGCCAAGGACGGCCAGTGTCGTTGGAACGAAAGTAATCGCCGGGACGAGTGAGCCTGGGGGATATAGCGCCAAGGGAAGCTCTTGGGAGTGAGACAATGACAGGGTATTGGGACCCTGGTGGAATACCCGTAGAAATAACGGGGCGAGAAGTAGGAGTGTGTCAAGGGTTACCCAAGAGGATACTGGGAACCGGGCTCCTACCAATGGTCGGTGGTTATAAAGAAGCAATAGTTGGGTGGCTGTGGGCCTGGTGTCTGGGACGGGGGCTCCAGTCACAAATATTTTTGTGGATGAGGTGATGGGTGTCGTAAACCCGGTGTTAAGGTCCGGAAGAAACCTTTTTTTATTTTAGTATTATTATTGCTCTGACTGCTGACTAGAGTTGGTTGTGAGTGCGAATGTGAGATACACTGCCCCGTCCGTCGCGAGTGTGCGTGGACGGGAAGCCTGTGTGTCGAGTTTTGTAAGTGTGGGATGCACAAACCCGGTGTTAAGGCCCGGGGAAACCGCTCTTGTTTTTATTGACGAGAGTTTGTTGGGAATGTGAGGCACACTAACCTCGTCTGTCGCAAAGGCGCGGTCGGGAAATCTGTGTGTTGAATGTGTGAGTGTGTGAGGCACGCTAACCCCGTCTGTCGCAAAGGTGCGGCCGGGAAATCTGTGTGTTGAATGTGTGAGTGTGTGAGGCACAATTTTAATCCCCTGGTTGAGCTTGAGGCTCAACATAATGCAGGGGTCGTTTGCCCCTTCACAAGACATAGGGGAATGGGAGGTGAAGTTACACTCCGTTGGAATTAACCCATCTGACCCAAAGGCGCGGACGGTGTTACTCGTCGGAGTGAGTGCCAAGTGAACTATTTGCAAAATGGGCGAATGTGTATAAAAATGTGTATGTTTCGGTGTAAATATATAGTATTAGAGAAAGAGAGAGTGCTGCAAATCTAAGGATAAGGCTACTCTCCATATGTAAACCCGCAAGACGGGAGCATGTGGTGGCGTGTGGGTCGTGGGAATCGACATGGCCGACGCATGAGCCCCACGACCACTAGGGTACAGTTTTGTAGTCTTGAACATGATGGGTAGATTGTGAAAAGGTGAGAGAGGCGAGCGTGCGTGGCTTTGACCCTTGTGTTTTAAGAGATACACGGGGTGTTTCTCTCGGGAAGGGAGTTGTCAGAGCAAAGTCAGTCTAAATATAGGGGCAAGGGGCCTCATATATAAAGATAGTGTAAGTTCAAAAGATATTCCGCATCAAAACGAAAAACCTACGTGAATTGCACTTCTCTGTGAAGCTGGAAATGGAAAAAAACACACGTGGTGTATATCCAGCTTCAGCGCAGGGGCCCAGGGGAGAAACGGTGTGTTAGATAAGGTCTAATCTCATTTAATTTATACAATAGTCGCGAGTCTTACGAGACGTAATCGGTTGGTGGCAAGATATCGTCACGGCCAATTGAGAAACGAGATTCTAAAAGATAGAAATGTCTGTCGTGTCGTCACCTGATCATTAGTATAGCAATGAGTGGCTGGAACGAATCGGTTCTCTCGACAAGTGAAATCACCGTTAAGTCACGCGCGAGATGACTTGTATTGATTCTGCCTCGATATACGTCATCTCCCACCGTTTTGGCAGATGGACAGATGAGCGTCTGTCCACCTGACAGTTTAGGGTAAAAAGTATATATACCTTGAAGAGCAGAGCATTAGACACACACTTGGGGTCACACACACGTTGGTGAAGTCCAGGGCAGGCGGACTCTGTTACCTGGGATAGGGGTACCTTCGATCACAGGACACTGAAACGGCTGGAATCGCCAGACATGGCATTCCACGATTGATTTAGCTTAAGGTTGGTAGGCGGCTACGGTGCCAAATTCGTTGAGAAGGAAAACCCAAGGTGAAACGTTAAAGTTTAGATTGTCGAGTAGCAGGTATCAGCCTGCAATAGTCAGAAGTGTAGGTTAATTGTATTGTGCGTATTAACCCTTTGAAGCGTCAGACTGATTGCGTTGGGAGTAGTTTGTTTTGCTGTCGAAGCATCGTAATACCGACTGAAGATCGGTGTGAGTGACAATTTCGCCCTAGCACGAAAAGGGGCATTTGTGAATCGTGAATTCAACCAGGAACACTGAACATTTCAATAGGACTTTCACGGAGGACTTTCAAAAGACACATAAGGTATGAGTAGACAATATCTGACCCAAATCAGAAGTACGGTGGCTTTATAGATGACAAACATTGCTGGTCGGAACCCTCCGACAGCCAGAGGTACAGTTACGCGCAGACGTTGACATTTGAGCCTAAGCGGGTGAAGCTCTTATGTCGAGCTCACGGTAATAACATTTCAGATTTGTGAAGCTCTTATGGGGAGCTCTCCGTAACATAATTCCAGATTTGTGAAGCTCTTATGGCGAGCTCACGGTAGTAACATTTCCAGTGTGTAGACTATAGTGCCAGTACAGGGCTATAGAATGACTATATAATTGTTGAGAATTATTTAACCCTAGCAACCCATTTTCTGTGAAAAGAATCGAATTGTTGATTGTTGAAATATTGAAACGGCTTTATTTTTATGTGTAAATAAAAGAATCGTTGTTACTTTAAGTCATTCTTTCCATTACACAGCCTGAAGTGATTAGGAATCACACCTAACGGAAATCGAACCTATTTCAGGCCAATTTGGCAGAGAAGGAATCACGGCGTCGGTCTAACTCAGCTCCCAGCGCCGAGTTCGCGACACTTGGATTCCGACCCTCCACGTTGGTCTAATTTTCCCGCAATTTCATCAGCGGAACTAAATAACCCTACGTCAGCCCAGGCCTTACGGGGCCTCAGGTGTCCTGACAAAGAGTACACACTCCATCAACCGATGCTAACCCTGCTTGTGTGGAATTAGTAAGTTGGAGAGTCCGATAATTACTCGCCGCTATTCGGTCGTTCTCTACGGGTACACCGGCTCCTTTCACAGTAAAAGTGTCCGACTCGATAGAACACACGATAGAACCCTGACTGTTCTTTCTTGATATGAAAGTTTTTATACACAATTGGCCTCTAACCGACACAATCACCCGGCTTCTAACTGAAACTAACAATTTACTTCGCCCGTTTCAGAATTATGTATGTCTAACAAAGCTGAAAGCCTGAGAAAATCATCCGAAGAGTCAGTAATTTTTTTTTTTTTGGGGGGGGGAGGGGGGTAGGGGGTAGGGCGGGGGTGTTTAATCGATGTTATGACAAAGGTTAAAAGATAAAACAAACCCCCATAAAGCGGTTAAACAGGACTACATTACGAATAGTGTTTGCGTTCCCACAAAGGTTTCCCCGAGACCTCGCAAAGAAAACAATGGGTTGGGGGTTGTCCTCCTGATTTTATGGAGACAAAATGTATCATTGTTTGTCACCGAGAACAAAAAGAAAAAACAGGTCCCCACAAAAGCGGCTCAACAAGTCTGGAGGTATGTGTGTGTGTGTGTCCAGCGAATTGGGGGGGGGGGGGGGGTCTGTCTTTCCGACTTTTTGAGAACCCAGGCAATAGTGCTTGCGTTCCCCAAATGTTTTTCGTTGTTTTCGCGATGTCCTCGCAAAAAACATTGGGTTACACACAGAGAAATTTGGGTTCCCCCAGGAACCAAAACTGGTTCTTCAGTTTGTCCTGGTAGGGGAACCAAATTTGGCTCTCCAGTCTTTCACATTAACTTGCCTGTCGGGGTTTCAAGACATTATACAAATTGTAAAATATAAACCCGCGCCAAGCTGACGTTTTAAAGAAGCGAAGAAGCAACGTCTCAAACACATTTTCAATCGTTGCACCGCTCATGCATTAAGTTGCACTACAGCGGCGACTTTTTTTATATATAAACAAGATAGGCAAATCTTTAGGAAATTGCCTGGTTCTGGATCACATGAACATTGTTTGTTTAGGTTCTTCGACGGGTTTTGGTTCTACTTGGGACCAAATTTGGCGCGATTTTCTCTGTGAGTATAGGGTTTGTCTTCCCGATTTTGTGGGAACTTGTTTGTTTCTGTTTGTCACCGAGAACAAAAGGAAAAAAAAACACATGTCTCCACAACGTCGATTAGTTTCTCTGTGTGTGTGTGTGGTGTGTGCGTGTGTGTGTGTACACATGCGTGTGAGAGAGCACCACTCTTCCTTTACTCCTATTATCTACACCCCTTAAATAAACAATAAAACCATACAAAGCTTCCACCAGTACGCAACTATAATGAAAATATATTCGAAACACGCAACACTGAGAGTAAACAGATAGTTCAGTAGATCTTTGGTACAATTTAAAAATCGGGTACGTGAATTTCCCTGTTTACCTAACGCAAACTCCGGACGACAGTATTATCAATTTCTTTGTGAACTCAAGCATTTGATTTTTTCCGAACAATATATAACGTTTCTCATCGGAGCGAACTCGTTTACATCCTTCCGAGGGGGTCGAACGATGTACTTTGGAAGACATGAGAAAAACTGAATGGTGGTTTCTTCCCTATTTTAAAAGAACGCAAGGTCAGACAGTCAACCCTTTGCCTAACGTAACTGGGATATCCATCATATTTATTTATTTATTTATTTATTTATTGATTTATTTATTGAGGTTTAAGGTCATATATTTCTGCACTGTGGCTAATCATGACCATGACAGTTTTACGGGTGGAGGAAGCCAGAATACCCGGAGTGAACCACCGAGCAACGGCGAGCAACTGTCAGCTCCCCAACATACCAACTCCACACCAGCAGGGTTAGCATTGGTTGAAGACAAGTGCACCATCGACGTACAGTACGCCTTAGTCCACGACGTCACCGTGCCCCCAGATGGGCAATGGGGGGAGGTGAAGTGTCTTGCCCAAGGACACAACGCGGTTGCCGCAGGTGGGATTCGAACCGACGACCTCTCGACTTGCAGCCTGCACCTCTACCTACTGAGCCACCGCGACCCCCCCCCCCCCCCCCCCCCGGGATATCCACCAAACGATATTCACAAAAATTACAATTCATTTTTTTTCTCCAACTTTTGCCTCCAAAATAAAGCTTATGACCCCTCATTGGAACGAGATAATCTAGAAGCTATTCTAGAAATATTTTTGAATATAGGACCCTATATAGTAATGTTAGGGATACGGATTGAACGTATACTCCACAGGGTTGTAAATTCTTTTTTCCTCTGCAGGGAGCGGAGGCGGAGCAATGGATTCACGACAGAAATTAGCGCAGCATAGAGGCATTATCATTTGCCACAAATGGCACGAGGCGATACTGTGCATCGCTAATTTTTGTTGAAATATCGATAGTCTCCATCTCCTCATATTAAGAGGACATACCCCACCACTCATTATCCATGATTTCATTATCTTTTCATTTTTTGTCTCAAAAACATAGGTTATGTCCCCTCGTTGGAACGAGCTCGTCGAGCTCGTTCCAATGAGGGGTCATAACCTGTGTTTTTGAGAATAAAAATGAAAAAATTAGTTATTTAAGAATTTATTTTGCAAGTGTCGTCGTCTGCTTTTCGTGGTAGGTAAAGGGTTAAAGGCATATACCCTGTAGATGTTCTTCATATTATCTTTGAAGTGAAATAATTTAGTCTGTAAGGATTTGCCTTGTTGCAAGTTATGGGAGAGTGCCCATGGGCACTTTCTCACAAATCGTAACAAGGCAAAGACATGACAACAAATTTTAATGACCAAAAATAATTTAGCACTCTACCAGTTAAATCGTGTTGAATAGGTACCAAAAGGTATGATCTTCTTCACTGTTGTGGATGCCAGGTATTTTATCCACGAATGGATTATTGCGGATTGATTGTGTGTTTATTGTTGTTTAATGTTACTTTCAATAGCCAGAGTCACACCGTGTCGGCCAGTTTTACGGTTGTAGGAAGCCGGAGTACCCAGAGAGAACCACTGAGACGCGACGAGCAACTGTCAATCTCTCCAGTTTACTAACTTCCCAAAAGCAGTTATCTGCGGTTGAAGACAGGTGAACAATCGACGTGCTGTACGCCTCCGTACACAGCGCCAACGTGTCGCCTCCTATGCATTCGGGATTAAGCGTGTTGCCAAAGGACACAACTCACTTACCACTGGTCAGGATCGAACCTTCAACCTTTCGGTTTGAAGTCCAGTGCTTTAAAAACCGAGCCACCGTGTTCCTGGACCATCGTGTAAATGGGAAAAAATGGTTTTGAACTTCTCATTTCCGAGAAAATCATTGGTTAGGTGGAGTGGAGACTGGCATTGTAAGCTGTTAACCCTTTACCCAACGTAACGGTAAACCGGCCAGCGCTGTTCACAAAAATCCCCAATTAATTTTCATTATTTTTTCACTTTTTGTCTCAAAAGCACAGGTTATGGCCCTTCTTTGGGACGCGCTCGTCGAGCTCGTTCTAATGAGGGTCATAACCCATGTTTTTGAGACAAAAATTGAAAAAAATTAGTTATTCAAGAATTTTATTTGCAAGTGTCCTCTGCTTTTTATGTTAGGTAAAGGGTTAAAGCTGAAATGTTGTTTTCTAGAAATAAATTTCAAATTTTCGTATGAAATCCGAAAATATCCGAGTATGTCCAGGTCGATAATTGGGAAAATCTTATGAAAGGCGTGCTACGGGTCCACCAAAATCATCCGCCCTGCCCTGCCCGCCCCGCTCCGCACGAGTCCACATCTGCCGACGCCTTTCTATCATCTTCGACACCTCGTTTATCTTTCTCGATTCATTTTCCTCAGTCAATACTTTCGACGGTCACTGTGAAAGATTTTCATAATGAGCGTCGAAATCGATCAATGAGGCTTCCGCATAGTTTTTATCGATTTCTGCCGAGGATACAATGATGCAAATTCATGATGGCGGACTACAAGAATACTTCGTGCTGAAAATATCATAAAATCATGATAAACAGCTGACGAAAGGTAGGTGATTGTCTAATTTATCTTACTTTTATTCATTTTGCAGACGTAGAAACTGATTTTACGCATTTAGTGAACGAGGCCCTACCGTTCGATGATCGTCCAGTGTTAGTAACTGAAAGCGAGAGGAGGGTAGATGGATTTTCGAACCTCCTACGACGATGCCAATCGGCTCGACCCATTACAAATCCACCAAGAACTGCACTACCACTTCCAGTTGTTTCATTGAAATCGGGTGGAGAGCGAACTCCAGAGCGGTATAACAACTGTGCACATTCAGCTTTTGATGCAATAAAGGCCGTGAGTCGAGCGAACAATGTCGAGGAAATCAGGTAAATAGTGAAACGAGACAGACAAAAAACTCTAGTTATGTTTTTTAATATTGTTAATTGATTGCTCGATCAAACCTTTGTCCAGCTCATCTACGAAATATGGCTTCTACTCGGTCGGAGTTTGAAGTTACGTTCCGGCGCAGGGACAGGGAGCCACGGTGATGGGGTGGTTTGAGTTCTCCAGCCTCCTCGATTTTTGGCCAACTATGTTTAAAACATTTGAAAATGGTACACGAATGATTGAGTCTTGACAACGCTCACGGGGAGCGCGGGGGCTCAGTGGGCAAGACTCTTTAATCGCGATTACCCTAACATGTGGGTAAGATGGTTCTGTGTACTGAGGCGTATTGCTTGCCGATAGTGCACTTGTCTTCAACCAATGGTAACCCTTCTTGTGCGGAGTACGTTGAGGAATCTGACAGTTGCTTGCCACTACTGGTGATTCTCTCCGGATACTTCGGCTTCTTCCACCCGTAAAACTGTCCGACATGGGGTGACCCTGGCTGTCGAAAGTGCCCTTAGACCCCAATAAAAAAAAACAACGCTCACATTATTATCAAAGCTGATATTGTAAACACACTTAAATCACGGTCATGCTACTTGCCATCCTTAATACCTAATATAACTTACTTTTCAAGTTTGAGATTATCCGAGTTAATGTCGTCCCTAGAGCAATGACCATCTCAACAGTGTGTCAAATTACACAATATGGACCTATTGTGTGGTATAAGCGATTTTAGAGCATTGATGGACTATCGAAGTTGGGATTCCACCAATGCCCCCAAATCTCCCTGATCACCTCTCGGGTCACAATGTTGTGCAGGGTACCAGTATCTCCGATTACATTTTAGCCCCCCCCCCCCACCTCCACCCCACTCCCCACGTTGAAAGTACCTCTCCGGCCCCGTGTCGTGTCAACTGTTCACCATGTAGTAGTTGGTGCAGTCGGTAGAAGGAATATATTTTCCCATCTTTATCAAACGATTTCAGTTTTTAACCCTTTACCCAACGCAACGGTCAAAACCGGCCAGCACTATTCTCAAAAATCGCCAATTAATTTTCAATGTTTTTTTCATTTTTTTTGTCTCAAAAACATAGGTTACGACCCCTCGTTGGAACGAGCTCGTCGAGCTCGTTCCAAGGAGGTGTCAAAACCTGTGTTTTTGAGACAAAAAAATGAAAAAAATGAGTTATTCAAGAATTTGTTTTGGCAAGTGTCGTCTGTTTTTCATGCCAGGTAAAGGGTTAATAGACACAACATCGGAAGACTACTTGTTGAAACGAGGGCGATGATCTCGTTTTAAAAAAGGATAATAAACAATGGTTTGGAGAAAAAAAAGAAATTATTACAAAATAAATGTTTACCCTGTTTCCCAATTGGCTGGAATAAGATCTCTCAATTTCCGATAAACAAATTGGGTTGATCGATGAGGCCACGAACATAGTTGATCGCAATGATGGGTTAACTGGATCCATCTAAAAATAACTGACAATGGTGGTGCGCCAGTCTAGTTTGTTTTAAGAAGGACCCAATCAATCCACCTTTTCAAAGGTGTTCATTCCAAAGAGTCCAAATTTAATGTTCCGTTTCACCAAGTCTCAAGCAGTGATTCTTTTCGAAATTAAGAAGGGGAACGGACGTTCATCATTTCAGCAATCATCGATTATTTGCCGGGAGTGATCCCGGGAAAATTTTAAAATTTATTATTGAAGAAACTCGTTAATTTTTTGCAGCGAATTTCAATACTCAGACAGCCAGATAATCAGGACGAACCCCCCCCCCCCCCCCCCCCCCACACACACACACACTTTCTTCGTTTTATGGTGAGACATGGCGAGACACCAAAACAAAATCGCGTGCAATTTGTCAAGGATGCCACTTTGTGTATTTATATTGAACTATACATATCATCATAACATTGTGTTGATCCATGTCGCAGTTTCACGTCGAGTTGAGGTGGCCAGATTGTCGGATCACCCGAGCAGGCCAGACGTGACGTGATACTTCGACTCGGATTAACACACTGTTATGATGATAGGTTTATGATATGACTGACACTCTAACAGTAACTTAATTTGCTTACCTCGATTTACTTATTCTCTTGAAAACCGAACATAAAAATAGCAGACGAAACTTTGTAAAGAACGGCAACGGCTTCCCAAGTTACGAAGTCTATTTTTAACGGATAAATAGTCCGACGTTATTCACACGGAAATTCTCGGCAATTTCCGTAGGAGTGTGATGTGGATTTTTGATCCGGGAAAATCTCACCTGGTGTGATCCGACAGTCTGGATAAAATCGTCAAACAGTAGTGGCATTTAGGGTAAAAATATCATAGTCATATAATAAATATATATATTACATTTTAGTTTGTAAAGCAAGTAACTTATTGATAACTATAATGGGTTTAATGTAGCCAGCAAGACGAAGGTGTGCTCGCTGTGATGCAGCTAGCAAGACGAGGGAGTGCCCGCTGTGTTGAACACAGCGAACACTCCCACACCTTGCTAGCTGCATTGTATGTAGTGTGCTGGGTATTCGTCAAGCCCAAGCAATTCCAAGTCTTGCAATTGAATGGGAACTCAGAAAATGTAGAGGAACTGTGTTCCCCCAAGAAAGCATCACTGGGTCTTGACAACTTGCAATGGGAGGTGTCATAAAGTGTGTGTTTGTGTGTGTGTGGGGGGGGGGGCACCGATAAATATACTATTACTTTTGACGCAGCTGGCAACGTCCTTTTGTGTCACGTTACGTATTATAATCGTAGATCAGGAAGTGTAAGGGCCCCCAGCGAAGTAGTCACGTGGTGGTGGTGGGGAGGGGGTAGTGTTCGCCCCACCCCCTCTTTTCCTGAAAAATGTCAACCTTATGTACATTTGTACCTGGAATCCCTAAAACTAGTTCTCTGCCCCAACTGCCTGGACAAATTAAACATTTCTTTTTCCACGGGAAAAACCATGAACTTCCACCTATGGGGGGTACACACTCCTACCCAAAATGAGGTGAAATAAGGGCCGGATTAAGCTATTGCAAGATCTGTAGCATTATCATGTGCTTAAGGAGACCCTAACTTAAGCCAATTCCATATCAACAGTTTTTGTTACAAAATGAAAGTAGAGGTATCAACAAAGACTAGCGAACAATCAAGAACAATGACAAATTTATGTAATTCTTGTGCTTAAAACAGAGTTTTTTCAGAAGATTGTTCCTAGTGGGTTGTGATCTACGGCAGTGTATTAGGGTCAGGACCTTTTCATTTAATAATCTGTTTTCACAGATTAGTAATCTGTTTTTACGGATTAAGATTATTAGAAGACTGTTTTTACAGATCAATAATCTGTATTTACAGATTATTACAAGACTGTTTTTACAATTCATAAGATGGCTGTTTTTACAGATTATTACAAGACTGTTTTACAGATAAGTAATCTGTAGTTTCAGATTATTAGGAGACCGTTTTTATAATTTTTGTTCCGTGTTTCGCCATCACTTATGACCTTCTTGTCTGCATGCAGTTTTTTTCTGTTTTGTGGAGACGGCGGTTTATAAACTCCTATCTTACATGCGAATCCACGACATTGTTTGTTTTTATTATTGTAATTATAAGCTTGCTGATACAGTTGGAAATAAATACTGTTTAAACCAATACAAATAGCAGACTACATTTGCAGAAAACATTTCCTGATAACTAAATATTTCATTTGTTGTCTCGAAAACACAGCTTATGACCCCTCATTGGAACGATATCGACGAGGTGCCATAAGCTATATTTTTGAGGCAAACATTTTTTAAAAATCTTAAAATTTGGCTTCCAATTTTTGTGAACAGCGAGCCAGCTTTAGTCGTTACGTTAGCTGAAAGATTAAATTACACATTATGTAATAAAACAAATCTCAAATTTGTCACGATCTGACATGAAATCGTGACTCATTGGAGATCCTTTATGTAATAGTGTTTCACGAACGTAATGTTGGCTAGAGACAGTGGAATAGAAAAAGGTGTACCCTGCCGACGTTAACCACCAAATCGATACCTAACTGGATCTACACTGAAGCGAGGAATTAAACTAGACCATATAATAATATGGGGGCTCAGTAAATAGAGGGGTAGGTATTGATTCTGCTTGGATAACGATCATTATTTCATGAGTGAGCACAACAAAATTAACCACCAACCCACTGATCGTGCGTTTATTGAAGCGCAGCAGCAAAAGATTGTCTCTTGGGTTTTTTGTGGGCATAATGTGCACGAATATGGCCGAAGTTGTACGAATTAGAATATGCGATAGTCCAGATAACTTCATCGTGTGGCGTAATTCGATTTTCTGACTCGTTCTATAGATATCAAGTTTTGCGAAACTTAAAAAATTGCCTCGTTTATTTTACAGTACAGTGCAAATTATGTTTTATGGAGAAAAAAAAACATCTTAGCGATGTATCAATGTATCATCTAATGTCTACCATGCCAAGAGGGCTATTCGAAATAAAATTCGAAAATCATTAAATAACAGTCAGTAGTTGGAAAGGCACAGACGTAATTTAACTACGCTTTGATACTTCCAAATCGCGGTTGCCGACAGAGATGATGCACTGTTTCACTTTTGTATCTTGTAGTGTTGCGATGGTGTGTGTAAAGGGGGTGGAATATAATACGCAGTTCACAGTTAGGGGCATGTGCCTCACACAGTCTATGTTCCATTTCTCTTTGCGTGCTTGAGTTGCCTCTTCCACAATGTTGAATAATTAATCGAAACGAAAAATGATTACATTTCTTTTCACTCATGGGTATTCACACTGTCAGGTACACGTCACTTTGCCTCTTGAAATGCTTTCGTATTCAGTGCATCACAAACACGCAATACAGAAAGATCGAAACTGAATCAATTGGACGTGCACCACCTGGCAGGGACAAACTATTACTAGTATGGATATTGAACATGTTATTGTGTTTTCAAGCGGGGAAATGTGCAGAAAGTCATAGATCAACAAAATATGCCGTGTTCCATACTTGTAAATCAACGAATGGAAGGGCGTGGCGACAGGTCGGACTTCTCCCTCCCCCAATACAGGCGAAACTTTCAATAGTTAAAATTTTAAGTCTCAAACTACCAACAGTTGAAACATCATGCCCTTTGGCGGTAGATTTCGTGGCTTTTATCTGTGGCCGTGACCGTTTATAATAGACAGTAGAGAATAAACAGGTACTAGGGGCGGTAATCAGATTTAAACCACGAGTAGGATAAGGGTTTTAACCACGAGACTCTGCCGAGTGGTTAAAACCCTTATTCTACGAGTGGTTTAAATCTGATTACCGGCCCTAGTACCCATTTGTTTTATTTATACCATGCTCTTAATAAATAATCGACTTTGTCACTTTACATCGACGCCGGGGGGGGGGGGGGGGGGGGGGGGGGGGCACTACATCCGGCTGCACGTGAATGCTTGATTGACAGCTAGACACATCGTCAAAGTTGATTGAATTTACCTTGTTTTTTAAGTGAACTAATCATTAACAGTTCTTAAATTTTATTCTAAATATTTAATGGTAAGTATTTTAAAACTTTAAAGTATTTTAAAGTCATTGCACGCAGTAGATGGTACCGCCAAAAGTCGTATGTTTGAATGAAACAATGTGAATGTATCGACGTCGGCAAATTGGGTCATTGCAAAGGTCAAGTAGGATGTAGTTTCTGTTGAAAAGGTTTTAACCGCAGTGGAAGCTTTACACCGGTCGTGGGGTTAAAAGCTCAAGTTTATCATGCGGGCTTTTCATGGGAAGTAACAAAGGTGAGCATGGTATAAAATTTATTAACCACATTCTATGGGATTTTCCAAATGGAGCTGACTATAGTCAATATTTCGTCCAGTGAGTGCAACAAGGCCCCATCTGCAATGCTCAAGCATTGGAGATGGCGTCGTGTTGTACTCAGGGGACGATTTCCAACTCTAAAATCTCAAGGACATATATTTCGAACACAAGGGGAGAGAGTGCTTTCGAGTTTCTTCACCAGTTGGAAATTCACAGATAGCATTAAATTGGAGAATTCTCACTCAAGGGGGTGGGATACAAATGTTTTGTCTTCAAACTTGGGTGTTCGACATCCAGGGCTCGGGTACAGTTGGAAATTCAAAGGAGGCACGCCCCCAAGACCAAGACCCTCTAGCCACGCCTCTGCTGTCAGCACTTTGATCACCCTTGACTATTCATCCCAGTGACTGAGATGACTTTCAGACGACCGTCATGGGTGTTACTTGTAATAATTTTTCCCAAACAGCGAAACACGTTCAACTTTGCCTCCACAGCAAAAGTCTTTAACGTTACCTTTACCTAACGTGAAAAGCAGAGGACACTTTGCAAATAAAATTCTTGAATAACTAATTTTTTTCATTTTTTTGTCCCCAAAACATAGGTTATGACCTCTCATTGGACGAGCTCGACGAGCTCGTTCCAAAGAGGGGTCATAACCTATTTTTTTGACACAAAAAATGAAAAATAATGAAAATTAATTGGCGATTTTTGTGAATAGCGCTGGCCGGTTTGAAGGTTACGTTAGGCAAAGGGTTAAAAGTCTTATTAGTATTTTCTTTTTCATTTCTGGAGGCGCCTTTTTAGAAGCAATCAGATCTCGAAATCCATGACGATGGTTCGGGGCTCGTGAGTATCCGCGCCTCCCCAGAGAGGTAACTAGGCGGTGAGAGGGGAGTGTTCCAATAATTTTTTCAGTCAGGACTTTTCGGTTGGATTGGAGTGTTAAATATTGGCTAATACTCATCTACTTTCTAACTAGATTAGAATTGATACCGGAGCTCATGTCGCACACATAACTGGTCATCCAAATGAAGGTCTGCGGTACACGATTTTGGATGCTGTGGGCCTAGCAAAACCAATTAGATTACGGTATACCTTAACGAGCTCGTTCCAATGAGGAGTAATAAGCTATGTATTTGAGGTAAACATTTAAAAACTAATAAAATTTGAAAATACTCTTTTTGTGAATAGCACTGACCGGTTTGATCGTCATGTTAGATAAAGTGTTTCAGTTTCGAATGAAGTATTTGCACACAAAAAACACAACTGTCGACTGGAAATCACAAAACCTAATACGCATGAACCGATTAATTTTTATGTGTACCCATACTATGTATGGTACACATAATGCCGGCATCCGGGGTGGCCATCCGTCGTGCGTCCATCCTTTGCCCGTCCGTCCGTCTGTCCGCCCGGCGTCCGTATCCATTTCTTTGTCATTCGATAACTTCAAAAATATTGCTTGGATTGTCAAGTTACTTTATATTTGTGTTCAGGTTACTGATGTGCCGAGCTGTATAGTTTTTGGTGTAAATCTGATAATTTGATCCTGAGATATTAACCCTTTATCCTTCAAATTGAAAATTCCTCCAATCCCTTTGGCATTCGATAACTTGAAAAATATTGCTTGGATTGTCTAGTTACTTTATATTTGTGTTCAGGTTACTGATTTGCCGAGCTGTATAGTTTTTGGTGTAAATCTGATGATTTGATCCCGAGATATTAACCCTTTATCCTTCAAATTGAAAATTCCTCCAATCCCTTTGGCATTCGATAACTTGAAAAATATTGCTTGGATTGTCAAGTTACTTTATATTTGTGTTCAGGTTACTGATGTGCCGAGCTGTATAGTTTTTGGTGTGAATCTGTTATTTTGATCCTGAGATATTAACCCTTTATCCTTCAAATTGAAAATTCCTCCAATCCCTTTGGCATTCTTTAACTTGAAAAATATTGATTAGATTGTCAGGTTACTTTATATTTGTGTTCAGGTTACTGATGTACCGAGTTGTATAGTTTTTGGGGTAAATCTGTTATTTTGATCCTGAGATATTAACCCTTTATCCTTCAAATTGAAAATTCCTCCAGTCCCTTTGGCATTCGATAACTTGAAAAATATTGCTTAGATTGTCAAGTTACTTTATATTTGTGTTCAGGTTACTGGTGTACCGAGTTGTATAGTTTTTGGTGTAAATCTGTTATTTTGATCCTGAGATATTAACCCTTTATCCTTCAAATTGAAAATTCCTCCAATCCCTTTGGCATTCGATAACTTGAAAAATATTGCTTGGATTGTCAAGTTACTTTATATTTGTGTTCAGGTTACTGATGTGCGGAGCTGTAAAGGGGCTTGTCCCCCATACCGTCCCTGCGCGCCTTTGGCGCGCGAAATCATTTCCTTTCATATGGTAGGTCATTCAAAATCTATTGAAAGTCCTGTTACTACCTGTTTAATTACGGTCGATACAGGTTGTTAGGAGTACGTTAAGTGAACTTGTGAAGAGGGTGACAGGGTTATTATATCTGGCTGTCGATGGAGATTTCAGACACAATTATTTCTGGAATCGGCATCCTTGAATATTTGTATTCACTGAAAAATAAGCTGAATGTTATAAATTATTGACCACACAAACACTGGTGAACAATCACGTAAAACAGAATTAAACACATTAGTCTCCAATGGAGTGAACACAAACAATGGTCTCCGATGGAGTAAACACAAATATAAACTGGTGAATGGACAGACCTGGTGAAATATTGCCCAGCAAAATTATTAACAAGACTTGCTGCATTAGTCGCTATTCGTGACTCTGTTAGATAACACACCATGTTTGTCCATTCAATAAATCCATAACTGTCTGATATTATTGCAATAATTTCGTCGGGGGAGTTTTGCGTTGAACTATAAGTCCACCTTCTTGAAAGAAGCAGGCACGTAGCCAGGTATTCATATTGAGGGGGGGGGGCACATGGATCTTCGGGAAGGAGGGGTGGGTCCAAACATTGTTGTGGTGTTTTCATATCACGGAGATTAAAGTCTTGAGTTGGGGAAAGGTATCAACATGGGTGTCCTTCTATCGTTGCACGGGTCAGAGGGATTATATTTTTCAATTTCCAAAATATACCCCAAATGGGGCTACTTTGAGGCTTGAAAAAAGTCTAGCGTGGTATGTCATCTGTAATTTCTTTAGTTGCCACCCCATGCCTATCGTAGAATTCGGGATTTTTCTGAGGGCGGTGAGGACTGGAAAGTGCGGGGTAAGGCTCCCCCACGACTTCGCTACTGAAAAAAAATTCAAAAGCTTAAAATGGTTCAATGATGTAATGGTCAGACGGCAAAGATGTTCATGAAAATGCATCGCGATTGTAGGAATAATCGTTAATTTTGAGCTCCACCATAGAGAATGTGATTATGAATATAAATGAAAGGAGCTAGACTTTGGAGAAAGAGTAAATGTTAAATATTATTTTACGAGTAACCATTTAGCAAACTGTAGCTACGATTTACTAAATCGTAGTTACCGTTTAGTAAATTGTAGTTACGATTTATTAATTTGTAGTTACCGTTTAGTAAGCTGCGGTTATGATTTACTAAATTGTAGTTAGCGTTTAATAAATTGTAGTTACGATGTACTAAATCTTGGTTACGGTTTATTAAATTGTAGTTACGGTTTATTAAATTGTAGTTACGATTTAGTAAATCGTAGTTACGGTTTGAACATTAGCCAATCAGACTGAAGAATTAGAACATTAAACAATCACATAAAGCCTAACAAAAAACACAATATTCTATTGGAACGTCAAGTAATTTGTCATTTCTGTTTGAATACAAGGTTCATCCCATTCATAGCTACATAGGAATACACCTATTCTCACTCGCGATCTTGGCCTTCTTCTGTCCGTACAACCGTCCGTTACCATATTTTTGCATTATATCATAGGAACTGGTCATTTCTGATATGGTAACAGGGGTCAGTTGGTGAAGTAATTCAAGCATAGCCATAGCTCCATTCGGAAGGGAGGGATGTGCGGAAGAGAGGGTTGGGTGGTGGGGATGTGATATAGTCGGGATAAAACCGACTTGTTCCTAGTCATTTGAGACGTCAGTTAAAATTTAACTAAAATAAATCAATAATTGTTTAGCCTCCAATCATCACTTCCAGAATTTACATCAACATGAGTTTCCTTTTGGTGAATGCCTGTATCAATTACACTATTATATAGCCTTTCACAATAAAACTGAAACAGGTAGAAACGTGTTGTACGTCAAAGGTTTATGTGTAGTCGTAATACGGCGCGTCGATCCATCGCCGATACACCCGTCGGAGTCTAAACAATTACGACCTGACTATTTTCACATTTTATTAAAAGTCTCTAATTGCCTAGCGACTAAACGGTAACTGTGATCTAGTAAATCCTAACAAATCCTAACAACAATTTATTAACCCGTTACCCACAAGAATTTTTTTGCAAGTGTTGCAAGTGTCGTCTGCTTTTCATGTTAGGTAAAGGGTTAAATGGTAACTACAATTTAGTAAATCGTAAATATAATTTAATAAACCATAACTACAACTTAATAAACTGTAACTACGATTTAGTAAACCGTAACTACAATTTACTAAACGGTTACTACGATTTACTAAATCGTAACTACAATTTAAAAATAAATCGAAACTACAATTTGATAAACTGTAACTACAATTTGATAAACCGTAACTACGATTTAGTAAATCTTAATTAAAATTTAACGCTGTCGTACACAGCAGAATTATTTTTTAAATGAAAAAATTAGTTATTCAAAAAATTTTTTGGCAAGTGTCGTCTGCTTTTCATGTTAGGTAAAGGGTTAAGTAATAAGTTGTTAGATACTGTAACAAAGTTATATTGTCTCAACATGGCTTCGACATCAAGTAAAAAGTTGTTAAATGTTGTAAGATGGTTGTGTTTCGTTAAAAGTTATTTAATATTGTGGGATGTCTGTAAAGCCACAGCGTTTTCAAGACATGACAACAATGTTATGTAATAAGTTGTTGACCTGACGTAACGAAAAATTTTTCACAACCTCGCTGGGTGTCCGCAATTATACCACCAGTCAACGTTAAATATACCACTGCCATATTGGAAAAAAACGTGTCTAGCTGTGATTGGCCACCTTGCCGGGGTTCATGGAGCTTTGTTCGGGCTTTTCCCGGGGAACATAAACTCACGCGACGTTTTACGTAGTTGATGGAGATAAATCCCTTTGCAAACTCAGATAAATCCCTTTGAAAACTGAACCGAGAAGAAGATTACAAGTGGTTTGGGTGTACAGAATCAAGTAAACATGAAAAGATTTACGAACCTTACAACCTCAAAATAGTGCTAGCTGCTTCAAAGAATACTAATAACGCGGCAGCTGAAGCGTTTCGTTTATATTTGTGTCATTTAAAGCCACACACCATCTTTGAACAGAATTCAACAGAGCTTTGTTTTGAATATAAAAAATAAATAAGCATAAAAAATAAACTTCACGCTAGGACTTGAATGCCAGGAAGGAAATTATACTACTCACATTTTTCTAAGGATCACTCCAACCCATCTACATATTTGACACATAAAAGGTCAAATGTGTATAGTTTTAAGTTTGTTTGTTTGGGTCTTATGGTTTAACGGCACTTTCTATAACTTAGATCATATGACGTTGGACAATTTTACAAGTGAAGGGAGTCGGAGTACCCGGAGAGAACCACTGAGAAATGGTGAGTTACCTTCGGGCTCTCAAATTTACCATTCTCACACGAGCAGTTAGCACTGGTTAAAAGTAAGTATTACGTTGACATGTTGTACATCTATGGTCGACGCGTTATATGCTCACGATTCATTTACCTCAAACCAAGACTAACCCTACAAGTTCGAGGATGATAAATTAGAGAGTGCGACAGTTACTCGGCATTGATGAGTGCTTCCCTAGGGGTACTCTGCCTTCCTCTAGCCGTAAATTTGTACAACTTGATATGAACCAGACTGCTAAAAGTATCATTGCTCCCAAATAAATAAACAAATAATATATACATTTTTCTTTTATGTACAAATTATGTCGATGAATGGGGGGTGATCTTCAACAAAATGTGAGTAATAAAGAAAATCTCTGAATTCGGCACCAATCGCGATACATTTCCGTCATGATAAATTCGTTGTACAGGTCTTTGGTACACAGCCCCATTTACTATTTACCGGAGTTTTAACAACACTTTCGACAGCCAGGGTCACCTCATGTCGGACAGTTTTATGGGTGGGGGAAGCCGAAGTACCCGAAGAGAACCACCGAGCAACGACGAGCAACTGTCAGACTCCACAACATACTAATCCACACAAGCAGGGTCAGTATTGGTTGACGACAAGTGCACCATCAACGTGCAGTACGCCTTAGTACACAGCGCCACTGTGCCACCACATGGGCAATTGGTATTAAGTGCCTTGCCCAAGGACGCAACGCAGTTACCCCTGTGGGGATCTAACAGTGGACCTTTCGGTTTGAATTTCAACGCCGTAACCACTGCGCAACCGTGCTCCAACACAGTCCCAAGTACCGTTGTCGGAATTGTATGTACCCTGAGCCCTGCGGGGTACATGGAGCTCTGTGTAACTAGCAGTGTTTTAACAACAAAAATTAAACGTTTCCAAAGCGTTGTTACAACTACAACCTGCTAGTCGGGAATTCGGCACCCCTTCCCCGGCTCCGCGATGCCTGCTTTTATTTTTTTCGGCCCGTGTGCACGGAGATATTTAGCGGTCGACGAACAGATGTTACAATCAACACACATTTGTAGGCAAATGTCTAGTGAACCTCTCTACTATTAATAAATACTAAATGGGCTCGCCCTCTTTACAAGATAGTATTCAAGGGCTCAATTTGTTTTCTGAAAACGTAGTGGTAAAGTGATTTCGAAAATTAGTGGATCAGGTCAACACGCCGATAATCTTGTGTTGTGAGCGCCATGGAAAGAACATTGTCGTGTTGTTCAGAACCACCAAAAAGAGCTTTGTTGGGGTTCTAATGGCAAAGACCAGCTACCATCCCAAATCCCTGACAAATTCAAGTTGCATTGTTCAAAACAGATTCAAGTTTAACCAGATTGATAGAGACTTCAATTAGAAATCACATTGCATTAAAATATCATTTGACTTCTGAGACATTGGCAGATGGCGATCTGAATAAAAGTATTCTCAAACATTCGTAATATTATCATTTGTTATCAACCCTCTTGTACATTTGTACATCTCCTCCTTGACCAAAATGTGACATACGTGTCCCTGCCATTTTTTTTTTCATGTGCCATTTTTATTTCATTAGGGCCTATTGTGTGAAGTTTTCCTCTTCTCCCAAAAAGCGACAAATTTGCTGTGCCATTATTTCCGAGTGCAGTATTTTCCTGTGCCATATATTCCTGTACCATTTGAAATCGCTGCATTTCTTATATAACTACCGGGATTTTTTATGTATGGCGGACAAACTAAAATTTATCGCTGATGATAGATGATGAGCTATAAATTAATCGGCTGAAGTTTTACAGTTTAAATGACAACCTTCAATCGTTTGAAAACATTCATTTGTAAACCTTTGTACCATTTTGTTTTGAACGCATACTATGGAACGGAACACCTGTCACCTGAACTGTCGAACGATCATTATGTCGTCTTTTTGTAAACCATCACGGCATATGTGTGTATTGATCAGCTACCACATGCTGTCAAATTAACGGCAGTAATATTCAATTATGACACTTGTATACCACATGTAATATGTTTGAAGTGAACCTCGGCTGATCTGTGTTAACTCTTTAAACTCGATAGTCCTCATTTGTGGGGCCAGTGTGTTTATAGCTCTTAACCCTCTGAAGACGAGATTTGACTTGAATGTTTCAGTACAATTACGCGTCTTATTTTCATTAGGTAAATGGTTGCTCGGTAAATTTTTGGGGGAGGGTAGACGAATCAATATCTTCAACGTGCTTCCCCAAGGCTGCACGTTGAAAATATTAATTAGTCTACCCCCCCCCCCCCCCCCCCCCCGCACACACACACACCCCTTATAATGTTAAAAATATTAACGGACCTCAATATCAAATGTGGATTTTCCATCCCATGTCATTAACCTCCATACAAGATGACATTCTGAAATAAGTCTCACCATTGCTTGTTTGGTTGCACTCGAATGTTATGGTCAGATTGTTTCGGACAGTTTTACATATGGAGGAAAACCGAGTACTCGGGGGAAGCTTAGAGCAGCAACAGTAACTTTTCGACTCAACTCACCAACTTGTGACAAATGGATTTGACTTCGATTCGCGTTTGCTGAAATCATTGACGTTTCATTGGCATTAGCACTGTGAACTGACGTGTCCTCAATAGTGGGTGAGGTGGTCCATAGACACCACGCGTGACACTGGCAGGACTCGAAGTTACGGGCTGTCCTTAAGAAGTGCCGCGTGCTAACCAATGTGTCAACTCGGGGGGAGGGGGTTATCTGTTTTCCGTAACGTATTTGTGGTGCCTCTTGAAATTAACAAAAAACAAAACTAGCTGTAGCGCAGTATTAGAAGAAGGGTTATTTTTTATTTGAGAGACAACGTTCTTAAAATTGAGAATGCCCCCTGTAAAGCGCCATACACAGGGAATTTGCCAAGAGGTCTCAGAATGAGTTCGATTGGGAGGTGCCCTCCTCTAGATTTCCGCTTGCATATCCCTCACCCCCACCCCCACCTCGGCAGGCAAAATCCAGACTATCACTGCATAATTTACAACAGGAGGGAATTCCATTAGCACCCCCCCCCCCCCCCCCCCCACACACACACAGATATTTGAGACAGAATTGTACAAATACAGGTTTTAAGGTGCAGAATTACATTGCTACATCTTCTTGACTGTGAGTTATCCAACAGAGGCTGTTGGTAGTCTCAAATTCCAACTACAAATTAATATCTGGGGGAATTTTACTACTTTTCAATCAGTATAAAGAGGACTTTCACTATTTTTCAGTCTAAAAACTCAGTTCAGTTTCAGCTATGAAGTGGTATGAATTAACCAGAAATGTGATTTTTCAGTGTTTTATCTGATTGCAGTTTGCTTTTTTTACCAAAGTGCAATTTTTCATTTCTAGAAATTTGCATGAAAGTGGTCTTTCAGACCATTTTCATGTAAATTCAAAGAACTAAAATGCCATTATTTATTTCAAAGCATTATTTCTACATGGTATTCAAAGAAGTAAAATACCATTATTTATTTAAAAGCATTATTTCCCCAGAATATTAATTATATCGTGACATAAAGCTTTATTTTGAAAGCTTTCCCTCGGCAAACATGATTTTAGTTTATTTTATAAGAGTGAGATTTTTATGAGTATCGATGTGTGGATAAGACCGTTACGTCAGTTAACCCTTTACCTAACATGAATTGCAGACGACACTTGCAAGACAAATTCTTGAATAACTAATTTTTTTCATTTTTTGTCTCAAAAACATAGGTTATGTTTTTGAGACAAAAAATGAAAAAATAATGAAAATTAATTGGGGATTTTTTAGAATAGCGCTGGACGGTTTTGGCCTTTACGTTGGGTAAAGGGTTAAAGGGTTACAAAAAAATCTCAAACAAAATACATACTGCTCAATCGAAAACCGGATTCTCAGTGTAAATATGGGATTCTCAGAGAATACTATGAGATTCTCAGAGAAAAATCGCGAAAAATCGATAACCGCCAATAAAGTTTTTGACATTTGTATCAAAAGAGAAGATATATGGAAAGGTAGTACCAATACATTTACCTTTATTCAGTAGTTTAACTATCCCCCGACGTCCTGTTTGCTAACAGTAACTGTTACTGTCCATTGAATGGGAAAAATAGGCTGCACAAACTGGGAGGGTCCGCTCAAATGTTGGCTTTGTTTTAGGAAACGAGAGGTCTTTTTCAGAATTTCGGGGGTTTCAAATCGACTTATAGGCTTATAATCACGGCGGAACATCTTTCCAATTGAGACTCACAGGCTACATGCCTTTCATTGCTCCGTAATATTGAAAATTTTACGATATCTTGGGGATGGTGTAAAACAAGAATGACAACGCGGCGTTTCACAGAGTGACAACGGGGTTTCAGGGCGACAAGGGAAGTGTCACGTCAGCTGAAGCCACTCCGATGAGGCGGAATTCGATCCTTTTTAACCAATACCACAAATCTAAAAGTTATAGTTCAGTTCCTAATATTAGAGAGGCATCCACAGGGGCATTGTAGATATATGCAATAACCAAATCTCGACGCTCTGGCATTTTTTAAGCCGGTATAATTTATTTATTCAATCGGAACATGCACAAATACAATTTACTTGGGTATGAATATCATACTGCTCAATCGAAAACCGGATTCTCAGAGAAAATATGGGATTCTCAGATAATACTAGGAAATTCTCAGAGAAAAATCGTGAAAAATCGATAAGTGCTAATCAAGATTTTGACATTTTTATTGAAAAGGAAGATATATGGAAAGGTAGGTACCAATACATTTACCTTTATCCAGTAGTTTAACCCTTTACCCAACGAATCGCCCGCATCCTCCCGCGTATTATGCAAATTCAGCAGCAGAAAAAATATTATTTTTCAAAAAATTTCAACAAAACCATATCATGTGACCCCTCGTTGGAACGAGCTCGTCGAGCTCGTTCCAACGAGGGGTCACATGATATGATTTTGTTGAAATTTTTTGAAACATTTAAAAAAATAATATTTAAAATAATAAATTTTGATATCGTCTGCGTTGGGTAAAGGGTTAACTATCCCCTCGAAGTCCTGTTCGCTAACAGTATCTGTTACTGTCCATTCAATGGGAAAAATAGTCTGCACAAAATGGGATGTTCTGCTGAATTTTTGGCTTTGCTCCAGTACTAGTGACCTTTTATCAAAATATCTGGGTTTTCATATCGACTTATAGGCTTATAATTAGGGCGGAGCACCTTTCCAATTGAGACGCCCAGGTTACATGCCTTTCATTGCCCCGAAAAATTGAAATTTTTTCGATTTCTTGGGGATTGTGGAAAACAAGAATTACAATGCGGCGTTTCAGAGAGTGACAACGGAGTTTCAGGGCGACAAGGGAAGTTTCACATCAGTTGAAGCCACTCCGGTGAGGCGGAATTCGAACCTTTTTACCCAATACCACAAAACTAAATGTTATAGTTCAGTTCCTGATATTAGAGGAGCATCCACATAACAGTTTAGACCTATACAATAACCAAATCTCTATGCATCCTACAAGTAGGTTCTGGCAATACTCAGTAATGCATAAAGCCGTTATCGGATCTGAAATTGATATCCCCAGTGTTTGTTTGTTTGTTTGTTGGTGGTTAACGTCACATAGTTATGCACTATGGCTAATCGTGACACAACATGGAGATGAAGTCAAGTTTAGTCAATCGTTGATCAATATGTTGCCCATTTGAGAGGACTTTCACCCCAAGCATTGGTGACTGGGTCCTATTTTACTAGTAAAGCGGAACTGGTTTACCACAGTAAACAAGTGCTGCTTACTTCCCGGGGTTCCCACGGGGAAATATCCCCAGTGATTTTGATGTAAAAAAGCCCAGTCTACTACCAACACAATCACTCTTATATTCCGTTTGTTTCGGGTGTCAAAATGCGAGAAAAAAAAAACGGATTTGAATTGGTATCCCACAGCTCGCGAAGCGTAAATCGGTATATCTTGATGTAGCAGAAAAAATGCAATGTATCAAATTCGGATATTAGGAGCTTTACAAATCTGGCCACCGGAGCCACGTTATAAACTCTCTTACCCCTCAATGGACCTATTACAGGCACTCGGACACAACACGGGGCAAAACCGAAGACGTCAACTTGGCCGCAGACTGCCGAGGTCTACCATAACCCGGGCAACTGACCAGTCTAACAAAGAACGTTCCTTAATACCCACGTCTATTTCATTCAGCTGTGATGAATTAATTTTCTGTGGTACTTAGCAGACTCAGTCATTTGACCTGGCCTCCTGCCAGCTGTGGCCACGTTTGCGTTTCCTGGACACCCCAGATATTTTGAAAAAAGGCCACTCGTGCAGGAACAAAGCCAAATATTCAGAGAACCCTCCCATTTTGTGCAGCCTATTTTTCCCATTCATTGGAAAGAATCAGATACTGTTTGCGAACAAGGTTTCAAGGGGATAGTTAAACTACTGAATAAAGGTAAATGTATTGGTACTAACTTTCCATATATCTTCTCTTTCGATAAAAATGTCAAAATCTTGATTAGCGGTTATCAATTCTTCACGATTTTCCTCTGAGAATCTCCTAGTATTTTCTGAGAACCCCATATTTACACTGAGAATCCGGTTTTCGATTGAGCAGTGTGAAATAAACTTATCGTTTCTGCTTCAGATTAAATAAATGGTGGTGTTCCTTTTTGTCGGGTAACAGTCAGTGAGGTCGTAGGAATTCCGTACATGCGGCATCCAATAGGCAGGGAAGGCATATTTTAACCCTTTACCCAACGTAACGGTCCAAACCGGCCAGCGCGATTCTCAAAAATCGCCAATTAATTTTCATTATTTTTTTCATTTTTTGTCTCAAAAACATAGGTTATGACCCCTCGTTGGAACGAGCTCGTCAAGCTCGTTCCAATGAGGGGGTCATAACCTATGTTTTTGAGACAAAAAATGAAAAAAATTAGTTATTCAAGAATTGTTTTGCACGTGTCGTCTGCTTTTCATGTTAGGTAAAGGATTATTACCGAATATGTAATAAATGGCCGTCGATTTTGTAGTTGTGCATCACCAAGTCTATGTTGCTATCTGAAGTACTATAACGATTTTTCTCCTTCTCAAACTCTTCACTCAGCATTGCTCACTCTCCGCTTCGGTTGGTGGTAATAGAGGGACAACAAAGAATTAGGAACTCAAATCGTCAGGTTGTAGTTGGGGTTTTTATGATCACTGATGTAAGTATTTGTTTTGATATTCGATCGGTTTGAGCCAAAACATTACGTTTCTACTAGCCAGGTGGGAACACAATAATGCCGGAAACAAAATCAATTATCGTTCGTCAATCTGTTTTGAACCCTGGCAGCTGTGTGTGAACAGAGCTTATCTGTATTTTGTCGCAACTTATACTGGAGAGCAGAAAATTAATTTTGGGCGTGTTACTTCTTGGGATGTAGCACACCAAATACTGCCATAGCCTTGACCTTACCGGCCAAGCTTGGAATAGTCTGGCCACGCCTATTAAAAACTTGTGGGTGTGGAACAGACTTGAACAGAACACTTCAGCAACAAAACACTCGTCCAGACAACATGTTTTACGTTACTGTCACCCCTCCTCCAAAAAACCATCGTTTCCATCCTTTTTTATAATAAGGGAATTCAAATAACTTGAGCTAGAAAGAATCTTTTCGCAGTTTCAAAGGGTAGTCCTCGTTTAACCCTTTAAACAAAGTAACTGCCCAAACCGACCAGCGCTATTCACAAAAATCGCCAATTAATTTTCATTATTTTTTCATTTTTTTGTCTCAAAAACACTCATAACTTCTCTTGTCGTATAATATGATTCTATTTCCTACCATTAACCCTTTACCTAACACGAAAAGCAGACGACACTTGAAAACAAAATTCTTGAATTCTCGAAAAAGCATAAGTGATGACCCCTCTGTGGAACGATCTCGTTAAGCTCGCCCCAATGAGGGGTCATAACCTATGTTTTTGAGACAAAAAAATGAAAAAATTAGTAATTCAAGAATTTTGTTTGCAAGTGTCGTCTTCTTTTCATGTTAGGTAAAGGGTTAAGAAGCTCGTGTAGGATTTATTTTGCAGTTAATTTAGCTGGTGGAGAGCTAAATTATTTATTTTCAAAACGTGTTTTGTAAATTGAGTACTGTTTTCAACCATACCATACTACCCGTTAGGAGCTCATTAGTTTAGCAAGCTATTAATAAATTAATTGTTTTTTATAACTTATTGGAGAGTGCCTGCTGGGAAATCTGCAATCAGTTATAACAAATCAATTTTGTAGAAACATTTTTAGTGCTAATGAGCAAACAACAAGTTAGTACAAACATTGTAAAGCATCTGAACTGGTTTTCAGTACTTTTCTAAGGAGCCATGATGGGAGCACGGTGGCTAATTAGTCACGGCATTGAACTTCAAACCGAAAGGTCCACGGTTCGATCCCCGTCACGGGTAATTGCGTTGTGTCAATGGGCAAGTCACTTAATCTCGATTGCCCACGTAAGGGCACGGTGTCGCTGTGTACTAAAGCGTACTGCACATCGATGGTTTACTTTTCTTCAACCAATGCTAGCCCTGCTTGTGCGGAGTTAGTAAGTTGGAGAGTCTGAAAGTTACTTGACGCTGTTCAGTGGTTGTCTCCGGCTTCCTCCACCCATACATCTGTCAGACACGAGGTGACCCTGGCTGTCGAAAGTGTCGTTAAACCCAAATAAAAAAGTGCCATGATAGTGGCTTCTAGCACTCATCCTGTTAATTGCTCCTGAAGAGATTCTACGGACGACTTAGTGGCTAGTGCGATATTTGTTCGTCTCATCAACAGCTAGCCCTGCAAGCGAAACATACATAAATCAATCAGCGACTGACACACACGATAACGTTGGACAGTAATTGTGACATTGAAGTCTTTCATAAAAAAATCCAAATCAATAGCTTTCAAAATCATTCTGGAGAAAAAATATCTTGCTCAAAACTAAGGTAATATTTCGTTTAGAAACATATAAAAAAAATCGATACCAGGTCAACATTTGTATTTATGCATACACGATATAAATCTGTGTTTCGCAACACCTGTTATTTTCTTGATTTGATCTGTGTGTACTGCAACTGTTACATTGTGTTTTATAAATGAAACCAAATACTGACGTCACAGTCATCAGGCACAGCAGTCATGTTTTATAGGAGCGTGTGGCATCAAAGATCACAAACTTTTAGTGCTCGAGTCGAATTCTGTAAGAAATTCGCGCCGTTATGACCTGGAAGCACGCCACTCTAGCGCTTAAATAATCCATCGCCTATGTTTTAGATTCGTCTGGAATATTTCAGTTGGTCGAAAAAGCGAACCAACGGTTCCTTTTCCAACCATCCCTTTCTTCAGGATAGAATCTGAAAAAAATTATAAAGATTCATTTTCTGTTTGAAAATTGAAGTTTGATTCGATCGAAATTTTGATGATATTCCAATCAGAAATGAAGACTCAACACAGCCGCAGTGTTATGATAGTAATGTCACAATTTACGTTAATATCCTGATGTATTCAAGAGGAATTAAACACTTATTGATTGGAATATCTATAACTGCGACAGGAAAGAATACCTGCTTATCTTTATAAGTAAAAGCGCACCACATTACATCAACGGTCGTCTGCGCGCTAATTTCCAAAAAGGCGGGTAAACAAACAGCCCATAACAGCGTCGAATTCAGAACAGAATTAGACTGGTGGCCTGGTAGCTTGCAAAGATCAGTGATAAGTCGGGGTAAGTCGTTTGTTTCCTACCACCTATACCTACACGCTTGCCATACGTATAATCAATATGTCAGATTTTCTTAACGATTTTCAGGCGGAGAGTTATTGTCAAGGACACAAATCTCCTGAGAAACTGAGAAGTGTGCGGGCCCTCAAAGGAACAAACTGTGCGCTGCTCAACAGTTTGTTATTCTGAAAGTCAGAATGTTTTCTCGATAAAGATTTTTTAACCCTTTACCCAACGCAGACGATATCAAAAATTATTATTTTAAATATCATTTTTTAAAAATTTTCAAAAAATTTCAACAAAACCATATCATGTGACCCCAATTGGAACGAGCTCGACGAGCTCGTTCCAAAAAAGGGGTCACATGATATGGTTTTGTTGAAATTTTTTGAATAATAAAATTTTATCAGCTCCTGAATTTACATATTACGCGGGCGGATGTGACAGATTCGTTGGGTAAAGGGTTAATAAGAGTCAAAGACATTGCGCCTTTTATTTAAATTTTCAGGTTGAAATGGAAGTACCCTTTCTCCCCTTCCAATTTTGGAGGACCGTACAGCCTCAACGGAAACGACCTTCGCATCGTTAGCAATGCCGTAGTCGGGCCATATAGGAAGAGGGCGCTGCTCACAATTACTGCACATTGATATGACCGGCTTGTAGTTTAGGGCGTAATTTATGGGGGTGTACACGATACCACTCCAAAATTCTTCGTCGGGCTGTATACAACTGTCTTATAGATGGCATGTTCAAAGAGCACGTATACTTCAGTCTATGCCCAGCATTCAGGTAGGGCGTAGTTTTTTATTTCTTTTTTTGTGGTGGGGTGGACTTACCCCTCCAGAATTCTTCGTCATGCAGTGGACCAACCCCAGAAATCAGCGACGGCAAACCCCAAAGTTATGGTAAAAGCCGTGACAGTCTGGTACTGCATACATGTATACCGTCATTGTCAATTGTAAACTATAATGTCACCGTTTGCAGACACCTCTTCTGAATAGCTGCCGAGAAGTACAGTTCGTTATATGTACATTTTAGGCCCATCATGTCGCGGTCGGACAAACATGTGTCACTGTCTCCAACCTCTGCATATCGGGTAGGCTTTGTGCAGGTAGTGTGTATTACGGTTTGGATAAATCACAAACAAATTATTGCACTTGGAGATAAACGACTTTTAGGCTGAAAGAAGAAAACGCATTAGATAATTCTCAGTGTCGCCCTCTCCCCTCTGCCCTTGATCTGTTGGGACAGGTGAGGGCATAAAAGGTGCCCTTTTAAAATCAGAAAAAAAATTAACAGCCAATATCTTCCCATCAGGGCCTGACCAAACAGACCATTAATTAGAAAAACCTGTCACGTATTGGACTATTGGGCAAAAAAACGGGTTTTGCTTCTTGGTCACCGCCCTCATTGAAGTTGAACCCCCTTATTGAGGTACGAAATCACGAGACTAAACTTTTACTTTTTTTCAATTGATGTATATTCATTTACATATGTTTTCAGCAAAGCATGATGAAATACATTGCCTATTTAATGTATTTGTTTTGTAAATATCCACTTTCCGTTGTTCTGCAAAAAATAACTCGAATATTATATGGACTGTATTTATATTTTTTCGAAAAAGGTGCATCAGAGGCGGCCTATCCAGGGGGCGGGGGGGGGGGGGGGGTAGGGGGCACGTGCCCCTCCACCTTTTTCCGCAGATATGTTTCGCAGTTACACAATATAGTCAAAATGGGAGTTCACAAACGTGTCAATGTGCAGACATTCCTGTAACATGATTTGCAAATCCAAACAATATTCAGCCAAAGAATCCCACTGTCGGTCGCTTCGGTACGTTTCTTCTTCTTTAACTATCTTCCAACCCCAAGGCTGCCCTTCGGGTTGGAAGATGATTGAAGTAGATGAAACGGACAGGGCAGTGGCCACACAACAGCATATTCGTCTAATCGAGGGACTACAGCGAGTCATGGTACATTTTCGAAAATACGATTGTAACCTTTCTCACATTGAGTCGAACCGTGATAGCATTGTAAATTTATGCCCCTCCACTTTTATTGAGCTGCCGCTGCCCCAGCCCCTGTGCATACATATAACTGATCACAAATGTATTTCACATTTCTTTACTAATTGGCTGAGGGCTGGCAGTCCAAATTTGGGATCTCTTGTGACCCGCGACGTAAAGGCTTCATAATATGTGGATAATTATGTTTCATTATATCTGTGAAGTAAAATTATTTATTGAAGCTTCCATTCTATCGTTAGTGTAATATATTTCTATTGCTAACAGAAAAGCTGAAAAAAGGAATTAACAGGAAAAAAGGGAGCGCGGTGGCTCAGTGATAGACTGTTGGACGTCTATGCTAGATGTCCCGAGTTCGATCCCAGTCCGGGACGACCCGCGTTGTATCCTTGTGCAAGACACTTTATCCCGGTTGCCAACATGGGGGCACGATGACGCCGTGTACTAAAAAATATCCCTGATGGGGTTGGGTGCGAGGTGGGGGAAATCTCACCCTCGGGACAATATATTTGGTCCAGACACTCGGCAAGCCTCGTGTCTGGCCCAAATATCTTGCCCTTGGGTGAAATTTCCCCATCTCATACCCTCACCGAAAAGGGATAATATTACTCTCATGTTGCAAAACCTTTACCAAATGTAATGGAAACAACCGACCACCGTTATTCACAAAAAATGCAATTCAAACCTTTTTTCAATTTTTGCCGCAAAAATATAGTTTTTGATTCCTTATTGGAACGAGCCGGTTGAGATCGTTCCAATAAGGGCTGAAAAGTCATGTTTTTAGGCAATTAATTATTTTTAATTTAATTATTCAAGACCTGCTTTTGCAAATGTTGTCTGCTATTCGTGTCGCGTTAACCCTTTACCCAACGTAACGGCCAAAACCGGCCAGCGCTATTCTCAAAAATCGCCAATTAATTTTCACTATTTTTTTCATTTTTTGTCTCAAAAACATAGGTTATGACCCCTCATTGGAACGAGCTCGTCGAGCTCGTTCCAACGAGGGGTCATAACCTATGTTTTTGAGACAAAAAATGAAAAAAACTAGTTATTCAAGAATTATTTTTGCAAGTGTCGTCTGCTTTTCATGTTAGGTAAAGGGTTAAGTAAAATGTTATTTTCGAATTTCTATAGGCTTGTTTGAACAAAACTTTGCATCAGCTTGGAATATCCAATACTAATGTGTAGACTGCGACGTGTTGGTACCCCCAATTATTTTTAACTCACATCCGTTGATGGGGTGTGTTTGCCACAACTGTCGTTAAGATTTCGCAAAACACTGGGGGACAAATAACTTTCTTGTGTTAAATGAACTAATCTATAACCACACGTGTTTTTACGCGTGCGGCACATTGCCCCTACGTGCGTGTTTGCGACCACGTATAACAGTAAGTGATGTATCGGTAAGAAACTTGATTCAACTAGAATCGATCTTCTGGATCATTGTGTTGGCTGGCACGCATTGTGGAGTGTTGTGGAGCAGTTATGTTTTTATTCAAGATATTATCAGGTTTTTCATTAAAACGTCGATTGAAAGATGACATATATCACCCGAGAGTAATTGTATTGTGTGTGGTTATTTTTCTGGCCGTTTGCTATAAAGCACATGTTTTTATTAAAGAAAGAAAATCGATTTCTTCTATAACGCTGGTAGCACCATCATCGCCCCTCTCTCTCCCACTGTACGTTTGTGTGTGTGTATGAGGGGGTGAGTGTGGTAGAGAGGAAGGGGGTTCTCAGAGACCGAGAATCGAGAACTTCGTTTCATCTCTTAACCCTTTGCCCAACGTAACGGTCCAAACAGTCCCGCAGTATTCACAAAAAATTCATTATATTTTCATTTTTTGTCTCAAAAACAGCTATGGCTCTTCATTGGACCAAGCTCAAGGTCACTGAGGACACCTAGGGGCCATTGAGTGCATTTTTTTCAGAATTGCTAGAAATCACATTTTTTTTGTTACTCCCAAATGCATTCCCGAAGTTCATACATGCATTTTACACGAAAAAAAGAGGGCGTGGCCAAATTTTTTGAAAGTGGGTCCCGCCTATTTCTCAGGTACGGTGTGACCTATGGACCTGGGGAAAACGCGAAATGAGTTGGCACTCGATGGAGGTTCAAAATATGGTCAAGGTCACTGACGTTACCCAGGGGTCATTGAGTGCATTTTTCAGAATTGCTGGAAATCACATTTTTTGTCTCACCTAATGCATACCCGAAAGTCATAATGCATTTTTACACGAAATTTTGAAAGTGGGTCACGCTCATATCTCAAGCAAGGCATGACGTATGGACCTGGGACCAACAGCAAATGAGTCGAAACTCAATGGAGATTCAAACAAGAGGCTCCAGGGGGCCTGAGGGCGCTCACCTGACATGGTAGTCTAAATATCAAACCAGGGACTTGACTTGAATAAACTGCATACGCCCCTCCTAAGAAAAGCATATACCAACAAGATGAAGCAATTGTGCCTACACAATACACAGAATTTTCCTTCTATTTTCAGTTCCTGCACATTTACGTCCCAAAATTGAGATACACGCATAAAAAACAGATTTTTTTTATTTTCGTTCGGAAATTTTCGAAGTTCCAAACAAAATATTTTCAGACAAATTTTTTTTTCTCTTCTTAAAATTGACCAAAACGCATAAAAAACCAAAAAACTTATTTCCGGATTTTGGTCCAAAATTTCAAAGTCCCACCCGGACCCCAAATTTTCAGTGTAAAAAAAAATATAAAAAAATTTGTCTTAAAATTGACCAAAACGCATAAAGAACCAAAAACTAATTTCCGGATTTTGGTCCAAAATTTCTAAGTCCCACCCGGACCCCAAATTTTCAGTGTAAAAAAAAAAAAAAATTGTCTTAAAATTGACCGAAACGCATAAAAAAACCCAAAAAACTCATTTCCGGATTTTGGTCCAAAATTTCTAAGTCCGGACCGGGATCCCAAATTTTCAGCCTAAATATGAACCCAGGGACTTGGCTAGAACAAACTTGAATCTCGCCCCCTAAGCATGCTGCATACCAAATATCAAAAGATATCAGTCTCCTATAAGTTTAAAATAGTTTCATTGTCTCTAAAAGGTCACGTACAAGCTGTGTATAAACAAAATACAGACAGTCGAAATCTATATGCGGCTGACATAGTTGTCTCCCCTTTTGTTCATTTTTTTTTAAACCGTCGGCAGACTGCAAGCTGTGTATAAACTATATACAGAGGGTCGAATCTATATAGACTGGTAACCCATTTTGTTCAGTGAGTTTTGAAACTGTCGGCAGACGATAACCCTTTCCCGGTAAACAACAATCTCTCAGGTCACCAATGTGTGTCGGAATATACAAATTATCCACTTCGTTCATCAAATAACCAACGTGAAATACAATGTAGGACTAAACATTATTATGATTATTTTTTGCCATCTGCTGTAAGACTCTGAAATGATATGGATATAAACATGAGAAGTTGTGAATCTACAGGTACTGAAAAACATTCTTAAAAGGAAAGACCCTTTCATTCCAGGGTATTATTGTGTTGGCGGGAGAAGAGGCCAGATATTGCTTTGCAAATTAAGATTAAGATGCAGCGATTTGAATGGTTACATGTAAGAACGATTTCTGTTCGATGATCCGAAATGTTCCTGTAATGACGAATACGGGGATTCTGAGCACTACTTTCTTTTCTGTCCAATCTATAATACCCAAAGAGAAATTATGTTTCAAAGTATACGTTACACCATTGAAGAAATTAACATTATCTGATCAGGAAATGAAACAAAAACAGATTCAGAAAATGTTCGCATATTTAGAGCCGTACATAACTACATCGAACAAACGATGAGATTCCAATGATTACCCGAGTAGTAGAATAACTTACCTCTATCAGTTATTATTTATATATTTATTTATTTGTATTTAAGGTCACATATTTTTGCACAATGGCTAATCATGACCACAACATGAGTATCAACTTAAGACCAGGGGTGAGCGTTAATAAGCCATGTTGCCCATTTTAGAGAGGGTTTGCACCTCCCAAGCATTTATGACTGGGTCCTATTTTACCAGTAGAACAGAGCCTTCCCGGGGTTCCCGCGTGAAGAATCAGTCATTACACATCAATATCAGACTGAAGAGGCCTATCAAGACTCATGCTACGAGTTAGTTTGACAGAAACTTTGACAGGAAGCTGTGTCTAGAACAAACTTCACAACTCTGCACTTGTTTACGCACCACTGTTGGTAAAATAAGAATATATATTTTATGTATCGGTGAGGGATATATATATAGACATGTGCCTGTTTACCAAACCATTTCTTGACGAATAAAATATTGTTTATGAAAAAAGGTCACCAATCTAATTCTGTTCGGAATTCGACACTGTTATGGGCTATTTGTTCAACTACTTTTCACAGAGTTTGCGTGCAGACAAGCGTTCACTTAATGTGACGCCCCTTTACTCATAAAGATAATCATATCCTTCGTGATCCAATTGTAGATATACCAATCAATTAGTATTCAATACACATTGAAACAATCAAGATATTAACTCAATTAGTGGAACTGCGCGGCGTAATCATAAAACTTCAGCTGTGGTTAGTCTTCATTCCTAATGATAAAGTCAATAAAAATTCGGTCAAATCAAGTTTTGATTGAAAAAACATTTCTGGCATTGATTCAAAGAACATGAATGTTTATGGGGGCTTTAGGTTCAATCGTCTGGAATATTTCAGTTGGTCGAAAAAGCGAACAATATGTTCCGCCCTTGGTTTATTTTGCTATTAGCCTGAAATGTCGTGATCCGTCAGTTTTGTGGCATACGTTTTGTACAGATCATTCTGAAATCAGTTGGATTAAAAAAACAAATCAACTGGGTTGAGTAAATATGAACCCAATTGGGTTCATATTCATTCAACCCAGTTCATTTGGGTTGAATTTTAACCCAACTGATTTTAGAGTGTATTGACTTTTTACATTTGGCCGCCCCGATCTCCCACCCCACTAACGTCTTTACAAAATTGTTGTTACTGTAACTCGTAATAACGAATTCTTTATTTTACTAAATGATTTTTAGTAGAAGTTATTTTACCAGTCAAATGAATTAGCGAATTGAATTGTGTTTAAGACTGCAAAGAAAATCCCGAGACACCCTCACTTTCCGAAACAGACATTACTTAATTATTATGTTTGATTTCTTTTACAGGCCTCGTAAAAAAGTTTTAAATGCTACGTACCTGACCTTAGCAATGGACACAAATCAGACACCGACCACAAACTATATGAAGAGAAATCAGACGACACACCAATGGACTCAAATGGGTGCAAGCAAGAGTTTCCCCAATTCTCCTAACAGATCAATGTCAGCAAGTTTCGAAGCGCGGCCGGCTGGTATCAAGTATCAGCAAGGTAACAGACCTGCATCCTCATATACATACGGCGGTGGAATATTCCTTGCAAAACCAAAGCGAGAATACTTTGTGATTCACCCCGAGTGGGTTTCGGAATCGATGACGATACAGAAGTTGTCACTGAATGACAGACAAACGAGACCAAGGACTCCAAGTGCACGCCCTTCGAGGCGTTGCAGAAGTGCCCCTCCCCCAAAACTTCGAAATCCAATCACGTGGGAGAAAGCTGCAGATTAATGACAACGCTCTTTAGTTTCAACATCAGCCTTACTCCTCTGTACGAGGGAGTGTGTATGTGTGTGTGTGTATTGGTGCTTTATTATAAAAGCACTGATGTATTTTGCTTGTGTTCATCGAAATGACGTCAAGGTTTTTGTTTGTCAAAACTGAAGATGCACAAATTACTTCACGCTAATATGTTGAGTGTTAACTTAGAGAACAAGAAATGTCGATATTCTATTGAAAGCTCCAGAAAGGCTAATGTTGAGAGTGTTGGGTGGAATTATTTACAAAATACAGTGATCTGAATTTCTGTCCAACGCGAACTTCAACTGTACTCCACCGGCGCTGACCGTGCAAAATCGACAAATTCGGCAGAAAGCTTTCAAAGTTTAAACCGGAACCACCAGACTCGTAATAATTATAAGTCAGTCTACACTCTATGTGCTGGAATAAGATACAGATGAGCTGCAAAACAAATTCCAATGCTGTTAACCTTCAAACGTTAATACAAAAAACGGAGTGTTCCGAAGAGGGGCCATTCAATATTTATTGTCAGAATTTGTTGTTTCCATGGATGGAAACTGGTATAAAATTATGTTTTAATTACTCTGCAAATTATTTTGACTGCAAGTGTTAATAATTTTCTTATTTAACTGGTTGAGTACTAAATTATTTTTGATCCTTTAAATTTCTTTGTGTATCTTTGCCTTGTTATAGTTTATGGGAGAGTGCCAGAAGGCACTCTTCCATGAATTGTAACAAGGCAAATCCAAATAGATAAAATTATATCACTTCAAAGATAATGTGAAGCACATCCACAGAATATGAAGCCTTTAAATTGTGGTACTGGCACTTCAGAATAAGCCTAAATATGGGCTTTCAGTACTCTTCAAGTTAAGTTGTTTCTCGGGAGCAGATAAAACAGCAGCTGGCAGCGTAATCAGCTACCTCCTTGACCAAACTAATGCCACCAGGCGCCGCCAATTGGTGGTACTGTAGTCCCGCTGAATAGGGAATTCCTTTAGTTAACCCTCTGCACACTAACCTCGAAATATAAAAGATATAAAGTTGCATTTTTTCCCATAATACAACTTGTAAGTTTATAAAACTAGAAATAATATAAATCATCAATTCAGTCTTGTTTGACATAGTTCATTGAGCTTTGTCAAACAAGAATAAACTGGTTAAATGCCTATTGCATTATGTGGAAAAATATACTTTTGAAATTCCGTTATTTTGACATCATTGTGCAGAGAGTTAGTGTAACGTCAGTCGTTCTCAGTTGGTAGAATTGAGGAGAGCGGTGGTTCAGTGGTAGACTGTTTGACTTCTACTAGAGGTCCCGAGTCCGATCCCCGTCCGGGACGACCCGCGTTGTGCCCTTGGGCAAGGCACTTTATCCAGGTCGCCTACATGGGGGCACGATGACGCCGTGTACTAAGGCGTACTACACGTCGATGGTGCACATGTCTTCAACCGCTTTAACCCTGCTTGATGGAAGCTTGAACAGAGTTAGAATGTCGAAGAGCTGACAGTTGCTCGTCGATACTCAGTGGTTCCCTGCGGGTACTCCGGCTTCCTCCACCCTCAAAACTGTCACGGTCACGATTAGCCATTGTGCAGAAGTATGTGACCTTAAACACCAATAAATAAATGTAAATAGTTGGTAGCATTATTATAATATATTCTTTGACAAATGGTATAATATGCGCTGCATATAAAATCGCCCTCGGCCTCAGGAATAATTGCTTCTTAACTAGTACTCTACTCTAAAATTAGTTGGGTTAAAAATCAACTCGTTCTTCTTGATAAGCTTGCGGCATAAAAATGTTGGGACCCCCAAACGATCCCTGTCACCCTCGCTAAATAGATACCTGACTACACACCTATCTTCCTTACATGCCATGTAGCGAATACAGATTTTGATTTGGTGAGGTTGAACCTCGATAGGATAGAGAGTGACCAACTTACAAGCTGAAAACAAATGTGTGAATATATCTTCATTAAATCCTTCGCAACGTGCGTCTCCAATGAAAAATGGAGCTTGCTTCAAATCTGCTCCTGTGACAGATTTCGCTTTCCTAAAAACAACAGGGCTTGATTTATAAAACTCGTGCGGGTACATAGTACATTGGTTTGGGTATTAATTTGACATGCACCAACGCTGTTTCTGTAGACAGCACTCTGCAGTTGCAACTGAGTTTTGGAGGCAACATTGAGAATGTACGTCGTGTTGAAATTTCCTTCAGCTGTGCTCTTTTCACATTCCCGCCCGGTGTTTTTTCATCAATTACTTCGAGTTCTATATGTGAACAACACGACCGGGCCAGCATAACATCAATATAATTTGTTTATTTCACTATACCTTGAGCAATATTTAACGGACATAAGGCCCAAAGTCAGGTATCTATATGGAGGGGGGGGGGGGAGGGGTGGGGGTGGGGGGGGGGGGCTTCTAGGAGGTCCAAACATTTTTATTCTGCTGCATGCATATCCCGAAGATTCACTTCTTCAGTTGGGAAAAGGTATAAAGGTGATGTCCTTCTCACCTTGGTTTGTGTTTGGGGATATCTTTCAGAACAAATTCTGTGGGGGAGCCCCCCCCCCCCCCCCCCCACCCCGAGACATTTTTGTGAAATTAGCCCAAAATGGCATTTTAAAACCCCCAAAGCAACGTCAATTTTAACCAAGCGTGGTACGTTATCTATAATTTCATTAGTTGATCAAATAAGTTAAGATTTGTTGTGGAGGGTGTGGCTGCCCTTGCCTCCCTCCTCATGGCTACGCTACAGTCTGGCATACCTCTTCTGAAAACAAAATAAATTGAAGTGATGCATGTTCGGAGAAAACGACCATCTATACCTGGTCACATCGTGAATTAATATTTGTTTCACAGCGATAGAAAATTGTTGTATACCGAGGTATACGCTTCAAATGTCATGTTCGTTACATGGAACGTCTTGTTAGTGCTGGAATTGTTATCAAAATGTAACATTCCTTCGTCGTAGTTTACCTCAAATTTATTCTCAGTATACCTGTGTCTTCAATGTCTGTAATGTTGTAAATTCTGCTGCTGCTAAATCTGTTTTCAGACGGTTTTTTTCTTCCATACAGTGTGGGGTTTACCAGCATGAGAGGCCTGGTGCACCTTTTTATGTGGGATGCCCTGTCCTGGTGTTTATTTGATGACTCGGGTGCTTTAAGAGGTTTAACTTGAATGGAGTTCAACGCCGTCGCCATTCAATAGTTCGATCCAAGAGCTCTGCGGTTCAATTTATTCATTTACTTATTGGGGTTTAACGACACTTTCGACAGCCAGGGTCACCTCGTGTCGGAGTCCAGTTCAATTAATGCCTCTTGAAGTGCCATCGTCATGAATAGTTCGATTAAAGAGCGTTACTTAACAAAACACATTACCCCCATTAAATAGCTACTGGAAAAATGTACCGCATATTGATATAAAATTCAACTCGTACTGTCGGATCACTCAGATGTACGGCAGACCTCTCTCTTCCCAGTGCCGACCGTAAGCAAGAGGGGCCGAGATCTTCCGTACGGTGGCTGATTTAGGCCACCCTCAATACTTTTTTTATCTCGAGATCTCGAGATAATATCTCAAGATCTCGAGAAACTATCTCAAGATCTCGAGAAAATATCTCAAGATCTCGAGATAATATCTCGAGATCTCGAGATAAGCATATATAATCGGCGTCACCCTTTGATCATCAGCATGAATTCACTCAAACTGTTTATTCATTTGTCGCATCTTTTCCGACTGCAACATATTCGTGCCCCCCATGACAATTACACGAATCCACTCCCTCCACTCAGAAAACTTATCAACCAATCAACTTGTTGCGAAGTTATGAGAGCTCACCAAATCTCAATCCAGCTCTAATATAAACCGAGTCCCGTCATCCGAACTTGCACTTGCTGGTGTCTTGTTCCCAATCCAATCCCAAAGTGTCAACCTAGCACCCGGTACCTCCCAGTACGTAATGTAGTGCCTTTTACCCCAAAACAGGACGTTTTCTCACTACTTTACAAGATGAAAAGTTTGTGTCTGTCTGACACTCCAAATCCCAAGTGTTGATCCAGTACCCGGTACCTCCTAGTGCATACTGTAGTGTTTTTTACCCTAAAACTCGGGGGGGGGGGGGGGGGGGGGGGATCAGGCAAAAAATTACGGATACAAGGTGGAAATTTTTACATTTTCAATTTTTGGGACCCACCACCCCCGGAATGCAAATTTTTGCCAGTCATGTCTTGGACACCCAACCCTCCCGCACAGTTTTTCCTCGAAGACAATTGGGGACCCACCCCAATTTATAAAATCTGTTTAACGAAGTATTCAAATTACCTAAATCAAATTCATATGGAAGTTCTGTACAAAAAAACAGATTTCTGCATCGTTGGTACAAAATGGCGGCTGGCAGCCATCTTGAATTTCGGACCGCACCCAAAAACACTCATTCTCGTCCCACCGTCATAACATGGGTACCCAAGAAGTTTCGTAAAGATCTGTTCATAAATACGGCCTCTCGCCCGAGCCGTATCCAATTGTTGACGTACGGACAGACGGATGCTCCAACATTTCAGATTTATGGGCTACCAAAAAAACATTTTGTATGTCCAAAACCTTATTTTACCCAGAACCCCACCTCCTCCACCCTAGAACTTATATTTAACCCTAACCCCACCCCTCCACCCAAAAACCACACCCTAACACTACCACACTCTGACCCTAAACCCTAAAAGCCCACCCCAGACCCTAACACCCACCCATCCCTGGGACCTAACCCCCAACCTTAAGCCCTACTCAGGGGCTAGCCCTAACCCTAACCCCCACCCCACCCCACCCCTGACCCAACCCAACCCCACCCTAGCCAAACCAATAGGATTAGGAGCTATTTTTCGGTTTAGGGGCTACTAAAACTAAAACCCCAACCCTGACCCCAACCCTACCCCCCCAGGACCTAACCCTCCCCAACCTTAAGCCCTACTCTGGTTGCTACCCCTAACCCTAACCCCACCCCACTCCTAACCCTAACACTACCTTAATTTAGAGGTAGCCCCTAATAATAATATCCCCTAAACCCCCAATGTTGGCCTGGACAGACGGACGACAGGCCATGACAAAAGCTCAAATTTGGCTTCGCCAAAGTTGAGCTAAAAATCAATAGCTCACATCTAGAGGTCACCCCGAACAAACATACCAAGTTTCAAAGTGATCCGATCATAAATGTGCCCTGAAGGGTGTGCCAAAGGGAAATATTGAAGCCTGACTAAACTAAGTTCAAAGGTTGTTGCCAG